>JARZZO010000002.1:38109394-39309394 GCA_030544215.1 Zantedeschia hybrid cultivar
TTGGGTTTGTGGGTAGTTCCTGTAGCTTCGGCTTGACGGGGATTCGCCGGTCCCCAGGGCCCTCCTGAAGCGCTGAGGCCTAGCGTGGAGGCAATCCGGACGGTAGGACAGTAGTCTAGACTGCTTGTGTGCACACGTAGCTGGCAGTGGCGGTACACTGAGTCCAGCTAGTCCTAGTTTGGCTCACTGCCTCACCCTACAGTGCCCCGGAACACTGTAGGGGTGGACAGGCGTGAGCAGTGGTGGTAGTGTTGGGAGGCGACGTTCGACTTCGGTCGACAGTGTGGTTTAGTCGCTTCGTGGACTTTGACTGTGAGTCGTGACTCTGTGTTGAGTTCTTTGGGTTACTTGGAGTGGTTCTTGTTACACTGCTTACCGTGCGTTTCACATCAGAGTTGGGTGTTGTGTTTACTGCTTTACTTTAATTGCCATTTATTCCTGTTGTTACACTTGTGGGTGTGTGAGTGGGAGGCAGGGGATCGGATGATCCCTACTGAGCCATTTCTGGTGTGGCTCACTCCCTGCGGTTTTCAGGTGTGGACCTCGAGGCGCGCGGAAGCGTGGTGTCTTCTCGGTGTGCGGACCAGCAGCTGTCTTAGTTCCGGGGTATGCCCCGATGTTGTTGTACTTCCTTCTGCCTGTACTTATTTAATTGTTGGACATGTAATTATTGTTGGACTGTATACGGACATTATTATTTTCCTTCCTGCGCACTTGCTTACCTTGTAGTCCGTGAGATTGTCATATTTAGTCTTGTTTAGCACATACTCCTCCAGACGTGTTGTGTGAGATCTGGGTGTGAACCCGTAGTTAATGGGCCGACATCCATTTAGTGACCGGGTCTCCGGTCATAGGATGGCGGGTCGTTACATAAATAAACAACTAAGCTAAACATTCGCATCGCATTGAATTGAAGGGAAAATGCAGAAATTAAAAGTTATTACAATGTGACTCGATACAGCAAATAATTACATACTCCAACAGAAAAGAAATGATTATACATACAGGCCAGAAATAAAGATAACAACTACATCGGGGCATACTCCGGAACAACAGTCGACGACGCTCAGCACTCAGCCGCACAACCCTCGCTAGGTCTGCCTGGAGTCCTCACCTGAAAACCGCAGGGGTGAGTCTCAACGAAAAGACTCAGTAGGGATCCTTCGATCCCCACTGCCCACACACACACACCCACAAGTGTAAAGTACAGCAGGGATATAATAACCATGAAGAGACATTGATTTCCATGCCTATATCTCAATACGAATCACATGCATTCAAAGTATAACTAACATGCATAATTTCAATCTATCAGGAAACTCGTAATTCGGCGTATCCTTAAAACACGTCAACTTCACAACGAGAGTGGGAAAAACAACGACCTGCTGAGACTAAACAGTAACCCCTCGGATAGCACACGGGCCACCTCGGCGGTCACTCCTTCCCTCAGCAAACACCGGCCCGCTGAGACCAAACAGTAACCCCTCGGATAGCACGCTGGCTACTCCGGCCCAACTGGCTCAGGTGGTTACTCCTTCCCCCAGCACGAGTGACACTCCAAAGGTACCTCTCCGACACCGGTACAAGCTAGCTAACCCCGGGGTTCACCAGGTGACCCTCTCTACTAGGCGTCACCCCGCCACTGCTCCCGTCAGCGCTGTGTCCCTCCGCACCGACACAGGGTGTAGAACGCTACAACTGTCACTCTAGGTCCACCGAAACAGAAAACACGGCACGGTGCGATCCGGTCACGGAAGAAGTCCACGGTCGCACGACAGACAACGCAGTGCCATCCGGTCACGAAGAGTTCATGACATCGAGTATACTAACTGTATGCATTTATCGACTATCTAGCAGTGTAAACACATTTTACTGGCATGGATTAGTGTAGTTCTGTCGTGAATCGCGTCGCCCGAGGCCGACGCCATTCAAGCACCCTAAACTGGTTTATTGAAATACCGGCCTCAGAATCTGGCCTAAAAGGCGTCGACACCAGTGGTCGCCTTTTAAAAGGCGTCAACATCCTCAGACGCCGTTCACACCGAAAATCCAGGAATTCTAGAAAACATTAATCGAGGGATTTCTCCCTTAAAAGGCGTCATGGTGGCTCGACGCTATTCCAAAACGCGTCGCCCGCCCATGATGTCTTTTAGTCCCAGAATCCTCGAACTGAGTCCCTCAGTCGGGGTGATTTCCTGCCTAAATGCGTCATGATGGCCTGACGTCCTTCTGAAAGGCGTCGTCCATCCATGACGTCATTTAGCGTCAGAGTCCCTGACACTTGAAACCTCGAACAGGGGGATTTCTGTCTAAAAGGCGTCGTACTACCCTGACGTCCTTCTGAAAGGCGTCGACCAGGCACGACGCCGTTTAGCGCCAGAAATCTGGTTCCCTGGTTCGATCCGAGGGTTTCTCTCTTAACCCCAAATACCCAGAAAAAGCCCCAAAAACAGAGGGGAAAGAGGGTAACCAAAGTATCAAGAATTCACATCCACAGAAACTCCCATTCCCATCAAGGAAAAACCCCCTAACATGCTCATTCTACCCCAAAACCATCGATCCATAGCATGCTTTAAATGGGGAAAAACATGGTTTAGAACACAACACTGTGGGAACCGTCACCCTACCGGTTCTTGAACTCCTCCAAACTCCGTGCCTCCGTCCCGCCGCACCGCAGACCGCCGCCGGTACCCTCGAGGACGCCGCCACTCCGCCGGGACGTCGGCCGCCGTCCGGAGAATGGAACGCCGCGAAGGAAGTGGTGGTTGTAGAGGTGAGAGGTAGGGAAGTGTTGGAGTGGAGGGAAGGACGAAGTAGTGGGAGGAAAAGTGGAAGGAGGAAGGGTCGATGCCGGAGTCGCCGGAAGGAAGGAGAGAAAGAGAGAAGGAGGAGAAAATGAGAGAAAGAAGGAGGGCTCGCGGGGTTAACCAGAGACTGGTTGAAACGCGTCGAGATCTACGGACGCCTATCAGTCGATGTGACGGCTGCTCTGACAACACCCTGCAACGCTCTGACAGAGGTCTGAAACGCGTCTTCCATGAAAGACGCCGTTCAGTCGACAAGACTGGCGCCGTACTCTGACAACCCAGAGTCGCAGTCTGAAAGGCGTCGTGCCTCACAGACGCCATTCAGACGACATGTCAGGGCCGTACTCTCGCGGCCCAAAGCCAGCCCACGTAGCACAGGCTAAAACGCGTCTGCATAGCTGGACGCCGTTTAAACCGCGTCGAGCCCACTCGACGCGAATCAATACAGAGTCTCAGCCCCACTGGAGCCTGAACTACAGGGTCCAACCCCGAAAACCGGATCCGAAAACCTCATTCCTTACACAGACTAAACTCGCACACCTGCGAATACATACACAGACCTGATCTTCTCTTGATTACGCTTAGCGCACTTCGTTCGTTCTCTTCGCTCACTCACTCCTCGCTTACTAATAGGGCCTGATCTTTCGGCAAGAAGGAAGCTACATTCAATCTAATCTGATCCCCCGCCGCACACACAGATCTAATGCAATTATCTGTCTCCTTTTCCCTTGCCCCTTAACGCAGCTTAGCTCCCTTTTATTGAACTAACCTACAATTGAACTAAAGTAGATAGAGTAACCAACCTCCTGCGGCTTGCTCATTCATAATGCAGCAAGTCTTCCTCATCAATTAAAGCTAGCCAACAACTATTATTCCTTTGAACTATGTGTCCTAAGAACCTTCTCCCAATCCTACTTGGATCTTCTTTCACATGATAGGGGAGCACCTGTAAGGACTGAGGTTTCGGGTTCAGTGTTTGGGTCGGGTTCGGGCCGGATCCCCTGGTTTGGACCCTGTGGGGTCTTGAGATTTCTGTATGAATGGTGTCAGTACTGCTCGACGCATTTCAAAAGGCGTCAGGTTGTGTGGACGCCATTTAGGTTTGCTAGTTGTTGTGCCACGTGTGCGCCACGTGGGCGGGTTTCGGGCCGCGAGAGTACGGCCCCTGTCACATCATCTGAACGGCGTCTAGGTTGGCCGACGCGATTCAGACTGCGACACCTGCGATGTCAGGGTACGGCGCCAGAGCGTTGTCAGTACGGCCTGTCCTGTCGTCTGAACGGCGTCCGCGGTGGGCGACGCATTTCAGACCGCTGTCAGTACGGCCGTCCTGTCAGACTGATAGGCGTCTGCCTCGATCGACGCATTTTAGCTAGATTCAGATTGACCCCGCGAGCCTCCCTTTCTTTCCCTCATTCTTGCCTTCACTCTCTCTCTCCTCGCCCTCTCCGCCCCCTCCGACTCTCTTTTCCCCTTCCCTTACTCTTCTTCCTCTTCCACCACTCCAACACCTCCTTACCTCTCACCTCTACCTCCACCACTTCCTCCGCAGCGTTCCATTCTCCGGATGGCGGCCGACGTCCCGGCGGAGTGGCGGCGTCCTCGAGGGTACCGGCGGCGGTCTGCGGAGCGGCGGGTTGGCGGCACAGAGCTTGGTGGAGTTCAAGAACCGGTAGGAGGACGAACCTTGCATGTGTTGCTCGTGTTTTCCTAGGCGTGGTATAACGTGTTTTGGGGGTACATTGAGCATGTTTAGGGGGTGTTCTTGTGGGTATGGCCGTGCTCGTGAACGTGGATTTGTAACATGCTTGTGGTGGTTGAATTCCTCTTCCTTCCCCTTCTGTTTTGGGGCTTTTTCGTGGTATTTGGGGTTAAGGGAGGAACCCTCATATCGAACCAGGGAACCAGGTTTCTGGCACTAAACGGCGTCGTGCCTGGTCGACGCCTTTCAGAAGGGCGTCAGGGCAGTACGACTCGTTTTAGGGCAGAAACCTCCCTGTTCGAGGTTTTACGAGTAGGGGTTCTGGCGCTAAATGACGTCATGGATGGACGACGCCTTTCGGAAGGACGTCGGGCCATCATGACGCCATTTAGGCAGGAAATCACCTCGAGTGAGGGTCTGTAAATCTGGAATTTCGGTGTGAATGGCGTATGTGGACCTGGACGTGTTTTAAATAGGCGACTCCTTATGACGACGCGTTTCAAGGAATAATCTAGCTTTAATGAACCTGTCTGAGGGGCTTGAATGGAGTCGACCTCGGTCGACGCGATTCAAGACAGAACTGTGTAATCCTGGTTTTATCATGTGTTTCACTGTGGGACGATTTCAAATGTATGGTTTACGTTGTACACTGAGACTGAGGACTTCTACGTGAATGGAGTTACATCATGTTATATGTGTGTGTGTGCCTATGCGATTGTGGATTGGAATAACTGTGGTTTACGTTCGTCACCATGGACCGATGGGGACAGGGTCATGGTGTCTGTGAGACATTGTGCCGTACCGGTGGGAGGAGTGGTACATGTTGTGTTTTACCTTAGGCTGAGGGAAGCAGAACCACCTTGAGCCCGTCGGGCCGGAGTAGCTGGTGCGCTATCCGAGGGGTTGCTGATTGGCCTCAGCGGGTCTGGGTTTCCCTGTTTGTCATGCCAGCTTCCGGCACGTTTCTTGCTGTGGAGCTGGTTGTGGTACTGTTGGAGTTGTTTTACTCCTGTAGCCACTGGGCCTGATGTGACCTTTGATCAAGGTTACGAGTGGAACTCTTAGCCCTTTGGCTTGACGCAGCCCGGGAGGTTAGGGTTGTGGGTAGTTCCTGTAGCTTCGGCTTGACGGGGGTTCGCCGGTCCCCAGGGCCCTCCTGAAGCGCTGAGGCCTAGCGTGGAGGCAATCCGGACGGTAGGACAGTAGTCTAGACTGCTTGTGTGCACACGTAGCTGGCAGTGGCGGTACACTGATTCCAGCTAGTCCTAGTTTGACTCACTGCCTCACCCTACAGTGCCCCGGAACACTGTAGGGGTGGACAGGCGTGAGCAGTGGTGGTAGTGTTGGGAGGCGACGTTTGACTTCGGTCGACAGTGTGGTTCAGTCGCTTCGTGGACTTTGGCCGTGATACGTGACTCTGTGTTGGGTTCTTCGGGTTGCTTAGATTGGTTCTTGCTACACTGCTTATCGTACGTTTCATATCAGATTTGGGTGCTATGTTTACTGCTTTACTTAATTGCCATATATCCCTGTTGTTGCGCTTGTGGGTGTGTGAGTGGGAGGCAGGGGATCGGATGATCCCTACTGAGCCCAATTCTGGTGTGGCTCACTCCCTGCGGTTTCAGGTGTGGACCTCGTGGCGAGCGGAAGCGTGGTGTCTTCTTGGTGTGCGGACCAGCAGCTGTCTTAGTTCCAGGGTATGCCCCGATGTTGTTGTACTTTCCTTCTGCCTGTACTTATTTAATTTGTTGGACATGTAATTATTGTTGGACTGTATACGGACATTGTTATTTTCCTTCCTGCGCACTTGCTCACCCTTGTAGTCCGTGAGATTGTTATATTTAGCCTGGTTTAGCACTAACTCCTCCAGATGTGTTGTGTGAGATCCGGGAGTGAACCCGCAGTTAATGGGCCGACATCCATTTAGTGACCGGGTCTCCGGTCATAGGATGGCGGGTCGTTACAGATGGTATCAGAGCTCAGTCTGGTCGAGTATGTGGTAAACTGGGTTAGATATTATAGTCCAACAATAAGTACGAGTCTGTACACGCGATGGCTGCTGGTATAGATTGATAGGTTTTGACGTGTTTTGGTTCGTTTTTCGTGTTTGTGGGGTAGTGATGGCACCGAAGAGGAGAGTTTCGTTGGCTCGTGGTTCGAGAGCAGATGATGGTGGTTCGGGGGCAGAAGGACACAATGTGAATCGTTTCATGGAAGCTATGATTGGGGCTATGTCTAGATATCAATAGGGAGATGGAAGTGAGGGGTCCAATTCCCGAGGTGGCCAATCCATGGTGATGGAGCGGTTCTTGAAGCTGAAGCCCCCTTCTTTCATGGGTCAACCTGTTCCAGATGCGGCAGCTCAGTGGATCAAGGAAGTGGAGAAGGTGTTTGATGTTCTAGAATGTGCTGAGAGTGACAAGACCTTGTTGGCAACCTACTTGCTGAAGGGCGATGCTTATGATTGGTGGGTTACCATCAAGGGATTGATGTTTCCAGATAGGTCTTTGAGAGAGATTCCTTGGGAAGGCTTTGTGAAAGAGTTTAGTGGACAGTACTTTCCGAGGCACGTTCGTAGGGCCAAGGAAAGAGAGTTTATGGAATTGGTGCAGGATGGTATGTCAGTTTTAGAATATCAGATGAAATTTGTAGCTCTGGGAAGATTCGCTCCACACATATCTGAGCGTGAGGATCTTAGGACGAAGAAATTTGTGGATGGACTTCGGCATGACCTGAGGGAGTTTGTGGCAGCCCATTGTTGTAGGGATCTGGCGTCAGCAGTTCAGTGCGCGGCAGCAGTGGAGATGCAGTTCCAACACACGACGAGAGAATCGGATCATTCAGCACAAGGGAGGCAGCATAGCAGAGATAGATCAGCAGTCTTTTCGTCAGGTGGTCCGAGTTCCTTTGAGGTCGAGTTCCAGGAGGTACCTTGTGACGAGGATGAGGATGGTTCGGTTCAGCAGATGCAGACAGAGGTCAGCTGGCAGCAGGAGGCGAGGCGGGATGCTGCAGATCGTTGTCCCCAATGTAGCTGGTTTCATGGCAACCGGATATGTCCCTTGATCACTGGTAGCTGTTTCGCCTGTGGTAGGAAGGGGCATCTCGCGAGGAACTGTCCCCAGAAGAACCCGGCAGGTCAGGAGCCGAGCGGTTAGTGAGTGTTCGAGGCGTGATGGAGTCGCGTCTCTTTGTGGAGGTCCGAGAGGTTGTGCTAGAAGAGCACTTTTATCTTGTCTTTTTCAGAGGTGGATGTGAACTCTCGTGGCACTTTTATGTATTTGGTTTTGGTGGAGAATCGGTTTTTTTTCTGATGTGCCTTGCTAGTGTGTGGTTATTTTGATCTATCAGTTTTTGTCAGAATTGAGAATCTTGGTTAGCTTGGTGTGATGTGATTGGCTAATTATGTGGAGCCTTGGGTGTGTGATTGGTGAGAATGATTGATTGTTTTTCGGTGTGCCGGCATGTGATGGATAGCCGAGTTTTGCTTTGAGCGGTTGCAAATTTCTTGGACGAAATTCTTTTAAGGGGGATAGATTGTAAGGACTGAGGTTTCGGGTTCAGTGTTCGGGTCGGGTTCGGGCCGGATCCCCTGGTTTGGACCCTGTGGGGTCTTGAGATTTCTGTCTGAATGGCGTCAGCACTGCTCGACGCCTTTCAAAAGGCGTCAGGTTGTGTGGACGCCATTTAGGTCTGCTGGTTGTTATGCCACGTATGCGCCACGTGGGCGGTGTGTAGGCGCCCGGAACGTCCCCCGCCGCGGGTGCGAGCTTCGGATGGGGGTTCCTCTCCGTTCGTCTTAGCACTGTGGCGATTTAAAGGGGGTTAGAAATAAAGTGTGATCGCCAGGAGCATTACCTCTCGGTTCCTGTGCTCCGCAGGATGGTGAGGATGTGATCGCGTTCTGTGGGAGCGGGAGATGCTGGTTCCTCCTTCTCTTCCTCCGGCCGGCCAGAAGAGGAGAACCCGGTACTCTGCACGCGTGAAGGTGGTAAGGATCCCCTGAAAATGATAAGCAAAGCACAGAATAACCCGATTAGGAATATTTGGTGTAGGATCTACTCATAAATATGTAAAAAACTAACTAAAATCAGGAGGGAACGCACCGGATGGGTGGTGGGGAGGGAAGGTGACCATATGTTATGGTCACCCACCTCCCGTTTTTTTTTAAAAACCTCTGTGCGGGGGTAAGAACTACTAGGTCATCTTACGTGCATGCATGCAAATGAGGAGAGTTGTGTGTGTAAAGAGTGAAGTGGTATTGCCAATGTAATGGAATGAAAAGAAAAAAAAAAGTGAAAGGGAGAGATTAGAAAGGCAAGCCCGTTTCAGAATGCAGCATGAGCCTTCCCCTTTGGAGTCTCCTCGAGCTTCTCCCCAGAAAATCTTCCTCCGGGAATCCTTCAGAATCCTTAACTCTCCAAATCCTTCTTAGCCCTCCAGAATCCTTAACCCGAAGTCCTCCAACCCCCCGCTCGAGAGGATGGGGAGGGTTTAAATAGGCGAAGGAAAAAGGGGAGAAAACAGGAGTCTAAATCCCCGTAAATCACCCTTCAGCCAATAGGAAGTGGTCAAAGGTTAGAGGTAGTGGACGCGGCAGTCGCCGGAGTGGGGAGTGGTCGGAGTAGTGGGGGACGAGGGCGGCGAGTAGAGGAGATCGTGGGGAAGACGGAGTCAAGGGGGTGGTTAAGGAGTGGACGGCCAGGTGACATGTCTTCCATTCTTGTGGTGGAAGGCAGCCCGGCTGGCCTTCGAAGGGGGTGGAAGGCGAGGGGTGGCCTTCGAAGGTGGTGGAAGGCAAGGGGTGGCCTTCGAAGGTGGTGGAAGGCAATGGAGCTGGCCTTCCACGAAAAGGCGGTAAAAAGTGAAAAAGGTGGCTAAAAAGGTGGAAGGCGAGGTAGCTGGCCTTCGAAGGGGGTAGAAGGCGAGGGGTGGCCTTCGAAGGTGGTGGAAGGCAAGGGGGCTGGCCTTCCACGAAAAGGTGAAAAGGGTGGCCAGAAGGGTGGAAGGCAAGGTGGCTGGCCTTCGAAGGTGGTGGAAGGCGAGGGGTGGCCTTCGAAGGGGTTGGAAGGCGGACTGACTGGCCTTCAACGAAGAGGGTGGCTAGAGTCCGGTTTTGGTTAATGGGCCTAGCTGGTAGTGGGCTGAGATGGCTGAAATGAGGGGATTTTGGTGATGAAGGGCTAATGATGGGTTAGGTTCATGACCAAAAGGGTGGTCCAAAATCGATGTCTACAAATGCCCCTCCGGGACACCTATTTTGCAGTGTAGTGGAACGGAATGATAAATAGGTGTTCCGAAAATCGAGACTGATTTTGGACAGCCCGAAAAGGAGTGAGCTATCCCCATGAATGATATACGAATGCGGCAAATGCATGAAGGCTGGCTATTTGAGTCGCAAGAGTGGTTTAAGAAAAGGAACAAAGTTCAGTACTAGAGAATCACAGTCCGTGGGACCCCCGGGTGCTGGAACCGCAGAGCCTTGGCGTACCAGAATATAGCGATCTGGCCCAAGGGGATCTCGAGCATGAAAGGTGTAGGAGTGTGACTTGAAGAACTCTCGACACAACGGGCGCGCGGTGGCCTGGCGCATCATGGGATCGCCAAGTGAGAGACTCTCAAGCACACTTGCTGAAAAACGGAGAAAGGGGTCTTGCAATTCAAAGGGCTAACAGACACACAACTGCCAGAATCACAGATCAGCGATGGGTGAAGCAAAGTGATGAATGATGGTCATTGCCCCTAGGGCGAGGATGAATGCTTATGCAAATGCATGTTGGTTTAAAATTAAAATAAATTCCTAATGCAATTCCTAATGCAAACAGGAGGAATTTATTGGGCAATTGAATAACTTGGAGAATATAGACTCCTCATTGTTTTGTTTTAAAGAAGAACTCAGAGTCTATACGCCCGAAGCTATTAGCCTCCTGTGTCTTCGATGCTACTTGCTTTGGATTCCCTGCAGCTGCAAGAACGCACATCAGCAATGTTCATATTTTCAATAATCTCAATATTACATATTGAATTGCGGGAAGATAAGAAGCAAATGTTTCGTTTCGAGTCGAAGCCGATATGGAAGATATGGCTATTCTATAGGTAGAATGCCAATCCAATATGGCTTCGACTTGAATTCCATGATGAGCCATTAATTCATTTGATGAAGGTGGTCTCCTTCATTGTGAGGTGAGGTTACCTCCTCGAAGAGAAGGGAGAAAGTCATCTTGTCCTCTTCGTGGATGGGCTTTTCCTTTAAGGTGGTAGAAGGCCAGGTGGCTTGCCTTCCACGAAAAGGTGGAAGGCCAGCTAGCCTGCCTTCCACTAAGTGGTAGAAGGCAAAGGGCATGCCGTCAACAAAAGGGAGGAAAAAGTGATATGCATGCCTCTCCGTCTTTTGTGGAATGTGGAAAGGGTTGAAGTTATCTCGTGACTTTTAAAGGAGAGGGTTGTCGCGGTGCCTTCTTTCAGAACTCTACTTTTTTTGAAAGGATGGCTTCGTCTTCTGCTACTGCCAAGGAGCCTCAAGTTTTGTCTGATGTAGATGGCCATCTCAGCAATCTGGTGGCCCACGGACAGGTATGTTCGAACCTTTATTTGTTCGTCCCGCCTCTCTCTTCTCTTTGTTGATTTTTGGTTACCTTGCAGCCTCTCCCAAAGTTTCCCGATGCTAGGCATACCCGCAAATATGCCTGGCTCGCAGCCCTGTTGGAGGTGATAACATTTAGCATGAGAGTGTACATGCACCGATGGAACTTGACCCGTTCTATCGTGTTTGCGAAATGGTTTGCTGCAATCCACTGGCACTGGGAAGGGCTGGGTGCGCTGCTGGAGCTGTGGCATCCGGAAACACACACCTTTGTGTTCCGAGAGTTCGAGGCGACAATCTTGCTAGAGGAGGTGGAGACCTTCTATGGCTGGGAGGGCCTAGCCGCCGGTGATCCCTCTGGTTTGCCTACATGGGAAGTTATTTTTGCTGATATTGTGCAGGACAAACGGGAAATATGCCGCATGACTAACAGCCGAGGGATCCTCGTCGACCGCCTTGCATATTGGTTGATCCGGGAAATTAAGCGCAAGGTGGTTGAATCTGAAAGGCTGATGCGAGGCGTGTGCCTGGTCCTTGGGGGAGTCCTGTGGTTTCCCACTAAAGGCTTGGTGCTAGAGAAGGAATATGTGAGCGTGATGAGTTTACTGTGGAGAGGCCACTCTCTTGCCCCGGTGATCTTGTCACACCTGTACGGGGGACTCAGCCATATGAGCATGGGGCAATCTGTGAGGGGACGTTTGTTCACTTTGCAACTATGGATGGAGATGCATGTATCTTTCGATTTTGATGAAAGTGTAACTTCTGCCTCAAGAATATTTCAGCATAGCGCGTGGTACCCTGCACGCTCGCTCTTTGGCCCCGAGAATCAAGTCAGGTGTCTCACGGCTCATCTGAAGACGCGGGACGACTGGCGTGATTACCTAAACTTCCTGCCTGTGGAGAACTTCATATTTGTTCCAATGGTCCTTCGAAACATGGAGTTCACCACAAGGGCTTCTCGCGATCGTGAGTTATGGCTGATTGGCCCTGATGAGTTAGCCGTGTATCAAGGACATCGCTGTCATCTACAGATCGGCGTTCCCAGACAAGTACCGATCCCTGCCTTACATGACGCCTTGATCGTGCCGCGACACACTGGATATGCGAGAGAGGCTCAAGCGCTGGAGCGGCTTCGACGTGCATGGCGGCGTCACTCCAGATTCACCAAGGCACGTCTTGACGTAGCAGAGACTTCAGAGGAAGTCACGAAATATGTAGGCTATTTAGCCAATATCCGTCCTGCTGTCTGTGCCTTTTTTATGGGGCGCAGAGCGTTGGAATAATGTAGCCTCTTGATTTCTAGTGAATAATATCAATTTCTTGTTTTTCCTGAAATTCCTTTCACACATGTGAGCAATCTGCCTCCGAATGACTAACTCTCTGCTTGATTGACTCTGGATGGGTAGGCTCCTGGAGAGCGGGCGGGCGGCCAGCACGTGGCCGTCCGTCCGGGTGGACGGCCAGCGCGTGGCCGTCCGTGCTGGTGGACGGCCAGCGCGTGGCCGTCCGTGCTGGCCACGCGCCGGCGGACGGCCAGCGTATGGCCGTCCACGCCCGCGGACGGCCAGCGCGTGGCCGTCCGTGCGCTGGCGGACGGCCAGCGCATGGCCGTCCACACCCGCGGACGGCCAGCGTGTGGCCGTCCGTGCGCTGGCGGACGACCAGCGCATGGCTGTCCACGCCTGCGGACGGCCAGCGCGTGGCCGTCCGTGTTGGCCACGTGCCGGCGGACGGCCAACGCAAGGCCGTCCACGCCAGCGGACGGCCATGCCATGGCCGTCCTCTTGGTGTTTAATAGGACTTAACCCGGCACTCCCTTCTTTCTCTTTGCTTTCCTTCTTCTCACTGCTCTTCTTCTGCTCTTCTTCTTCTCTCTGCTTCCTTCGAACTCTCCATGGCGAGGGTATGGCTCCCCCGTGCTCTCAGGAGGAGGAGGGCTGGCGGCGGCGACGGTGCGGGCTGCAGCGGCGGCGGCGGCGGCGGCGGAGACGAGGACGTCCGCGGAGGTGACGCCGAGGTCATTCGCGGCGGTGAAGAGGAAGCTGCTAGCGGGGGCAGCGGCGGCGGTAGCGACGCCAGAGAGGAAGGAGAAGAGGAGGAAGGCACGACGGCGGCAACGGAGGAGGATGAGGGGGACGACAGTGGTGATGGTGAGGAGGAAGAAGGAGACGGTGACGGAGAGGACGGTGGCAACGGAGAGGCGCCCCCGAAGAAGAAGGTAAGTTTTTTGCTTCTTTCTTTGAAACATAGGGAGGGCGGCCGGCGGAGCCGCCGTCCGTGCGGACGGACGGCGGACCGGCCCGCCGTCCGCCGAGACGGGCGGCGGCCCGGGCCGCCGTCCGCCAGGACGGGCGGCGGGCCGCCCCGCCGTCCGTCTGGGTGGATGGCTGGCCTGCCCGCCGTCCGGCCAGGCGGGCGGCAGGCCATCCCGCCGTCCGGCCAGGTGGAGGCTCGAATGCTTATGCCCTTATTTTCTGATATTGTTTGGATTTTTTCAGGGTCCTCAGAGAGTCCGAGGCCGTGTTTCATGGGAGCTGGTCTGGGCCTGGTATCACGCACTGCCTGATCGGCTGATCTTCCAAGTGGATGCTTTCGGGTTCGGGCCACTGTTCCGGGTCCGACCGTTCATGGTGGATGCGCCCTTCCTAGTGGCTCTCAGGGAGCGCTGGGACGACAGATGCAGGGCCTTCGTCATGCCCTGGGGACACATGCTGCCCACGCTGGAGGACGTCTCCTTCTTGACGGGCCTGCCAGTTATCGGAGATCCAGTAGTGGGTCCCGAGCTTAGGGACTACAGGCAGTTGTCCGATCGACTCCTAGGCGAGGGATACTACAGGATCCAGGGGGCACTGTCCCACATACCTCTTGGGTACTTCGCCCGATCTGTAGGGTTGAGCCGGGTGAGGCGGATGCCGAGTGAAACCTTGGAGGCTTTTGCAGAGAGAGTGGAAACACTCCTAGATTTGGATGGCCGATCGGACGATGAGAACCTGCGGATCTTCCTCCTGTTCTTCTTTGGGAGGCTGCTGTTTGCCACAGCTTCAGATAGAGTTAATCTGAAGTATTTGCCACTACTGGAGGACCTTCAGGCGGCGAAGAAGATGGCGTGGGGAGCTGCCTTGCTGGGTCATCTTCTCTCCCACCTGGTGAGCTACCGCCAGGGCTCTGGCAACTTGGGTGGGTTCACCCCTTTCTCCAGGTAATCTTCTTAGCTGTGGTTCTCCATTCCTTTTGTTGATTGGTACTGACTGTATTATTTCTTACAGATCTGGGGTTACACCCGCTTTCCCATTGGCCGTGGGAATGTCTCTGCGGATCGTGAGGGATAGACCCCTCTGATGGCACGGTGGGAGGTGACCCGGGACTATCATCCAGTGGCGTACCGTGTGGAGGGCATCCGTGCTCAGCTTGATACCTTCCCTCCTCATATGGTGAGTGACTTGAAATATATGTGCCCCTGAACCAATGATTAGGCCTAATTCTTTGTTCCATTCAGGTGGTGTGGATGCCATATGCAGAGGAGGACCTGGCCGATCATCCGTGGGTGTCCCAGAGCCTTTCTCAGTTCCGGCGGGAGGTGCCCCTGATGTGCGTGAACATTTGTGACGGCATCTTCGTCCGGATGGATACCGCACATGGGGATGGCATCCCGCACATGGGGATGGCATCAGCCTCTACTTGTTTACCCAAGCTATCCTGATATGAACCGAGGTCGCCGCCGATCTTCTGCTATTGGTCAAGATTGGCGAGTAGTGAGGCAGGCTGAGATTGCCATATGGCACCGCACCGGGGATGCCCTGCAGGAGGACAAATCTCTGCGGAACAGCTTCAAGTATTTGGGGGATTATTCCCGGCGGTACTCAAACCGCATGTTTCTGGATACACGGCGGGTACATCACTTTAACCCTTCAGTTTCTTGCAGTTAAATTCTCCCTGGACTAATCTTAGTGATATTCTTGTAACAGATGCCTGAGACTGAAGCTATCGAGATCTTAAAGGGTCAGAATGAGCTTCTGGTTTTGCAGACGAGCGATCTGCTTACCCAGATTGGAGAATTGGTAAGAAGTCTGAATTTTGAGTTAGGATGTAACATTGTCCACCTTATCGTTGTGAAAAAAAAAAAAAAAAACCTTTGTGACGCAGAGAGAGGCGCTAATCCGCCATGGGCTGCGAGGGGATCCATGTGCGGGCTCATCATCCCAGGGGCCAGCTGCCCCAGTTGATTGTGAGACGAGATTGCAAGATGCTCTCCGCCGGGCGGAGGCCCGAGAGGCTGATTTGGCACAGCAGGTGAGACTTGTTCTGCATTTGTGTTCTAATGATTGAGCATGTCTGACCCTGAATTTCTTTTGCAGCGCCAGGAATTGGAAGCCGCTTTGGCGAGGGTGCAGGAGTTGGAGAACCTCAATCAGCAGTTGAGGGATTAGGTTTTGGAGGAACGGACGGCGAGGACCAGGACGAGCGAGGGATCCCACCCGGACGTGTACTGGGAGGGTAAGATGGCTAGCCAACAGGAGGAGCTGGCGAGGTCGCAGACAGAGGTGCGGGAGCTTGATTTCAAGTACCGAACCTTATGGGACCGGGTGATGAAGAAGGGGCGAGAACGAGCCATGAGATCCGGCACTCAGACTCCAAGAGCTCGTCCCCCCATTCCTGCCCTGTCAGCTGGCCAGGCCCCTGCTGGGAGTTCCGTCTTCAGAGACCTCGACTCCCTGCTAGCTGAGGATGCGTGGAGAGCATTGCGACCCACGGGCTCATCGGGGTCTATGCGTCCAGCTTCCGGACATCGTCGTGCTCGTGAGGAGGACGCCGAGAGCCAGATGAGGCACCCCTCTCGGGATAGGAGAGATGATGATGCGGAGGGAGGGAGGAAGGATTGAGAGGGTACCAACGCAGGGGTATGCCCCTGTGTCGTAATGATGTATGATTATGATGTTATGCTTGCATATTTCTCTTATTTACATGGGCACTTTTTTGTTCTGCTTTCTGTTCGTACCTGTGATTCCTGCATGCACAACATCAGGGGAAACTGTTAGTAGTATCTGTTTTCGGCCCCTTGCCCAAAAAAGAGCAACTACCTTTTCCCTAGCTTTCGCATAGGGTCAAGGGGCCGTGTCCTACTAACCAGACAAATGGAAGAATATTAATGCGTCATGCAAATGCAAATGATATTAACAAAATGAGATGCGTGAGGAAACATTTTTTTTTAATTCCGTCTACCTGGTGACTGCCCACAGCCAGCCTAGTCGAATGATGAAACGGAAATGCACACTCAACTTCCCAGGTATCCTAAGCTTGCATCTAGATTGATTTGGGCCTCTAGACTCCTCAAACTAACCTTGACCGGTTAAGACTCATACTGATGACAATACCGTCATGCCATGCTTAGGCTCCCAGCTGCTTCCGACCATCAAGTTTGCCCAAAAAGTTTTCGAGGTAAATAGTTTGCCCGACCCGGGTCTCTTTCCTCACAATCTAGAAGGTATATGATGGAACACCTTGGAACCCTAACGGTCAACCGCGCGACGCTGACCCGGAATCAGACACCGTCGCACCGATTGGTGACGCGCATGCATTGACCTAAGCCCGAAGTTTTCAAGAGTACACATTGGGATTATGGTTAAGAAATTAATTCACCAGAAACATCGACGTTACTCTTCACCCATTTTAGACTCCTGTGATCATGTGAGCATGTGACGATTTTCGAAAATGAACCATTTTAAAATGAAGTTCGGTCTTTAGATAGCTATCTCGTGCTAACCTTGGGGGAGAAAAAGTGAAGAAATTGTGGAGACAAACCTCACAGGAGGATCAACAAAACCGTGAAAAGGAGGAGCTGTGACAAAACGGACCCCTTTTGACCTCTTAGATGCCCCTATTTTGACTTTTCAGGCCTTTGGTAAATTTCATGGCCAGGCACGGTCACGACCTAGCCTTTTTCATGATTGCTTGAACCCCTTTTCTTTTTTTTGTGTATTTCTTTTCTTCTCTTGACATTTTGGGTTTATTTGATATTCCGCCTGCGGGGACACTGCCCTCTTCACGTGCTCTGGTCCTTTACATTTCATTTCTGGGCCCTTTTGTTGAGGGGTTACATCTATCGGATTTTTTTGAGGAACCGCAATTTGCTGAGCTCGACCGTTTAAGGGCGTCAACTGTCCTGATCGGTCGAGAGGCGAAGAGGAAAGGTTGCATTGTGACGGTATACTAAAGACTTGGAACTCATTTTGAGCAGGTTCTTTTGAAAAAAAACGTGTAAGTGTGTGCATCTCAGAATGATCGTAGGAATCCGTATGAAAATAAAGTAGACACGTCCAAGGTTCTGGTGGACCAAAATCTTAGCCAAGTCCTAATGTTATCCCAATCTATCATGCAACTAGACTTAAACAGGGGTTACGTGGCAGTCACCAGACAGTTGGATTTTGGGTTTTTGCTTTTTTTTTTTTTTTTTTGCCATTTTTTGTTAAAATATGTACATATTTACAAACATTTTTTATGGTTTTTGGATATTTGATTTTTTGAGATTTTTTGATTTTTTTGTGTTTTTTATGGATAAAACTTCTTCAGATATACCCCGTTCCATGGGTGGGGCAACTCCTCTCCTTTCTCATTGATTAAGCGGTAAGCGTTACCTGAGTATGCCTCCTTGATTACAAATGGACCTTCCCAATTTTCTTGCAATTTGCTCCTGGGACCAGGAATTTTGATCATTTTTCTTTTAAGTACCATTTCGCCAATTCCGAACTTCCTTTCAAGAACCTTTTTTGCATAGAACCTTGCAATCCTATTTCTGTAAACCTGGGCGTGGTTTGCCGCCATCATCCTTTTTTCATCTAACAGTTCCAGTTGGGTTAACATGGCGTTACGACGCTCGGCGTCACTAATTCCATTGTCCAACTGCACTCTTAGAGAAGGGAAGAGAATCTCATATGGAAGTACCGCATCCGTTCCGAATGTGAGTGAATAAGGTGTTTGTCCAGTAGGGGTTCGGATGGAAGTGCGGTACGCCCAAAGAGCTTCTACTAGGCGATCAGGCCAGTCTGAATAATTATGTGATCTGCAAGTTCTTTTAATGATTCGAATGAGGGTTTTATTAGTGGCTTCAGCCTGACCATTTCCTTGTGGGTAGTAAGGCGAAGAATGATGCAAATTGATGCCATACTTACTGCACATGTCCTGGAGCTCTTGGGAGATAAATTGGGGTCCATTGTCGGTGATGAGGTCGCGCGGTGTCTCGAACCTGGCGAGGATGTTGCGCTTGATGAACTTCACCACCGTGGATGCTTTGATTTCTGCAAATGCTTCCGCTTCTGCCCATTTAGTGAAATATTCAGTGGCGGTTAGGATGAATGATTTCCTTTTTGTTTCACCTGATCGATCCTCTAAAGGTCCTATAACGTTGAATGCCCACATGGCGAAGGGCCACGGGGAAACGACGGATTTGAGAGATGAAGAAGGTGCATGAACCTTGTTAGCATGTAACTGGCATTTCAGGCACCTTTGAACGAATATGGAACAATCGGCCTCCATTGAAGGCCAATAATAGGACATGAGGAGTTTCTGGGCTAAGGCACGACCATAGACGTGACCGCCACAATCACTGGCATGGGCTGCCTCTATGACTTGATGAATTTCGGTGTCATCTAAACACCGAAGAAGCACTCCGCTCAAGGATCTCCTGAAAAGGCGGCCGCCTAAGATAAGGTATCGCTGAGATGCACGACGGATAGCCTTACAATCAGAAGATGAGGCATAAGATGGGAATGACCCATCGCGGAGATAGTTCATGATGTCAAAATACCACGGATTCCCGTCATCCCAATCAGGGGTGAGTTCATCTGTGATAGCAGAGATATGCTCGGATGGATGGAGGAATTGCTGGAACCAGGGGTCCCGGAAGGAAGGTAAATCTTGCTTGTGCAGGGTGATGGTGGCTGAACCTTTGGTGACAGGAATCTCTAATGCTGAAGATAGAGAGGCCAAGGCATCTGCTAGAATATTATGAGATCTAGGCACATGCACGTAGGTGATCCTTCTGAAATGCCTAGTGAGTGACTTCACTAATTCCTGATATGGCTTCAGTTTTGAATCCCGGGTTTGGTATTTGCCCACGGTTTGGCGGAGGATTAGTTGAGAGTCTCCAATTATCCTCAATTCTAAGACATTAAGAACCAGCGCCAATTTTAAGCCAGCTAGGAGAGCCTCATATTCAGCAACATTATTAGTTACTGTGAAGGAGAGTTGGCAAGCATGCGGAATGCTTACCCCTTCTGGAGATACGAGGACCACTCCTATCCCACTACCTTGAGAATTAAGTGCCCCGTCGAAATGAAGGACCCAGGATGGAGTATTATCCACTATTGATCCCAACTCCTCATCCGGGAATTCTTCGTCGACAGTTGAAAATGTGGGCAATGGGTGATGGGCTAGGTGCTCGGCAATTGCTTGCCCTTTCACAGCCTTCTGATTCACATAGGTGATGTCAAATTGATTCAAGAAGGTCTGCCATCGCACCAGCCTATCTGTTACAACTGGCCGCTCTAGCAAATATTTGATTGGGTCCATTCTTGCTAGAAGTTTGACCTCGTGGGCGAGGAAGTAGTTCTTCAGTTTCTGCACTACCCAGACGACGGCCGCGCATATCCTTTCCATGGCAGTGTATCGCTTTTCGGCATCATTGAAAAGTTTGGACAGATAGTACACTGCTCTTTCCTTCTTCTCGTCGTCTAATTGGGCCAATACTGCACCAGCTGATTCTTCAGTGCTGGAGACGTATAGCAGTAGAGGCCGCCCTGGGATAGGAGCCATAAGGACTGGAGGGTTGAGGAGGTAACTCTTCAATTCATCGAAGGCCTTTTGACACTTATCACTCCAAATGAACTTTGCCCCTCCTTTCAATAGGTCGTAAAAGGGTTTACATCTCACAGAGTGTTGAGATATGAACCGTCTGATGAATTGCAGACGGCCGATGAGACCCTTTATGTCCCTGACATTCTTAGGCGGGGGCATTTCCACTATTGCTCTAACGACCCGCCATCCTATGACCGGAGACCCGGTCACTAAATGGATGTCGGCCCATTAACTACGGGTTCACACCCGGATCTTACACAACACGTCTGGAGGAGTAAGTGCTAAACAAGATTAAATATGGCAATCTCACGGACTACAAAGATAAGCAAGTGCGCGGGAAGGAAAATAACAATGTCCGTATACAGTCCAACAATAATTACATGTCCAACGATTAAATAAGTACAGGCAGAAGGAAGTACAACAACATCGGGGCATACCCCGGAACTAAGACAGCTGCTGGTCCGCACACCAAGAAGACACCACGCTCCCGCTCGCCTCGAGGTCCACACCTGAAACCGCAGGGAGTGAGCCACACCAGAAATGGGCTCAGTAGGGATCATCCGATCCCCCGCCTCCCACTCACACACCCACAAGTGTAACAACAGGAATATATGGCAATTAAGTAAAGCAGTAAACACAACACCCAACTCTGATATGAAACGCACGGTAAGCAGTGTAACAAGAACCATTCTAAGTAACCCGAAGAACCCAACACAGAGTCACGACTCACAGTCAAAGTCCACGAAGCGACTAAACCACACTGTCGACCGAAGTCGAGCGTCGCCTCCCAACACTACCACCACTGCTCACGCCTGTCCACCCCTACAGCGTTCCGGGGCACTGTAGGGTGAGGCAGTGAGCCAAACTAGGACTAGCTGGACTCAGTGTACCGCCACTGCCAGCTACGTGTGCACACAAGCAGTCTAGACTACTGTCCTACCGTCCGGATTGCCTCCACGCTAGGCCTCAGCGCTTCAGGAGGGCCCTGGGGACCGGCGAACCCCCGTCAAGCCGAAGCTACAGGAACTACCCACAAACCCAACTCTCCCGGGCTGCGTCAGGCCAAGGGCTATAGGTACCACTCGTAACCTTGATCAAAGGTCACATCAGGCCCACTGGCTAAAGGGTAAACCAACTCCCACCAGAAACACTACCAGCTCCACAGCAAGAAACATGCCAGAAGCTGTCACGACAACCAAGGGAAACCCCGACCCGCTGAGACCAAACAGCAACCCCTCGGATAGCACACCAGCTACTCCGGCCCGGCGGGCTCAAGGTGGTTCTGCTTGTCTCAGCCAAGGGTAAAACACAACAAGCATCCCTCCTCACAGACACCATGGCCCTTCTCCCATCAGCCCATGGTGACAAACGTAAACCACAGTTAACCCGATCCACATTCGCATAACACAACCACACATATAACATGATTCCATTCGCATAGTAAACCTCAGTTCTCAGTATATAGTTAAAGCACACACACACACACCGGTGATGTAATTCCACTCACACAGAAGTCCCCGTCTCAGTATACAACCCGAAACATGCATTAGAACCATCCCACCGTGAAACATGCACGAATCACAGCATTAAGCATTCCTGTCTTGAATCGCGTCGACCGAGGTCGACGCCATTCAAGACCCTTAGGCAGGTTTATTAAAAGCACGATTTATCCTTAAAACGCGTCCATCGTTGAAGTCGCTGTTTAAAACGCGTCTGGGTGTCTCGACGCCATTCAACCCATAAATCCAGATTGCAGGACCCTTAAACGGGGGCATTTCCTGCCTAAATGGCGTCATGATGGCCCGACATCCTTCTAAAAGGCGTCGTCCATTCATGACGTCATTTAGCGCAGAACCCCTAACTCAGGAAACCTCACACAGGGAGGTTTCTGGCCTAAAACGCGTCGTACTGACCCGACGTCTTTCGGAAAGGCGTCGACCAGGTACGACGCTATTTAGCGCCAGAAACCAGGTCTCCTAGTTCAACCCGAGGGCTTCACCCTTGAACCCCGGGCACCTCGAAAAGCCCCAAAACCAAAAGGGGAAGAAGAGAAACCCAACCTCATAATCATGCTACGAATCCACGATCACAAACACCGCTATTCCCACAAGGAAACCCCCCTAAACATGCTCAATCTAGCCCCACACACGCCACATCATGCCAAGAAGCAAACGAGCAACACAAGCAAGGTTTCGTCCCCCTACCAGTTCTCGAACTCCGCCAAACTCCGTGCCGCCGTCCCGCCGCACCGCACACCGCCGCCGGTACCCTCGAGGACGCCGCCACTCCGCCGGGACGTCGGCCGCCGTCCGGAGAAGGGAACGCCGCGAGGAGGTGGTGGAGGTAGAGGTGAGAGGTAAGGAGGCTATGGAGTGGTTAGAAGAGGAAGAAGAGGAAGAAAATCGCCGGAGACGGCGGAGAGGGTGAGGAGAGAGAGAGTGAAGGTGAGAATGAGGGAAAGAAGGGGAGGCTCGCGGGGTCAACCAGAATTTCACTAAAACGCGTCGACCGAGCTGGACGCCGTTCAGACAAATCTGACAGGGGCCGTACTCTCGCGGCCCGAAACCCGCCCACGTGGCGCAACAATCAACAGACCCTAAATGGCGTCCACACAACCTGACGCCTTTTGAAAGGCGTCGAGCAGTGCTGACGCCATTCAGTCAGCAATCTCAAGACCCCTCCAGGGTCCAAACCAGGGAATCCGGCCCGAATACAGAACCCGAAATCTCAGTCATTACAATTGCCTTCACTTTGTCTGGATCGACCTCAATCCCTCTTCTACTCACCATGAATCCTAGCAATTTCCCTGAAGAAACACCAAATACGCACTTCTTTGGGTTCATCTTTAGTTGGTGCTCCTTTGATCTCTGCATTACACTCATAAGGATTTGAGCATGCTCCTTCCTGGTTCTGGACTTTACCAAGATATCATCCACATAAACCTCCATATCAAGGTGAATCATGTCATGAAAGATTGCCATCATAGCCCTTTGATAGGTGGCTCCAGCATTCTTAAGTCCAAATGGCATGACCATGTAGCAATAAGTTCCCCATGGGGTTATGAAGGATGTTTTCTCCTGATCTTCCTCAGCTAGTCTGATCTGGTTATACCCCGAAAAACCATCCATGAAGGATAACATCTCGAATCCAGCCGTATTATCAACCAGCAAGTCTATATGAGGTAGTGGGAAATCATCCTTTGGGCAAGCTTGGTTGAGATTGCGAAAGTCTATGCAAACTCTAACCTTTCCATCCTTTTTTGCCACAGGGACGATATTAGCTACCCACTTAGGGTAGAGCACTACCCGGATGAACTTGGCCTTGTGTAGTTTGTCAACCTCTTCTTTTACTTTAAGTGCTAATTCCGGTTGTAGCCGTCTCAACTTTTATTTTACGGGTTTGGCATCGGGTTTGAGGATTAGCCGATGTTCCACCAGTTCTGTGCTTAATCCAGGCATGTCCTCGTACGACCAAGCAAACCCATCACGGTGCTCTTGGAGCACGGCTATTATGGACCCTTCTTCTTCTGGACTCAAGCGGGCACTGATTAGCACTATCTTCGGATCCTCCTTTGTTCCGAGGTTGACTTCTTTAGTGGGTTCGTCGATAGCTGATGAAGGTTCATCAAACTGTCTCGCCCCACTCACAAGTGGTTCGACCAAGTCATCCACCTCTTCCTCTTCACTAAGCTCAAACACACCTAAACCATCACTGTAAGATTCGTCCTTCACTATCTCCAATGGTTCGGGGATGACCCCATTCTGAAGAAACTTATCCAACTTTTCCAGACCCTTGCACCTATTTGCTAATTCCTGAACTAAGAAAGAAGGAACTTGCCTAGTCCTATAATTTCTAGACCTGGAGGAAGCTAACCTAATTCCTAAACTGCTATGTACACTGCTGGGAGAACGGGTCAATTCTGTCCTGGATGGGACAAGAGTAGACCCTTGGCACAAAGATTCCGTGACGGCAGGGCTCCCCCACTATACAGAGTCCTTGAAAGTGATTTCCCCTTTTGCGGGATGGGAATTAGACTTTTTTTTTCATGACCGAACGCTTGTAGCATGGAACATTCAGAAGAAATGGCGTTGGTCGGAGCTGAGAGCATCGAAACTGTAGGTGGGTGAAATAAGAAAGGAATGAAAGTAGCTGGGGCTGGTTCATCCCTGGCCAAGAAAAGCCCTACCGTCGGTCTGGTTGATTCACAAAACAAGGAGGATATGCCAAAGTCCTCCTCTTGATCATCTTCATAACACTCTCGCACCTCTTCTTCTATCCTGGGTAAATCCTGCTTCTTTCTTACAAAATGATTCATGAGGGACCATCCCTTCGTTTCTTTTGGTAATTCAGCAAACTTATATCCCAGGGCACATCCCCCAGTGGCAGGGCTCTCTGAGATGGGGTCACGGATTCCTTGTTCTTCTTTCCCTAACCCAGAGCCTGAGCTATATCCCATCTTACCCATGAGTTGCCAACCTTTACCCGACCTAGGCCTCAAGTGGGAATTTACTGATGAAAGGACATGCTCTTTGCCTTTCCTGGAGGTTATCATGGAGGGAATTTGCTCTACTGTCACCGAGTCCAATGACTCGATATAGGGAGTGCTTTTAACCTTCACAATCTTCCCGTTATACGGGAACTTATAGCACTGATGATTGGTGGATGGGACTCCCAAGGTTTTTTGGTCCATCCATGGTCTCCCTAGAATGGCATTGTATATTGGCTTAACGTCCAGAATGTAGAACTCCGAGATCATGGATACCGGGCCGATTTCTAATTGGAGGAAAATCTTCCCATCTGCTGGTCTCTGGGAATTGTCATAAGCTGAGACCATCATAGAGGTTGATTCAATCTTCCCTGGGTCTATCCCTATCCTTTTGAGAGTCTTAAGGGGACAGACATTGATGGAGGCACCGGTATCCAATAGAATGGAATCTACTGAATGACCATTAAGGATGGCAGTTAAGCACAGAGGGAGGGATTGGCACTCAGGGGGAGCTAGATCCTTTTCGGGGAAAGAGATCATGGGAGTCTGAGTAACTGAGAGTATAGCATTAGTGACCCCGCCACTAGGAAGATCTTCATTAACCGTGATTTGTTGTAAGAAATTGAACAAAGTCTCCCTGTGTGTGGGAGACATGCGGATAAGTTCAAGGATGGAGATCTTAGCGGGGGTCTTCTCTAGATGCTGGAGTATGTCATACTCAGACTGGGCATTCTCTTTGGCAGGGAATTAGTTATCTTGAGAATCTAGAGACTGGCTCGGGGGAATGATGCGATTCCTGAGCGTTACCCCTACTGAGATTGGGTCTGTTTCCAATGGTGACCTAATGGGATTGAAGTTGATCATTGAACCCTGGTTCTTGCTTGGACAAAAGACAGATAAGGTGGGCCCCTCGGCTGTGATTGGAGGGATCTGAATGAGGGAGACCGGCTTAAGGGTTGCCGATCGCTCTTTGGGCCGGATTAGGACCAAAGGCTGATTAGGGGAAAACGTGTAGACCTCTGGGGTAGCCCCTTTAGCTTCGCACGACCAAGTGGGATCTTGGTGTCTTATCCCGGACCCTTCGTACTCCCAGTATTGCTCCCTGCGGACTGTTACGGGCTCCAAGTCCTTGATCAATGTGTTGACCTTTCCTTGAGAGCCGGAGGTATCTTGGCTTACCTGATGAGAGGGTAATGGGTCCTTCACAATTCCCAGTTCTTTCCTAGCCTTCAGAGCCTCAATGGCTTTTCTCATGTCTTCCCAATTTATCCGTCCTTCATCATTCAAGTCATACACTCAATCCTTGAAGGTGAAGCAATTATATATGGTGTGTCCCGTGATCCTATGGTAAGGGCAATACCTGGAGGTGTCCGTATTCCGCGAGACACCTTCCTTTGAGGCGGAAGTTGAATGGCGTTGCAGGCCATCAAAGCATAAAAGATATTTGCCAGTGATTCCGGCAGAGGTGGATATGAGGCCCGCTTAGCCATAGGACGACTGTAGTTAGTCGGGGGAGGGACGGCTGAGTATTGCTTCTGATTGGGCTGAGTATCAGACTTGGGATGAGAACTGGTAACCCTGGTTGGTGGTGCCAGCATGCTGACCTGTTCATTGATAGTGACTCCTTCTGTGGTAGGAGCTGATGTGGTTTTCTTATTCCTGCTTCTATTTTCAAAGAATGAAGGCAGAGTGGAGTCTCGGATTTGAGATTGAACTACCCTAGCTCTGTTGTATAGCTGAGCGAACGTCTGAAGTTCACTGAGCATAAGGATTGCTCGAAGCTGGGGAGTAGCATTGTTAACAAGCATGGTGACTGCTTGTGCTTCAGGAATAACGACCTCCGCTCTAGAAGCCATGGCTCTCCACCTGTTAGCGAAATGAGTGAAGTCTTCGTCAGACTTCATTTTCTCCATTACTAGATCGAACAAGGTGGGGGGCAAGGCTGCCATGTGGTTGAAGTGGGTGATAAACCTCTCAGAGACCATGTCAAAGTTGATCAGGTCAGTAGCTGGTAGAGAAGAGAACCACCTTAAGGCCTCTCCCTCGAGGGACTTTTGGAAAAGGTGGACCAGGAGGACTCTATTGAAGAGCCACTGATGGGAATCCATGAGAAACCCAGACAAATGATGATGGGGGTCAGTGGTACCATCGTATTTTCTGTACTTAGGTACCTTAAACCCTTGTGGAAAATAAGCTGGGGGGAGCTTGCAGTAGCTTGAGAGAGAATATGGCTGCCTGAGGTTGAGATTCTCGGCCATGAGTCGCCGTACACAAGTCTCGACCTCATTCTTGTAAATGAACTCTTCCTGCTTGGGAGGTGTAACCTGGTTGATGGGATTGAAAGGGATCGTGTGAGTGGGCATGGCTTGACTCGGCTGGGGTCTGCTAGAAGATCGTTGGAATTGGGTTTTCCGAGGAGTGGCATCCTGAATTTTGCCACGAGAAACCAACTGGATGAGTTGATCCGGAGTATAGCGTGATAGGACGGAAATGAGTTCCGGATCTTCTCCAGGGTTTTGGAATGTCCTACTGGAGATCACTGGCTCATCCTCTCCTTGTGAGGTAGAAGATTCGTCGGAATCCTTCCTCTGAGGGCCTTCTCTGGATGCTTGGAGCATCCCTATGAAGGTCTGTTGTGGATCCTCTTCAATCTGAAACAAAGGGTTGTGACTAACATTATCACCGAACTGGTCCATATCATCATACATAGCATTGACATACATTCGGTTCATTATAAAGTACAGACCCTAGATGAGTTTATGTTTCACTTGAAGTTTTTACCAATGTTTTTATGAAAGTTGATTTCTACCAAATCAAGTTTGACCCTTAACGTCCCTTCACTTTTCCAAATCTTGTTCCACTGAGATTCAATTAAGTGTCTTAGGATTTAAAATAATTCACTAATTTCTCACACATACCCAGGGTTCCTACAAGGTGGTTTCAGGTACAACCTGCTCGGCGGCCAAGTGGGAATCCCTGGCTCGCGGATACTGACGGAGGTTCCCAACAGGACAAGACTAGTCGCACCCGAGTGGGAATCCTCAGGTGGAGAGTCAAATCCTGCGGGAGAGGTGACTAAAGAGTGTGATGCCGGCTCTTCCTTAAAACCCCCGCGGAGAACACCCCCAAAAAAAAAAACCCAGTAAGCAGGTTAGTAAACAGCAGGTCAGAACATTTAACAACTCAACAGAACAAACGGCAGCAATTCATTCATGAACAGAAGAGAATAAATAAACAGAGTCAGCGGCTAATGGCTAGCCGTCAAGGGTCACGGACGGCCAAGTGGCCGCCGTCCAAGAGATGACCGACGGCCAGGGTCTGGCCGTCCAAGAGGTATGACGGCCAGATGCTGGCCGTCCAGAAGGCCACTGGATGTCGACGGCCAGGAACTGGCCGTCCACTGAATCGGACGGCCAGGTGCTTGCCGTCCACTAGGTCGGCCGACGGCCAGGCGCTGGCCGTCTGCTGGGTTGGACGGCCAGGTTCTGGCCGTCTACGGGGAGGTCGACGGCCAACTGGTGGCCGTCCAGAAAGTCAGGCGGCCAGGTGACGGCCGTCCAAGGGTCTTGACGGCCAAGGTCTGGCCGTTCAGGGATTATGGAGTGCAGGGTCCTTACCTTCTTTTCCTTTGATTCCGACGTGTGCAGCGGGCTACAGAGGTCCCACCGTGATCGCCAGAGGGCTGTAGGCGCCCGGAACGTCCCCCGCCGCGGGTGCGAGCTTCGGATGGGGGTTCCTCTCCGTTCGTCTTAGCACTGTGGCGATTTAAAGGGGGTTAGAAATAAAGTGTGATCGCCAGGAGCATTACCTCTCGGTTTCTGTGCTCCGCAGGATGGTGAGGATGTGATCGCGTTCTGTGGGAGCGGGAGATGCTGGTTCCTCCTTCACTTCCTCTGGCCGGCCAGAAGAGGAGAACTCGGTACTCTGCACGCGTGAAGGTGGTAAGGATCCCCTGAAAATGATAAGCAAAGCACAGAATAACCCGATTAGGAATATTTGGTGCAGGATCTACTCATAAACATGTAAAAAACTAACTAAAATCAGGAGGGAACGCACCGGATGGGTGGTGGGGAGGGAAGGTGACCATATGTTATGGTCACCCACCTCCCGTTTTTTTTTAAAAACCTCTGTGCGGGGGTAAGAACTACTAGGTCATCTTACGTGCATGCATGCAAATGAGGAGAGTTGTGTGTGTAAAGAGTGAAGTGGTATTGCCAATGTAATGGAATGAAAAGAAAAAAAAAAAGTGAAAGGGAGAGATTAGAAAGGCAAGCCCGTTTCAGAATGCAGCATGAGCCTTCCCCTTTGGAGTCTCCTCGAGCTTCTCCCCAGAAAATCTTCCTCCGGGAATCCTTCAGAATCCTTAACTCTCCAAATCCTTCTTAGCCCTCCAGAATCCTTAACCCGAAGTCCTCCAACCCCCCGCTCGAGAAGATGGGGAGGGTTTAAATAGGTGAAGGAAAAAGGGGAGAAAACAGGAGTCTAAATCCCCGTAAATCACCCTTCAGCCAATAGGAAGTGGTCAAAGGTTAGAGGTAGTGGACGCGGCAGTCACCGGAGTGGGGAGTGCTCGGAGTAGTGGGGGACGAGGGCGGCGAGTAGAGGAGATCGTGGGGAAGACGGAGACAAGGGGGTGGTTAAGGAGTGGACGGCCAGGTGACATGTCTTCCATTCTTGTGGTGGAAGGCAGCCCGGCTGGCCTTCGAAGGGGGTGGAAGGCGAGGGGTGGCCTTCGAAGGTGGTGGAAGGCAAGGGGTGGCCTTCGAAGGTGGTGGAAGGCAAGGGAGCTGGCCTTCCACGAAAAGGCGGTAAAATGTGAAAAAGGTGGCTAAAAAGGTGGAAGGCGAGGTAGCTGGCCTTCGAAGGGGGTAGAAGGCGGGGGGTGGCCTTCGAAGGTGGTGGAAGGCAAGGGGGCTGGCCTTCCACGAAAAGGTGAAAAGGGTGGCCAGAAGGGTGGAAGGCAAGGTGGCTGGCCTTCGAAGGTGGTGGAAGGCGAGGGGTGGCCTTCGAAGGGGTTGGAAGGCGGACTGGCTGGCCTTCCACGAAGAGGGTGGCTATAGTCCGGTTTTGGTTAATGGGCCTAGCTGGTAGTGGGCTGAGATGACTGAAATGAGGGGATTTTGGTGATGAAGGGCTAATGATGGGTTAGGTTCATGACCAAAAGGGTGGTCCAAAATCGATGTCTACAGGCGGGTTTCGGGCCGCGAGAGTACGGCCCCTGTCACATCGTCTGAACGGCGTCTAGGTTGGCCGACGCGATTCAGACTGCGACACCTGCGATGTCAGGGTACGGCGCCAGAGCGTTGTCAGTACGGCCTGTCCTATCGTCTGAACGGCGTCCGCGGTGGGCGACGCATTTCAGACCACTGTCAGTACGGCCGTCCTGTCAGACTGATAGGCGTCTGCCTCGATCGACGCGTTTTAGCTAGATTCAGATTGACCCCGCGAGCCTCCCTTTCTTTCCCTCATTCTCGCCTTCACTCTCTCTCTCCTCGCCCTCTCCGCCCCCTCCGACTCTCTTTTCCCCTTCCCTTTCTCTTCTTCCTCTTCCACCACTCCAACACCTCCTTACCTCTCACCTCTACCTCCACCACTTCCTCCGCGGCGTTCCATTCTCCGGACGGCGGCCGACGTCCCGGCGGAGTGGCGGCGTCCTCTAGGGTACCGGCGGCGGTCTACGGTGCGGCGGGTCGGCGGCGAGGAGCTTGGAGGAGTTCAAGAACCGGTAGGGGGACGAACCTTGCATGTGTTGCTCGTGGTTTCCTAGGCGTGATATGATGTGTTTTGGGCTAGATTGAGCATGTTTAGGGGGTGTTCTTGTGGGTATGGCCGTGCTCGTGAACGTGGATTTGCAGCATGCTTGTGGTGGTTGAATTCCTCTTCCTCCCCTTCTGGTTTTGGGGCTTTTCGGGGTGTTTGGGGTTAAGGGAGAAACCCTCGGTTCGAACCAGGGAACCAGGTTTCTGGCACTAAATGGCGTCGTGCCTGGTCGACGCCTTTCAGAAGGGCGTCAGGGCAGTACGACGCCTTTTAGGGCAGAAACCTCCCTGTTCGAGGTTTTACGAGTAGGGGTTCTGGCGCTAAATGACGTCATGGATGGACGACGCCTTTCGGAAGGACGTCGGGCCATCATGACGCCATTTAGGCAGGAAATCACCCCGAGTAAGGGTCTGTAAATCTGGAATTTCGGTGTGAATGGCGTCTGTGGACCTGGACGCGTTTTAAATAGGCGACTCCCTATGACGACGCGTTTCAAGGAGTAATCTAGCTTTAATGAACCTGTCTGAGGGGCTTGAATGGCGTCGACCTCGGTTGACGCGATTCAAGACAGAACTGTGTAATCCTGGTTTTATCATGTGTTTCACTGTGGGACGATTTCAAATGCATGGTTTACGTTGTACACTGAGACTGAGGACTTCTACGTGAATGGAGATACATCATGTTATATGTGTGTGTGTGCCTATGCGATTGTGGATTGGAATAACTGTGGTTTACGTTCGTCACCATGGACCGATGGGGATAGGGTCATGGTGTCTGTGAGACATTGTGCCGTACCGGTGGGAGGAGTGGTACATGTTGTGTTTTACCTTAGGCTGAGGGAAGCAGAACCACCTTGAGCCCGTCGGGCCGGAGTAGCTGGTGCGCTATCCGAGGGGTTGCTGCTTGGCCTTAGCGGGTCGGGGTTTCCCTGTTTGTCGTGGCAGCTTCCGGCGCATTTCTTACTGTGGAGCTGGTTGTGGTACTGTTGGAGTTGTTTTACCCCTGTAGCCACTGGGCCTGATGTGACCTTTGATCAAGGTTATGAGTGGTACCCTTAGCCCTTTGGCCTGACGCAGCCCGGGAGGTTAGGGTTGTGGGTAGTTCCTGTAGCTTCGGCTTGACGGGGGTTCGCCGGTCCCCAGGGCCCTCCTGAAGCGCTGAGGCCTATTGATCGTTTCGAATTGTGCGTCGCTAAACACATGAAAACGTTCAATCTAAATTTATCCGGCTCACTCAAATCAAAATTTGGAAATTTAATAGCGGTGAGTCCGAGTCGATCCACAGAGAGTTAAGATTCTAATTTTGAAAACTTTGGACTTTAGTTAATCTAAAAATAAGTGAGATTTAAGTTAAACTAATTACTTGATTAAACTAAAACTAAGTTAACTAATATTACCTAAAAATAAGATTATTCTAATTCAATAAAATTTTTTTTATTTATTTTTCAGAAATTAAACACAAACATAATTGGAAAATAAGCATGACTAAAAGATTAACAAAGAAACTATTATTTAACTAGGTGTAAATTACTAATTAACTACGAATCATGAAACAAATTACAAGGTTTAATATCCTAAATAAGCAAAACATTAAACAACAATTGACTAATCCTAATTAAATAAATAACTATTATACTAATGAGGAATGGAAAGAATAAATTAAAAAACAATCTATGGGTTGTTGTGGGGGCTGCCGGCTGTTGGTTTGCTGGCTGCTGCTTCACCGAGCATGCATGTTGGTAGCTACGTGGAGGAGACTGCTGCTTGCTGGAGGAGAGAACCAGCTGAGAAGCTGCTGGCTTCAAGCTGGGACAGGTGTTTGCTGGTGAAGCTGGGAGGCGTTGGAGGAAGAAGCTGCCTGCTGCGTTTGCTGCTGGTTGGCGCGTGCAGCTGCTTGGAAGAAAGTTCACCGCAGCTGCTGGCAGGAGCTTGAGGTGCTGCTGGCGTTGGAGAAAGAAGCTGCCTGCTGCGGTGGTGCTGGTGGAAGAAGGAAGATGCCGGCGCGTGGATGGAGAGGAAGAGGGCCAGCTGCTTGGTGCTACCGCTGGAGGTGCTGCCGCTGGAGCTGCTATGCGTGGCTGGTCCGGGCTTCAACACACATGCATACAGGCGCATGGGGGCCGTGAAGCTGCTGTTGGCACGTGGAGGTGCATGCGCTGCTGGTGCTGCAGGTTGCTGGTTCATTTGCTGCCGCTGGAGGTGCTTTGATGGAGGGCGGTGCAGCGTGGATGGCTGCGTGCAGGTTCAGCTGGGACGTGCGTGGGGAAGGATTTGGACGGCTGCCAGGAGGATGTTGCTGCACGTGCAGCTGCTGGCTGAAGGCCCGGATGCTGTTGGAGTTGCTGGCAGCTGCTGCATGCGGGGTGGAGTCTTGCAGGTGCTGGCTTTGCTGCTGCACGTGGCTGATGCTCACTGCTGTGTGCGTGGAGAAGGTGGAGTTGCTATTGGTGCCGCTGGAAGTAAGAGGAGATGCAGGAAGGTGGAGGAAGCTGCCGGACGTGTTGCTTGCAGCTGGTGGTGCGATTGGAGGGCATGGAACACGCAGGGGCTTCCTGGATGCTTGGAGGGTTGCAGGTTGGCGTGGAAGAGAGACGGCAGGAACGAGAGAGAAAGAGAGAGCTATGGAGGGAGAGAAAGAGAAGAGAGAGAGCGTGTGAGATACCGAGAGAGAGGGGGATGCTGAGAAACTGAAGAGGAAGAAGGAGATTGCGTGGGAGAAAGAGAGGGGTGCTGGAAAACTGGAGAGCGAGGAGAGAGCCGTGGAGGGCGAGAAATAGAAGAGAGAGAGTTGCTGGAAGGAGAATTGAAAGGAAGGGTTACGGAGGGGAAGGAGAGTTCGGAATATATGGGAGAGAAGAAGAGAGAGAGAGAGAACGTGTGGGAGTGTTTTTTGGAAAGGGAGAAATTGGAAAATAAAACGGAAATAGGAAGAGAGAGTCTGAATTGGGGAAGGAGAGGAAAAGGAAGTTGGAGAAGAATGAGGAGTCAAATTTCTAAAACGAGAGAGAGAGGATTTTAAAATAAAGGAAGGGATGTGTTTAGGAAATCGGAGAGACGGAGGGAAATAGTGGGTTTTAAGAAACTCCAGCGAAGGAAAGAGTCAATTTGCATTTTTACCCCTGTTTTAGTTGAAATCCGCACACTGGACCACTCCCAAATTTCCGGAAACTCCTCCAGCTGCACTGCATCCTCGGCATGTCCTGTTCACATCAAATAAATATAATTTAGCGCATTATCATAAAAATATCATCATATTTATTCATTTCATCTCGGTTTTGTCGAAAAACCGCAAATACGCTACACTCCTTTGATCACATGAAATGACGATGTTTTTAAGTCAGAATTTGATGAAATTGGTACCGTTGGACTTGTTACACAATTATCTATCATTTCATGCTATTTTGTAGATAAAAATATGAGTATGATGCATATGGTTGCCCTTAAATGACCAATTTAACACTTTATCACACCCCCCAACTTACTCATTGCTAGTCCCTTAGCAATGCAAATAAGGAAATGTTAGGACAAACAATGAATTATCATGCTTCATTTGTAGTATCTTTCACAATCAATTTAAGTGATAGCCGTTTGGTTGAGCTAAAAAGTTTTCATATCCCACAATATTTTGATTCAGACAGGTGATTTGACACACTTAGAACTCGTTTCCGACCTTTCTGGTATATTCTTGCCTTTACTCCCCTTTAGATAAGACTACCTGGGAAGGAGAAGAGAATACGAGATTTTCCGATCAGTCAGTGAGGACCGTTTTTCAGTTTCCGTCCCAACTCAGCACTTTTCACGACTTGGTCATATTTTTGGTTCGATGGACTTTTTAGCGCGGCGTTTCTTTATTGCACTTTTGCTTTTGAGAGTGCGTACTTTTTGCCACTCTCTTTGAATTGCCTGAGGGGAGGTGCGTACTTTTTGCCACCTACCTTCCTTTAGCTCTTTTATCGCCTTCTTTTGCCTTTAATGTTTACAGCTGTCCATTTTAACTGACCGCCTCTTTTAGAGTGCTGAGTGGGACAGTCCCCTATTACGGATTCTACACATTCCTTTCGTTCAACCCAAAAGAAAAATTAGAATAAGTAGTCTTATCCTTGAGGTTGATTCCAGCAATTCTATACTTTTAAGATCTTCCATTTATTCTAAGTTGCCGTGTGTGTGTGAAAATCATCCCGCCGTGGATTTTTGTAAAGTGGAATATTTAAACTTTAAAGGCTCTTTAACCGATGTGACTAACAGAAAACTGATTTGTTTAAGATTTACTTAATGAAACATGATTTTCATGCAATTTTCCTAGGATGTGAAAAGAAGTTTTTGAAAAAATTTGACCATTTTTCAGTGAAAGATATCAGTTTTCTTCAAAAGATTTTCAATAAATGCATATGATTGTCCCACCCCCCAACTTGATTGACATTGTCCTCAATGGCATAAAAGATATGAAAAACATGCAGCCAGAAGAGAATTGGTGAAGAAGCGAAACAACCTGTAATGACGAGGCGGCGACATACCCACGGCGATTGCTGCTTAAGGACCTAAAAGGAAAGAAATACAAAAGCTGAAATAAAAGATTGGGTTGCCTCCCAACAAGCGCTAAGTTTATCGTCTTCAGCCAGACGGAAGTTCAGTTAGTGTGGATCACTCAGTTCTATGGATTCAGGTGGTTCATTTTAAAGATTTTCAATGAATGGTTTCAATCGTTGACCATTAACAGTAAATGTGTTCCCACTTTTGGGGTTCAGAATTTTAACGGCTCCATGATCGAAGGCTTTAACGACCACGAAGGGTCCATCCCATCTGGATTTTAGTTTTCCAGGAAATAGGCGAAGCCTAGAATTAAATAGCCAAACTTTCTGATTTGGAAGAAATGATTTTCTGACTTTATAGATCTTTGAATTTTCATAAGCCTCATTACGCAACTCTTCCAGCTCACTCAGTTGTAAGGTGCGGTGGGAACCAGCTTGGGCTAGGTCTAGATTGACTTGTTTGATGGCCCAATAAGCCCTATGTTCCAATTCCACTGGAAGGTGGCACGCTTTTCCGAAAACTAGGCGATAAGGAGACATGCCAATAGGAGTTTTGTAAGCGGTTCGATAGGCCCATAAAGCATCATCCAATCTTTCAGACCAATCTTTTCTATCAGGCCTAACGGACTTTTGCAGAATGTTCTTAATCTCTCTATTGGAAACTTCCACTTGGCCACTAGTTTGGGGATGATAGGGGGTGGCTACTTTGTGATTAATCCCATATTTCTTAAGCAAGGCCCGAAACTGGTAATTCGTGAAGTGCGTTCCCCCATCACTAATGATAGCTTTAGGCCACCCGAACCGAGAAAAGATATTCCTTTGAACGAATTTAATGACTACTTTATGATCATTGGTTCGGGTGGCTACCGCTTCAATCCATTTTGAGACATAATCCACCGCTACCAGAATATATGTATGTCCAAAAGAGGGTGGAAAAGGTCCCATAAAGTCAATTCCCCAGACATCAAAGACTTCAACCACCAAGATTGGGTAGAGTGGCATCATATCCCTTTTCGCCATATTTCCTACGGCCTGACATCGGAGGCAAGTTTTGCTAAATTCATGGGCATCTTTGAAAAGTGTGGGCCAGTAAAAACCACTTTGTAGGACTTTGGCTGCAGTTTTCTTTCCTGAGAAGTGGCCCCCACACGCCAGATTATGACAGAAATTAAGAACACTATGTTGTTCTTCTTCGGGAACACATCGCCTAATGATTTGATCAGGACAAAATTTGAATAATTCAGGATCCTCCCAGAAATAATATTTTCCTGAGAAAAGAATTTGTCCTTTTCACTTTTGGTCCATCCTTCCGGAAGTTGATTAGTCACCTTGTAATTGACAATGTGAGCATACCAAGGTGCAACAGTGTGGGAAAGGGTCAGTAGATGCTCATCAGGAAAGGAATCAGTGATTGGTGTACTGTCAGAGATCGGAATTCGGGATAGGTGGTCAGCTACCACATTCTCAGAACCCTTCTTATCCCGAATTTCCAAATCAAATTCCTGGAGGAGTAAGATCCATCTAATAAGCCTAGGCTTTGCATCCTTCTTGGTCAACAAATATTTTAGAGCTGAGTGATCAGAATAGATTATGACTTTTGCCCCTAAAAGATAAGATCTGAATTTTTCTAGGGCAAAAACCACAGCCAATAATTCCTTTTCTGTGGTGGTATAATTCATTTGAGCATCTGCAAGGGTGCGACTTGCATAATATATCACCACGGGACATTTGTTGATTCTTTGTCCCAAAACTGCACCGATAGCATAATCAGAGGCATCGCACATGATTTCGAAGGGTAAAGACCAATCTGGAGATTGAAGAATCGGGGCTTTGGTCAAAGATTCCTTCAAAGAATTAAATGCCTTGATGCAAGATTCATCCATTTGGAAAGGGACATCCTTAGCTAAGAGAAGAGTTAGGGGCCGGGCAATTTGAGAGAAATTGTGGATAAACCGGCGATAGAAACCGGCATTGCCAAGGAATGAACGGATCTGTCTGACCGAGGTGGGAGGAGGAAGATTGGATATGAGATCGATCTTAGCTTTATCTACCTCTATCCCCCTTTCAGACACAATGTGGCCTAGAACAATGCCCTCTCGAACCATAAAATGGCTCTTTTCCCAGCTAAGAATCAGATTGGTGTCTATGCATCGTGCTAGCACCTGTTTAAGATTTTCCAGGCAATTTTCAAAAGAGTCCCCGAAGATTGAGAAATCATCCATGAAAACTTCGAGGAATTCTCCCACCATATCGGAGAAGATGGCCATCATGCACCGTTGAAATGTGGCTGGTGCGTTGCATAATCCGAATGGCATTCTCCTAAAAGCAAACGTGCCATAAGGGCACGTGAAGGTGGTCTTTTCTTGATCTTCCGGGTAAATAGCCACTTGATTGTACCCGGAGTACCCATCTAAGAAGCAGAAGTACTTCTGTCCCGATAACTTTTCCAGAATCTGGTCCATGAATGGGAGTGGAAAGTGGTCCTTCTTAGTCATGAGATTCAACTTTCTGTAATCAATACACACTCTCCATCCCGTGGTAAGCCTAGTGGGTACCTCTTCTCCATGATCATTCTTAATAACTGTTAATCCAGATTTCTTGGGTACCACTTGAGTTGGACTGACCCATTTACTGTCTGATATTGGGTAAATAATACCCGCATCTAGCCATTTCACAACTTCCTTCTTCACTACTTCTTTCATATTGGGGTTAAGCCGCCTTTGCATCTCCCGACTGGGCTTAGAATTCTCTTCCATATAGATGTGATGCATGCAAATGGACGGACTTATTCCTTTCAAATCGGCCACCGACCATCCAATAGTACCTTTGTGGTCTTTGAGGACCTCGGTTAATTGGGCCTCCTGCGGCGATGTGAGATTTGCCGCAATGATGACCGGGAGAGTTTGGTCCGGACCCAAAAAGATATACTTGAGAGACTCCGGTAATAGTTTGAGTTCAAGCTCAGGAGGGTCCTCTAAAGATGGCAAAGCGGGTTCAGACTGCAAGGCTGGTAAAGGTTCAACCTTGGGCCAAGATGTTAATGGGCCAGGGGAGTCCTTAAGAGTGTTGGCTTCCTCCAAAAAGTCATATGTGGACATCTCATTTTCTTCAACCAGATTATCCAATATATCAATAGTGTGGCATTCTTTTTCATGATCTGGGTATTGAGATGCTTTAAAGACATTAATCTGGACCTTTTGACCCCCGAATGAAATGTCCATTATGCCAGTTTCACAATTTATATTAGCTTTGGCAGTGGCTAAGAATGGACGACCTAGGATGATCGGAGTGTGAATGAGTTCCTCAGGTAATGCCATATCTAGAATAAGAAAATCCACGGGAAAATAACAATCATGAACCTTCACAATAACATCCTCGATTAATCCCCGTGGAGTTTTCACAGACCTATCAGCCAACTGCAAGATGATGGGTGTGGGCTTTAATTCCCCAATATCAAATTTCTCATAAATGGCTGTTGGCAATAGATTTACACTCGCACCTGGATCCAATAAAGCTCTATCAAATGTAACTCCAGCTAAGTCACATGAAATTAGAGGTGCTCCAGGATCTTTTAACTTCTTGGGTAAATGATTCATCACAATTGCACTAACATCCTCAGAAAGCCGAACCTTTCCGGGTGCCATTCTAGATTCTCTTCGTGGAGTACATAAGTCCTTGAGAAACTTAGCATAAGCTGGCACATGCTTGATGGCATCGAGGAGTGGAATATTAATTTGGACTTGTTTGAACAAATCCAACAACTCCTCATTCTGGGCCAGTTTCTTCCTGGTATTGGGCTTAGCTAACAAGGCATTAGGAAATGGCACCCTAGGCTTATAAGAACTCGGGCCTTCAGCAATCTTCCCTTTTCCTTTCAGATCCTCCGCCAACTTCTCTATGATGGGTTCATCTTCACTCTCACTTTCAATTTCCTGAGGCCCATCAGTGGAACCTTTAGCTAACTCTCCATCTGCATGTGGTTTTTCTAAACTTCTTCCACTCCTAAGGGCTGAAATGGCTTTAGCATTCTCAAATTGTGGCTCTTTAGGCTGTGGTACTGGACCAGGCTGAGGTAAAAGGCCCGATTGCTGTGGAAAATCCGGAGGTTGATTCCTTGGATTGGCAACGGGTTGACTAGGAAGTTGGCCTACTTCTCTTCTCATCGCGGCCTCAGCTAGTTGGCCCATTTGACTTTCCAACTTAGCAATGGATTGTTGCTGGGTCAAAATCAGTTGTTGGAGTTGAGTGAATTTATCATCAAAGTTGGGCTGAGGAGGTTGCTGGTAAGTGGGTGGAGGATGGTATTGGGTTGGTTGTCCTGATTGGAATGAGTGGTAGTGGGCCGGTTGACCTGATTGATATTGGGCTGATTGACCTGATTGATACGGGGCCGGTTGACCTGATTGATACTGGGCCGGTTGAGAAAACTGGGTTTGAGGTCCCCTAGCCTGAACATTTCCATAGAAATTAGATTGTTGTTGAAATAAGTTCTGTGGCTTTTGGGCTTGATGCATAGGAGGATGGGACATTGGTAATGGGGCCTGCTGATTCTTCCAAGAGAAATTAGGATGATTTCTCCAGCCAGAATTGTAAGTATTTGAGAATGGGTCATTATTGGGCCTGGAGAATCCCTGGGCGGCCTGAATTTGTTCTTGAATAAATGGTGGAAGTTGGGCCGCAGTTGGGCATTCATTCACTTGATGGGTTGGACTTGCGCATAAGGCACAAATATCATGATTGGCAGTAGATGGGCCTTCATATGGACTAGATTGTGTTGGGTAAGTAGGCTCTTGCTTATTTAAGGCTAAGAGTTGGTCTAGTTTCTGGGCCAAGACGTCTACCTTATCCAACTTCTGATTAATCAGATTTATGTCCATTCTGGATTCGGGCTCTCCGCGGGCCTTAAGTTCATACATTCCAGTCCGTTTAGATGGCCCAACAGACCTTTCATAAGATGATAATGAGGCATGATTGATGGAATTTTCACTTAACATTTCAAACAGATCATAGGCCTCATCTTCATTTTTCATCATAAACGCCCCTCCACATGACGCATCCACCATCTGTCTGAACTGTTCAGACAATCCTTCATAGAATGCTTGGACAATTTGCCATTTTGAAAGCCCATGATGAGGGCATTTTCTAAGCAATTCTTTCAGTCTTTCCCAAGATTCATGGATCAATTCCGCGGGAGTTTGGGTAAAACTCGTGATGGCCCGTCTCATGGTATTGGTCCGCCCAATGGGATAGAACTTCTTGAGAAATTCTTTCTGCATCTCTTCCCATGTCCTAATGGGCCTTCCTATGGTTCCCAACCAATATTTAGCCTTGTCCTTTAATGAAAAGGGAAATAAGGTCAATTTAAGGCCATCATCGGTGAAATTCTGGATCTTCACCGTGGAACAGATTTCTAGGAATTCATCCAGATGCTTATAAGGATCTTCATTAGTATTCCCATAAAAGGATGGGAGCATCTGAATGGTGCTAGATTTGATTTCATATTGATTGGCTGGATTCTGAGGAAGATGAATACAAGATGAAGGTTGATATCGATTTGGAATGAAATAGTCCTTCATTTGCTTTGGTGGGTCCTGATTATCAGCCATTGGATCTTGTGGTGGATTTCTTTGATGCAGGATTCTTTCTATTTCAGCAAGTGGTCCTAGAAGGTTAGGATTTTGAGATCTCCTACCTTGCATGCACTAAGACTTATGGAGAGAGGATTTTGTTTTCTATTTCTTGTTTTTTTTTTTTTTTTTTTAAATGCAAACAATTTTGGCAAACAAATTATCCTAATGATCTACTGTTAACCTAGACTCTCTATGTGAATTTTCTTACAAGGTGGATGGAGTCCACCTCGAGTCACAACCACAATCAGTCAACGGCCAGGTAAGAGGTGGGGTAGTGGGAGGCTCCCCCTACTTTCGTAGGGACCTAATTAGAGAACCACTTTCCCGCTTAGACGTTTGCCTTTTTACCTCTAGCCTAGACACCGTTTCCAAAAATGGAGGCAACTCGAGATTTAAACCACTCACGGTGTAAACCCTAGATTCTCTTTCGACTTGCTTTTAGTTGGATTAGGAAATGCCAATGCAAGGAAGGTGATTTGTGGGCTAAGGAAGGGTGATCAAATCCCTACCTTATGTGGTTAAAGTTGCTGCCCTTACTGTCTTTTTTTGGATGCAATACAAGGCAACAAATCAATGCAAGGTGTGTTGATGCAATCATGAATGACTTGCTAAAAATTGAAACACGTACCTTTCCCCCGCAATCTTCAACAATTTATGGAAATAACTGTGAAAGGAAACTAACTCATGCTTTCCTAGGATGATGAATGCCTAGCATGGAAAGTTTCTAATCTTGACAATGAAGGTTTTTAAATTGGATGTTCCTCTTTTTGTTTCTTTTTTTTAGTTAATGGAAACCTATCTAAACTAGAAACTACAAAAAAGGAAACTAACTAAAGTAAGGAAATTGAAATATAGAAAGTTGGAACACACTGACCATGATTTCGCTTTCCTTTTCTTTTCTTTTTTTTCTTTTTTTTTTCAATTTACCTGCAAAAATAAGAAAAATAAGGTTAGTTAGAGACTAATTACACTAAATCCAAGATAATCAAAATTAAAAATCTAACTCCCCGGCAACGGCGCCAAAAATTGATCTTTTCGAATTGTGCGTCGCTAAACACATGAAAACGTTCAATCTAAATTTATCCGGCTCACTCAAATCAAAATTTGGAAATTTAATAGCGGTGAGTCCGAGTCGATCCACAGAGAGTTAAGATTCTAATTTTGAAAACTTTGGACTTTAGTTAATCTAAAAATAAGTGAGATTTAAGTTAAACTAATTACTTGATTAAACTAAAACTAAGTTAACTAATATTACCTAAAAATAAGATTATTCTAATTCAACAAAATTTTTTTATTTATTTTTCAGAAATTAAACACAAACATAATTGGAAAATAAGCATGACTAAAAGATTAACAAAGAAACTGTTATTTAACTAGGTGTAAATTACTAATTAACTACGAATCATGAAACAAATTACAAGGTTTAATATCCTAAATAAGCAAAACATTAAACAACAATTGACTAATCCTAATTAAATAAATAACTATTATACTAATGAGGAATGGAAAGAATAAATTAAAAAACAATCTATAGGTTGTTGTGGGGGCTGCCGGCTGTTGGTTTGCTGGCTGCTGCTTCACCGAGCATGCATGTTGGTAGCTACATGGAGGAGACTGCTGCTTGCTGGAGGAGAGAACCAGCTGAGAAGCTGCTGGCTTCAAGCTGGGACAGGTGTTTGCTGGTGAAGCTGGGAGGCGTTGGAGGAAGAAGCTGCCTGCTGCGTTTGCTGCTGGTTGGCGCGTGCAGCTGCTTGGAAGAAAGTTCACCGCAGCTGCTGGCAGGAGCTTGAGGTGCTGCTGGCGTTGGAGGAAGAAGCTGCCTGCTGCGGTGGTGCTGGTGGAAAAAGGAAGATGCCGGCGCGTGGATGGAGAGGAAGAGGGCCAGCTGCTTGGTGCTACCGCTGGAGGTGCTGCCGCTGGAGCTGCTATGCGTGGCTGGTCCGGGCTTCAACACACATGCATACAGGCGCATGGGGGCCGTGAAGCTGCTGTTGGCACGTGGAGGTGCATGCGCTGCTGGTGCTGCAGGTTGCTGGTTCGTTTGCTGCCGCTGGAGGTGCTTTGATGGAGGGCGGTGCAGCGTGGATGGCTGCGTGCAGGTTCAGCTGGGACGTGCGTGGGGAAGGATTTGGACGGCTGCCAGGAGGATGTTGCTGCACGTGCAGCTGCTGGCTGAAGGCCGGGATGCTGTTGGAGTTGCTGGCAGCTGCTGCATGCGGGGTGGAGTCTTTCAGGTGCTGGCTTTGCTGCTGCACGTGGCTGATGCTCACTGCTGTGTGCGTGGAGAAGGTGGAGTTGCTATTGGTGCCGCTGGAAGTAAGAGGAGATGCAGGAAGGTGGAGGAAGCTGCCGGACGTGTTGCTTGCAGCTGGTGGTGCGATTGGAGGGCATGGAACATGCAGGGGCTTGCTGGATGCTTGGAGGGTTGCAGGTTGGCGTGGAAGAGAGACGGCAGGAACGAGAGAGAAAGAGAGAGCTATGGAGGGAGAGAAAGAGAAGAGAGAGAGCGTGTGAGATACCGAGAGAGAGGGGGATGCTGAGAAACCGAAGAGGAAGAAGGAGATTGCGTGGGAGAAAGAGAGGGGCGCTGGAAAACTGGAGAGGGAGGAGAGAGCCGTGGAGGGCGAGAAATAGAAGAGAGAGAGTTGCTGGAAGGAGAATTGAAAGGAAGGGTTACGGAGGGGAAGGAGAGTTCGGAATATATGGGAGAGAAGAAGAGAGAGAGAGAGAACGTGTGGGAGTGTTTTTTGGAAAGGGAGAAATTGGAAAATAAAACGGAAATAGGAAGAGAGAGTCTGAATTGGGGAAGGAGAGGAAAAGGAAGTTGGAGAAGAATTAGGAGTCAAATTTCTAAAACGAGAGAGAGAGGATTTTAAAATAAAGGAAGGGATGTGTTTAGGAAATCGGAGAGACGGAGGGAAATAGTGGGTTTTAAGAAACTCCAGCGAAGGAAAGAGTCAATTTACATTTTTACCCCTGTTTTAGTTGAAATCCGCACACTGGACCACTCCCAAATTTCCGGAAACTCCTCCAGCTGCACTGCATCCTCGGCATGTCCTGTTCACATCAAATAAATATAATTTAGCGCATTATCATAAAAATATCATCATATTTATTCATTTCATCTCGGTTTTGTCGAAAAACCGCAAATGCGCTACACTCCTTTGATCACATGAAACGACGATGTTTTTAAGTCAGAATTTGATGAAATTGGTACCGTTGGACTTGTTACACAATTATCTATCATTTCATGCTATTTTGCAGATAAAAACATGAGTATGATGCATATGGTTGCCCTTAAATGACCAATTTAACACTTTATCACCTATCGTGGAGGCAATCCGGACGGTAGGACAGTAGTCTAGACTGCTTGTGTGCACATGTAGCTGGCAGTGGCGGTACACTGATTCCAGCTAGTCCTAGTTTGACTCACTGCCTCACCCTACAGTGCGCCGGAACACTGTAGGGGTGGACAGGCGTGAGCAGTGGTGGTAGTGTTGGGAGGCGACGTTTGACTTCGGTCGACAATGTGGTTCAGTCGCTTCGTGGACTTTGGCCGTGAGACGTGACTCTGTGTTGGGTTCTTCGGGTTGCTTAGATTGGTTCTTGCTATACTGCTTATCGTACGTTTCATATCAGATTTGGGTGCTATGTTTACTGCTTTACTTAATTGCCATATATCCCTGTTGTTGCGCTTGTGGGTGTGTGAGTGGGAGGCAGGGGATCGGATGATCCCTACTGAGCCCAATTCAGGTGTGGCTCACTCCCTGCGGTTTCAGGTGTGGACCTCGTGGCGAGCGGAAGCGTGGTGTCTTCTTGGTGTGCGGACCAGCAACTGTCTTAGTTCCGGGGTATGCCCCGATGTTGTTGTACTTTCCTTCTGCCTGTACTTATTTAATTTGTTGGAAATGTAATTATTGTTGGACTGTATACGGACATTGTTATTTTCCTTCCTGCGCACTTGCTCACCTTTGTAGTCCGTGAGATTGTTATATTTAGCCTTGTTTAGCACTTAATCCTCCAGATGTGTTGTGTGAGATCCGGGAGTGAACCCGCAGTTAATGGGCCGACATCCATTTAGTGACCGGGTCTCCGGTCATAGGATGGCGGGTCGTTACAGCACCCCTTCCTAATAACTTGACTTGGGGACCCAATTGAAACTGCTAATCCCAACCTTCTTGATAAGGTACGGTAGACGACTGAACATCAATCCTAGCTATTGAGATTGGATTGGTTTGCTCTCAAAAACTGGAGGTGGGTAGGGAAGATGCCAAAAGCAAGAATGTAGTTTTTCCAGCAAGGAGGTAGTCCCCAGTCACACGACTTAGAAAGAAGGTTCTCCCGAGAAGGAATCACTCCTAGGCAAAAAGTGTACATACAGTAACTTGAGGAGGCACCCCTTCATTCACGTATCGTTCCCACATGCATCGGCTTATTCTAAATTGACATATCCAGGTTTTCCCAACCCAACAGGTTCCCTTTCTTTCGAAGTGGCATTGCTGATTTGAGAGCAGTTGTCCTTTCTACTACAATTCTCCCTGCTCTTCGCTCCCCATGGGACTCTAGCTTACACCGGTCTTGAACTTGAATAGACCAAAATCTTTCTTACCCATCCTATAAGCCTTTTACAGACTCGGTTCTAGAAAAATCCTCTCTTAAATAATTTTTCGTTCACTCATGAGAACTGGGAACAAGGATGACGGGGCACTCCAAAAGCTAGAGCTAGTTACTGGAAATGGATTGCTGGCAGAAGCACTACAGACTGGGAATGGAATAGTTAAGCATTGAGATGCGATCGGATAGAGTAGTGAAATATCTTCCTAGCCCCCCCAGGCTTTCGTTGCAAGACTCCTAGGATAGGCTTGTAATAAGGATTTTGGGAGAAAGAAGAGTGATCCTCCAAGTAACCTTCACAGGTATTAGGAGAAGGGAAGCAACTTAAACGTGCGGCTAGGAATTCTGAATGGTAATAGAGATGATAAAGTGTTAAATTGATCATTTAAGGGCAACCATATGCATCATACTCATGTTTTTATCTGCAAAATAGCATGAAATGATAGATAATTGTGTAACAAGTCCAACGGTACCAATTTCATCAAATTCTGACTTAAAAACATCGTCATTTCATGTGATCAAAGGAGTGTAGCGCATTTGCGGTTTTTCGACAAAACCGAGACGAAATGAATAAAAATGATGATATTTTTATGATAATGCGCTAAATTATATTTATTTGATGTGAACAGGACATGCCGATGATGCAGTGCAGCTGGAGGAGTTTTCGGAAATTTGGGGGAGGTCTAGTGTGCGGATTTCAACTAAAACAGGGGTAAAAATACAATTTGATTCCTTCCTTCGCTGGAGTTTCCTAAAACCCACTATTTCTCTCCGTCTCTCCGATTTCCTAAACACATCCCTTCCTTTATTTTAAAAATCCTCTCTCTCTTTCTCATTTTAGAAAGTCGAATCCTATTTCTTTTCCAATTTCCTCTTCCTCTCCAGATCCAAATCATGTCCCTTCTCCAAGTCTCCCACATATCCTCCTCCTTTTCCAACTCAAACCCGGCAGCCTCTCCTCCTTCTCCTCTCTATAAATCTCTCCTCTCCTCTTTCTCTTCCTCCTCCACCCCGGTTCTCTCTCGTTTTTATTTCCCAGCACTCTCTCCTCCTCTTTCTCCTTCGGTTCTCTTTCTCCCCCTCTGTGTCTTCTCTCTCTCCGACGGTTCCTTCTCCACTCTCCGCAGCCCTCTCCTCTTCTTTTTCAAAACTCTCTTCCCTCAGCTTCTTCCTCCTCTCCCTGTTACGTTTCTCCCTCTCCCGCAACCTCTCCTCTTCTCTTTCTCTTCCTCTCCCGTATTCTCTCTTAGTTTTTTTTTTCACAGCATCCGTCCCCCTTCCTCTGTTCTCTCCTTCTTCATATCTCTTTCTCCTCTCTCCCACACAATCTCTGTCTCCCCCACGCCCTCCAGCAGCAAAGTTCCTCCTTCCTCCACAACCTGCAGCACCCGGCTGCCTCTTCCACGATCGCTTGCTCCAGCACCTGCCCACGCACCCCGGCAGCAGCAGCTCCAAGCTCCCCCACGCACCAGCTGCTGCCCCTCTCAACAACCCTTCTACACGCAGCAACCAGCACCCTGCTGCAACCAAACGCTCAACTGGTGTACCAGCAGCAACTTCTTCCTCCAGCAGCAAACGCAGCCTGCAGCCACGCTCCAAGCTTCCACCAGCTTCAAGCAGCTCCTCCTGCACCTCCACGTGGTGAAGTCCATGCACCAGCCGGCCTGCAACTAGCTGCTCTCCAACTTCTCCACGCACACAGCAGCTTCCCAGCTGTCCACAGCAACAGCAGCAGGCGATTCCAGCGTTGGTCCATTGCACCAGATCTCCCAACAGCTGGTCCATTGAGCCAGCAACCCACACTGTTGTGTTGTTCTTTCTATTACTAGTATTGGTTATTTAATTAGGGGTAGTTGCCGGATATTTAATGTTTAATGATATTTTCTTCGTTAGTAGTTTATTTAATTAGGGTGGGTTAGTAGTTGACACAATTAAACAATATTTTTTTTTTTTTTTTGTTATAATTTGCTTAGTTGTGTTCAATTTAGAAGTTTTGTTATTTTTACAATATTTTGTTAATCTCTCTCTCTTCTCAATTTTAAATATGGTTATATTTGTGCTTTAATTAGGTTAGTTAAATTCGTAAACTTAGTTTGATTTAATTAGATAGTTAATTAATCAATTCAAATTTCCAATTTTTTTAGATAATTAAAATCTAAGGTTTTCAAAATTAAAATCTTAACTCCCTGCGGTTCGACTCGGACTCACCACTATTAAATTTCCAAATTTTGATTTGAGTGAGCCGGATAAATTTAGATTGAATGTTTTCATGTGTTTAACGACACACAATTCGAAACGATCAAGAGACTTATTACCCTGGCACTGTAACTCCAGAAAAGAAGAAAGATATATCAGGTAAAGAAATCCTATCTATTATTATCCTTCCTGCCCATTTGAGAGACTCCTCCCGAAATAAAGGAAGAAAGTGACAAGTTCAGCCAAGAAGATCTTGCTCACTCAATTTCCTAAATAACGAACTTTTTAAAGGGAAATACTGGATGGGCGAAAGTCATATAGAACACAACTCCAATTACCTATGAAAATAATAAAAAAGAGTGGACGTCTCAGCCCAAGGGCTACTTTACATAGCTATGATTCAATCTCTTTGGATGCTTTCCATCTCTATTAACGAAAGCTAATTCACTTGCGGAAGTCAATCTCAGTCGGCTTTGTTCATTCGGAGTTCCATCTTTTTGAAAGAGTTAGATTACAGTTGTAAAGACTGAGGTTTCGGATCCGGTTATCGGGTCAGTTTCTGGGTGGGATCCCCTGGTTTGGGCCCTGATGGGTCTAGGGAGTGCCTTCTAAATGACGTCTAGGATGCACGACGCTTTTTTGAACGGCGTTTTACTGAGTGGACGCCATTTAGTTGAGTGGCTGTTGTGCCACGTGGGCGGGCTTCGGGCCGCGAGAGTACGGCTCCTGTCGTGTCGTCTGAATGGCGTCCTTGATGGACGACGCCATTCAGAGTACGGCCCTGGGTTGTCAGTGTACGGCGCTGGTATTGTCGTCTAAACGTCGTCTTTGATAGGCGACGCGTTTCAGAGTCTCTGACAGTATGGCCCGTCATGTCAACTGATAGACGTCTGTGCCGCACGACGCGTTTTACCCAGCTTCTGCTTGACCCCGCGAACCCTCTTTCCTTTCCCTCATTTTGCTCCTCCCTCTTCTCTCTCCTCTCTTCCTCCGGCGGCACCGGCGACCCCTCTTCCCCCTCCTTTTCCTCCCACCATTTCATCTCTCCCTCCACTCCATCGACCTCCTAACTCCCATCACTACCACCACCACCTCCTCCGCGGCATTTTCTCTCCGGACGGCGGCCGACATCCCGGTGGAGTAACGATGTCCTCGGCGGTACCAGCGGCGGCGTGGGGCGAGACGGGTTGGCGGCTTGGAGTTTGGAGGAGTTCGAGTAACCGGTAGGGTGACGATTTCCATTGTATTTCATTTAAAAACCATGTTTTCCCGCTTTGAAGCTTGTATATTTTCCCGCTTTGAAGTATGTTTAAGGGTGTTTTTGGGATGAAAATGCTAAATGCATGAAATGAGAAAGTGAGTATTCTAATGGGTAGTTAGGTTCTCCTCCTTCCCCTCTAAGCTTTGTGGCCCTTTTTGTACGTTTTGGGAGAGAAATCCCATCTTGTGGATTGGGGGAGGCAGAGGAGAACCTGTCTGTCGGGACTAAATGGCGTCGAGGGACAGCGATGCCTTTTAGAACGGCGGCGTTCACCCACGACGTGATTTAGCCGCATTAAAAGACTCTGTCTCAGGACTGATGAGCGTCCAGGGACAGCGACGCCTTTTAAAAAGGCGACTTGCTTGGACGATGCTTTTTAGTGGAAAATCACCCCGTGGCCTATCCCTGCTTCTATCGCTATCAGGCGACGAGGGACAACGACGCCTTTCAAAAGACGGTTGTATGTGACGACGCCTTTTAGGCTACGTTCTAAGGCCGAGATTTCATTAACCAGTTTAGGAGGCTTGAATGGCCTCGGCCTTGGGCGACGCGATTCAAGACAAAATCACATTAATTCATGCTATTCATATGTGTTTACACTGTTAGATAGTTCGGTTAATTGCATGATTGTAATCGTACTCGAGGATGAGGATTCTTACGTGACCGGACCGTATGCTTAGAAATGTACTCGATGACGATGGATTCTATATGATCGGATCGCACCGTGTTGTGTTTTGTGCGACCGTGGACCTAGAGTGACAGTTGTAGTGCTTTGTCACCCTGTGTCGGTGTGGGTGGGACATAGTGCCGGTGGGAGCAATGGCGGGATGACGCCTAGTGAGAGAGGGTCACCTGGTGAACCCCCAGGTTAGCTAGTACCGGTGTCGGAGTGGTACCTATGGAGTGTCACTCGTGCTGGGGGAAGGAGTAACCACCTGAGCCAGTTAGGCCGGAGTAGCTAGCGTGCTATCCGAGGGGTTACTGTTTGGTCTCAGCGGGTCGGTGTTTCCCACGTTCGGTTGTGTGGTTGGCGTGTTTTACCAAGACGCTGGTTGTGGACTCCCTAGTAAAATGGTTTCAGATATATGTGATCGTTTCGAATTGTGCATCGTTAAACACTCATGAAAACGTTCAATCTAAATTTATCCGGCTCACTCAAATCAAATTTTGGAAATTAATAGCGGTGAGTCCGAGTCGAACCACAGGGAGTTAAGATTTTAACTTTGAAAACTTTGGACTTTAGTGAATCTAAAAATAAGTGAAAATTTAAGGAAACTAATTACTTGATTAAACTCGAATTAAATTAACTAATGTTACCTAAAATTATAATTATCTAAATTAAACAAATCTTTTTCTCTCTTTTTTTTTTCAGAAATTAAACACAAACACACATAAAAATAAGCACGACTAAAAATTATAACAACAAAAACAACCTATTGTTTGATTGTATAAATTATTAAACACCATGAATCAAATAACTTAATTAAATAACTAATAATTAATAAAACGATAAGCAATCAAGAATTCACCCTAATTAAATAACCTAAGACTAATTAAACAATACCTAATCATCAAATAACTAACAACTACCCCTAATTAAATAATAAAGACTATGCTAGTGGGGAAATAGAAAGGGCAACACAACAACAATATGTGGGTCTGCCGGCGCAGTGGACCACAAGGAAAGGGGGTGGCGCAGTGGTCCAGGCTTCATGTTGCTGCCGCAGGTTTGCTGTTGGAAACGTGTGGGCTGCTGGAAACGCAGGGCTGCTTGCTGGTTTACGGCTGGGACAGCTGGAGGAAGGCTGGAGGTTGGGACAGCTGCTGCGTGGGGTGCTTGGAAGCTGCTGCGTGGGGTGTTTGGAGAAGCTTGCTGCTGCACGTTGCTGCTAGAGGCGCGTTGGAGAAGCTTGCCGGGACAAGCGTGCATGGGCAGCACATGCGTTGGATGAAGGAGGAGCTGGGTGGAGCTGCTGGAAGCTGGTGGCACGTGGTTGAAGGCTGCTGCAAGTTGGAGGAGCTTGCTGGCGTGCGTGGGAGCTTCAGGTGCATGCAGCTTGGAAATGCAGCAGGCGTGAAGGCTGCTGCGTGCGTGCAGCTGCGTGGAGGTGTTGCTGGGACATGGAGGAGCTTGGTGGAGCTGGATGCGTGCAGGTGCAGTGCTGAAAGAGAGAAGAGAATAGAGAGGGAGGCCCGTGGAGAGGGAGAGAACCGAAAATTGCAGAAGGAGAAGGAGGAAAGGAGGCTGCTGCGGCTGGGAGGAAGAGAGGGATGGCAAGGAAAGAAGAAAACCAGAGAGGAGGAAGGGAGAGAAACAGACAGAGAGAAGCACAAAGAGAGGGTATGCCGAGGGAGAGAACAAAGGGAGAGAAAGAGAAAAACTAAGAGAGAGAGAACCGGAGAGAGGGAGAGCCGGAGAGAGGGAGCTGCGGAGGGTGAGATACAAAAAATAGAGAGCAGAATCTGGGAGAGAGAGGGGGATTATATGGGAGAGAAGAGAGATCGTGTGGAAGAAATTTGGAGAAGGAGTCGGATTCGGATTTGGAGAGGTTTCTTTAAAAAAAAGAGAGAGAAGATTTTAAAATAAAGAAAGGAAAGGATGTGGCTGAGAAATTGGAGAGAAAGAAGGAAATAAAGGATTTTTGGGAAACTCCAGAGAAAGAAGGAATCATAGCAATATTAGGACATCAAATTGCACTTTTACCCCTGCTTTAGTTGAATTTATTGAAATCCGAACACTGGACCTCTCCCAAAATTTCCAGAAACTCCACCAACTGCACTGCATCATCGGCATGTCATGTTCACATAAAATAAATATAAATTAGCGTATTATCATAACAATATCATCATATTTATTTATTTCATCTCGGTTTTGTCGAAAAACCGCAAATGCGCTATACTCCTTTAATCACATGAAATGACGATGTTTTTAAGTCAGAATTTGACGAAATTGGTACCGTTGGACTTGTTACACAATTATCTATCATTTCATGCTATTTTGCAGATAAAAACATGAGTATGATGCATTTGATTGCCTTTAAATGATCAATTTAACACTTTATCACACCCCCCAACTTACTCATTGCTAGTCCCTTAGCAATGCAAATAAGGAAAAGTTAGGACAAACAATGAATTATCATGCTTCATTTGTAGTATCTTTCACAATCAATTTAAGTGGTAGCCGATTGGTTAAGCTAAAAGTTTTCATATCTCACAATATTTTGATTCACGACAGATGATTGTGCATGAAATTTGACACACTTAGAACTCGTTTCCGACCTTTTTGGTATATTCTTGACTTTACTACCATTTAGATAAGACTACCTGGGGAGGAGAAGAGAATAAAAGATTTCCCGATTAGTCAGTGAGGACCGTTTTTCAGTTCCCGTCCCAACTCAGCACTTTTCACGACTTGGTCATATTTTTGATACGATGGACTTTTTAGCGTGGCGTTTTTTTTCATTTTATTGTACTTTTGCTTTTGAGAGTGCGTACTTTTTGCCACTCTCTTTGAATTGCCTGAGGGGAGGTGCGTACTTTTTGCCACCTACCTTCCTTTAGCTCTTTTAACGCCTTCTATTGTCTTTAATGTTTGCAGCTGTCCATTTTAAATGACCGCCTCTTTTAGAGTGCTGAGTGGGACAGTCCCCTATTACGGATCCTACACATTCCTTTCGTTCAACCGAAAAGAAAAATTAGAATAAGTAGTCTTATCCTTGAGGTTAATTCCAGCAATTCTATACTTTTAAGATCTTTCATTTATTCTAAGTTGCCGTGTGTGTGTGAAAATCATCTTGCCGTGGACTTTTGTAAAGTGGGATATTTAAACTTTGAAGGTTCATTAACCAATGTGACAACCAAAAAAAAAAAACTGATTTGTTTCAGATTTTCTTAATGAAACATGATTTTCATGCAATTTTCATAGGATGTGAAAAGAAATTTTAAAAATTTGACCATTTTTCAGTGAAAGGTATCAGTTTTCTTCAAAAGATTTTCTAATAAATGCATATCAAATTGATTGCCCCACCCCCCAACTTGATTGATATTGTCCTCAATGGCATAAAAGATATGAAAAACATGTCAGCCAGAAGCGAATTGTGAAGGAGCGAAACAACCTGTAATGAAGAGGAAGCGACATGCCCATAGCGACTGCTGCTCAAGAACCTAAAAATGAAAAGTAGTTTAATGTTTAATGATATTTTCTTCGTTAGTAGTTTATTTAATTAGGGTGGGTTAGTAGTTGACACAATTAAACAATAGTTTTTTTTTTGTTGTTGTTATAATTTGCTTAGTTGTGTTCAATTTAGAAGTTTTGTTATTTTTACAATATTTTGTTAATCTCTCTCTCTTCTCAATTTTAAATATGGTTATATTTGTGCTTTAATTAGGTTAGTTAAATTCGTAAACTTAGTTTGATTTAATTAGATAGTTAATTAATCAATTCAAATTTCCAATTTTTTTAGATAATTAAAATCTAAGGTTTTCAAAATTAAAATCTTAACTCCCTGCGGTTCGACTCGGACTCACCACTATTAAATTTCCAAATTTTGATTTGAGTGAGCCGGATAAATTTAGATTGAATGTTTTCATGTGTTTAACGACACACAATTCGAAACGATCAAGAGACTTATTACCCTGGCACTGTAACTCCAGAAAAGAAGAAAGATATATCAGGTAAAGAAATCCTATCTATTATTATCCTTCCTGCCCATTTGAGAGACTCCTCCCGAAATAAAGGAAGAAAGTGACAAGTTCAGCCAAGAAGATCTTGCTCACTCAATTTCCTAAATAACGAACTTTTTAAAGGGAAATACTGGATGGGCGAAAGTCATATAGAACACAACTCCAATTACCTATGAAAATAATAAAAAAGAGTGGACGTCTCAGCCCAAGGGCTACTTTACATAGCTATGATTCAATCTCTTTGGATGCTTTCCATCTCTATTAACGAAAGCTAATTCACTTGCGGAAGTCAATCTCAGTCGGCTTTGTTCATTCGGAGTTCCATCTTTTTGAAAGAGTTAGATTACAGTTGTAAAGACTGAGGTTTCGGATCCGGTTATCGGGTCAGTTTCTGGGTGGGATCCCCTGGTTTGGGCCCTGATGGGTCTAGGGAGTGCCTTCTAAATGACGTCTAGGATGCACGACGCTTTTTTGAACGGCGTTTTACTGAGTGGACGCCATTTAGTTGAGTGGCTGTTGTGCCACGTGGGCGGGCTTCGGGCCGCGAGAGTACGGCTCCTGTCGTGTCGTCTGAATGGCGTCCTTGATGGACGACGCCATTCAGAGTACGGCCCTGGGTTGTCAGTGTACGGCGCTGGTATTGTCGTCTAAACGTCGTCTTTGATAGGCGACGCGTTTCAGAGTCTCTGACAGTATGGCCCGTCATGTCAACTGATAGGCGTCTGTGCCGCACGACGCGTTTTACCCAGCTTCTGCTTGACCCCGCGAACCCTCTTTCCTTTCCCTCATTTTGCTCCTCCCTCTTCTCTCTCCTCTCTTCCTCCGGCGGCACCGGCGACCCCTCTTCCCCCTCCTTTTCCTCCCACCATTTCATCTCTCCCTCCACTCCATCGACCTCCTAACTCCCATCACTACCACCACCACCTCCTCCGCGGCATTTTCTCTCCGGACGGCGGCCGACATCCCGGTGGAGTAACGATGTCCTCGGCGGTACCAGCGGCGGCGTGGGGCGAGACGGGTTGGCGGCTTGGAGTTTGGAGGAGTTCGAGTAACCGGTAGGGTGACGATTTCCATTGTATTTCATTTAAAAACCATGTTTTCCCGCTTTGAAGCTTGTATATTTTCCCGCTTTGAAGTATGTTTAAGGGTGTTTTTGGGATGAAAATGCTAAATGCATGAAATGAGAAAGTGAGTATTCTAATGGGTAGTTAGGTTCTCCTCCTTCCCCTCTAAGCTTTGTGGCCCTTTTTGTACGTTTTGGGGGAGAAATCCCATCTTGTGGATTGGGGGAGGCAGAGGAGAACCTGTCTGTCGGGACTAAATGGCGTCGAGGGACAGCGATGCCTTTTAGAACGGCGGCGTTCACCCACGACGTGATTTAGCCGCATTAAAAGACTCTGTCTCAGGATTGATGAGCGTCCAGGGACAGCGACGCCTTTTAAAAAGTCGACTTGCTTGGACGACGCTTTTTAGTGGAAAATCACCCCGTGGCCTATCCCTGCTTCTATCGCTATCAGGCGACGAGGGACAACGACGCCTTTCAAAAGACGATTGTATGTGACGACGCCTTTTAGGGTACGTTCTAAGGCCGAGATTTCATGAACCAGTTTAGGAGGCTTGAATGGCCTCGGCCTTGGGCGACGCGATTCAAGACAAAATCACATTAATTCATGCTATTCATATGTGTTTACACTGTTAGATAGTTCGGTTAATTGCATGATTGTAATCGTACTCGAGGATGAGGATTCTTACGTGACCGGACCGTATGCTTAGAAATGTACTCAATGACGATGGATTCTATATGATCGGATCGCACCGTGTTGTGTTTTGTGCGACCGTGGACCTAGAGTGACAGTTGTAGTGCTTTGTCACCCTGTGTCGGTGTGGGTGGGACACAGTGCCGGTGGGAGCAATGGCGGGATGACGCCTAGTGAGAGAGGGTCACCTGGTGAACCCCGGGGTTAGCTAGTACCGGTGTCGGAGTTGTACCTATGGAGTGTCACTCGTGCTGGGGGAAGGAGTAACCACCTGAGCCAGTTAGGCCGGAGTAGCTAGCGTGCTATCCGAGGGGTTACTGTTTGGTCTCAGCGGGTCGGTGTTTCCCACGTTCGGTTGTGTGGTTAGCGTGTTTTACCAAGACGCTGGTTGTGGACTCCCTAGTAAAATGGTTTCAGATATATGCATGTTACATTTCGAATGCATGTGGTTTATATCGAGATTTAGGAGTAGGGTGTTACAGCTTTACTTGCTTATTCTACCTGTATTTGTGTTATTGCACTTATGAGTGTGTGAGTGGGCAGTGGGGATCAAAGGATCCCTACTGAGTCTTTCATAAAGACTCACCCCTGCGGTTTTCAGGTGAGGGTTCCAGGCAGGCTTAGCGAGGAGAGTGCTGCTTTGGGTTGCGCGCCGGCAGCCATTGTACCGGGGTATGCCCCGACGTAGTTGTTATTTTATTTATGGCCTATACGCTTAATTATTTCTTTTCAGTTGGAATATGTAATTATTTGCTGTGTCGAGTCGCATTGTAATAACTTTTAATTCTTGCACTTTCTTTTTAATTCAATGCGATGTGAATGTTTAGCTTAGTTTAATATTTATTTCTCAGACTTATCTAGATCTTGGTTTGGCTCAAATTTAATGATTCAGTATCCATTTAGTAATCGGATCCCCGATTATAGGGTGGCGGGTCGTTACAATTGGTATCAAAGCCTTCGGTCTGGCAAATAAATGAATAACTAGGTTAAATATTGTAATTCCGGCAAATAATTATATTATCCCGTACAGGCACGGCAGTAGTGTAGGTTTTAGGATTCTAGTTAGAACTTTTCGATTTTTGTGATTGTAGGCGATTAGATGGCTCCTAGGAAAAGGATGCCAGTTATTAGAGAGCGGGGAGATGTCGCTAGTGGATCTGAGGCCGGTAGGCCAAGTATGGAGCATTTCATGGAAGCTATGATAGACACAATGGCTAGATACCAGACCCGAGACCCTAGTGAGAGTTCCAGTGCTCGGGGAGGGTCTTCAGCTACCCTGGAGAGATTCCTGAAACTGAGGCCGCCTCATTTCACCAGTCGTCCTGACCTTGATGAGGCAGTTCATTGGTTGAGGGAGATGGAGAAGACGTTTGATACTATGGATTGTGCGGCGATTCAGAGGACTCCATTGGCTACCTTCATGTTGAAGGATGATGCCTACGACTGGTGGACCACTTTGAAGAGTTTGTCATATGCGGATAGGAGCCTCAGGGAGATTCCATGGGAGACTTTTGTGAAGGAATTCAATGCACAGTACTTCCTTAGGCATGTTCAGAGGGCCAAGGAGAGGGAGTTATGGAGCTGACCCAAGGAAGAATGACAGTGCTTGAATACCAGACGAAGTTTGTTTCGCTTGGAAGGTTTGTGCCTTTTATCTCAGGAGACGAGGAGCGTCGGACTGAGAGGTTTTGTAAGGACTGAGGTTTCGAATCCGGTTATCGGGTCAGTTTCAGGGTCGGACTCTGTAGTTTGGGCCCTGACGGGGCTGGGACCCTGTTCTGTTTCGCGTCAAGCCTGCTCGACGCGGTTTAAACGGCGTCCGGCGTGGCAGACGCGTTTTAAATTGTGCCACGTAGATGCCACGTGGGCTGGCGAGGGGTGTGCTGCTCTGTGTCGCGCGCCGTCAGCTGTTGTTCCGAGCTATGCCCCGACGTAGTTGTTATCTTTATTTCTGGCCTGTATGCTTAATTATTTCTCTTCTGTTGGAGTATGTAATTATTTGCTGTATCGAGTCGCATTGTAATAACTTTTAATTTCTACATTTTCCTTTCAATTCAATGCGATGTGAATGTTTAGCTTAGTTTATTATTTATTTCCCAGACTTACTTAGATCCTGGTTTGGTTTCCAAACTAATGATTCGGTACCCATTTAGTAATCGGATCCCCAATTATAGGGTGGCGGGTCGTTACAGTTGGTATCAGAGCATTCGGTCTGGCAAATAAATGAATAACTAGGTTAAATGTCGTGAGTCCGGCAAATAATTACATTATCCCGTACAGGCACGGCGGTAGCATAGGTTTTAGGTTTGTAATTAGTACTCTTCGATTTTGTGATTGTAGGCGATTAGATGGCTCCTAGGAAGAGGATGCCGGTTATTAGAGAGCGGGGAGACGTTCCTAGTGGATCCGAGGCCGGTAGGCCGAGCGTAAAGCAGTTCATGTAGGCTATGATGGACAGACACGATGGCTAGATATCAGACCCGAGACCCTAGTGAGAGTTCCAGTGCTCGGGGAGGGTCTACAGCTACACTAGAGAGATTCCTGAAGTTGAGGCCACCTCATTTCACCGGTCGTCCCGACCCTGATGAGGCCGTGTTGGATTTTCTCGGTTTCTCCGGATCGCTCACGCAGCGGAAAACAAAAATATTTACAGCGATCCGTTCCCGTTTTGAAATCTAAAATACAAGATAATCGGATTATCTTTTCTCACTGTGTGCGGATTCGAATCCGCAGCCGTTCGGTTCCGTCGGTGTGACACCGCAAGCCGCGCAAGCGCCCGGCCTCTAGCGAAGTCCACGCGATCCTCCCCGCGACGGATATCCTCGAGTTCCTCGTTCTTCGTAGCCCACGAAGTCTCCGCTGGTCGCCGTAATGATCGCCGCAACGCGTGGACGATTTCCCGTCGAACGGGATTCAGAGAAGCGGCGGAGCAGATCTGGATCTGCCTGGATGCCAGAGGAAGATAGAAACTGAGGAGGGGCGGCTAGGGTTAGCAGCAGCTTGGCCTGCTCAGCCCGTTCGTTATGTTTTATACTAACCACGCGGTTTTTCATAAAAACCCCCGGTTTGTATAAAACCCTCTTATTTATCCATCGCCTTGAGAATCATTTGCGTGTGACCCTCTAGGCCCAAGTACCAGTCCAGTTAATGGCCCAACAAGCCCAGTGACTCCTCACTGGCTTTATTAATTAATTAATAACCCTTTATTAATCAATTAATCAATCGAATTGATGTCGCACATTGAATTCGACCGGGCCTCCGATCACGTTGGGTGCCAAGCAACACCGCGTGAACCCGGAAGGTATTTGGGGTTAAGTAACCCACTCTTGGAACCTTTCCGCCGACAGTTACCACGTGGATATAATCCTTCATTCGTACAATGCTCTCGAGTCAACTCAGGGTACGGCGAGCTGTCAAACCCTAACCGGTCGACTCACTTGGATTGGATGCCGCTGATAAATATCGGAAAACTCCTTTCCGGATATTATCGTCCGCCCTGGCCAGGGACTTTCACGCATCCTTCCAAGAGCATTCTCTCTCTAAGTACCGAGAGCGAATGATTCCTTATTGACACACAATTCCCTTCGACGGTATTCTGCTGTACCCGATCCTTGGCGTATTAGAATCCCGTGGCTATAGATTCGTAAACCAAGGTCAAAGCACAGAAGTCCACCGCCAAGGTGTCCTTGGTGTCTCAGGTCTGAGGACCATCCACGCAACTGCGACAATAGAATCAAGCTGGTTGACAGTGAGGTACAATACCATCCAGCCATTCAGTTGGATCAGTTCAACGAACTCATTCTCCAATGAGCACCTACAGATTCGCCTTAGTGTCTCCACACAAGTGACTTATGAGATCAGTCACCCTCATCCTATGAGCAGGAGTAATCTGTACTAGTCTAACCGGATATCCGATGTCCTCCTCGGATATCCTCCAACTAGGAACAATTAAGAATATGTGTGTTTAAGTGATCAGTCTCATTAGTATGATCTCATCATAATCTGATCACCATAGCACATATTCACGGACTTCATTATGAAACGATAATTAACGCGATTTACACATAATGAATATTATGCCATTTTATTAATAAATGAACGAGATTTACATAGTCAGATTGGCTTGTAGGCCACCTAAACTAACAGGCCGTTCACTAATTGAGGGAGATGGAGAAGACTGTTGATACTATGGATTGTGCAGCAGTAGAGAGGATTACGTTGGCTACCTTCATGTTGAAGGATAGCGCCTATGATTGGTGGACCACTTTGAAGAGTTTGTCATATGAGGATAGAAGTCTCAGGGAGATTTCATGGGAGACTTTTGTAAAGGAATCCAATGCGCAGTATTTCCCTAGGCATGTCCAGAGGGCCAAGGAAAGGGAATTTATGGAGCTGACTCAGGGGAGTATGACAGTACTCGAGTACCAGGCGAAGTTTGTTTCGCTTAGGAGGTTTGTGCCTTTCATTTCAGGGGACGGGGAGCGTCGTAATGAGAGGTTTGTGGATGGACTGTGGCTCAATCTGAGGAACTTTGTGGCATCTCACTGTTGTACAGACTTGGCATCAGCAGTTAGGTGTGCAGCAGCAGTGGAGGCACAGCAGAATCAGTCAGCCCGGGAGAGAGGACTGACTGCTCAGGGACCAGCTCGTGGCAGGGGTAAGGCAGCGGCAGCAGCCCCTTCGTCCGGATCGGGATCGTCGTCACTCGGCTCCAGATTTAGGAGATTCTTTCAAGGCGGTGGCAGCAGTAGTGGCAGCAGCGGTAGTAGTAGACCCAGGCAGGATCAGCAGAGCCAGTCGGTGTCCAGCGCTCAACAGGAGTCGGCTCAGAGGCTTCCAGCAGCTTGTCAGCACTGTGGTGGTACTCATGGTGGGACTCAGTGTCCTGCTTTTTCCGGGAGATGCTATACTTGTGGCCAACAGGGCCACGTGGCGAGGTTTTGCCCGCAGGGGCGTGGCCAGAGGCAAGGGCCAGCTGATCAGAAGAAGCCGAGTACCCAGGGGAGAGTGCTAGCTATCACCAGGAAGGAGGCTCGTGCGTCCAACTTGGTGGAAGGTACACTTTCTGTCCTTGGGAACTCTGCACATGTGTTGATGGATTCTGGTGCTTCGCATTCTTTCATTTCTGAGCAGTTCATAGATATTCTTTCTGCACCCGTTGTTGAGCTATCTGATGGATTAATGGTAGAGGTTCCTTCTGGAGATTTCATGTTATCTTATAATTGTTTGAGGGATGTTCCCTTGACCATTGAGGGCCATGAGTTACCCGCCCAGTTGGTTGTGCTTGCCATTCGTGATTTTGATATCATCCTGGGCATGGATTGGTTGGAAGCTTATTATGCTGAGGTGGACTGCCACAGGAAGAGGGTGCGTTTCTCTATTCCGGACATCCCGACCTTCTACTTCCAAGGTATTAGGCTCTCTTCTCGAGGTATTCTTATTTCTGCCTTTAAGGCTCGGAGGTTACTTGCTGGTGGTTGTGAGGCCTTCCTTGCCTCTATTGTTGTTTCCGATGTCCGTAATAGTCCCAGTCCTTGGGAGGTGCCTGTAGTGTGTGACTTTGCATATGTTTTTCCTGAGGAGTTGCCTGGCCTTCCTCCTCAACGAGAGGTCGAGTTTACCATTGAGCTTGCACCGGGTACGGAACCTTTGTCTAAGGCCCCGTATCGGATGGCACCAGCCGAACTCGCTGAGTTGAAGGCGCAGTTGCAGGAGTTACTGGATAAGGGTTTCATTCGTCCCAGTACTTCTCCGTGGGGTGCTCTAGTTCTATTTGTCAGGAAGAAGGATGGTTCTCTGAGGTTGTGCATTGATTATAGGCAGCTGAACCAAGTGACGATAAAGAATAAGTACCCACTTCCAAGGATCGATGATTTGATGGATCAGCTGCAGTCTGCAAAGGTGTTTTCTAAGATTGACTTGAGATCTGGATATTATCAGATGAGGATCCGTGAGGTCGATATTAGTAAGACGGCTTTTAGAACTCGGTATGGAGATTATGAGTTTTTGGTTATGCCTTTTGGCTTGACCAATGCTCCGGCGGCTTTTATGGATCTGATGAACCGAGTTTTCAGGGCCTATCTGGATCAGTTTGTGGTGGTATTTGTAGATGATATTTTAATATATTCTTCTTCTGAGGAAGAGCACGCCACTCATCTTCGGGTGGTGTTGCAGGTCCTGAGAGAGTACCAACTCTATGCCAAGTTTAGCAACTGTGAATTCTGGCTAGACAAGGTACACTTCCTTGAGCATGTCATTTCTGGTGAGGGCATTGCAGTGGATCCAGCCAAGATCGAGGCAGTGATGGATTGGAGCAGGCCAACTTCAGTGACTGAGATCAGGAGCTTCTTGGGGCTAGCAGGTTATTACAGGTGGTTTGTTCAGGGGTTTTCTTCGATAGCGGCCCCCTTGTCGAGGTTGACTCGAACGGGAGTTCATTTTGTATAGACTGAGGAGTGTGAGCGGAGTTTCATTGAGTTAAAGACTCGCCTCACTTCGGCCCCAGTGTTGGTGCTTCCATCAGGTTCTGGTGGGTTTGTGGTTTATTCAGATGCGTCTCGTCGAGGTTTGGGTGCAGTTCTAATGCAGCATGGTAGGGTCGTAGCCTATGCTTCTAGGCAGCTAAAGAAGCATGAGGAGAACTATCCCACCCATGATTTGGAATTGGCAGCTGTGGTATTTGCACTAAAGATCTGGAGACATTATTTGTATGGTGAGAAATTTCAAGTTTTTACTGATCACAAGAGCCTGAAGTATGTGTTCACGCAGAGGGACCTGAATTTGAGGCAGCGTAGGTCGATGGAGTTCATCAAGGATTATGACCTCGACCTTTCTTATCATCCGGGCAAGGCAAATGTGGTGGGAGACGCCTTGAGTCGGAAGACGGTCGTGTCATACCTTATGGTTCGAGAATGGAGACTATTTGAGCAGGTTGTGGAATCTTCCTTTCGATTTCCACGTGAGGATGATAGACCCGTGTTGGCCAGCTTGACTGTGAGACCAGCAGTGTACCATGCTGTGATTGAGGCTCAGAAGGCAGATGTAGAATTGCCGCAGATTCTCCAAAGACCAGAGGTGGAATTGTGGGATGACGGTACAGTCAGGTTTAGAGGTAGACTCTATGTTCCGGCCGAGGAGGACGTACGCAGGAGTGTCCTTGATGAGGCGCACCGTTCTAGGTATGCAGTGCATCCCGGGACAACTAAGATGTATCATAGTTTGAGGAGGCACTTTTGGTGGCCTGGTATGAAGAAAGATGTGGCTGAGTAAGTGGCTAGGTGCATGACTTGTCAACAGGTTAAGGCAGAACATCAGAGACCAGGAGGGTTGTTGCAGCCCTTGCCGATCCCGGAATGGAAATGGGAGCATGTGACTATGGACTTTGTGATGGGATTACCTGTATCCCCTGGCCGGAGACACGCAATCTGGGTTATTGTTGATCGGCTGACCAAGACGGCACACTTCCTGGCTATTAGGAAGGACTGGTCAGTCGGTAAGTTGGCTAGGTTGTTTGTAGATCGGATCATCTCTCTGCACAGGGTGCCTTTATCCATTGTATCAGATCGGGATCCGAGGTTTACTTCCAGGTTCTGGAAGAGTTTTCAGAAGGCCTTGGGCACGTAGTTAGCCTTCAGTTCGGCCTACCATCCCGAGACTGATGGGCAGTCGGAAAGGACCATTCAGACTCTGGAGGATATGCTCAGGGCATGTTGCTTAGACTGGGGAGGTTCTTGGGAGCAACATTTGCCTACTGTGGAGTTTGCCTACAACAACAGTTATCATTCTAGTATCGGCATGGCGTCTTACGAGGCTTTGTACGGGCGGCCGTGTCGATCCCCGGTGTGTTGGTCCGAGATTGGCGAGAGGCAGATAGCAGGGCCAGAGTTAGTACAGCAGTGTGCTGAGGTTGCTAGGGTGGTACAGCAGAGATTGATTTCAGCTCAGAGCAGGCAGAAGAGCTATGCTGATATCCGAAGGAGACCGCTTGAGTTTGAGGTTGGGGACCACGTGTTTCTCCGAGTCTCACCCTCTAAGGGCGTGATAAGGTTCGGAAAGCGAGGCAAGCTGAGTCCGCGATATGTTGGGCCTTTTCCCATCCTTGCTCGAATTGGGAAAACCGCGTATCAGCTGGCCTTGCCGCCCAGTCTTGCAGGACTGCATGATGTGTTCCATGTTTCCTTGTTGAGAAAATATGTTCAGGATCCGTCCCATGTTTTAGATTTTTCAGAGTTGGAGATTGCTGAGGACTTGTCTTATCAAGAGTTTCCAGTTCGTATTGAGGGTCGTAGGGAACAAGTCCTTCGGAACAAGATTGTACCTTTAGTCAAGGTGATTTGGCAGTACCGCTCCGGGGGCGAGGCAACCTGGGAGCGTGAGGACGAGATGCGGGAGCAGTTTCCTTACCTTTTCTCGTAAGTTCTCTTGTGAGCTTGTATCTTTATGTTTCAACCTCGTTAATTCCAGCAAGCAATTTCGGGGGCGAAATTTTTTTAAGGGGGGGAGAATGTAAGGACTGAGGTTTCGAATCCGGTTATCAAGTCAGTTTCAGGGTCGGAATCTGTAGTTTGGGCTCTAACGGGGCTGGGACCCTATTCTGTTTCGCGTCGAGCCTGCTTGACGCGGTTTAAACGGCGTCCGGCGTGGCAGACGCGTTTTAGATTGTGCCACCTGGATGCCACGTGGGCTGGCCTTGGGTCGCGAGTGTACGGGCCGGTCGTGTCGTCTAAACGGCGTCCATGATGGGCGACGCGTTTCAAACTGCGACCCTGCGGTGTCAGAGTACGGTGCCGGTCTTGTCGTCTGAATGGCGTCAGCCTTGGGCGACACGTTTCAGACTTCTGTCAGAACAGCCTGTCATGTCATCTGATAGGCGTCCGTACATCTCGACGCGTTTTACCTAGTTTCTGGTTACCCCGCGAGCCCTCCTTCCTTTCCCTCATTCTCACCCTCACACTCTCTCTCCCCTCACCCTCTCCACACTCTGACTCTCCCCACTCTTCCCCTTCCCTTTCCCCTTCTTCCTCTTCCACCTCTCCACCTCTCACCACTGCCACCACCACTTTCTTCGCGGCGTTCCATTCTCCGGACGGCGACCGACGTCCCGGCGGAGTGGCGGCGTCCTCAGAGTACCGGCGGCGGTTTGGCGGCGGAGCCAGAAGGAGTTCAAGAATCGGTAGGGTGACGATTCCCTCAGTGTTTCATTTTAAAACCATGTTCTACCACTTTGAAGCATGCAACGGGTTTATGGTTCTTGGGTAGAATAAGAATGTTTAGGAACTTTTCTTGATGAGAATGAGGGTTTCTGTGAATGTGGTTTAGTAATGATTAGCTTGCTCCTCTTCCTCGTCCGTTTGCTTTGATTTTGGGGCATTTTTTGGTGAAAAAGGGAGTCCTCGGGCTAGGAAACAGAACCAGGTTTCTGGCACTAAAAGACGTCGTGCATGGACGATGCAATTCGGAATAGCGTCGGGCCACCATGACGCCTTTTAGGCAGAAATCACCCGATTAAGGTTTTCTGTGAAATTCCGGATTTTGGTGCGAATGGCGTCTGAGGACGCCGACGCATTTTTAAAAGGCGGCTAACTGTGACGACGCCTTTTTAGGCCATATTATGAGGCCGAGAATTCATGAACCAGTTTAGGAGACTTGAATGGTGTCGTCCTTGGTCGACGCGATTCAAGCCAGAACCACACTAATCCATGCCAGTAAAATGTGTTTACACTGCTAGATAGTTGGTTAAAAGCATGCTTTTAGTACACTCGATGACGATGGACTCTTCATGACTGGATGGCACTACGTTGTGTGTCATGCGACCGCGGACTTCTCATGTGACCGGATCGCACCGTGCCGTGTTTTGTGTTACTGTGGACCTAGAGTGACAGTTGTAGCGTTTGACATCCTGTGTCGGTGCGGAGGGACACAGCGCTGACGGGAGCAGTGGCGGGGTGATGCCTAGTGAGAGAGGGTCACCTGGTGAACCCCGGGGTTGGCTAGCTTGTACCGGTGTCGGAGTGGTACCTTTGGAGTGTCACTCGTGCTGGGGGAAGGAGTAACCACCTGAGCCAGTTGGGCCGGAGTAGCCAGTATGCTATCTGAGGGGTTGCTGTTTGGTCTCAGCGGGTCGGTGTTTGCTGGGGGAAGGAGTAACCGCCGAGGTAGCCAGAGTGCTATCCGAGGGGTTGCTGTTTGGTCTCAGCGGGTCGTTGTTTCCCACTTTCGGAGACATAGTTGACGCGTTTTGCCGAGACGCGAGTTGTAGGCTCCTTGGTAGAATGATTTCTGTGATATGCATGTTATATTCCAAACGCACGTGGTTTATATCGAGAATTAAGGGTAATATGTTACAGCTTTACTTACCTTGTTTACTTGTATCTTGGTAATTGCACTTGTGGGTGCGTGAGTGGGTAGTGGGGATCGAAGGATCCCTACTGAGTCTTTTCGTTGAGACTCACCCCTGCGGTTTTCAGGTGAGGACTCCAGACATAGTTGTTATCTTTATTTCTGGCCTGTATGCTTAATTATTTCTCTTCTGTTGGAGTATGTAATTATTTGCTGTATCGAGTCGCATTGTAATAACTTTTAATTTCTACATTTTCCTTTCAATTCAATGCAATGTGAATGTTTAGCTTAGTTTATTATTTATTTCCCATACTTACTTAGATCTTGGTTTGGTTTCCAAACTAATGATTCGGTACCCATTTAGTAATCGGATCCCCGATTATAGGGTGGCGGGTCGTTACAGGTTTTTGGATGGACTGAGGTCCAGTCTGAGGAGTTTTGTGGCATCCCATTGTTGTACAGATTTGGCATCGGCGGTTAGGTGTGCCACGGCAGTATAGGCACAGCATGATTACTCAGCCCGGGAGAGGGGACTGACTACTCAGGGGCTAGTTCGTGGCAGGGGAAAGGCAGCGGCAGCAGCTCCTTCGTCCGGATCAGGATCGTCTTCACTCGGCTCCAGGTTCAGGAGGTTCTTTCGAGGCAGTGGCAGCAGTAGCGGCAGCAGCAGACCGAGACAGAGTCAGTCGGTGTCCAGTACTCAGCAGGAGACAACTCAGAGGCTTCCGGCAGCTTGTCGGCATTGCGGTGGCACTCACGGTGGGACTCAGTGTCCTGCTTTCTCTGGGAGGTGTTACACTTGTGGCCAGCAGGGCCATTTGGCGAGGTATTGCCCGCAAGGGCATGGTCCAGGGCAGGGACCAGGTGATCAGAAGAAGCCGAGGACCCAGGAGAGAGTTCTAGCTATCACCAGGAAGGAGGCTCGCGCATCCAACTTGGTGGAAGGTACACTTTCTGTCCTTCGGAACTTCGTACATGTGTTGATTGATTCGGGTGCTTCGCATTCTTTCATTTCTGAGCAGTTCATAGATGTTCTTTCTGCACCCGTTGATGAGATATCTGATGGTTTGATGGTTGAGGTTCCTTCTGGGGATTTCATGTTGTCTTATAACTGTTTGAGTGAAGTTCCCTTGACCATTGAGGGCCATGAGTTACCTGCCCAGGTATTTTCAAAGATTGACTTGACATCAGGGTATTATCAGATGAGGATCCATGAGGTTGATGTTAGTAAGATGGCCTTTAGGACTTGGTATGGACATTATGAGTTTTTGGTTATGCCTTTTGGCTTGACCAATGCTCCGGCAGCTTTTATGTATTTGATGAATCGGGTCTTCAGGGCCTATCTGGATCAGTTTGTGATGGTATTTGTAGATGATATATTGAGGCAGTGATGGATCTAGCCAAGATTGAGGCAGTGATGGATTGGAGCAGTCCAACAACAGTGACTGAGATCAAGAGTTTCTTGGGGCTAGCAGGTTATTACAGGCGGTTTGTCCACAGTTTTTCTTCGATAGCGGCCCTGTAACGACCCACCACCCTATAATCGGGAATCCGATTACTAAATGGGTGTCGGACCATTAACTTCAGGTTCACACCTGGATCTCACACAACACATCTGGAGGATTAAGCATTAAACAAGGCTAAATATAACAATGACACGGACTTCCAGGAAATTACAAGTGCGCAGGAAGGAAATTAATAAGTCCGTACACAGTCCAACAATAATTACATAGTCCAAGGAATTAAATAAGTACAGGCAGAAGCAAAGTACAACAACATCGGGGCATACCCCGGAACTGAGATAGCTACTGGTCCGCACACCAAGGAGAACACCACATGCCGCCACTCGCCAAGAGGTCCACACCTGAAACCGCAGGGAGTGAGCCACACCAGAATTGGGCTCAGTAGGGATCATCCGATCCCCCGCCTCCCACTCACACACCCACAAGTATAATAATACAGAATGAAGGCAATTAGTTAAAGCAGTAACACACTACTCCTAAATTTCGATATAAACTACATGCATTCAAAATGTAACATGCATAACTCTAGAATCATTCTACCAAGGAGCCTCCAACCAGCGTCTCGGAAAAACACGCCAACCACACAACTGAAAGTGGGAACACGCCAACCAACAACCGAAAGTGGGAAACACCGACCTGCTGAGACCAAACAGTAATCCCTCGGACAGCACGCTAGCTACTCCGGCCCAACTGGCTCAGGTGGTTACTCCTTCCCCCAGTACGAGTGACACTCCACAAGTACCACTCCGACACCAGTACTAGCTAACCCCGGGGTTTACCAGGTGACCCTCTCTCACTAGGCGTCACCCCGCCACCGCTCCCACCGGCGCTGTGTCCCACCCACACCGACACAGGGTGACAAAGCGCTACAACTGTCACTCTAGGTCCACAGTCGCACAAAACATAACACGGTGTGATCCGATCACATAGAATCCAACGTCATCGAGTACATTTCTAAGCATGCGATCCGGTCACGTAAGAATCCTCATCCTCGAGAATGATTACAATCATGCAATTATCCAAGCTATCTAACAGTGTAAACACATATTAATAGTATGAATTAATGTGATTCTGTCTTGAATCGCGTCACCCAAGGTCGACGCCATTCAAGCCTCCTAAACTGGTTCATGAAATCTCGGCCTCAGAACAAGGCCTTAAAGGCGTCGTGCCTAGTCGCCGTCTTTTAAAATGCGTCGTTATCCTTGGTCGCCTGTTAGCGACAGAAACAGAAACAGACTACGGTTAATTCTCTTAAAACGCGTTGTCTTGGGAAGCCGCCATTTGAAAGGCATCGCTGTCCCTGGACGCTATTCAACACGGAAATCTATTCTAACAGAAACCGCTTCTGGGACATTTCTGCCTGAATGGCGTCGTCCTAGGAAGTCGCCATTTGAAATGGCGTCGTCCTAGCGCGACGTCATTTAGACCATAAGTCGGTTTCCTGCAACTCAACCTGAGGGTCTCCTTTAACCCCAAATTTATCCCAAAAACACCTAAGAGGGGGAAACAAAGTGGGGAAACCAAACCACCACATGAAACCTACGAATCCTCGTTCATAAAAACGGCCATTCCACTAAGAACCCCCTTAACATGCTCATTCTACCGAAAAACCCCATACAGGCATCATGCTTCACAACGGGAAACACGGATGAAACAACCACAATACATGCAAGGTTCGTCCCCCTACCGGTTACTTGAACTCCTCCTGGCTCCATGCCGTCGAACAGCCGCAACGCAGACCGCCGCCGGTACCTCCGAGGACATCGTCACTCCGCCGGGACGTCAGCCGCGGCCCGGAGAATGAAGCGCCGCGAAGGAAGTGGTGGAGGTAGTGGTGAGAGGTAGAGAGGTGTTGGAGTGGTGGAAGAGGAAGAAAGGGAAGGGAAAGGGAAAAGAGGGATCGGAGGGGGCGGAGATACGGAAGAGAGAGAGTGAGAAGGAGAGAATGAGAGAAAGGAGGGAAGGCTCGCGGGGTCAATCTTAAACTGGGTAAAACGCGTCGTGCAGGAAAGACGCCTATCAGCTTACTGGACGGGCCATACTGACAGAGACTCTGAAACGCGTCGCCTATCAAAGGCGCCGTTCAGACGATAGGACCGGCGTCATACACTGACAACCTAGTGTCCTACTTTGAATGGCGTCGTCCTTCAAGGACGCCGTTCAGACGACACGACAGGGGCCGTACTCTCGCGGCCCGAAGCCCGCCCACGTGTCACCCACGTGGCACAACAGCAACTCAACTAAATGGCGTCCACTCAGCAAGACGCCGTTTGAAACGCGTCGTGCCCCCTAGACGTCATTTAGAAAGCACTCCCCTGACCCACTAGGGCCCAAACCAGGGGATCCGGCCCGAAACCGACCCGAAAACTGAACCCGAATCCTCAATCCTTACATACTCCGCCCCTTCAAAGAATTTCGTCCTCGAAATTGCAACCGCTCACATGATAACCACAACCAACAATTCCACGCTGGTAACACAGATCACATCAATTACCCTCACCGATCACACTCTTACACGGGGCTCCGCACAACCGGTCAATCCAATCAACACTAAGTTAACTAAGATCTACAATTCTGCAAAGGCTGATACACAATAACCATGCATTAACCTTACAAGGCACATTTTACAAAACTGATTCTCCACCATGTCCAAAATACATAAAGAGTGCCATAAGAGTTCACAACTACTACCTAATAAGACAAGATAAAAGTGCTCGCCTAGTCCGACATCTCGGACCCCTACTAAGAGAACACACAACACCACTATAGGTTCCGGGCTCCTACTGACCACTCGACTCCTGGCCTATCTTATTCTTCTGGAGACAGTTCCTCACAAGATGTCCCTTCCTACCACAGCCAAAATAGCTACCAGTGACCAATGGACACATTCGGTTGCCATAATGCCTACCACAACGGGGACAATAATCCGCCGCATCCTGTCTCACTTCCTGCTGTCTGCTAGCCACAGTCTGCATATGCTGAACCGAACCGTGTTCATCCTCATCATAAAGCATCTCCTGGAACGAACTCAAAGGAACTCGAACCGTCTGCCGAAAAGACCGCTGATTTGTCCTTGCCTTGCTGCTTCCCTCGTGCTGATCGCTCCAACTCTCTTGCCATTTGTTGGAACTGAGTCTCCACCGCTGCTGCGCATCGAACTGCTGACACCAGATCTCTACAACAATGAGATGCCACCATTGTGCTCCGATCATACCGGAGTCCAACCACAAATCTCTCTGTTCCACGCTCCTCATGCTCAGATATGTGTGGAACGAATCTTCCAAGAGCCACAAACTTCATCTGATATTCTAGAACTGACATATCATTCTGCACCAATTCCATAAACTCCCTTTCCTTGGCCTTCCGAACGTGCCTCGGAAAGTACTATCCACTAAACTCTCTCACAAATACCTCCCAAGGAATCTCTCTCAAGGACCTATCCGAAAACATCATTCTCTTGATAGTGACCCACCAATCATAAGCGTCATCCTTCAACAAGTAGGTTGCCAACATGGTCTTGCCCTTCTCAGCACATTCAAGAACATCAAATGCTTTCTCCACTTCCTTAATCCAATGAGCTGCTTCGTCTGGGACTGGTCGACCCGTGAAAGAAGGGGTCTTCAACTTCAAGAACCGCTCCATCACCGTGGACTGACCACCTCGGGAATTGGATCCCGCACCACCATCTCCCTGTTGGTATCTAGACATAGCCCAAATCATGGCTTCCATGGAACGATCCACATTATGCCCCTCTGCCCCCAAACTACCATCGTCTGCTCTTGTACCACAAGCCAACGGAACTCTCCTCCTCGGCGCCATCACTACCCCACGAACACAAGAATCGAAACAAACACGTCAGAACCTATCAATCTACACTAGCAGCCATCGCCTGTACAGACTCGTACTTATTGTTGGACTATGGTATCTAACCAAGTTTACCACATACTCGACCAGACTGAGCTTTTATACCAATTGTAACGACCTGCCACCCTATAATCGGGAATCCAATTACTAAATGGGTGTCGGACCATTAACTGCGGGTTCACACCCGGATCTCACACAACACATCTGGAGGAGTAAGCGTTAAACAAGGCTAAATATAACAATCACACGGACTTCCAGGAAATTACAAGTGCGCAGGAAGGAAATTAATAATGTCTGTACACAGTCCAACAATAATTACATAGTCCAAGGAATTAAATAAGTACAGGCAGAAGCAAAGTATAACAACATCGGGGCATACCCCGGAACTGAGATAGCTGCTGGTCCACACACCAAGGAGAACACCACACGCCACCACTCGCCAAGAGGTCCACACCTGAAACCGCAAAGAGTGAGCCACACCAGAATTGGGCTCAGTAGGGATCATCCGATCCCCCGCCTCCCACTCACACACCTACAAGTATAATAATACAGAATGAAGGCAATTAATTAAAGCAGTAACACACTACTCCTAAATTTCAATATAAACTACATGCATTCGAAATGTAACATGCATAACTCTAGAATCATTCTACCAAGGAGCCTACAACCAACGTCTCGGCAAAACACGCCAACCACACAACTGAAAGTGGGAACACGCCAACCAACAACCAAAAGTGGGAAACACCGACCCGCTGAGACCAAACAGTAACCCCTCGGATACCATGCTAGCTACTCCGGTCCAACTGGCTCAGGTGGTTACTCCTTCCCCCAGCAGGAATGACACTCCACAGGTACCACTCCGACACCGGTACTAGCTAACCCCGGAGTTCACCAGGTGACCCTCTCTCACAAGGCGTCACCCCGCCACCGCTCCCACCGGTGTTGTGTCCCGCCCACACCGACACAGGGTGACAAAGGGCTACAACTGTCACTCTAGGTCCACAGTCGCACAAAACATAACACGGTGCGATCCGATCACATAGAATCCAACGTCATCGAGTACATTTCTAAGCATGTGATCCGGTCACGTAAGAATCCTCATCCTCGAGTATGATTACAATCATGCAATTATCCAAACTATCTAACAGTGTAAACACATATTAATAGCATGAATTAATGTGACTCTGTCTTGAATTGCGTCACCTAAGGCCGACGCCATTCAAGCCTCCTAAACTGGTTCATGAAATCTCGGCCTCAGAACATGGCCTAAAAGGCGTCGTGCCTAGTCGTCGTCTTGTAAAACGCGTCGCTATCCCTGGTCGCCTGTTAGCGACAGAAATAGAAACAGACTACAGTTAATTCTCTTAAAATGCGTCGTCCTGGGAAGCCGCCATTTGAAAGGCGTCGCTGTCCTTGGATGCTATTCAATACGGAAATCTATTCTAACAGAAACCGCTTCTGGGACATTTCTTCCTGAATGGCGTCGTCCTAGGAAGCCGCCATTTGAAATGGTGTCGTCCTAGTGCGACATCATTTAAGGCCAGAAGTCGGTTTCCTGCAACTCGACCCGAGGGTCCCCTTTAACCCCAAATTTATCCCAAAAACGCCCAAGAGGGGAAACAAAGAGGAGAAACCAAACAACCTCGTGAAACCTACGAATCCTCATTCATAAAAATGGCCATTCCACCAAGAACCCCCTTAACATGCTCATTCTACCCAAAAATCCAATACACGCATCATGCTTCATAACGGGAAACACGGATGAAACAACCACAATACATGCAAGGTTCGTCCCCCTACCGGTTATTTGAACTCCTCCTGGCTCCGTGCCGCCGAACCGCCACACCGCAGACCGCCGCCGGTACCTACGAGGATGTCGTCACTCAGCCAGGACGTCGGCCGCCGCCCGGAGAATGAAGCGCCGCGAAGGAAGTGGTGGTGGTAGTGGTGAGAGGTAGAGAGGTGTTGGAGTGGTGGAAGAGGAAGAAAGGGAAGGGAAAGGGAAAAGAGGGATCGGAGGGGGCGGAGAGAGGGAAGAGAGAGAGTGAGAAGGAGAGAATGAGAGAAAGGAGGGAAGGGTCGCGGGGTCAATTTGAAACAGGGTAAAACGCGTCGTGCAGGAAAGATGCCTATCAGCTGACAGGACGGGTCATATTGACATAGACTTTGAAACGCGTCGCCTATCAAAGACGTCATTCAGACGACAGGATCGGCGCCGTACACTGGCAACCCAGGGTCCTATTCTGAATGGCGTCGTCCTTCAAGGACGCCGTTCAGACGACACGACAGGGGCCGTACTCTCGCGGCCCGAAGCCTGCCCACGTGGCACCCACGTGGCACAACAGCAACTCAACTAAATGGCGTCCACTCAGCAAGATGCCGTTTGAAACGCGTCGTGCCCCCTAGACGTCATTTAGAAATCACTCCCCAGACCTATTAGGGCCCAAACCAGGGGATCCGGCCCGAAACCGACCCGAAAACTGAACCCGAATCCTCAATCCTTATAGGCCCCCTTGTCGAGGTTGACTCGTAAGGGAGTTCGTTTTGTGTGGACCGAGAATTGTGAGCGGAGTTTCATTAAGTTGAATACTCGCCTCACTTCGGCTCCAGTGTTGGTGCTTCCATCAGGTTCAGGTGGATTTGTAGTTTATTCAGATGCATCACGTCGAGGTTTGGGTGCAGTTCTGATGCAGCATGGTAAGGTCGTGGCCTATGCTTCTAGACCGCTGAAGAAGCATGAGGAGAACTATCCTACTCATGACTTAGAGTTGGCAGCTATGGTATTTGCACTGAAGATTTGGAGGCATTATTTGTATGGAGAGAAATTTCAGATTTTTACTGATCACAAGAGCCTGAAGTATGTATTCACGCAGAGGGATCTGAACTTGAGGCAGCGCAGGTGAATGGAATTCATCAAGGATTATAACCTCGACCTTTCTTATCATCTGGGCAAGGCGAATGTGATGGCAGACGCCTTGAGTCGGAAGACGGTCGTGTCATATCTCATGGTTCGAGAATGGAGATTATTTAAGCAGGTTGTGGAATCTTCCTTTCGGGTTCCACGTGAGGCTGATAGAGCCGTGTTGGCCAGCTTAACTGTGAGGCCAGCAGTGTACCATGCCGTGATTGAGGTTCAGAGGGCAGATGTAAGGACTGAGGTTTCGGGTTCGGTTTTCGGGTCGGTTTCGGGCCGGATCCCCTGGGTCGGACCTTGCGGGGTCTGGAGAATTTCCTCTGAATGGCGTCGGAGGATCACGACGCCTTTCAAACGGCGTCTTGATAGGTGGACGCCATTTAGGCGAATTGCTGTTGTGCCACGTGGGTGCCACGTGGGCGGGTTTCGGGTCGCGAGAGTACGGCCCCTTTCTTGTCGTCTGAACGGCGTCCATGATGGACGACGCGATTCAGACTGCCACCCTGCGATGTCAGTGTACGGTGCCTGACATGTCAGCTGCATGGCGTCCATGGTGGTCGACGCGTTTCAGACAGCTGCCAGTACGGCCCGTCCTGTCATCTGATAGGCGTCCTTCTCGCTCGACGCGTTTTAGGTAGTTTCTGATGACCCCCACGAGCCCTCCTTTCTTTCCCTCATTTCTCACCTCTCACTCTCTCTCCTCTCCCTCTCCGCCTCCTCCGATCCCACTCTCCGCCATTCCCTTTCTCTTCTTCCTCTTCCACCACTCCAACGCCTCCCTACCTCTCACCTCTGCCACCACCACTTCCTTCGCGGCGTTCCATTCTCCGGACGGCGGCCGACGTCCCGGCGGAGTGGCGACGTTCTCGGGGGTACCGGCGGCGGTCTGCGGCGCGGCGGTTGGGCGACACGGAGCCAAGAGGAGTTTAAGTATCCGGTAGGGGGACGAACCTTGTATGTGTTGCTCGTGCTTTCCTAGGCGTGTTTTGATGTGTTTTGGGCTAGATTGAGCATGTTTAGGGGGTGTTCTTGTGGGTATGTCCGCGTTTGTGAATGGGGTTTCGTAGTATATTTGTGGTGGATCAACTGCTCTTCCTCCCCCTTTCCGTTTTGGTGCTTTTCGGGGCATTTGGGGTTAAGGGAGAAACCCTCGGTTCGAACCAGAGAACCAGGTTTCTGGCGCTAAACGGCGTCGTGCCTGGTCGACGTCTTTTAGAAGGACGTCGGGGCAGTACGACGCGTTTTAGGGCAGAAACCTCTCCTGTTCGAGGTTTAACAGGCTAGGGGTTCTGGCGCTAAATTACGTCATGGGTGGTCGACGCCTTTCAGAAGGACGTCGAGCCACCATGACGCCATTTAGGCAGGAAATCACCCCGACTGAGGGTCCGTCAGCTCGGGATTCTGGGACTAAAAGACGTCATGGGCGGGCGACGTGATTCAAATGGCGTCGGGCGACCATGACGCCTTTTTAGGCAGAAATCCCCTGGGTACTGTTTTCCTGAAATTCTGGATTTATCAGCTGAATGGCATCGTAGGATGTCGACGCGTTTTCAATAGGCGACCTCTGGTGTCGACACCTTTTAGGCCAGATTTCCGTGGCCTCTGTTTTATGAACCAGTTTAGGGAGCTTGAATGGCGTCGGCCTTGGGCGACGCGATTCAAGACAGAACAACACTAATTCATGCCAGTAAAATGTTTTCATACCGCTAGATAGTTGGTTAGTGCATGCCTTAGTATACATGGATTCTTCATGACCAGATGGCACTGCATTGTGTGTAGTGCGATCACGGGCTTTTCACGTGACCAGATCGTACCGTGCCGGGTTTTGGTGTTTTGAGTTACTGTGGACCTGGAGTGACATTGTAGCACTTTATCACCCTGTGCTGGTGGGGGCGTGAGCACAGCGCCGGTGGGGGCGTGGGCGGGGTGACGCCTAGTGAGAGAGGGTCACCTGGTGAACCCCGGGGTCAGCTAGTACCGGTGTCGGAGTGGTACATTCGGAGAGTCACTCATGCTGAGGGAAGGAGTAACCACCTGAGCCAGTTGGGCCTGAGTAGCTAGCGTGCTATCCGAGGGGTTACTGTTTGGTCTCAGCGGGTCGGTGTTTCCTACTTGTGCTTGTGTGGACGGTGTTTCCCACTTACGGCTGTGTGGTTGGTGTTTCCCACTTTCGGAGGAGTAGTTGACGTGTTTTGCCGAGACGGGAGTTGTAGGCTCCTTGATAGTATGATTTTAGAAATATGCATGTTACATTCCGAAGGCACATGGTTCATATCGAGATTTTAGGAGTAGTGTGTTACAGCTTTACTTGCCCTATTACCTGTATCTTTGTTACTGCACTTGTGGGTGTGTGTGTGGGAGGCAGGGGATCGGATGATCCCTACTGAGCCCAATTTTGGTGTGGCTCACTCCCTGCGTTTTCAGGTGTAGACCTTGTGGCGTGTGGCGGCGCGTGGCGTCCTCCTTGGTGTACGGACCAGCAGCTATCTCAGTTTCAGGGATATGCCCCGATGTTGTTGTACTTTATTTCTGCCTGTACTTAATTAATTTGTTGGACATGTAATTATTGTTGGACTGTGTACGGACATTGTTACTTTACTTCCTGCGCACTGTACCCCTTGTAGTCCGTGTGAATGTTATATTTAATCTTGTTTAACGTTTACTCCTCCAGATGTGCGAATAAGATCCTGGTATGAACCTACAGTTAATGGGCCGACATCCATTTAGTGACCGGGTCTCCGGTCATAGGATGGCGGGTCGTTACAGCAGATGTAGAGTTACTGCAGATTGTCCAGAGACCAGAGGTGGAGTTGTGGGATGATGGTACAGTCAGGTTTAGAAGCAGACTCTATATTCCAACCGAAGAGGACGTGCATAGGAGTGTCCTTGATGAGGCGCACCGTTCTAGATATGCAGTGCATCCCGGAACGACTAAGATGTATCATTGTTTGAGGAAGCACTTTTGGTGGCCTGGTATGAAGATGGATGTGGCTGAGTATGTGGCTAGATGCATGACTTGTCAGCAGGTTAAGGAAGAACACCAGAGACCAGGAGGGTTGATGCAGCCTTTGCTAATCCCATAATGGAAATGGGAGCATGTGACTATGGACCTTGTGATGGGATTACCTGTGTCCCCTGGAAGAAGAGACGCGATCTGGGTCATTGTTGATCGATTGACCAAGTCGGCACACTTCCTGGCTATTAGGAAGGACTGGCCAGTCGGTAGGTTGGCTAAGCTTTTTGTGGATCAGATCATCTCTCTGCACGGGGTGCCCTTATCCATCGTATCAAATCGGGATCCAAGACTGATGGGCAGTCGGAGAGGACCATTCAGAGTCTAGAGGATATACTCAGGGCATGTTGCCTAGACCGGGGAGGTTCTTGGGAGCAGCACTTGTCTACAGTGGAGTTTGCTTACAACAACAGTTATCATTCTAGTATCGGCATGGCGCCTTACGAGGCATTGTACGGGCGACTGTGTCGATCTCCTGTGAATTGGTCCGAGATTGGCGAGAGGCAGATAGCAGGACCAGAGTTGGTACAGCAGTGCGCTGAGGTTGCCAGAGTGGTACAGCAGAGATTGATTGCAGCTCAGAGCAGATAGAAGAGTTATGCAGACGTCCGTAGGAGACCACTCGAGTTTGAGGTTGGGGACCACGTGTTTCTCCGAGTCCCACCTTCCAAGGATGTAATGAGATTCGGGAGGCGAGGTAAGCTGAGTCTGCGATATGTTGGGCCTTTTCCCATTCTTGCTCGAATTGGGGAAACAGCGTATCAGCTAGCCTTGCCGCCTAGTCTTGCAGGGGTGCACGATGTGTTCCATGTTTCTTTGCTGAGGAGATATGTTCAGGATCCATCTCATGTTTTGAATTTTTCAGAATTGGAAGTTGATGAGGACTTGTCCTTTCCAGAGTTTCCTGTACGTATTAAGGATCGCAGGGAACAAGTCCTTCAGAACAAGGTTGTACCTCTAGTTAAGGTGATTTGGCAGTATCGCTCCGGGGGCGAGGCAATCGGGAGCGCAAGGATGAGATGCGGGAGCAGTTTCCCTACCTTTTCTCGTAAGTCCTCTTGTAAACTTGTATCTCTATATTTCAACCTCGTTAATTGTAGCAGACAATTTCGGGGACGAAATTCTTATAAGGGGGGAAGAATGTAAGGACTGAGGTTTCGGATCCGGTTATCGGGTCAGTTTATGGGTCAGATCCTCTGGTTTGGGCCCTAATGGGTCTAGGGAGTGCCTTCTAAATGACGTCTAGGATGCACGACGCCTTTTTCAAGGGCGTCTTGTTGGGTGGACGCCATTTAGTTGAGTGGCTGTTGTGCCATGTGGTGGGCTTCGGGCCGCGAGAGTACGGCCCATGTCGTGTCGTCTGAATGGCGTCCTTGATGGACGATGCCATTCAGAGTACGGCCCTGGGTTGTCAGTGTACGGCGCCGGTCTTGTCGTCTGAACGACATCTTTGATAGGCAACGCGTTTCAGAGTCTCTGACAGTACGGCCCGTCATGTCAACTGATAGGCGTCTGTGCCGCACGATGCGTTTTACCCAGCTTCTGCTTGACCCCGCGAACCCTACTTTCTTTTCCTCATTTTTCTCCTCCCTCTTCTCTCTCCTCTCTTCCTCCGGCGACACCGGCGACCCCTCTTCCCCCTCCTTCTTTTCCTCCCACCATTTCATCTCTCCCTCTACTCCATCGACCTCCTAACTCCCATCACTATCACCACGACCTCCTCCGCGGCGTTTTCTCTCCAGATGGCGGCCGACATCCCGGTGGAGTAACGACGTCCTCGGCAGTACCGGCGGCGGCTTGGGGCGAGACGGGTTGGCGGCTTGGAGTTTGGAGGAGTTCGAGTAACCGGTAGGGTAACGATTTCCATTGTATTTCATTTAAAAACCATGTTTTCCCGCTTTGAAGCTTGTATGTTTTCTCGCTTTGAAGCATGTTTAATGGTGTTTTTGGGATGAAAATGCTAAATGCATGAAATGAGAAAGTGGGTATTCTAATGGGTAGTTCGATTCTCCTCCTTCCCCTCTAAGCTTTGTGGCCTTTTTTGTACGTTTTGGGGGAGAAATCCCATCTTGTGGATTAAGGGAGGCGGAGGAGAACCTGTCTGTCGGGACTAAATGGCATCGAGGGACAGCGACGCCTTTTAGAAAGGCGGCGTTCACCCACGACGCGATTTAGCCGTATTAACAGACTCTGTCTCTGGACTGATGAGCGACCAAGGACAATGACGCCTTTCAGAAAGGCAACTTGCTTGGACGACGCTTTTTAGTTGAAAATCACCCCGTGACCTGTCCCTGCTTTTGTCACTATTAGGCGACGACGGACAGCGACGCCTTTCAAAAGATGGCTTAATGTGACGTCGCCTTTTAGGCCATGTTCTGAGGCCGAGATTTCATGAACCAGTTTAGGAGGCTTGAATGGCCTCGGCCTTAGGTGACGCGATTCAAAACAAAATCACATTAATTCATGCTATTAATATGTGTTTACACTGTTAGATAGTTCGGTTAATTGCAGGATTGTAATCATACTCGAGGATGAGGATTCTTACGTGACCGGACCGTATGCTTATAAATGTATTTGATGATGATGGATTCTATATGATCGGATCGCACCGTGTTGTGTTCTGTGCGACCGTGGACCTAGAGTGACAGTTGTAGCACTTTGTCACCCTGTGTCGGTGTGGGTGGGACACAGCACCGGTGGGAGCAGTGGCGGGGTGACGCCTAGTGAGAGAGGGTCACCTGGTGAACCCCGGGGTTAGCTAGTATTGTTATCGGAGTGGTACCTGTTGAGTGTCACTCGTGCTGGGGGAAGCAGTAACCACCTGAGCCAGTTGGGCCAGAGTAGCTAGCGTGCTATCCGAGGGGTTACTGTTTGGTCTCAGCGGGTCGGTGTTTCCCACGTTCGGTTGTGTGGTTGACGTGTTTTACCGAGACGCTGGTTGTGGGCTCCCTGGTAGAATGGTTTCAGAGATATGCATGTTACATTTCGAATGCATGTGGTTTATATCGAGATTTAGGAGTAGGGTGTTACAGCTTTACTTGCTTATTGTACCTGTATTTGTGTTATTGCACTTATGGGTGTGTGAGTGGGCAGTGGGGATCGAAGGATCCCTACTGAGTCTTTCGTTGAGACTCACCCCTGCGGTTTTTAGGTGAGGGTTCCAGGCAGGCTTAGCGAGGAGAGTGCTGCTTTGGGTGCGCGCCAGCAGCCGTTGTACCGGGGTATGCCCCAACGTAGTTGTTATTTTATTTCTGGTCTGTACGCTTAATTATTTCTTTTCAGTTGGAATATGTAATTATTTGTTGTATCGAGTCGCATCGTAATAACTTTTAATTCTTGCACTTTCTTTTTAATTCAATGCGATGTGAATGTTTAGCTTAGTTTATTATTTATTTCTCAGACTTATCTAGATCCTGGTTTGGCTCAAATTTAATGATTCGGTACCCATTTAGTAATCGGATTCTCGATTATAGGGTGGCGGGTCGTTATAACAGTCCTTTAACAGAAAACCTTGACTTATTCTTTTACTGCTCCCTCCAAGTTAGGGCTATTTGAACTAGCTAGATGACAGCCTAATGGAAGACTGAGAAATATGAAAAGGAAGTGCTGGTGTGGAATATTTGTTGCAGCGGAGGTCTCGCTAGGAGTTCCGTCTTATATAAAGCTAATGATCCATTCACCGGTGCTCTAAAAGATAGTCAACTCGAAGGGGCACATAATAAGCAGCCTTTTTAATAGCAGAAATCTACTTTCTAAACTGCTTGCTATTCGAATATCGAGAAAGTCCTCTGCTGCCATTGATGGACAAATCTAGCCAGAATAGTACGATTAGTGATTGTTTGAAAACTATGTGCTGATCCTAGACGGCCTAATTGACAACAAACAGATGAAAGGACGTAGTTCAATCCAACCTTTGGCATAACAGAGATGGGGCTTCGTAGCTGGGATTTCCTTTTCTTGTTGAAGGCATTCGACACAGGTGACTGAATTTTCCTCTTTCTTCTCATAGGGCTTAAAATATAGTCTAATGACGGTCGGAGTTCACTGATGTAGCAGGTGAACCAGAGCTGGGAATATATCCTCATAAGAGGTGGACGAAACTCAGTCTGATTGTTAAATAGCGGACGGGCGATAGAGATGGAGATTTTTACATCTAGTATTCTAATACAATAAAATACTAGATCCCACTCAATAGCAACTAAAGTCAAACCTGGTCAAGCCATATCCTTCACTTCAAGTCCCATAGCTGATTCTAGCACAACAGAGTTTGACTGACTTCGCCACCACCACAACAATTTGAATAAGAGGTATGAAAGAACTAAAAGACTTTCAGCTCCTTCTATAGCTTCAATCCTAATCTCGCTAAGAGTTCGTTGTCATTTACTTACTCACAAGCAGCAGTGGATAGGCAGAAAGCTGTAAAGCATCAAAACTCCTTTGCTAGTGACTACCAAAGCAGCTTTCATGGATTTAGGAACTGAATTTTCTATACGTGTGTCTTTAACACTCTTTCGAGAGCTGTGAAAATAAGATAGAATACCGTCAACGTAGGATGGCCAAAGGGACCCGCTAGAGAAACCACCGTTAATGCCTTTCCTTCTCTTCTAGTTAGCGCGTACTAGGCTCTTGAATATCCCTCTTTTTTACAGGTTTGCTATCCATCCTCTCTGTTGACCCATAAACTATTCAGTTTAAGAAAATGCTGTACTGGAGTGGGGAATCTTTCCATTCTAGCCTATAAGGGGAAGTCCCACTAGACCCAGTGCTTTGACCTCTTACTAATCCTTTCCATAGAAGCACATTAATAGGAAAAAAAGGGAAGATTGTACTAAGAAAGAAAACGTGACGAACAGGCCTAGAGGACTCTCTTGTTGAATCTGTTCTGTAAAGAAAGCTAGTCCTATTCCTATCGACCCAACCTCTAACTGTAACGACCCGCCACCCTATAATCGGGGATCCGATTACTAAATGGGTACCGAATCATTAATTTGGAACCAAACCAGGATCAAATCAAGTCTGGGAGATAAATAATAAACTAAGCTAAACATTCATATCGCATTGAACAGAAGTAAAAGTGCAGGAATTAAAATTATTACAATGCCACTCGAAACAGCAAATAATTACATATTCCAACAGAAAAGAAATAATTAAATGTACAGGCCAGAAATAAAATAACAACTACGTCGGGGCATACCCCGGAACAACTGCTGACGGTGCTCAACTTACGGCCGCACTCTACTCGCTAAGTCTGCTGAGTGTCCTCACCTGAAAACCGTAGAGGGTGAGTCTTAAAGACAAGACTCAGTAGGGATCCTTCGATCCCCACTGCCCACGCACACACCCGCAAGTGCAAGGTACAGCTAACGGAAAGGTGATATGCGCAAGAGGTACAATCCCTAATTCTTAACGTGAAATCGCATGCAATCGTAATATAATAAACATGCATATATTAAACCAGCCGACTAGGAAATCCACAACTGTCGTCTCGAAAGAACTTGCTAACCACACAATCAACGGTGGAAAAACCTCGACCCGCTGAGACCAAACAGTAACCCCTCGGATAGCACACTAGCTACTCCGGCCCAACCGGCTTAGGTGGCTACTCCTTCCCTCAGCATGAGTGACTCTCCGAATGTACCACTCCGACACCGGTACTAGCTGACCCCGGGGTTCACCAGGTGACCCTCTCTCACTAGGCCTCACCCCGCCCACGCCCCCACCGGCGCTGTGCTCACGCCCCCACCAGCACAGGGTGATAAAGTGCTACAATGTCACTCCAGGTCCACAGTAACACAAAACCCAACAAGTACGATCCGGTCACGTGAAAAGTCCGCGATCGTATAACATACATGTAGCATTGTCCGGTCATGAAGAATCTATCTCTACCGGGTACACTAAAACATGCACTAACCATCCATCTAATAGTATGAACACATTTTACTGGCATGAATTAGTGAGGTTCTGTCTTGAATCGCGTCTACCGAGATCGACTCCATTCAAGCTCCATGTACAGGTTCATGTAGAACAGTCTTCAGAATCAGGCCCTAAAAGGCGTCGACACCAGTGGTCGCCTTTTAAAAGGCGTCGACATCCTTAGACGCCATTCAACACAGAAATCCATAAATTCCAAGGCCCTTACTCAGGGGATTTCTGCCTTTAAAAGGCGTCATGGCTAACCGACGCCATTTGAAAACGCGTCGTTCACCCATGACGTCTTTTAGTCCCAGAATCCCCGAACTGGCAGACTCTCTGTCAGGCGATTCCTGCCTAAAAGGCGTCGTGATGGCTCGACGCCCTTCAAAAAGGCGTCGTCCATGCACGACGTGTTTCAGCCCCAGGAACCAGAGTCGCCTGAGCCCGAGGGCTCCCTATTCAACCCCAAACAACCCCAAATTCACCCAAAAACAGAGGGAAAGAGAGGAGCAATACTATCCGTAGGCAACACATTCATAGAAATCCCCCATGTTATCAAAAGAACTCCTAAACATGCTCATTCTACCCCCCGAAACCAAAGATCCAAACAAGCTCAAACGAGGGTAAACATGGCTTAAAATGTGATGCTAAGGGGAACCGTCACCCTACCGGATACTTGAACGCCTTCGAGCTTCAAGCCGTCCACCCGACTCGCCCCACGCCGCCGCCGGTACCGCCGTGGTCGTCCTTGCTCCTCCGTGACGTCGGCCGCCGTCCGGAGAGTAGAACGCCACAGTGGAAGTGGAGGTGGTAGTGGTAGGAGCTAGATAGAGGATGGAGTGGAGGGAGAGATGAAACGGTGGGAGGAAAAGAGGGAGGAGGAGGGATCGCCGCCGAGTTCGTCGGAAGGGGAAAGAGAGGAAGAGAGGAGAAAATGAGGGAAAGAAGGAGGGCTCGTGGGGTTAACCAGAGGCTGGCTAAAACGCGTCGACATCCACAGACGCCATTCAGTTTATGTGACGGCTGCTCTGACAAGACTCTGAAACGCGTCGTTCAAGGCAGACGCCGTTCAGACGATATGTCAGGGCCGTACTCTGACAAACCCAGAGTCGCAGTCTGAAAGGCGTCGACACACGTGGACGCCGTTCAGGTCGGCAAGACAGGGCCGTACCCTCGCGGCCCGAAGCCAGCCCACGTGGCACCCACGTGGTAGAACTTGAAATGCGTCTGCGACGGTGGACGCCGTTTAAAACGCGTCTCGATGTCCTGACGCGAATCAACTCAGAACCTCCGCCCTCACTAAGGTTAGAACTACATGGTCCGATCTCGAAAACCGGATCCGAAGGTCACGATCCTTACAATCTCCCCCCCTTAAAAGAATTTCGTCCCCGAAATTGACTGCTTAGAATTAACAAAGTCAAACAGGGATACAAGTTCACAAGGAAACTTACGAAACGAGGTAAGGGAACTGCTCCCGCATCTCATCCTCTCGCTCCAAGGTTGCCTCACCTCCGGAGCGGTACTGCCAAATCACCTTGACTAACGGCACAATCTTGTTCCGCAGGACCTGTTCTCTGCGATCCTCAATACGAACAGGGTATTCTGGAAAGGACAGGTCCTCAGCGACCTCCAACTCTGAAAAATCCAAGACATGGGACGGGTCCTGAACATACTTTCCCAGTAAGGAAACATGGAACACATCGTGCACCCCTGCAAGACTGGGCGGAAACGCCAGCTGGTACGCGGTTTCCCCAATCCGAGCAAGGATGGGAAAAGGCCCAATAAAGCGCGGACTCAACTTGCCTCGCTTCCCGAATCTCATTACACCCTTGGAGGGTGAGACTCGGAGAAACACGTGGTCCCCAACTTCAAACTCAAGCGGTCTCCGTCGGATGTCAGCATAACTCTTCTGCCTAGACTGCGCTGCGGTCAACCTCTGCCGAACTAACCTGGCAATCTCAGCGCACTGCTGTACTAACTCGGGTCCTGCTATCTGCCTTTCACCGATCTCGGACCAACATACTGGAGATCGACACGGTCGCCCATACAAAGCCTCGTAAGGCGCCATGCCAATACTGGAATGGTAACTGTTGTTATACGCAAATTCCACTGTGGACAAATACTGTTCCCAAGAACCTCCCCAGTCTAGACAACAAGCTCTGAGCATATCTTCCAAGGTCTGAATAGTCCTCTCCGACTGCCCGTCAGTCTCGGGATGGTAGGCTGAGCTAAAAGCCAACTGCGTGCCTAGTGCATGCTGAAAGCTCCTCCAGAATCTGGAAGTAAACCTTGGATCTCGATCTGATACAATAGACAAAGGCACCCCGTGCAGAGAGATGATCCGGTCTACAAACAACTTTGCCAGCTTGCCGACTGACCAGTCCTTCCTAATAGCTAGGAAGTGTGCCGACTTGGTCAGCCGATCCACGATGACCCAGATGGCATCTCTCCTGCTAGGGGATGTAGGCAATCCCATCACGAAGTCCATAGTCACATGCTCCCATTTCCACTCTGGAATCGGCAAGGGCTGTAGCAATCCACCAGGTCTCTGATGCTCGGCCTTAACCTACTGACAAGTCATGCATCTGGCCACATATTCAGCCACATCTTTCTTCATACCGGGCCACCAGAAGTGCCTCCTCAAACAATGATACATCTTAGTCGTGCCCGGATGCACTACATATCTCGAACGGTGCGCCTCATCAAGAACACATATGCGCACGTCCTCCTCAGTCGGGACATAAAGTCTACCTCTGAACCTGACCGTACCGTCGTCCCACAACTCTACTTCTGACCTCTGGAGGATCTGTGGTAGCTCAACATCTGCCCTCTGAGCCTCAACCAGTGCATGATACACCGCTGGTCTCATAGTCAAACTGACCAGCACGGCTCTGTCATCTTCACGTGGAACCCTAAAGGAAGATTCCACCACCTGCTCAAATAATTTCCACTCCTGAATCATAAGGTATGACATGACCGTCTTCCGACTCAAAGCGTCTGCCACTACATTCGCCTTGCCCGGATGATAAGAAAGGTCAAAGTCATAATCTTTAATGAACTCCATCCACCTTCGCTGCCTCAAATTCAGGTCCCTTTGAGTGAACACATATTTTAAACTCTTGTGATCCGTAAAAACCTGGAATTTCTCTCCATATAAATAATGCCTCCAGATCTTGAGTGCAAATACCACAGCTGCCAGCTCCAAATCATGAGTAGGATAGTTCTCTTCATGCTTCTTCAGCTGTCGAGAAGCATAAGCCACTACCCTGCCATGCTGCATTAGAATTGCGCCCAAACCTCGACGGGACGCATCAGAGTAAACCACAAATCCACCTGATCCAGATGGAAGCACCAGTACAGGGGCTGACGTAAGACGGGTATTTAACTCAATAAAACTCCGCTCACAATCCTCGGTCCACACAAAGCGAACTCCCTTTCGAGTCAACCTCGACAAGGGGGCTGCTATCGAAGAAAATCCCTGAACAAACCGCCTGTAATAACCGGCAAGCCCCAGAAAGCTCCTGATCTCAGTCACTGAAGTCGGCCTGCTCCAATCCATCACCGCCTCGATCTTGGCTGGATCCACTGCGATACCATTGCCAGAAATAACATGCCCAAGGAAATGCACCTCGTCTAGCCAAAACTCACATTTGCTGAACTTGGCATAAAGTCGATGCTCCCTCAGGACCTGCAATACTGCCCGAAGATGGGTGGCATGCTCTTCCTCAGAAGAAGAATAGATCAGAATATCATCAATAAACACAACCACAAACTGATCCAGGTAAGTCCTGAAGACTCGGTTCATCAGCTCCATAAAGGCCGCCGGAGCATTGGTCAAGCCAAAGGGCATAACCAAAAACTCATAATGTCCATACCGAGTTCTGAAGGCCGTCTTGCTAACATCAACATCCCGGATCCTCATCTGATAATATCCGGATCTCAAGTCGATCTTGGAAAATACCTTCGCGGACTGCAGCTGATCCATCAAATCATCAATCCTTGGAAGTGGGTACTTATTCTTTATTGTTACCTGGTTCAGCTGCCTATAGTCAATGCACAATCTCAGAGAACCATCCTTCTTTCTAACAAACAGAACTGGAGCACCCCATGGAGATGTACTGGGACGAATAAAACCCTTATTCAGCAGCTCCTGCAATTGCGCCTTCAACTCAGCGAGTTCTACTGGCGCCATCCGATACGGGGCCTTAGACAAGGGCGCCGTACCTGGTGCAAGCTCGATGGTAAATTCAACCTCGCGCTGAGGAGGAAGCCCAGGCAGCTCCTCAGGAAATACATCGATGAACTCACACACAACAGGTACCTCCCCAGGGCTGAGACTAACCCGGACATCAGAGACAACAACAGAGGCAAGGAAAGCCTCACAGCCACCAGCAAGCAACCTCCGTGCCTTAAAGGCAGAAATAAGAATACCTCGGGAAGAAAGCCTAATACCTTGGAAGAAGAAGGTCGGGATGTCCGGAATGGAGAATCGCACCCTCTTCCTGTGGCAGTCCACCTCAGCATAAAAGGCTTCTAACCAATCCATACCCAGGATGACATCAAAGTCTCGAATGGCAAGCACAACCAACTGGGCAGGGAGCACATGACCCTCAATTGTCAAGGGAACATTCCTCAAGCAGTTATAAGATATCATATAATCTCCAGAAGGAACCTCCACCATCAGACCATCAGATAACTCAACAACGGGCGCAGAAAGGCTATCTAAGAACTGCTCAGAAATAAAAGAATGCGAAGCACCCGAATCAATCAATACGTGTGCAGAGTTCCCAAGGACAGAAAGTGTACCTTCCACCAAGGTGGACGCGCGAGCCTCCCTCCTGGTGATAGCTAGCACTCTCCCCTGGGTCCTTGGCTTCTTCTGCTCACATGAACCATGTCCCTGACCATGCCCCTGCGGGCAATGCCTCGCCAAATGACCCTGCTGGCCACAAGTGAAGCACCTCCTGGGAAGAGTGGTACACTGAGTCCCACCATGGGCACCCCCACAGTGCTGACAGACTGCCGGAAGCCTCTGGGCTGGCCCCTGCGGTGCACTGGATACAGACTGACTCTGCTGGCCCTGCCCGGGCCTGTTGTTGCCACTACTGCCACTACTGCTGCCACCTCCCCTGAAGAATCTCCTGAATCGGGAGCCGAGCGACGACGATCCCGATCCAGCAGAAGGGGTCGCTGCCTTACCCCTGCCACGAACTGGGCTCTGAGTAGCCAGTCCTCTCTCCCTGGCTGACTGGCTCTATTGAGCCTCCACTGCTGCCGCACATCTAACCGCAGAAGCCAGATCCGTGCAACAGTGGGACGCCACGAAGTTCCTCAGACTGAGCCTCAGTCCGTCCACGAACCTCTCAGTACGACGCTCCTCATCCCCATATATGAAAGGCACGAACCGACCTAGCGAAACAAACTTCGCCTGGTACTCAAGTACTGTCATGCTCCCCTGCGTCAGATCCATGAACTCTCTCTCCTTGGCCCTCTGGACGTGTCTAGGGAAATACTGTGCGTTGAACTCCTTAACAAATGTCTCCCATGGAATTTTCCTAACACTCCTGTCCTCGTAGGACAAACTCTTCAAGGTGGTCCACCAGTCATAGGCGCTATCCTTCAGCATGAAGGTAGCTAACGGGGTCCGCTCTACTGCAGCACATTCCATGGTGTCAAAAGTCTTCTCTATCTCTCTAAGCCAGTGGATGGCCTTGTCAGGGTCGGGACGACCGGTGAAGTGAGGTGGCCTCAACTTCAGAAACCTCTCAAGTGCAGCTGTGGACCCTCCCCGCGCACTGGAACTCTCACTAGGGTCTCGTGTCTGATATCGAGCCATAGTGTCCTTCATCGCCTCCATAAACTGCTCAACACTCGGCCTCCCGGCCTCGGACCCACTAGGGACATCTCCCTGCTCTCGAATCATTGGCATCCTCCTTCTGGGAGCCATCTACTCGCCTACAATTACAAAATCAAAAAGTTCTAATTAGAGTCCTAAAGCCTATACTACCGCCGTGCATGTACGGGATAATGTATTTATTTGCCGAATTTAAGATATTTAATGTAAGGACTGAGATTTCGGGTTCTGTTTTCGGGTCAGGTTCGGGTCGGATCCCTTGGTTTGGACCCTGTGGGGGGGGGGGGTCTTGAGATTCCTGGCTGAATGGCGTCAGCACTGCTCGACGCCTTTCAAAAGGCGTCAGGTTGTGTGGACGCCATTTAGGTCTGCAGGTTGTTGTGCCACGTATGCGACACGTGGGCAGGTTTCGGGCCGCGAGAGTACGGCCCCGGTCACATCGTCTGAACGGCGTCCAGGTTGGCCGACGCGATTCAGACTATGACCTCTGCGATGTCAGGGTGCGGCGCCAGAGCGTTGCCAGTACGGCCTGTCCTGTCGTCTGAACGGCGTCCACGGTGAGCGACGCGTTTCAGACCGCTGTCAGTACGGCCGTCATGTCAGACTGATAGGCGTCTGCCTCGATCGACGCGTTTTAGCGGGATTCTGGTTGACCCCGCGAGCCTCCCCTTCTTTCCCTCATTCTCGCCTTCACTCTCTCTCTCTTCGCTCTCTCCGCCCTCTCCGACTCTCTTCTTCCCCTTCCCTTCCTCTTCTTCCTCTTCCACCGCTCCAACACCACCTTACCTCTCACCTCTACCTCCACCACTTCCTTCGCGGTGTTCCACTCTCCGGACGGCGGCCGACGTCCCGGCGGAGTGGCGGCGTCCTCGAGGGTACCGGCGGCGGTGTGCGGTGCGGCGGGACGGCGGCACGGAGCTTGGCGGAGTTCAAGAACCGGTAGGGGGACGAACCTTGCATGGACTGTGAATGTGTGCTCATGATTTCCTTGGCATGGCATGTTGTGATTTGGGTTAGAATGAGCATGTTTAGGAGTTGTTCTTGTGGGTATGGCCGTGCTCGTGAACGTGGTTTTGTGGCATGCTGGTGATGGTTGACTTCCTCTTCCTTCCCCTTCTGTTTTGGGGCTTTTTCGGGGTGTTTGGGGTTAAGGGTGAGACCCTCGGGTCGAACCAGGAAACCTGGTTTCTGGCGCTAAATGGCGTCGTGCCTGGTCGACGCCTTTCCTAAAGACGTCGGGTCAGTACGACGCGTTTTTAGGACAGAAACATCCCTGTTCGAGGTTTCCTGAGTTAGGGGTTCTGGCGCTAAATGACGTCATGGATGGACGACGCCTTTCTGAAGGACGTCGAGCCATCATGACGCCATTTAGGCAGGAAATGCCCCCGTTTAAGGGTTCTGCAATCTGGATTTATGGGTTGAATGGCGTCTGGAGACCTTGACGCGTTTTAAATGGCGGCTTCACTGGTGGACGCGTTTTAAGGATAATCTGGCTTTTAATAAACCTGTCTAAGGGTCTTGAATGGCGTCGACCTCGGTCGACGCGATTCAAGACAGGAATGCTTAATTCCGTTATTTCATGCATGTTTCACGGTGGGATGGTTTAAATGCATGCTTTGGGTTGTATACTGAGACGGAGGACTTCTGCGTGAGTGGAATTACATCACCTGTGTGTGTGTGTGTGTGTGCTTTAGCTATTTACTGAGACTGAGGTTTACTGTGCGAATGGAATCATGACTATATGTGTGTTTGTGTTATGCGAATGTGGATCGGGTTAACTGTGGTTTACGTTGTCACCATGGACCAATGGGGACAGGGTCATGGTGTCTGTGAGCTGTACCGGTGGGAGAAGGGGTACATGTTGTGTTTTACCTTTGGCTGAGGGAAGCAGGATCGCCTTGAGCCCGACGGGCTGGAGTAGCTGGTGTGCTATCCGAGGGGTCGCTGTTTGTCCTCAGCGGGTCGGGGTTTCCCTGTTTGTTGTGACAGCTTCCGGCGCGTTTCTTGCTGTGGAGCTGGTTGTGTTACTGGTGGGAGTTGGTTTACCCTTTAGCCATTGGGCCTGATGTGACCTTTGATCAAGGTTACGAGTGGTACCCTTAGCCCTTTGGCCTGACGCAGCCCAGGAGATTTGGGTTTGTGGGTAGTTCCTGTAGCTTCGGCTTGACGGGGGTTCGCCGGTCCCCAGGGCCCTCCTGAAGCACTGAGGCCTAGCGTGGAGGCAATCCGGACGGTAGGACAGTAGTCTAGACTGCTTGTGTGCACACGTAGCTGGCAGTGGCTGTACACTGGTTCCAGCTAGTCCTAGTTTGACTCACTGCCTCACCCTACAGTGCCCCGGAACACTGTAGGGGCGGACAGGCGTGAGCTGTGGTGGTAGTGTTGAGAGGCGGCGGTTGACTTCGGTCGACAGTGTGGTTCAGTCGCTTCGTGGACTTTGGCTATGAGACGTTACTCTGTGTTGGGTTCTTCGGGTTGCTTAGAATGGCTCTTGCTATACTGTTTATCGTACGTTTCATATCAGAGTTGGGTGCTATGTTTACTGCTTTACTTAATTACCATATATTCCTGTTGTTACACTTGTGGGTGTGTGAGTGGGAGGCAGGGGATCGGATGATCCCTACTGAGCCCATTTCTGGTGTGGCTCACTCCCTGCGGTTTCAGGTGTGGACCTCACGGCGTGTGGAGGCGTGTGGGGCATTCTTGGTGTGCGGACCAGCAGCTGTCTCTGTTCCGGGGTATGCCCCGATGTTGTTGTACTTCCTTCTGCCTGTACTTATTTAATTATTGGACATGTATTTATTGTTGGACTGTATACGGACATTGTTATTTTCCTTCCTGCGCACTTGTTTCCCTTATAGTCCGTGTGTTTGTTATATTTAGCCTTGTTCAGCACTTACTCCTCCAGACGTGTTGTGTGAGATCCGGGTGTGAACCCGCAGTTAATGGGCCGACATCCATTTAGTGACCGGGTCTCCGGTCATAGGATGGCTGGTCGTTACGTTTAACCTAGTTATTTATTTACTTGCCAGACCGTATGCTCTGATACCAACTGTAACGACCCGCCACCCTATAATCGGAGATCCGATTACTAAATGGGTACCGAATCATTAATTTGGAACCAAACCAGGATCAAATCAAGTCTGGGAGATAAATAATAAACTAAGCTAAACATTCACATCGCATTGAACAGAAGTAAAAGTGCAGGAATTAAAATTATTACAATGCGACTCGAAACAGCAAATAATTACATATTCCAACAGAAAAGAAATAATTAAATGTACAGGCCAGAAATAAAATAACAACTACGTCGGGGCATACCCCGGAACAACTGCTGACGGTGCTCAACTCACGGCCGCACTCTCCTCGCTAAGTCTGCTGAGTGTCCTCACCTGAAAACCGTAGAGGGTGAGTCTTAAAGACAAGACTCAGTAGGGATCCTTCGATCCCCACTGCCCACGCACACACCCGCAAGTGCAAGGTACAGCTAACGGAAAGGTGATAAGCGCAAGAGGTACAATCCCTAATTCTTAACGTGAAATCGCATGCAATCGTAATATAATAAACATGCATATATTAAACCAGCCGACTAGGAAATCCACAACTGTCGTCTCGAAAGAACTCGCTAACCACACAATCAACGGTGGAAAAACCTCGACCCGCTGAGACCAAACAGTAACCCCTCGGTTAGCACACTAGCTACTCCGGCCCAACCGGCTCAGGTGGCTACTCCTTCCCTCAGCATGAGTGACTCTCCGAATGTACCACTCCGACACCGGTACTAGCTGACCCCGGGGTTCACCATGTGACCCTCTCTCACTAGGCCTCACCCCGCCCACGCCCCCACCGGCGCTGTGCTCACGCCCCCACCAGCACAGGGTGATAAAGTGCTACAATGTCACTCCAGGTCCACAGTAACACAAAACCCAACAAGTACGATCCGGTCACGTGAAAAGTCCGCGATCGTATAACATACATGTAGCATTGTCCGGTCATGAAGAATCTATCTCTACCGGGTACACTAAAACATGCACTAACCATCCATCTAATAGTATGAACACATTTTACTAGCATGAATTAGTGAGGTTCTGTCTTGAATCGCGTCTACCGAGATCGACTCCATTCAAGCTCCATGTACAGGTTCATGTAGAACAGTCTTCAGAATCAGGCCCTAAAAGGCGTCGACACCAGTGGTCGCCTTTTAAAAGGCGTCGACATCCTTAGACGCCATTCAACACAGAAATCCGTAAATTCCAAGGCCCTTACTCAGGGGATTTCTGCCTTTAAAAGGCGTCATGGCTAACCGACGCCATTTGAAAACGCGTCGTTCACCCATGACGTCTTTTAGTCCCAGAATCCCCGAACTAGCAGACTCTCTGTCAGGCGATTCCTGTCTAAAAGGCGTCGTTATGGCTCGACGCCCTTCAAAAAGGCGTCGTCCATGCACGACGTGTTTCAGCCCCAGGAACCAGAGTCGCCTGAGCCCGAGGGCTCCCTATTCAACCCCAAACAACCCCAAATTCACCCAAAAACAGAGGGAAAGAGAGGAGCAATACTATCCGTAGGCAACACATTCATAGAAATCCCCCATGTTATCAAAAGAACTCCTAAACATGCTCATTCTACCCCCCGAAACCAAAGATCCAAACAAGCTCAAACGAGGGTAAACATGGCTTAAAACGTGATGCTAAGGGGAACCGTCACCCTACAGGATACTTGAACGCCTCCGAGCTTCAAGCCGTCCACTCGACTCGCCCCACGCCGCCGCCGGTACCGCCGTGGTCGTCCTTGCTCCTCCGTGACTTCGGCCGCCGTCCGGAGAGTAGAACGCCGCAGTGGAAGTGGAGGTGGTAGTGGTAGGAGCTAGATAGAGGATGGAGTGGAGGGAGAGATGAAACGGTGGGAGGAAAAGAGGGAGGAGGAGGGATCGCCGCCGAGTTCGTCGGAAGGGGAAAGAGAGGAAGAGAGGAGAAAATGAGGGAAAGAAGGAGGGCTCGTGGGGTTAACCAGAGGCTGGCTAAAACGCGTCGACATCTACGGACGCCATTCAGTTGATGTGACGGCTGCTCTGACAAGACTCTGAAACGCGTCGTTCAAGGCAGACGCCGTTCAGACGATATGTCAGGGCCGTACTCTGACAAACCCAGAGTCGCAGTCTGAAAGGCGTCGACACACGTGGACGCCGTTCAGGTCGACAAGACAGGGCCGTACCCTCGCGGCCCGAAGCCAGCCCACGTGGCACCCACGTGGCAGAACTTGAAATGCGTCTGCGACGGTGGACGCCGTTTAAAACGCGTCTCGATGTCCTGACGCGAATCAACTCAGAACCTCCGCCCTCACTAAGGTTAGAACTACAAGGTCCGATCCCGAAAACCGGATCCGAAGGTCACGATCCTTACACTAACAGCTTCCTATTCTTCCCCTCGGGCACTAACTTTCTTAAAGTAGGGAATCCAGTTCAAGCAGAGTCTTGGTTCTGAAATGAAAGGCAAGTGCCATGCTAATCTGCTAAAAGGCCCTCCTACGCCTTGTTGCCATGCCCTACAAGTCATCCTTGTGAACAGCAGGTTCACTGCTGTAGGACTTCATCCCCTGTAGGAATGGCTTTTAAAGATCTGAAGATTGCCTAGCGGTTTCAATTTCACTCATGGTATGTCTTGAACACAGGAAAGTTCTTCTCTCTTAAGATAAGAAGGTGATTAGACCTTCTTTCGGTTGGCTTTCTTCGCTTTCAGCTGGACGTAAAGTGATTGATGACATTCCCGTTGGCTTAACTTAACCTCTCTCTATTTCAAATTCTTCTCTAACGGCTGGGACAACCCTCTCTTCTTTTCTCTCTTCCCTTTTGGAGTGGCTTAGAAAGTTCCTACCCCTCGTCTGAAGCCTGAACGTTTATCCTTTTTTGCCTACGTCTACCATTCATTCTTGGCCTTCAACTTATACCGTACGTCAAAGAAAGGAGAGTCGCTTCGTCATAGCTTCTCTTCCATATTTGCTTTGGTTGTGTTCAATGCCCATCTCTTTTAATCCATGATAGATCGAAGGGGAAGGGGATGGCTACCATGACTAGAAGTTCCCTGCTGACCAGTCATAGTTTTCCCTGTGGGCCTAGTGTAGTCCAAGAGTCTAGAAACTCAGGTTGCTCTTCTACCCGCCTGGGAACCTTCCTCTTTCAAAGGGCCGCCCTAATACATCTATGATCGTCAAATGGGGTAATATAGATGATTTTCTTGTCAGAGAGATGACTTCTTCTTTGAATAGGGTGCATGATTAAGATGTTAAGTATAGAATTTCCTACCTTTCCGCCAATTCAACTGAACAAACAGACTTGCTTTCGTGCTTCTGGTTGATGTCATATGGGTTTAAGGCGAATAAGGGGAGAAAGAAATCCCAGTCAAATGATAGATATCAGAGAATGGGAGAACTAGACCTACCAAAAGAGGTGTAGCTGCTTTTAGGTTTCTTTGTTTAAGACAGTAATCCAAACAAAAAAGCCTTCCCTTGGCTTTGATCCTTTATTGGGACTGCCTCATATGGTGTGATGCCCATAAGAATAAGAGAAACTCGTGGATCTGTTCATGAAGAGGTTTCCGCTTCTAACCTGATATTGGTTTCCTCCGACAGGAGTAGTATCAATACAATAGAAGGGTCCCCCTCCTTATCGAAAAAAGTCTGCCTTCGCGGATCTAAGGATGGAAAAAGAGAGTCTGCTATCCCTCCACCAGTTGCCACCTTTTTGGGTCGAGGTAACACGAGATACTCATACATAACTAGAGAGTCATTGTCGGCAAGTAAGACAGATCTTTCCCCCAGAACCTCTTCCCTAAAGTCTGGTGCCGACGAGTCCCGCTGAGTAACGACCATCTTTGAATGAATAAGAGGCCCAACCGCCATACCTTTTTTGATCTCCAATTTCATATGTAAGCGATTTGGAACAGGAATGTTTGTTAAGCCACAAGTCTTTTAGAATAGGAAGAGAGGGGCGCTCTCAGCTAGCCTCAAACTTTTGAACAACTTCATCCTCATATATTATATTTATAAACGAAGAATTGCTTTTTTATTTGGGCTTTCTAGTGATTAGAGGGAGAGAGCTCTTCCCTTTCTTCCTATTCCACCGGGGAATTTTTGTGTGTAGAAAGATAGAGAGGCGAGAGAGAGTCCTTCTTGTTCACCTCCGCCTCCCGAATCGCTTACCCTATCGAGACTTTTGACCTTTATTCGCTATAAGATTGGTACATTTTCTATAGTTCGTTGCACTCACCCTTCGTTTCTATTAATCATTCACGACCCCTGAATAGAAGATCTTGACTAAGCAACTGTCGGTCCCCGTTGGGTAATTGTTTCAACAGAGGCAAGGGTTCGAAGCAGTACCACTAGACTATCCCACTAGCGATCCTACTTCAATGACATTCTCGTAAGAAAAGTCTCCCGATCCAAGTAGGAGTGACAGCCGTAGTTCCGATCGATGAAGATCTTTATTCTTAAAAGAAAGGGCAAGCACCGAAACACAAGAATGATCAAAGAGAGGCCGATGTGCATTAAGGAATCTCACTTTTAGTTACATAACTTATCTGTGGGTATCTGGTGAAGAAGCACCATCGACCAATAGGGGCTAACAACCTTGTAGTTTCCTATGGCAAACCCTTTGCCTTGCCACCTCCCTCAAGGGACTTGCTTAGACGGCCATCCCCTCCCGATATAGGTATAGTAGCTTCCCTTTTTAAGAGAGCTCAAGAGAAAGAAGAAGATTTGTCATCTCAGAGCAGAGAATCCTTCATATCGGATGATGAAAGCCTGGCTAAAGCGAATAAAAAGAGTGCTCCGGAAAAAAAAAGACCTTTACTACTGTGCGAATTTGGCTAGTCTGTCACCTCTACCAACATTGAAACTAGCTCATATGGGTCCGCTAGGGCCTTCTTTCGATTCTGTTTTTGTCATGTCTACTGTTGCTATTGATTCCAGTGCACAATCCCTTCTCCTGTTCGAGGCCCTATGCTATATATACTATTAGATGCTTGAATGGCCGGAATCGAGAACAATCAAGCAATAGAATCCCTTTCTCTTTCTATTTGACCCTTTTCACCCAGGAATGAATTTGAGGCTCTAATAAGACCTAATAAGTCAAAAACTCTATTTACTGTCTCACATCCCTCGGAATCAATTAAGGATTCTTCAGTTCCGGGGTATTGAGGCATATTTCTCACAGGTATGATGCATGATAATGAATTGGAAGTCAAATCACGAGGGAATAACAAAGAAGAAAGAATTCCTAAACTGTGAGCTTTATAGCCTCTTTTCGACAGGAGCATAGTGTTAGTTTAGGTGGCCTACAAGCCAATCTAACAATGTAAATCTCGTTCATTTTATTAATATAATGGCATAATATTCATTATATGTAAATCGCATTAATTATCGTTTCATAATGAAGTCCGTGAATATGAGCTATGGTGATCAGATTATGATGAGATCATACTAATCAGACTGATCACTTAAACATACATATTCTTAATTGTTCCTAGTCGGAGGATATCCGAGAAGGACATCGGATATCCGGTTAGACTAGTACAGATTACTCCTGCTCATATGATGAGGGTGACTGAGCTCATAAGTCACTTGTGTGGAGACACTAAGGCGAATATGTAGGTGCTCATTGGAGAATGAGTTCACTGAACTGATCCGACTGAATCGCTGGATGGTATTGTACCTCACTGTCAACCAGCTTGATTCTATTCTCGCAGTTGCGTGGATGGTCCTCGGACCTGAGACACCAAGGACACCTTGGCGGTGGATGTAACGACCCGCCATCCTATGACCGGAGACCCGGTTACTAAATGGATGTAGGCCCATTACCTACGGGTTCACACCCGGATCTCACACAACACATCTGGAGGAGTAAGTGCTAAACAAGGCTAAATATGACAATCACACGGACGACAAAGGTAAACGAGTGCGCAGGAAGGAAAATAACAATGTCCGTATACAGTCCAACAATGATTACACGTCCAATAAATTAAATAAGTACAGGCAGAAGGAAACTACAACAACATCGGTGCATACCCCGGAACTAAGACAGCTGCTGGTCCGAACACCAAGAAGACTCCACGCTTCCGCTCGCCACGAGGTCCACACCTGAAACCGCAGGGAGTGAGCCACACCAGAATTGGGCTCAGTAGGGATCATCTGATCCCCCGCCTCCCACTCACACACCCACAAGTGCAATAACAGGAATATATGGCAATTAAGTAAAGCAGTAAACATAGCACCCAACTCTAATATGAAACGCACGATAAGCATTGTAGCAAGAACAGTTCTAAGCAACCCGAAGAACCCAACACAGAGTCACGTCTCACAGCCAAAGTCTACGAAGCGACTGAACCACACTGTCGACCGAAGTCAAACGTCACCTCCCAACACTACCACCACTGCTCACGCCTGTCCACCCCTACAGTGTTCCGGGGCACTGTAGGGTGAGGCAGTGAGTCAAACTAGGACTAGCTGGAACCAGTGTACCGCCACTGCCAGCTACGTGTGCACACAAGCAGTCTAGACTACTGTCCTACCGTCCGGATTGCCTCCACGCTAGGCCTCAGCGTTGCAGGAGGGCCCTGGGGACCGGCGAACCCCCGTCAAGCCGAAGCTACGGGAACTACCCACAACCCTAACCTCCCGGGCTGCGTCAGGCCAAAGGTCTAAGGGTACCACTCGTAACCTTGATCAAAGGTCACATCAGGCCTAGTGGCTACAGGGGTAAAACAACTCCAACAGTACCACAACCAGCTCCACAGCAAGAAACGCGCCGGAAGCTGCCACGACAAACAGGGAAACTCCGACCTGCTGAGGCCAAGCAGCAACCCCTCGGATAGCGCACCGGCTACTCCGGCCCGACGGGCTCAAGGTGGTTCTGCTTCCCTCAGCCTAAGGTGAAACACAACATGTACCCCTTCTCCCACCGGTACGGCACAATGCCTCACGGACACCATGGCCCTTCTCCCACCGGCCCATGGTGACAATCGGAAACCACAGTCAGTCCAAATCCCTAATCGCATAAGCACACACACACAGATGATGTAATTCCATTCACGCAGAAGTCCTCAGTCTCAGTATACAACTCAAAGCATGCATTTGAACCATCCCGCCGTGAAACATGTATTAAATAACTAGAGTTAAGCAGTTCTGTCTTGAATAGCGTCGACCAAGGTCGACGCCATTCAAGTCCCTCAGACAGGTTCATTAAAGCTAGATTATTCCGTGAAACGCGTTGTCATAGGGAGTCGCCTATTTAAAACGCGTCCAGGTCCACAGACGCCATTCACACCGAAATTCCAGATTTACAGACCCTCACTCGGGGTGATTTCCTGTCTAAATGGCGTCATGGTGTCCCGACGTCCTTCCGAAAGGCGTCGTCCATCCATGACGTCATTTAGCGCCAGAACCCCTATCTCGCGGAATCTCGAACATGGTGGTTTCTGCCCTAAAAGGCGTCGTACTGCCCTGACGCCCTTCTGAAAGGCGTGGACCAGGCACGACGCCGTTTAGCGACAGAAACCTGGTTCCCTGGTTCGAACCGAGGGTTTCTCCCTTAACCCCAAACACCCCGAAAAGCCCCAAAACCAGAAGGGGAGGAAGAAGAATTCAACCACCACAAGCATGCTACAAATCCACGTTCACGAGCACGGCCATACCCACAAGAACACCCCCTAAACATGCTCAATCTAGCCCAAAACACATCATATCACGCCTAGGAAACCACGAGCAACACATGCAAGGTTCGTCCCCCTACCGGTTCTTGAACTCCTCCAAGCTCCTCGCCGCCGACCCGCCGCACCGCAGACCGTCGCCGGTACCCTCGAGGACGCCGCCACTCCGCCGGGACGTCGGCCGCCGTCCGGAGAAGGGAACGTCGCGAAGGAGGTGGTGGAGGTAGAGGTGAGAGGTAAGGAGGCTATGGAGTCATTGGAAGAGGAAGAAGAGGAAGGGAAGGGGAAAAGAGAGTCGGAGAGGGCGAAGAGAGAGAGAGTGAAGGCGAGAATGAACGAAAGAAGGGGAGGCTCGCGGGGTCAATCTGAATCCAGCTAAAACGCGTCGATCGAGGCAGACGCCTATCAGTCTGAATGGACGGGCCGTACTGACAGCGGTCTGAAACGCGTCACTCTCCATGGACGCCGTTCAGACGATAGGACAGGCCGTACTGACAACGCTCTGGCGCCGTACCCTGACATCGCAGAGGTCACAGTCTGAATCGCGTCGGCCAACCTGCACGCCGTTCAGACGATGTGACCGGGGCCGTACTCTCGCGGCCCGAAACCCGCCCACGTGGCGCACAGGTGGCACAACAACCAGCAGACCTAAATGGCGTCCACACAACCTGACGCCTTTTAAAAGGCGTCGAGCAGTGCTGACGCCATTCAGCCAAGAATCTCAAGACCCCGCAGGGTCCAAACCAGGGGATCCGGCCCGAACCCGACCCGAAAACAGAACCCGAAACCTCAGTCCTTACAATCTCCCCCCCTTAAAAGAATTTCGCCCTCGAAATTTGCAGCCGCTCAACGCAAAACTCGGCTAACCATCACACGCCGACACACATCAATAACAACAATCATTCTCACCCATCACACACACAGGGCTCCAAACAAATTCATGCCAAGCTAACCAAGATTCTCAATTTTGACAAAAGCGGATAGATCAAAATATCCACACACTAGCAAGGCACATACTACAAAACCGATTTCTCCAACAAACCCAAATACATACAAGTGCCACAGGAGTTCACAACAACCACTGAAAAAGACAAGATAAAAGTGCTCTTCTAGCACAACCTTTCGGACCTCCACAAAGAGACGCGACTCCAATCACACCTCGAACACTCACTAACCGCTCGGCTCCTGACCTGCCTGGTTCTTCTGGGGACAGTTCCTCGCGAGATGTCCCTTCCGACCACAGGCGAAACAGCTACCAGTGATCAAGGGACATATCCGGTTGCCATGAAACCTGCTACATCGGGGACAACGATCCGCAGTGTCCCGCCTTGCCTCCTGCTGCCAGCTGACCTTTGTCTGCATCTGCTGAACTGAACCATCCTCATCCTCGTCACTAGGTACCTCTTGGAACTCGACCTCAAAGGAACTCGGATCACCTGACGAAAAGACTGCTGATCTATCGCTGCTCTGCTGCTTCTCTAGTGCTGAATGCTATGATTCCTTCGCCGTGTGTTGGAACTGCATCTCCACTGCTGCCGCGCACTGAACCGCTGACGCCAGATCTTCACAACAACGGGCTGCCACAAACTCCCTCACACCATGCCGAAGTCCATCCACAAATTTCTCCGTCCTCAGATCCTCACGCTCAGATACCATCTGTAACGACCCGCCATCCTATGACCGGTGACCCGGTCACTAAATGGATGTCGGCCCATTAACTACGGGTTCACACCCGGATCTCACACAACACATCTGGAGGAGTAAGTGCTAAACAAGGCTAAATATGACAATCACACGGACGATAAAGGTAAATGAGTGCGCAGAAAGGAAAATAACAATGTCCGTATACAGTCCAACAATGATTACACGTCCAATAAATTAAATAAGTACAGGCAGAAGGAAAGTACAACAACATCGGGGCATACCCCGGAACTAAGACAGCTGCTGGTCCGAACACCAAGAAGACTCCACGCTTCCGCTCGCCACGAGGTCCACACCTGAAACCGCAGGGAGTGAGCCACACCAGAATTGGGCTCAGTAGGGATCATCCGATCCCCCGCCTCCCACTCACACACCCACAAGTGCAATAACAGGAATATATGGCAATTAAGTAAAGCAGTAAACATAGCACCCAACTCTGATATGAAACGCACGATAAGCAGTGTAGCAAGAACAGTTCTAAGCAACCCGAAGAACCCAACACAGAGTCACGTCTCACAGCCAAAGTCCACGAAGCGACTGAACCACACTATCGACCGAAGTCAAACGTCGCCTCCCAACACTACCACCACTGCTCACGCCTTTCCACCCCTACAGTGTTCCGGGGCACTGTAGGGTGAGGCAGTGAGTCAAACTAGGACTAGCTGGAACCAGTGTACCGCCACTGCCAGCTACGTGTGCACACAAGCAGTCTAGACTACTGTCCTACCGTCCGGATTGCCTCCACGCTAGGCCTCAGCGCTTCAGGAGAGCCCTGGGGACCGGCGAACCCCCGTTAAGCCGAAGCTACAGGAACTACCCACAACCCTAACATCCCTGGCTGCGTCAGGCCAAAGGGCTAAGGGTACCACTCGTAACCTTGATCAAAGGTCACATCAGGCCCAGTGGCTACAGGGGTAAAACAACTCCAACAGTACCACAACCAGCTCCACAGCAAGAAACGCGCCGGAAGCTGCCACGACAAATAGGGAAACCCCGACCCGCTGAGGCCAAGCAGCAACCCCTCGGATAGCGCACCGGCTACTCCGGCCCGACGGGCTCAAGGTGGTTCTGCTTCCCTCAGCCTAAGGTGAAACACAGCATATACCCCTTCTCCCACCGGTACGGCACAATGCCTCACGGACACCATGGCCCTTCTCCCACCGGCCCATGGTGACAATCGGAAACCACAGTCAGTCCGAATCCCTAATCGCATAAGCACACAGACACAGATGATGTAATTCCATTCACGCAGAAGTCCTCAGTCTCAGTTTACAACTCAAAGCATGCATTTGAACCATCCCGCCGTGAAACTTGTATTAAATAACCAGAGTTAAGCAGTTCTGTCTTGAATCGTGTCGACCAAGGTCGACGCCATTCAAGTCCCTCAGATAGGTCCATTAAAGCTAGATTATTCCTTGAAACGCGTCGTCATAGGGAGTCGCCTATTTAAAACGCGTCCAGGTCCACAGACGCCATTCACACCGAAATTCCAGATTTACAGACCCTCACTCGAGGTGATTTCCTGTCTAAATGGCGTCATGTTGTCCCGACGTCCTTCCGAAAGGCGTCGTCCATCCATGACGTCATTTAGCGCCAGAACCCCTATCTCGCGGAATCTCGAACAGGGAGGTTTCTGCCCTAAAAGGCGTCGTACTGCCCTGACGCCCTTCTGAAAGGCGTCGACTAGGCACGACGCCGTTTAGCGCCAGAAACCTGGTTCCCTGGTTCGAACCGAGGGTTTCTCCCTTAACCCCAAACACCCCGAAAAGCCCAAAACCAGAAGGGGAGGAAGAGGAATTCAACCACCACAAGCATGCTACAAATCCACGTTCACGAGCACGGCCATACCCACAAGAACACCCCCTAAACATGCTCAATCTAGCCCAAAACACATCATATCACGCCTAGGAAACCACGAGCAACACATGCAAGGTTCGTCCCCCTACCGGTTCTTGAACTCCTCCAAGCTCCTCGCCACCGACCCGCCGCACCGCAGACCGCCGCCGGTACCCTCGAGGACGCCGCCACTCCGCCGGGACGTCGGCCGCCGTCCGGAGAAGGGAACGTCGCGAAGGAGGTGGTGGAGGTAGAGGTGAGAGGTAAGGAGGCTATGGAGTCATTGGAAGAGGAAGAAGAGGAAGGGAAGGGGAAAAGAGAGTCGGAGAGGGCGGAGAGGGCGAAGAGAGAGAGAGTGAAGGCGAGAATGAGGGAAAGAAGGGGAGGCTCGCGGGGTCAATCTGAATCCAGCTAAAACGCTTCGATCGAGGCAGACGCTTATCAGTCTGACAGGACGGGCCGTACTGACGGCGGTCTGAAACGCGTCACTCTCCATGGACGCCGTTCAGACGACAGGACAGGCCGTACTGACAACGCTCTGGCGCCGTACCCTGACATCGCAGAGGTCACAGTCTGAATCGCGTCGGCCAACCTAGACGCCGTTCGGACGATGTGACCGGGGCCGTACTCTCGCGGCCCGAAACCAGCCCACGTGGCGCACACGTGGCACAACAACCAGCAGACCTAAATGGCGTCCACACAACCTGACGCCTTTTGAAAGGCGTCGAGTAGTGCTGAGGCCATTCAGCCAGGAATCTCAAGACCCCGCAGGGTCCAAACCAGGGGATCCGGCCCGAACCCGACACGAAAATAGAACCCAAAACCTCAGTCCTTACAATCTCCCCCCCTTAAAAAAATTTCGCCCTCGAAATTTGCAACCGCTCAACGCAAAACTCGGCTAACCATCACACGCCGACACACATCAATAACAACAATCATTCTCACCCATCACACACACAGGGCTCCAAACAAATTCATGCCAAGCTAACCAAGATTCTCAATTCTGACAAAAGCGGATAGATCAAAATATCCACACACTAGCAAGGCACATACTACAAAACCGATTTCTCCACCAAACCCAAATACATATAATTGCCACACGAGTTCACAACCACCTCTGAAAAAGACAAGATAAAAGTGCTCTTCTAGCACAACCTCTCGGACCTCCACAAAGAGACGCGACTCCAATCACGCCTCGAACACTCACTAACCGCTCGGCTCCTGACCTGCCTGGTTCTTCTGGGGACAGTTCCTCGCGAGATGTCCCTTCCGACCACAGGCGAAACAGCTACCAGTGATCAAGGGACACATCCGGTTGCCATGAAACCTGCTACATCGGGGACAACGATCCGCAGTGTCCCGCCTTGCCTCCTGCTGCCAGCTGACCTTTGTCTGCATATGCTGAACCGAACAATCCTCATCCTCGTCACAAGGTACCTCTTGGAACTCGACCTCAAAGGAACTCGGATCACCTGACGAAAAGACTGCTGATCTATCCCTGCTCTGCTTCTTCCCTTGTGCTGAATGCTCTGATTCCTTCGCCTTGTGTTGGAACTGCATCTCCACTGCTGCCGCGCACTGAACCGCTGACGCCAGATCTTCACAACAACGGGCCGCCACAAACTCCCTCATACCATGCCGAGGTCCATCCACAAATTTCTCCGTCCTCAGATCCTCACGCTCAGATACCATCTGTAACGACCTGCCATGCTATGACCGGAGACCCGGTCAGTAAATGGATGTCGGCCCATTAACTACGGGTTCACACCCGGATCTCACACAACACATCTGGAGGAGTAAGTGCTAAACAAGGCTAAATATGACAATCACACGGACGACAAAGGTAAACGAGTGCGCAGAAAGGAAAATAACAATGTCCGTATACAGTCCAACAGTGATTACACGTCCAATAAATTAAATAAGTACAGGCAGAAGGAAAGTACAACAACATCGGGGCATACCCCGGAACAAAGACAGCTGCTGGTCCGAACACCAAGAAGACTCCACGCTTCCGCTCGCCACGAGGTCCACACCTGAAACCGCAAGGAGTGAGCCACACCAGAATTGGGCTCAGTAGGGATCATCTGATCCCCCGCCTCCCACTCACACACCCACAAGTGCAATAACAGGAATATGTGGCAATTAAGTAAAGCAGTAAACATAGCACCTAACTCTGATATGAAACGCACGATAAGCAGTGTAGCAAGAACAGTTCTAAGCAACCCGAAGAACCCAACACAGAGTCACGTCTCACAGCCAAAGTCCACGAAGCGACTGAACCACACTATCGACCGAAGTCAAACGTCGCCTCCCAACACTACCACCACTGCTCACGCCTTTCCACCCCTACAGTGTTCCGGGGCACTGTAGGGTGAGGCAGTGAGTCAAACTAGGACTAGCTGGAACCAGTGTACCGCCACTGCCAGCTACGTGTGCACACAAGCAGTCTAGACTACTGTCCTACCGTCCGGATTGCCTCCACGCTAGGCCTCAGCGCTTCAGGAGGGCCCTGGGGACCGGCGAACCCCCATCAAGCCGAAGCTACAGGAACTACCCACAACCCTAACATCCCGGGCTGCGTCAGGCCAAAGGGCTAAGGGTACCACTCGTAACCTTGATCAAAGGTCACATCAGGCCCAGTGGCTACAGGGGTAAAACAACTCCAACAGTACCACAACCAGCTCCACAGCAAGAAACGCGCCGGAAGCTGCCACGACAAATAGGGAAACCCCGACCCTCTGAGGCCAAGCAGCAACCCCTCGGATAGCGCACCTGCTACTCCGGCCCGACGGGCTCAAGGTGGTTCTGCTTCCCTCAGCATAAGGTGAAACACAACATGTACCCCTTCTCCCACCGGTACGGCACAATGCCTCACGGACACCATGGCCCTTCTCCCACCGGCCCATGGTGACAATCGGAAACCACAGTCAGTCCGAATCCCTAATCGCATAAGCACACACACACAGATGATGTAATTCCATTCACGCAGAAGTCCTCAGTCACAGTATACAACTGAAAGCATGCATTTAAACCATCCCGCCGTGAAACATGTATTAAATAACCAGAGTTAAACAGTTCTGTCTTGAATCGCGTCGACCAAGGTCGACGCCATTCAAGTCCCTCAGACAGGTTAATTAAAGCTAGATTATTCCGTGAAACGCGTCGTCATAGGGAGTCGCCTATTTACAACGCGTCCAGGTCCACAGATGCCATTCACACCGAAATTCCAGATTTACAGACCCTCACTCGAGGTGATTTCCTGTCTAAATGGCGTCATGCTGTCCCGATGTCCTTCCGAAAGGCGTCGTCCATCCATGACGTTATTTAGCGCTAGAACCCCTATCTCGCGGAATATCGAACAGGGAGGTTTCTGCCCTAAAAGGCGTCGTACTGCCCTGACGCCCTTCTGAAAGGCGTCGACTAGGCACGACGCCGTTTAGCGCCAGAAACCTGGTTCCCTGGTTCGAACCGAGGGTTTCTCCCTTAACCCCAAACACCCCGAAAAACCCCAAAACCAAAAGGGGAGGAAGAGGAATTCAACCACCACAAGCATGCTGCAAATCCACGTTCACGAGCACGGCCATACCCACTAGAACACCCCCTAAACATGCTCAATCTAGCCCAAAACACATCATATCACGCCTAGGAAACCACGAGCAACACATGCAAGGTTCGTCCCCCTACCGGTTCTTGAACTCCTCCAAGCTCCTCGCCGCCGACCCGCCGCACCGCAGACCGCCGCTGGTACCCTCGAGGACGCCGCCACTCCGCCGGGACGTCGGCCGCCGTCCGGAGAAGGGAACATCGCGAAGGAGGTGGTGGAGGTAGAGGTGAGAGGTAAGGAGGCTATGGAGTCATTGGAAGAGGAAGGGAAGGGGAAAAGAGGGTCGGAGAGGGCGAAAAGAGAGAGAGTGAAGGCGACAATGAGGGAAAGAAGGGGAGGCTTGCGGGGTCAATCTGAATCCAGCTAAAACGCGTCGATCGAGGCAGACGCCTATCAGTCTGACAGGACGGGCCGTACTGACAGCGGTCTGAAACACGTCACTCTCCATGGACGCCGTTCAGACGACAGGACAGGCCGTACTGACAACGCTCTGGCGCCGTACCCTGACATCGCAGAGGTCACAGTCTGAATCGCGTCGGCCAACCTGGACGCCGTTCAGACGATGTGACCGGGGCCGTACTATCGCGGCCCGAAACCCGCCCACGTGGCGCACAGGTGGCACAACAACCAGCAGACCTAAATGGCGTCCACACAACCTGACGCCTTTTGAAAGGCGTCGAGCAGTGCTGACGCCATTCAGCCAGGAATCTCAAGACCCCGCAGGGTCCAAACCAGGGGAACCGGCCCGAACCCGACACGAAAACAGGACCCGAAACCTCAGTCCTTACAATCTCCCCCCCTTAAAAGAATTTCGCCCTCAAAATTTGCAACCGCTCAACGCAAAACTCGGCTAACCATCACACGCTGACACACATCAATAACAACAATCATTCTCACCCATCACACACACAGGGCTCCAAACAAATTAATGCCAAGCTAACCAAGATTCTCAATTCTGACAAAAGCGGATAGATCAAAATATCCACACACTACCAAGGCACATACTAAAAAACCGATTTATCCACCAAACCCAAATACATATAATTGCCACACGAGTTCACAACCACCTCTGAAAAAGACAAGATAAAAGTGCTCTTCTAGCACAACCTCTCGGACCTCCACAAAGAGACGCGACTCCAATCACGCCTCGAACACTCACTAACCGCTCGGCTCCTGACCTGCCTGGTTCTTCTGGGGAGAGTTCCTCGCGAGATGTCCCTTCCGACCACAGGCGAAACAGCTACCAGTGATCAAGGAACATATCCGGTTGCCATGAAACCTGCTACATCGGGGACAACGATCTGCAGTGTCCCGCCTTGCCTCCTGCTACCAACTGACCTTTGTCTGCATCTGCTGAACCGAACCATCCTCATCCTCGTCACAAAGTACCTCTTGGAACTCGACCTCAAAGGAACTCGGATCACCTGACGAAAAGACTGCTGATTTATCCCTGCTCTGCTGCTTCCCTTGTGCTGAATGCGCTGATTCCTTCGCCGTGTGTTGGAACTGCATCTCCACTGCTGCCGCGCACTGAACCGCTGACGCCAGATCTTCACAACAACGGGCCGCCACAAACTCCCTCAGACCATGCCGAAGTCCATCCACAAATTTCTCCGTCCTCAGATCCTCACGCTCAGATACCATCTGTAACGAGCCGCCATCCTATGACCGGAGACCCGGTCAGTAAATGGATGTCGGCACATTAACTACGGGTTCACACCCGGATCTCACACAACACATCTGGAGGAGTAAGTGCTAAACAAGGCTAAATATGACAATCACACGGACGACAAAGGTAAACGAGTGCGCAGAAAGGAAAATAACAATGTCCGTATACAGTCCAACAGTGATTACACGTCCAATAAATTAAATATGTACAGGCAGAAGGAAAGTACAACAACATCGGGGCATACCCCGGAACAAAGACAGCTGCTGGTCCGAACACCAAGAAGACTCCACGCTTCCGCTCGCCACGAGGTCCACACCTGAAACCGCAAGGAGTGAGCCACACCAGAATTGGGCTCAGTAGGGATCATCTGATCCCCCGCCTCCCACTCACACACCCACAAGTGCAATAACAGGAATATGTGGCAATTAAGTAAAGCAGTAAACATAGCACCTAACTCTGATATGAAACGCACGATAAGCAGTGTAGCAAGAACAGTTCTAAGCAACCCGAAGAACCCAACACAGAGTCACGTCTCATAGCCAAAGTCCACGAAGCGACTGAACCACACTATCGACCGAAGTCAAACGTCGCCTCCCAACACTACCACCACTGCTCACGCCTTTCCACCCCTACAGTGTTCCGGGGCACTGTAGGGTGAGGCAGTGAGTCAAACTAGGACTAGATGGAACCAGTGTACCGCCACTGCCAGCTACGTGTGCACACAAGCAGTCTAGACTACTGTCCTACCGTCCGGATTGCCTCCACGCTAGGCCTCAGCGCTTCAGGAGGGCCCTGGGGACCGGCGAACCCCCGTCAAGCCGAAGCTACAGGAACTACCCACAACCCTAACATCCCGGGCTGCGTCAGGCCAAAGGGCTAGGGGTACCACTCGTAACCTTGATCAAAGGTCACATCAGGCCCAGTGGCTACAGGGGTAAAACAACTCCAACAGTACTACAACCAGCTCCACAGCAAGAAACGCGCCGGAAGCTGCCACGACAAACAGGGAAACCCCGACCCGCTGAGGCCAAGCAACAACCCCTCGGATAGCGCACCGGCTACTCCGGCCCGACAGGCTCAAGGTGGTTCTGCTTCCCTCAGCCTAAGGTGAAACACAACATGTACCCCTTCTCCCACCGGTACGGCACAATGCCTCACGGACACCATGGCCCTTCTCCCACCGGCCCATGGTGACAATCGGAAACCACAGTCAGTCCGAATCCCTAATCGCATAAGCACACACACACAGATGATGTAATTCCATTTAGCAGAAGTCCTCAGTCTCAGTATACAACTCAAAGCATGCATTTGAACCATCCCGCCGTGAAACTTATATTAAATAACCAGAGTTAAGCAGTTCTATCTTGAATCGCGTCGACCAAGGTCGACGCCATTCAAGTCCCTCAGACAGGTTCATTAAAGCTAGATTATTCCGTGAAACGCGTCGTCATAGGGAGTCGCCTATTAAAATGCGTCCAGGTCCACAGACGCCATTCACACCGAAATTCCAGATTTACAGACCCTCACTCAGGGTGATTTCCTGTCTAAATGGCGTCATGTTGTCCCGACGTCCTTCCGAAAGGCGTCGTCCATCCATGACATCATTTAGCGCCAGAACCCCTATCTCGCGGAATCTCGAACAGGGAGGTTTCTGTCCTAAAAGGCGTCGTACTGCCCTGACGTCCTTCTGAAAGGCGTCGACTAGGCACGACGCCGTTTAGCGCCAGAAACCTGGTTCCCTGGTTCTAACCGAGGGTTTCTCCCTTAACCCCAAACACCCCGAAAAGCCCCAAAACCAGAAGGGGAGGAAGAGGAATTCAACCACCACAAGCATGCTACAAATCCACGTTCACGAGCACGGCCATACCCACAAGAACACCCCCTAAACATGCTCAATCTAGCCCAAAACACATCATATCACGCCTAGGAAACCACGAGCAACACATGCAAGGTTCGTCCCCTATCGGTTCTTGAATTCCTCCAAGCTCCTCGCCACCGACCCGCCGCACCGCAGACCGCCGCCGGTACCCTCGAGGACGCCGCCACTCCGCCGGGACGTCGGCCGCCGTCCGGAGAAGGGAACGCCGCGAAGGAGGTGGTGGAGGTAGAGGTGAGAGGTAAGGAGGCTATGGAGTGATTGGAAGAGGAAGAAGAGGAAGGGAAGGGGAAAAGAGAGTCGAAGAGGGCGGAGAGGGCGAAGAGAGAGAGAGTGAAGGCGAGAATGAGGGAAAGAAGGGGAGGCTCGCTGTAATGACCCGCCACCCTATAATGGGGGATCCAATTACTAAATGGGTACCGAATCGTTAATTTGGAACCAAACCAGGATCTAATCAAGTCTGGGAGATAAATAATAAACTAAGCTAAACATTCACATCGCATTGAACAGAAGTAAAAGTGCAGGAATTAAAATTATTACAATGCGACTCGATACAGCAAATAATTACATTTTCCAACATAAAGGAAATAATTAAACGTACAGGCCAGAAATAAAAATTACAACTACGTCGGGGCATACCCCGGAACAACTGCTGACGGTGCTCAACTCACGGCCGCACTCTCCTCGCTAGGTCTGCTGAGAGTCCTCACCTGAAAACCGCAGGAGGGGTGAGTCTCAAAGACAAGACTCAGTAGGGATCCTTCGATCCCCACTGCCCACGCACACACCCACAAGTGTAAAGTGCAGCTAACGGTGAAGTAACAAGTGTAGTGGCAGGTACAATACCTAATTCTCTACGTGAGAATACATGCAATCGAAGCATAATGAACACGCACATTCCAAACCAGCCGCTAGAGAATCCACAACTGTAGTTCCGATAGAACCCGCCGACCGTACAAACAACGGTGGGAAAAACCTCGACCCGCTGAGATCAAGGAGTAGCCCCTCGGATAGCACGCTCGCTACTCCGGCCCAACTGGCGCAGGTGACTACCCCTTCCCTCAGCATGAGTGACTCTCCGAATGTACCACTCCGACACCGGTACTAGCTGACCCCGGGGTTCACCAGGTGACCCTCTCTCACTAGGCGTCACCCCGCCCACGCCCCCACCGGCGCTGTGCTCACGCCCCCACCAGCACAGGGTGATAAAGTGCTACAATGTCACTCCAGGTCCACAGTAACTGAAAACCCAATACAGTGCGATCCGGTCACGTGAAAAGCCCGCGATCGCATAACACACATAGAACCATCCGATCATAAGGAATCCATTTCTATCGGGTGCACTAAAACATGTGCTAACCATCTATCTAGCAGTATGAACACGTTTTACTGGCATGCATTAGTGAGATTCTGTCTTGAATCGCGTCGACCGAGGTCGACGCCATTCAAGCTCCAAGTACAGGTTAAATAAATCAGTCTTCAGAATCTGGCCTTAAAAGGCGTCGACCCTCATGGTCGCCTTTTAAAAGGCGTCGACATCCCCAGACGCCATTCAATACGAAAATCCGGAATTCTCAAGGCCTTATGCAAGGGATTTCTGCGGTTAAAACGCGTCATGAATGCCCGACGCCGTTCAAAAACGCGTCGCTTATTCATGACGTCTTTCAGCCACAGAACCTCAGCCTGGCAGAGTGTCTGCCAGTTAATTCCCGTCTAAAAGGCGTCGTGATGGCCCGACGCCCTTCAAAAAGGCGTCGTCCATGCACGACGTCTTTCAGTCCCAGGAACCAGGGACGCCCTAAACCCGAGGGCTCCCTATCCAACCCCAAATAACCCCAAAAACCATTCAAACTGGAGGGGAAACAAAGAGCAAGACAATTCATAGGCAAACACCCCCATAGAGAACCTAAACATGCTCATTCTAACCCCCAAAGCCGAAGATCTACCACATGCATATCGAGGAAAACATGATTTAAACACAATGCAATGGGGAACGTCACCCTACCGGACACTCGGACTCCTCCAAACTTCACGCCGTTCACCCTTCTCGCCCCACGCCGCCGCCGGTACCGCCGTGGTCGTCCCTGCTCCACCGTGACGTCGGCCGCCGTCCGGAGAGTAGAACGCCGCAGTGGAAGTGGAGGTGGTAGTGGCACGAGTTAGGTGGAGGATGGAGTGGAGGGAGAGGCGAAATGGTGGGAGGAAAAGAGGGAGGAGGAGGTGGTCGCCGCCGGTCGCCGGAGGAGGAGAGAAGGAGAGTTAGGAGAAAATGAGGGAAAGAAGGAGGGCTTGCGGGGTTAACCAGGAACTGGCTAAAACGCGTCGACATCTACGGACGCCTATCAGGTGACAAGACGGCCGCTCTGACAAGATTCTGAAACGCGTCGTCCTACATAGACGCCATTCAGACAACTTGTCAGGGCCGTACTCTGACACACCCAGAGTCGCAGTCTGAAAGGCGTCGTCCTTAGCAGACGCCGTTCAGACGACCTGACAGGGCCGTACCCACGCGGCCCAAGGCCAACCCCCCGCGGCACCCACGTGGCAGCACCTGAAACACGTCTGCCAAGGTGGACGCCGTTTAAAATGCGTCACCAGGTCCTGACGCGATTCAACTCAGAACTTCCGCCCCCCACCGGGACTAGAACAACAGGGTCTGACCCGAAAACCGGATCCGAAAGTCTCGGTCATTACAATCTCCCCCCCTTAAAGAAATTTCGTCCTCGAAATTGACTGCTAGAATTTAACAAGGTCAAAACAAGGATACAAGTTTACAATGAAACTCACGTGAAGAGGTAAGGGAACTGCTCCCGCATTTCGTCCTCTCGCTCCCAGGTTGCCTCACCTCCGGAGCGGTACTGCCAAATCACTTTGATCAGTGGTACAACCTTGTTCCGCAAAACCTGCTCTCTGCGATCCTCAATACGAACCGGGTACTCTGGAAATGACAGGTCCTCAGCGACCTCCAATTCTGAAAAGTCCAATACATGGGACGGATCCTGAACATACTTCCTCAACAAGGACACATGGAACACATCGTGCACTCCTGCCAGATTGGGCGGCAAGGCCAACTGATACGCGGTTTCCCCGATTCGAGCAAGAATGGGAAAAGGTCCAATATAACGTGGACTCAGCTTGCCTCGCTTCCCGAATCTCATCACACCCTTAGAGGGTGAGACTCGGAGAAACACGTGGTCCCCAACCTCAAACTCAAGTGGTCTCCGTCGGCTATCGGCATAACTCTTCTGTCTACACTGAGCTGCGGTCAACCTCTGCTGAACTGTCCTTGCGACCTCAGCACACTGTTGTACCAACTCAGGTCCTGCAATCTGCCTCTCACCGATCTCAGACCAACACACCGGTGATCGACACGGTCGCCCATTCAAAGCCTCATAAGGCGCCATGCCGATGCTAGAATGGTAGCTGTTGTTGTAGGCAAATTCCACAGTGGACAAATGTTGTTCCCACGAACCTCCCCAGTCTAGGCAACACGCCCTGAGCATATCCTCCAAGGTCCGAATAGTCCTCTCCGACTGTCCGTCAGTCTCGGGATGGTAGGCGGAGCTGAAAGCCAACTGAGTGCCCAATGCCTGCTGAAAGCTCTTCCAGAATCTGGAAGTAAACCTTGGATCTCGATCCGATACAATAGACAAAGGCACCCCGTGCAGAGAGATGATCCGGTCTACAAACAACTTTGCCAGTTTGCCGACCGACCAGTCCTTCCTAATGGCTAGGAAGTGTGCCGACTTGGTCAGCCGATCAACGATGACCCAGATGGCGTCTCTTCTGCTAGGGGATGCGGGCAATCCCATCACAAAGTCCATCGTCACATGCTCCCATTTCCACTCAGGAATCGGCAAAGGTTGCAACAACCCTCCAGGTCTCTGATGCTCGGCTTTAACCTGCTGACATGTCATGCATCTAGCCACGTACTCAGCCACATCCCTCTTCATACCGGGCCACCAGAAGTGCCTCCTCAAACAGTGATACATCTTTGTCGTCCCGGGATGCACTGCATACCTCGATCGGTGCGCCTCATCAAGAACACATCTGCGCACATCTTCCTCAGTCGGAACATAGAGTCTGCCTCTGAATCTGACGGTACCATCATCCCATAACTCAACCTCAGACCTCTGGAGAATCTGGGGTAACTCCGCATCTGCCCTCTGAGCCTCAATCACAGCATGGTACACAGCCGGTCTCATAGTCAAACTGACCAGCACAGCTCTGCCATCTTCACGTGGAATCCTAAAGGAAGATTCCACCACCTGCTCAAATAATTTCCACTCCTGAATCATGAGGTATGACGCGACCATCTTCCGACTCAAAGCGTCTGCCACCACATTCGCTTTGCCCGGATGATAAGAAAGGTCAAAGTCATAATCTTTAATGAACTCCATCCATCTTCGCTGCCTCAAATTCAGATCCCTCTGTGTGAACACATATTTCAAACTCTTGTGATCTGTAAAAACCTGAAATTTCTCCCCATACAAGTAATGCCTCCAGATCTTCAGTGCAAACACCACAGCTGCAAGCTCCAAATCATGAGTAGGATAGTTTTCTTCATGCCTCTTCAGCTGTCGAGAAGGATAAGCAACTACCCTGCCATGCTGCATAAGAACTGCACCCAATCCTCGACGGGACGCATCCGAGTAAACCACAAATCCACCCGACCCAAATGGAAGTACTAGCACTGGGGCTGACGTGAGACGAGTTTTTAGCTCAATAAAACTCTGGTCACAATCCTCAGTCCACACGAAATGAACTCCCTTTCGAGTCAGCCTCGACAAGGGGGCCGCTATCGAAGAGAATCCCTGAACAAACCGTCTGTAATATCCAGCAAGCCCCAGAAAGCTCCTGATCTCGGTCACTGAAGTCGGCCTGTTCCAGTCCATCACTGCCTCTATCTTCGCTGGGTCTACTGCGATACCTTCACCAGAAATAACGTGCCCGAGAAAGTGCACCTCGTTCAGCCAAAATTCACATTTGCTGAACTTGGCATAAAGTTGGTGCTCCCTCAGGACCTGCAACACTGCCCGAAGATGGGCAGCGTGCTCTTCCTCAGAAGAAGAATAGATCAGAATGTCATCAACAAACACCACCACAAACTGGTCCAGGTAGGTCCTGAAGACTCGGTTCATCAGATCCATAAAAGCTGCCGGAGCATTGGTTAAGCCAAAGGGCATAACCAAAAACTCATAGTGCCCATACCGAGTCCTGAACGCCGTCTTACTAACATCCACATCTCTGATCCTCATCTGATAGTATCCAGATCTCAAATCGATTTTGGAAAACACCCTCGCGGTCTGCAGCTGATCCATCAAGTCATCGATTCTAGGAAGCGGGTACTTATTCTTTATCGTTACCTGGTTCAGCTGCCTATAGTCAATGCATAGTCTCAAGGAACCATCCTTCTTCCTGACAAATAGAACTGGAGCACCCCATGGAGATGTACTGGGACGAATAAAACCCTTGTCCAGCAACTCCTGCAACTGCGCCTTCAACTCAGCGAGTTCGGCTGGCGCCATCCGATACGGGGCCTTAGACAAGGGCGCCGTACCTGGTGCAAGCTCGATGGTGAACTCAACCTCACGCTGTGGAGGAAGGCCAGGCAGCTCTTCGGGAAAAACATCTACGAAATCACAAACAATAGGCACCTCCCAAGGACTAGAACTAGTACGGCTATCAGAAACAACCACAGAGGCTAGGAAAGCCTCACAGCCACCAGCAAGCAACCTCTGTGCCTTAAAGGCGGAAATAAGAATGCCTCGGGAAGAAAGTATAATACCTTGGAAGAAGAAGGTCGGGGTGTCCGGAATAGAGAAGCGCACCCTCTTCCTGTGGCAGTCCACCTCTGCATAAAAGGCTTCCAACCAATCCATACCCAGGATAATATCAAAGTCACGAATAGCAAGTACGACCAACTGGGCAGGTAGCACATGACCCTCAATGGTCAAGGGAACACTCCTCAGACAATTATAGGATATCATGAAGTCTCCAGAAGGAACTTCCACCATCAGACCATCAGATAATTCATCAACGGGTGCAGAAAGAATATCTAGAAACTGTTCAGAAATAAAAGAATGCGAAGCACCCGAATCAATCAACACGTGTGCAGAGTTCCTAAGGACAGAAAGTGTACCTTCCACCAAGTTGGACGCGCGAGCCTCCCTCCTGGTGATAGCTAACACTCTCCCCTGGGTCCTCGGCTTCTTCTGCTCACCTGAACCATGTCCCTGACCATACCCCTGCGGGCACTGCCTCGCCAGATGGCCCTGCTGGCCGCAAGTAAAACATCTCCTGGGAAGAGTGGGACACTGAGTCCCGCCATGGGCGCTACCACACTGCTGACAAACTGCCGGAAGCCTCTGGGCTGGCTCCTGCTGTGCGCTGGACACAGTCTGACTCTGCTGCCCCTGTCTGGGCCGGCTGCTGCCGCTACTGCTGCCACCGCCCCTGAAGAATCTCCTGAATCGGGAGCCGAGAGAAGATGATCCCGATCCGACTGAAGGAGCTGGTGCCGCTGCTTTACCCCTGCCCCGAGATGGCCCCTGGACAGTCTGCCCTCTCTCCCGGGCCGATTGGATCTGCTGAGCCTCTACAGCTGCTGCACGCCTAACTGCAGACGCCAAGTCTGTACAACAATGGGACGCCACGAAGTTCCTTAAACTGAGCCTAAGCCCATCCACAAACCTCTCCGTGCGACGTTCCTCGTCCTGAGATATGAAAGGCACGAACCGCCCCAGCGAAACAAACTTCGCCTCGTACTCAAGCACCGTCATGCTCCCCTGTGTCAGATCCATGAACTCCCTCTCCTTGGCCCTCTGAACGTGTCTAGGGAAATACTGAGCGTTGAGCTCCTTGACAAAGGTCTCCCAAGATATCTCTCTAAGACTCCTGTCCCCATAAGACAAACTCTTCAGTGTGGTCCACCAGTCATAGGCGCTATCCTTCAGCATGAAGGTAGCCAGCGGGGTCCTCTCTACTGCCGCACAGTCCATGGTATCAAAGGTCTTCTCAATCTCTCTAAGCCAATGAATGGCCTCGTCAGGGTCGGGACGACCGGTGAAGTGAGGTGGCCTCAGCTTCAAGAACCTCTCCAGTGTAGCTGTGGTCCCTCCCCGAGCACTAGAACCCTCGCTAGGATCTCGAGTCTGATACCTAGCCATAGTATCCATCATCGCCTCCATGAACTGCTCAACACTCGGTCTCCCGGCCTCGGACCCACTAGGGACATCTCCCTGCTCTCGGATAACTGGCATCCTCCTTCTGGGAGCCATCTACTCGCCTACAATTACAAAATCAAAAAGTTATAATCAGAATCCTAAAACCTATGCTACCGACGTGCCTGTACGGGATAACGTATTTATTTGCCGAATTTACAACATTTAACCTAGTTATTTATTTATTTGCCAGACCGTATGCTCTGATACCAACTGTAACGACCCGCCACCCTATAATCGGGGATCCGATTACTAAATGGGTACCGAATCATTAAATTTGGGACCAAACCAGGATCTAGTAAGTCTGGGAAATAAATAATAAACTAAGCTAAACATTCACATCGCATTGAATTGAAATGAAAGTGCAGGAAATTAAAATTATTACAATGCGACTCAATTACAGCAATTAATTACATACTCCAGCTGAAAGGAAATAATTACGCATACAGGCCAGAAATAAATAACAACTACATCGGGGCATACCCCGGAACAACCGCCGAAGACGCACAACACACGGCCGCACACGCCGCTCCAAGTCTGCTGGGAGTCCTCACCTGAAAATCGCAGGGGTGAGTCTCAGGAACAAGACTCAGTAGGGATCCTTCGATCCCCACTGCCCACGCACACACCCACAAGTGTAAAGTGCAGCTAACGGTGAAGTAACAAGTGTAGTGGCAGGTACAATACCTAATTCTCTACGTGAGAATACATGCAATCGAAGCATAATGAACACGCACATTCCAAACCAGCCGCTAGAGAATCCACAACTGTAGTTCCGATAGAACCCGCCGACCGTACAAACAACGGTGGGAAAAACCTCGACCCGCTGAGATCAAGGAGTAGCCCCTCGGATAGCACGCTCGCTACTCCGGCCCAACTGGCGCAGGTGACTACCCCTTCCCTCAGCATGAGTGACTCTCCGAATGTACCACTCCGACACCGGTACTAGCTGACCCCGGGGTTCACCAGGTGACCCTCTCTCACTAGGCGTCACCCCGCCCACGCCCCCACCGGCGCTGTGCTCACGCCCCCACCAGCACAGGGTGATAAAGTGCTACAATGTCACTCCAGGTCCACAGTAACTGAAAACCCAATACAGTGCGATCCGGTCACGTGAAAAGCCCGCGATCGCATAACACACATAGAACCATCCGATCATAAGGAATCCTTTTCTATCGGGTGCACTAAAACATGTGCTAACCATCTATCTAGCAGTATGAACACGTTTTACTGGCATGCATTAGTGAGATTCTGTCTTGAATCGCGTCGACCGAGGTCGACGCCATTCAAGCTCCAAGTACAGGTTAAATAAATCAGTCTTCAGAATCTGGCCTTAAAAGGCGTCGACCCTCATGGTCGCCTTTTAAAAGGCGTCGACATCCCCAGACGCCATTCAATACGAAAATCCGGAATTCTCAAGGCCTTATGCAAGGGATTTCTGCGGTTAAAACGCGTCATGAATGCCCGACGCCGTTCAAAAACGCGTCGCTTATTCATGACGTCTTTCAGCCACAGAACCTCAGCCTGGCAGAGTGTCTGCCAGTTAATTCCCGTCTAAAAGGCGTCGTGATGGCCCGACGCCCTTCAAAAAGGCGTCGTCCATGCACGACGTCTTTCAGTCCCAGGAACCAGGGACGCCCTAAACCCGAGGGCTCCCTATCCAACCCCAAATAACCCCAAAAACCATTCAAACTGGAGGGGAAACAAAGAGCAAGACAATTCATAGGCAAACACCCCCATAGAGAACCTAAACATGCTCATTCTAACCCCCAAAGCCGAAGATCTACCACATGCATATCGAGGAAAACATGATTTAAACACAATGAAATGGGGAACGTCACCCTACCGGACACTCGGACTCCTCCAAACTTCACGCCGTTCACCCTTCTCGCCCCACGCCGCCGCCGGTACCGCCGTGGTCGTCCCTGCTCCACCGTGACGTCGGCCGCCGTCCGGAGAGTAGAACGCCGCAGTGGAAGTGGAGGTGGTAGTGGCACGAGTTAGGTGGAGGATGGAGTGGAGGGAGAGGCGAAATGGTGGGAGGAAAAGAGGGAGGAGGAGGTGGTCGCCGCCGGTCGCCGGAGGAGGAGAGAAGGAGTGTAATGACCCAGGTTTCCGGTTCTGTATTCGGGTCGGGTTCGGGCCGGATCCCCTGGTTTGGACCCTGGAGGGGTCTTGAGATTGCTGACTGAATGGCGTCAACAGTCCTCGACGCCTTTCAAAAGGCGTCAGGGTGTGTGGACGCCATTTAGGGTCTGTTGGTTGTTCGCCACGTGGGCGGGTTTCGGGCCGCGAGAGTACGGCCCATGTCAGATTTGTCTGAACGGCGTCCACCTCGGTCGACGCGTTTCAGACTGCGACACCTGCGGTGTCAGGGTGTGGCGCCAGAGCGCTGTCAGTACGTCCGGTCACATCGTCTGAACGGCGTCCACGGTGGGTGACGCGTTTCAGAGCGGTGTCAGTACGGCCGTCCTGTCAGACTGAAAGGCGTCTGCCTCGATCGACGCGTTTTACCTCGTTCCAGATTGACCCCGCGAGCCTCCCCTTCCTTCCCTCATTTTCGCCTCTCCACTCTCTCTCTTCGCCCTCTCCGCTCCCTCCGCCCTCCTTCCTCCCTTCCCTCCCTCTTCTTCCTCTTCCATCACTCCATAGCTTCCCTACCTCTCACCTCTACCTCCACCACCTCCTTCGCGGCGTTCCCTTCTCCGGACGGCAGCCGACGTCCCGGCGGAGTGGCGGCGTCCTCGAGGGTACCGGCGGCGGCGTGGGGCGAGACGGGTCGGCGGCAAGGAGCTTGGAGGAGTTCAAGAACCGGTAGGGGGACGAAACCTTGCATGTGATGTTCGTGTGATTCTCGGCGTGACGTGGTGTTTGGGGGATAGATTGAGCATGCTTAGGGGGTTCCATGTGGGAATGACGGTGCTTGTGATCGTATTTTCGTAAGCATGATTGTGTGGTTGAGCTTCTCTCCTTCCCCCTTTGATTTTGGGGTTTTCGGGGTGCCCGGGGTTCAAGGGTGAAGCCCTCGGGTCGAACCAGGAAACCTGGTTTCTGGCGCTAAATGGCGTCGTACCAGGTCGACGCCTTTCCGAAGGACGTCGGGTCAGTACGACGCGTTTTAGGCCAGAAACCTCCCTGTGTGAGGTTTCCTGAGTTAGGGGTTCTGCGCTAAATGACGTCATGGATGGACGACGCCTTTTAGAAGGACGTCGGGCCATCATGACGCCATTTAGGCAGGAAATGCCCCCGTTTAAGGGTTCTGTAAATCTGGATTTCTGGGTTGAATGGCGTCGGGACACCCAGACGCGTTTTAAAAGGCGACTTCAACGGTGGACGCGTTTCAAGGGATAATCGGGCTTTTTAATGAACCTGTCTATGGGTCTTGAATGGCGTCGACCTCGGTCGACGCGATTCAAGACAGAGAGGTGAAATCCTGGGGTTTAGCATGTGTTTCACTGTGGGACGATTTCTAATGCATGCCTTACGTTGTATACTGAGACTGAGGACTTCTGCATGAATGAGATTTCATCATCTATGTGTGTGTGCTGAGACAGAGGTTTACTGTGCGAATGAAATCATGTTGTGTGTATGTGTGTGTGCGTATACGACTGTGGATCGTAATGACTGTGATTTACGTTTGTCACCATGGGCTAATGGGAGAAGGGCCATGGTGTCTGTGAGGAGGGGTGCTTGTTGTGTTTTACCCTTGGCTGTAGGAAGCAGGATCGCCTTGAGCCCGACGGGCCGGAGTAGCCGGTGTGCTATCCGAGGGGTCGCTGTTTGTCCTCAGCGGGTCGGGGTTTCCCTTGTTTGTCGTGACAGCTTCCGGCGTGTTTCTTGCTGTGGAGCTGGTGGTGTTACCGGTGGGAGTTGGTTTACCCTTTAGCCATTGGACCTGATGTGACCTGTGATCAAGGTTACGAGTGGTACCCGTAGTCCTTTGGCCTGACGCAGCCCGGGAGAGTTGGGCTTGTGGGTAGTTCCTGTAGCTTCGGCTTGACGGGGGTTCGCCGGTCCCCAGGGCCCTCCTAAAGCGCTGAGGCCTAGCGTGGAGGCAATCCGGTGGTAGGACAGTAGTCTAGACTGCTTGTGTGCACACGTAGCTGGCAGTGGCGGTACACTGAGTCCAGCTAGTCCTAGTTTGGCTCACTGCCTCACCCTACTGTGCCCCGGAACACTGTAGGGGTGGACAGGCGTGAGCAGTGGTGGTAGTGTTGGGAGGCGACGTTTGACTTCGGTCGACAGTGTGGTTCCGTCGCTTCGTGGACTTTGACTGTGAGTCGTGACCTTGTGTTGGGTTCTCCAGGTTGCTTGGTACTGTTCCTGTTACACTGCTTACGCGTACGTTTCATATTTGAGTTGGGATCTTCGGGTTACTCGGTACCGTTCTTGCTACACTGTTTATTGTACGGTTCCTATCAGGTTTGAGAGTTGTGTTTACTGCTTAGTGTCACTGCTATATATATTCCTGTTGTTGCACTTGTGGGTGTGTGAGTGGGAGGCAGGGGATCGGATGATCCCTACTGAGCCCATTTCTAGTGTGGCTCACTCCCTGCGGTTTCAGGTGCGGACCTCGTAGCGAGCGGAAGCGTGGTGACTTCTTGGTGTGCGGACCAGCAGCTGTCTTAGTCCCGGGGTATGCCCCGATGTTGTTGTACTTTCCTTCTGCCTGTACATATTTAATTTGTTGGACATGTAATTATTGTTGGACTGTATACGGACATTGATATTTCCCTTTCTGCGCACTCGTTTACCTTGTAGTCCGTGCGATTGTTATATTTAGCCTTGTTTAGCACTTACTCCTCCAGATGTGTTGTGAGAGATCCGGGTGTGAACCCGCAGTTAATGGGCCGACATCCATTTAGTGACCGGGTCTCCGGTCATAGGATGGCGGGTCGTTACAGATGGTATCAGAGCTCAGTCTGGTCGAGTATGTGATAAACTAGGTTAGACATTATAGTCCAACAATAGTACGAGTCTGTACAGGCGATGGTTGCTGGTATAGATTGATAGGTTTTGACGTGTTTTTGGTTCGATTTGCGTGTTGTGGGGTAGCGATGGCGCCGAAGAGGAGAGTTCCGTTGGCTCGTGGTTCGGGGGCAGAAGGACATGATGTGGAACATTTCATGGAAGCCATGATTGGGGCTATGGCTAGATACCAGCAGAGAGATGGAACTGAGGGGTCCAGTTCCCGAGGTGGCCAATCCACGGTGGTGGAGCGGTTCTTGAAGTTGAAGCCCCCTTCTTTCACGGGTCAACCTGTTCCAGATGCGGCAGCTCAGTGGATTAAGGAAGTGGAGAAGGTGTTTGATGTTCTAGAATGTGCTGAGAGTGACAAGACCTTGTTGGCAACCTACTTGCTGAAGGGCGATGCTTATGATTGGTGGGTTACCATCAAGGGGTTAATGTTTCCAGACAGGTCTTTGAGGGAGATTCCTTGGGAAGGCTTTGTGAGAGAGTTTAGTGGGCAGTACCTTCCGAGGCATGTTCGCAGGGCCAAGGAAAGGGAGTTCATGGAATTGGTACAGGGTGATATGTCAGTTCTAGAGTATCAGATGAAATTTGTGGCTCTGGGAAGGTTTGCTCCACACATATCCGACCGTGAGGATCTCAGGACGGAGAAATTCGTGGACGGACTTCGGCATGATTTGAGGGAGTTTGTGGCGGCCCATTGTTGTAGGGATTTGGCGTCAGCAGTTCAGCGCGCGGCAGCGGTGGAGATGCAGTTTCAGCACTCGGCAAGGGAATCAGAGCGTTCAGCACGAGAGAAGCAGCATAGCAGGGATAGATCAACGGCCTTCTCGGCAGGTGGTTCGAGTTCTTTTGAGGTCGAGTTCCAGGAGGTACCTTGTGACGAGGATGAGGATGGCTCGGTTCAACAGATGCAGGCAGAGGTCAGCTGGCAGCAGGAGCCGAGTCGGGACGCTGCAGGTCGTTGTCCCCGTTGTAGCAGGTTTCATGGCGACAGGATATGTCCCTTGATCACTGGTAGCTGTTTTGGCTGTGGCAGGAAGGGACATCTCGCGAGGAATTGTCCCCAGAAGAACAAGGCAGGTCAGGGGCCGAGCGATGAGTAGGTGTTTGAGGCGTGATTGGAGTCGCGTCTCTTTGTGGAGATTCGAGAGGTTGTGCTAGATGAGCACTTTTATCTTGTCTTGTTCAGAGGTGGTTGTGAACGCTTGTGGCACTTGTATGTATTTGGGTATTGGTGGAGGATCGGTTTTGTAATATGTGCCTTGCTAGTGTGTGGTTAATGTTGATCCTTTAGCTTCGTGTTAGAATCGAGGATCTTGGTTAGCTTGATGTGAATTTGTTTGCCTGTTATGTGGAGCCCTGTGTGTGCGTTTGGTGAGAATGATTGATGTGATCGATGTGTGTCGGCATGCGATGGTTCGTCGAGTTGGGCGTTTAGCGGTTGCAAATTTCGAGGACGAAATTCTTTTAAGGGGGGGAGATTGTAATGACCCAGGTTTCGGGTTCTGTATTCGGGTCGGGTTCGGGCCGGATCCCCTGGTTTGGACCCTGGAGGGGTCTTGAGATTGCTGACTGAATGGCGTCAACAGTGCTCGACGCCTTTCAAAAGGCGTCAGGGTGTGTGGACGCCATTTAGGGTCTGTTGGTTGTTCGCCACGTGGGCGGGTTTCGGGCCGCGAGAGTACGGCCCCTGTCAGATTTGTCTGAACGGCGTCCACCTCGGTCGACGCGTTTCAGACTGCGACACCTGCGGTGTCAGGGTGTGGCGCCAGAGCGCTGTCAGAACGTCCGGTCACATCGTCTGAACGGCGTCCACGGTGGGTGACGCGTTTCAGAGCGGTGTCAGTACGGCCGTCCTGTCAGACTGAAAGGCGTCTGCCTCGATCGACGCGTTTTACCTCGTTCCAGATTGACCCCGCGAGCCTCCCCTTCCTTCCCTCATTTTCGCCTCCCCACTCTCTCTCTTCGCCCTCTCCGCTCCCTCCGCCCTCCTTCCTCCCTTCCCTCCCTCTTCTTCCTCTTCCATCACTCCATAGCTTCCCTACCTCTCACCTCTACCTCCACCACCTCCTTCACGGCGTTCCCTTCTCCGGACGGCGGCCGACGTCCCGGCGGAGTGGCGGCGTCCTCGAGGGTACCGGCGGCGGCGTGGGGCGAGACGGGTCGGCGGCAAGGAGCTTGGAGGAGTTCAAGAACCGGTAGGGGGACGAAACCTTGCATGTGATGTTCGTGTGATTCTCGGCGTGACGTGGTGTTTGGGGGATAGATTGAGCATGCTTAGGGGGTTCCATGTGGGAATGACGGTGCTTGTGATCGTATTTTCGTAAGCATGATTGTGTGGTTGAGCTTCTCTCCTTCCCCCTTTCATTTTGGGGTTTTCGGGGTGCCCGGGGTTCAAGGGTGAAGCCCTCGGGTCGAACCAGGAAACCTGGTTTCTGGCGCTAAATGGCGTCGTGCCTGGTCGACGCCTTTCCGAAGGACGTCGGGTCAGTACGACGCGTTTTAGGCCAGAAACCTCCCTGTGTGAGGTTTCCTGAGTTAGGGGTTCTGCGCTAAATGACGTCATGGATGGACGACGCCTTTTAGAAGGACGTCGGGCCATCATGACGCCATTTAGGCAGGAAATGCCCCCGTTTAAGGGTTCTGTAAATCTGGATTTCTGGGTTGAATGGCGTCGGGACACCCAGACGCGTTTTAAAAGGCGACTTCAACGGTGGACGCGTTTCAAGGGATAATCGGGCTTTTTAATGAACCTGTCTATGGGTCTTGAATGGCGTCGACCTCGGTCGACGCGATTCAAGACAGAGAGGTGAAATCCTGGTTTTTAGCATGTGTTTCACTGTGGGACGATTTCTAATGCATGCCTTACGTTGTATACTGAGACTGAGGACTTCTGCATGAATGAGATTTCATCATCTATGTGTGTGTGCTGAGACAGAGGTTTACTGTGCGAATGGAATCATGTTGTGTGTATGTGTGTGTGCGTATACGACTGTGGATCGTAATGACTGTGATTTACGTTTGTCACCATGGGCTGATGGGAGAAGGGCCATGGTGTCTGTGAGGAGGGGTGCTTGTTGTGTTTTACCCTTGGCTGTAGGAAGCAGGATCGCCTTGAGCCCGACGGGCCGGAGTAGCCGGTGTGCTATCCGAGGGGTCGCTGTTTGTCCTCAGCGGGTCGGGGTTTCCCTTGTTTGTCGTGACAGCTTCCGGCGTGTTTCTTGCTGTGGAGCTGGTGGTGTTACTGGTGGGAGTTGGTTTACCCTTTAGCCATTGGACCTGATGTGACCTGTGATCAAGGTTACGAGTGGTACCCGTAGTCCTTTGGCCTGACGCAGCCCGGGAGAGTTGGGCTTGTGGGTAGTTCCTGTAGCTTCGGCTTGACGGGGGTTCGCCGGTCCCCAGGGCCCTCCTGAAGCGCTGAGGCCTAGCGTGGAGGCAATCCGGTGGTAGGACAGTAGTCTAGACTGCTTGTGTGCACACGTAGCTGGCAGTGGCGGTACACTGAGTCCAGCTAGTCCTAGTTTGGCTCACTGCCTCACCCTACTGTGCCCCGGAACACTGTAGGGGTGGACAGGCGTGAGCAGTGGTGGTAGTGTTGGGAGGCGACGTTTGACTTCGGTCGACAGTGTGGTTCCGTCGCTTCGTGGACTTTGACTGTGAGTCGTGACCTTGTGTTGGGTTCTCCAGGTTGCTTGGTACTGTTCCTGTTACACTGCTTACGCGTACGTTTCATATTTGAGTTGGGATCTTCGGGTTACTCGGTACCGTTCTTGCTACACGGTTTATTGTACGGTTCCTATCAGGTTTGAGAGTTGTGTTTACTGCTTAGTGTCACTGCTATATATATTCTTGTTGTTGCACTTGTGGGTGTGTGAGTGGGAGGCAGGGGATCGGATGATCCCTACTGAGCCCATTTCTAGTGTGGCTCACTCCCTGCGGTTTCAGGTGCGGACCTCGTAGCGAGCGGAAGCGTGGTGACTTCTTGGTGTGCGGACCAGCAGCTGTCTTAGTCCCGGGGTATGCCCCGATGTTGTTGTACTTTCCTTCTGCCTGTACATATTTAATTTGTTGGACATGTAATTATTGTTGGACTGTATACGGACATTGATATTTCCCTTTCTGCGCACTCGTTTACCTTGTAGTCCGTGCGATTGTTATATTTAGCCTTGTTTAGCACTTACTCCTCCAGATGTGTTGTGAGAGATCCGGGTGTGAACCCGCAGTTAATGGGCCGACATCCATTTAGTGACCGGGTCTCCGGTCATAGGATGGCGGGTCGTTACAAGGAGAGTTAGGAGAAAATGAGGGAAAGAAGGAGGGCTTGCGGGGTTAACCAGGAACTGGCTAAAACGCGTCGACATCTACGGACGCCTATCAGGTGACAAGACGGCCGCTCTGACAAGATTCTGAAACGCGTCGTCCTACATAGACGCCATTCAGACAACTTGTCAGGGCCGTACTCTGACACACCCAGAGTCGCAGTCTGAAAGGCGTCGTCCTTAGCAGACGCCGTTCAGACGACCTGACAGAGCCGTACCCACGCGGCCCAAGGCCAACCCCCCGCGGCACCCACGTGGCAGCACCTGAAACGCGTCTGCCAAGGTGGACGCCGTTTAAAACGCGTCACCAGGTCCTGACGCGATTCAACTCAGAACTTCCGCCCCCCACCGGGACTAGAACAACAGGGTCTGACCCGAAAACCGGATCCGAAAGTCTCGGTCATTACACGATTCCTGTCTAAAAGGCGTCGTGATGGCTCGACGCCCTTCAAAAAGGCGTCGTCCATGCACGATGTGTTTCAGCCCCAGGAACAAGAGTCGCCTGAGCCCGAGGGCTCCCATTCCAACCCCAAACAACCCCAAAATTCACCCAAAAACGGAGGGAAAAGAGGAATAATACTATCCATAGGCAACACATTCATGGAAATCCCCCATGTTATCAAAAGAACTCCTAAACATGCTCATTCTACCCCCCAAAACCAAAGATCCAAACAAACTTAAACGGGGTAAACATGGTCTAAAACGCGATGCTAAGGGGAACCGTCACCCTACCGGATACTTGAACGCCTCCGAGCTTCAAGCCGTCCACCCGACTCGCCCTACGCCGCCGCCGGTACCGCCGTGGTCGTCCTTGCTCCTCCGTGACGTCGGCCGCCGTCCGGAGAGTAGAACGCTGCAGTGGAAGTGGAGGTGGTAGTGGTAGGAGCTAGGTAGAGGATGGAGTGGAGGGAGAGGTGAAACGGTGGGAGGAAAAGAGGGAGGAGGAGGGATCGCCGCCGAGTTCGCCGGAAGGGGAAAGAGAGGAAGAGAGGAGAAAATGAGGGAAAGAAGGAGGGCTCGCGGGGTTAACCAGAGACTGGTTAAAACGCGTCGACATCCGCGGACACCATTCAGTTGATGTGACAGCTACTCTGACAAGACTCTGAAATGCGTCGTTCAAGGTAGACGCCGTTCAGACGATATGTCAGGGCCGTACTCTGACAAACCCAGAGTCGCAGTCTGAAAGGCGTCGACACAAGTGGACGCCGTTCAGGTCGACAAGACAGGGCCGTACCCTCGCGGCCCGAAACCAGCCCACCTAGCACCCACGTGGCAGAACTTGAAATGCGTCTGCGACGGTGGACGCCGTTTAAAACGCGTCTCGATGTCCTGACACGAATCAACTCAGAACCTCCGCCCTCACTAAGGTTAGAACTACAAGGTCCGATCCCGAAAACCGGATCCAAAGGTCACGATCCTTACACTCGCGGGGTCAATCTGAATCCAGCTAAAACGCGTCGATCGAGGCAGACGCCTATCAGTCTGACAGGACGGGCCGTACTGACAGCGGTCTGAAACGCGTCACTCTCCATGGATGCCGTTCAGACGACAGGACAGGCCGTACTAACAACGCTCTGGCGCCGTACCCTGACATCGCAGAGGTCACAGTCTGAATCGCGTCGGCCCACCTGGACGCCGTTCAGACGATGTGACCGGGGCCGTACTCTCACGGCCCGAAACCCGCCCACGTGGCGCACACGTGGCACAACAACCAGCAGACCTAAATGGCGTCCACACAACCTGACGCCTTTTGAAAGGCGTCGAGCAGTGCTGACGCCATTCAGCCAGGAATCTCAAGACCCCGCAGGGTGCAAACCAGGGGATCCGGCCCGAACCCCACCCGAAAACAGAACCCGAAACCTCAGTCCTTACAATCTCCCCCCCTTAAAAGAATTTCGTCCTCGAAATTTGCAACCGCTCAACGCAAAACTCGGCTAACCATCACACGCCGACACACATCAATAACAACAATCATTCTCACCCATCACACACACAGGGCTCCAAACAAATTCACGCCAAGCTAACCAAGATTCTCAATTCTGACAAAAGCGGATAGATCAAAATATCCACACACTAGCAAGGCACATACTACAAAACCGATTTCTCCACCAAACCCAAATATATACAAGTGCCACACGAGTTCACAACCACCTCTGAAAAAGACAAGATAAAAGTGCTCTTCTAGCACAACCTCTCGGACCTCCACAAAGAGACGCGACTCCAATCACGCCTCAAACACTCACTAACCGCTCGGCTCCTGACCTGCCTGGTTCTTCTGGGGACAGTTCCTCGCGAGATGTCCCTTCCGACCACAGGCGAAACAGCTACCAGTGATCAAGGGACATATCCGGTTGCCATGAAACCTGCTACATCGGGGACAACGATCCGCAGTGTCCCGCCTTGCCTCCTGTTGCCAGCTGACCTTTGTCTGCATCTGCTGAACCGAACAATCCTCATCCTCGTCACAAGGTACCTCTTGGAACTCGACCTCAAAGGAACTCGGATCACCTGACGAAAAGACTGCTGATCTATCCCTGCTCTGCTGCTTCCCTTGTGCTGAATGCTCTGATTCCTTCGCCGTGTGTTGGAACTGCATCTCCATTGCTGCCGCGCACTGAACCGCTGACGCCAGATCTTCACAACAACGGGCCGCCACAAACTCCCTCAGACCATGCCGAAGTCCATCCACAAATTTCTCCGTCCTCAGATCCTCACGCTCAGATATGTGTGGAGCAAATCTTCCCAGAGCTACAAATTTCATCTGATACTCTAGAACTGACATGCCATCCTGCACTAATTCCATAAACTCCCTTTCCTTGGCCCTACGAACGTGCCTCGGAAAGTACTGTCCACTAAACTCTCTCACGAAGCCTTCCCAAGGAATCTCTCTCAAAGGCCTATCTGGAAACTTCAACCCCTTGATGGTAACCCACCAATCATAAGCATCGCCCTTCAGCAAGTAGGTTGCCAACAAGGGCTTGTCACTCTCAGCACATTCTAGGACATCAAACACCTTCTCCACCTCCTTAACCCACTGAGCTGCCGCATCTGGAACAGGTTGACCCATGAAAGAAGGGGGCTTTAGCTTCAAGAACCGCTCCACCACCGTGGATTGGCTACCTCGGGAACTGGAGCCCTCACTTCCATCTCCCTGCTGGTATCTAGACATAGCCCCAATCATAGCTTCCATGAAACGGTCCACATTATGACTTTCTGCCCTCGAACCACCACCATCTGCTCTCGAACCACGAGCCAACGGAACTCTCCTCTTCGGCGCCATCATTACCCCACAAACACGAAAATCGAACCAAGACACGACAAAACCTATCAATCTATACCAGCAGCCATCGCCTGTACAGACTCGTAGTTATTGTTGGACTATAATATCTAACCTAGTTTATCACATACTCGACCAGACTGAGCTCTGATACCATCTGTAACGACCCGCCATCCTATGACCGGAGACCCGGTCACTAAATGGATGTCGGCCCATTAACTACGGGTTCACACCCGGATCTCACACAACACATCTGGAGGAGTAAGTGCTAAACAAGGCTAAATATGACAATCACACGGACGACAAAGGTAAACGAGTGCGCAGGAAGGAAAATAACAATGTCCGTATACAGTCCAACAATGATTACACGTCCAATAAATTAAATAAGTACAGGCAGAAGGAAAGTACAACAACATCGGGGCATACCCCAGAACTAAGACAGCTACTGGTCCGAACACCAAGAAGACTCCACGCTTCCGCTCGCCACGAGGTCCACACCTGAAACCGCAGGGAGTGAGCCACACCAGAATTGGGCTCAGTAGGGATCATCCGATCCCCCGCCTCCCACTCACACACCCACAAGTGCAATAACAGGAATATATGGCAATTAAGTAAAGCAGTAAACATAGCACCGAACTCTGATATGAAACGCACGATAAGCAGTGTAGCAAGAACAGTTCTAAGCAACCCGAAGAACCCAACACAGAGTCACATCTCACAGCCAAAGTCCACGAAGCGACTGAACCACACTGTCGACCGAAGTCAAACGTCGCCTCCCAACACTACCACCACTGCTCACGCCTGTCCACCCCTACAGTGTTCTGGGGCACTGTAGGGTGAGGCAGTGAGTCAAACTAGGACTAGCTGGAACCAGTGTACCGCCACTGCCAGCTACGTGTGCACACAAGCAGTCTAGACTGCTGTCCTACCGTCCGGATTGCCTCCACGCTAGGCCTCAGCGCTTCAAGAGGGCCCTGGGGACTGGCGAACCCCCGTCAAGCCGAAGCTACAGGAACTACCCACAACCCTAACCTCCCGGGCTGCGTCAGGCCAAAGGGCTAAGGGTACCACTCGTAACCTTAATCAAAGCTCCTCGCCGCCGACCCGCCGCACCGCAGACCGCCGCCGGTACCCTCGAGGACGCCGCCACTCCGCCGAGACGTCGGCCGCCGTCCGGAGAAGGGAACGCCGCGAAGGAGGTGGTGGAGGTAGAGGTGAGAGGTAAGGAGGCTATGGAGTCATTGGGAGAGGAAGAAGAGGAAGGGAAGGGGAAAAGAGAGTCGGAGAGGGCGGAGAGGGCGAAGAGAGAGAGAGTGAAGGCGAGAATGAGGGAAAGAAGGGGAGGCTCGCGGGGTCAATCTGAATCCAGCTAAAACGCGTCAATCGAGGCAGACGCCTATCAGTCTGACAGGACGGCTGTACTGACAGCGGTCTGAAATGCGTCGCCCACCGCGGACGCCATTCAGACGACAGGACAGGCCGTACTGACAACGCTCTGGCGCCGTACCCTGACATCGCAGGTGTCACAGTCTGAATCGCGTCGGCCAACCTGGACGCCGTTCAGACGATGTGACCGGGGCCGTACTTTTGCGGCCCGAAACCCGTCCACGTGGCGCACACGTGGCACAACAACCAGCAGACCTAAATGCCGTCCACACAACCTGACGCCTTTTGAAAGGCGTTCAGCAGTGCTGACGCCATTCAGCCAGGAATCTCAAGACCCCGCAGGGTCCAAACCAGGGGATCCGGCCCGAACCCGACCCGAAAACAGAACCCGAAACCTCAGTCCTTACAGTGGACTTCTGTGCTTTGACCTTGGTTTACGAATCTCTATCCATGGGATTCTAATACGCCAACGATTGGGTACAGTGGAATACCGTCGAAGGGAATTGTGTGTCAATAAGGAATCATTCGTTCTCGGTACTTACAGAGAGAATGCTCTAGGAAGGATGCGCGAAAGTCCCTAGCCAGGGCGGACGATAATATCGGGAAAGGAGTTTTCCGATATTCATCAGCAGCATCCAATCCAAGTGAGTCGACCGGTTAGGGTTTGACAGCTCGCCATACCCTGAGTTGACTCGAGAGCATTGTACGAATGAAGGATTATATCCACGCGGTAACTGTCGGCGGAAAGGTTCCAAGAGTGGGTTACTTAACCCCAAATACCTTTCGGGTTCACGCGGTGTTGCTTGGCACCCAACGTGATCGGAGGCCCGATCGAATTCGATGTGCGACATCAATTCGATTGATTAATTGATTAATAAAGGGTTATTAATTAATTAATAAAGCCAGTGAGGAGTCACTGGGCTTGTTGGGCCATTAACTGGACTGGTACTTGGGCCTAGAGGGTCACACGCAAATGATTCTCAAGGCGATGGATAAATAAGTGGGTTTTATACAAACCAGGGGTTTTTATGAAAAACTGCGCGGTTAGTATAAAACATAGCGAACGGGCTGAGCAGGCCAAGCTGCTGCTAACCCTAGCCGCCCCTCCTTGGTTTCTGTCTTCCACTGGCGTCCAGGTAGATCCATATCTGCTCCGCTGCTTCTCCGAATCCCGTTCGACGGGAAATCGTCCGCGGGTTGCGGCGATCATTGCGGCGACCAGCGGAGGCTTCGTAGGCTGCGAAGAACGAGGAACTCGAGGATATCCATCGCGGGGAGGATCACGTGGACTTCGCTAGAGGCCGGGCGCTTGCGCGGCTTGCGGTGTCGCACTGACGGAACAAAACGGCTGCGGATTCGAATCCGCACACGGTGAGAACAGATAATCCGATTATCTTGTATTTTAGATTTCGAAACGGGAACGGATCGCTGTAAATAATTTTGTTTTTCCGCTGCGTGAGCGATCCGGAGAAACCGAGAAAACCCAACAGTGGTATCAGAGCCAGGTTCCACTGTTTCTCGTCCCGTTTCGGTTTCCGAAATTAATTTTTCTTGAGTTATTCCATGCGTTTAATCCGATTAAAATGACGGAATCGTGTTCATGAGATGAACTCAAATAATTTTATTATTTTTCTGTGATTTTTCGGATTTTATTTTGGGGTTTTCGGAGTTCTTCATGAGATGATGAACCGGGGTACTTTAGCGGCTTCGTACACGATTCCCAAGCGTTAGGATGGCAGCCCGGATGCACGGATCTCTTGGTGATAGTCACCACTACACATCCGACATATTTGCTGGCGCTAGGGTGGCCTCGAAGAGCTGCAAAATCGAGCCTAAAGATGGTCTTAAACGCTGCAAAATCAGATTTTGGGGGTCTTGAAAGGGCTCGGCTGGCTGTTGTTTTGGCCACCGCCGGTGGCCCTGCCGGCGCCGGGCACGTCGCCGGCGCCGGGGGCATCGCCGGCCGGGGCCGGCTGCGCCGGGGGCCCAGCCAGCAGCGGCCTGCAACAAACCCCACCGCCGGTTCTGCTTCCTGCATCATTAGGGTTGCTGGAAGGAAGAAGAGTGGGTGGACCGGCCGGTCCCGAGCCGGTCTAACCGGCTGAGCCGGCCGGGCTCCTGGCTTGGCCGGGCTAGGCCAGGTTGGCCCTAGCCAAGAGCCAGGGTTCGACCCTGGTTCGAACCAGACCGAGCCACTGGCTCGAACCTGGTCCCCTAAATGGGCTGGGCCCATTTTCTTTATTTTACCCTATTTAAATCCCTAAACCCCAATCCCATTTGAATATAAAATGAATTGTTTTTAATTTTAATATTCAAAATTGTTTTGAAAATTGAAATTATTTTTCAAATTATATTTAATTGGGCTTAATTAATGATTTTGAATCATTATTTTAATTAAGTATTTTTATTAACTAGCAATTAGTTGTTAATTAATTAGGGTTAATATTAATTTAAATGTTAAATTAATTATTAACCTTAATGTGACTAATTTAAGGGTTAAATTGGTCATTAACTTTTATTTCAACTAATTGTTAATTAATATTTAAGTTAGCTATTAATTTAATTGTTAAATTAATAATTAACTTAAATAACTAATTTAAATGTTAAATTAGTAGTTCTTAATTTAATTATTATTGTTAGTTATTGATTTAAGGGTTAAATTAATGATTAACTTTAATCTTCTATTCTAATTATTAGATTATAGTTATTAATTAATTAGTGTTAATTAATAATTTAAGAGTTAAATTACTAATTAACATTAATTAACTAATCTAAGAGTTAGATTAGTAGTTAATTAATAACTAGAGTTAATTAATAATTTAAGTGTTAAATTATTAATTAATTCAGTTGGATTAATCTAAGAGTTAGATTAGTCTTCAAATGGTCTAATTGTTAGATTATTAGTGGGGTTTAATCTAAGTGTTAGATTATTAGAAATGTTCTAATTTGCATGGAATAATCTGGAATTATTAATTCGGAGTGTGTGCGCATGTGATGTGTGTTTATTGCTTTTAAATTAGATTTAATTGCCTGTTAAGATAATAAATGAGTTTTTCGAAATTCAAATACCAATTTTGATTGGATCCTAGCTTTTTAAAAGCCAAAACTTATCTTATTTTGAAAACTCATTTGTTTTAGCCATGTAATGCGCTGAATCATGTGTGGAATGTTTAAAACACACCATGGTCATGGATATGCACTTAATTTATTATTCATGTGATGAATGGATTGTGTGGATCGTGGATGTATGATGTTTATTAATTGTTAATTAATAGAGGTATGCGTACCTCTCTCTCTTATACTCCGATGTATTTCTACCTCCCTCTCTCTCTTGTACTCGCCATAAGGCCCTCTTCTAATTACATGTAATTCTAGAATTAATGTTATTTGATCGAGGCAACTGAGGAAGGAGCGAGGACGATCCACAGCTGCAACCAGGAAGGCGAAAAGATGGAGATCTCTTGCCTATGTGATTGCAGGATATCTAATGTAAATGTTATAATTAGATTGTGTGTGCGTTTGACTGTTGGCTCCAGTCAAACCCACTGTGCTATCCATGACCACACTAATGACATGTATGTGATGCATTGTTTATCTTTTGATTGTGAATCAAAGTAGGTTATAGTATTTAGTAAATATATACGATATATTTATATACTATCACCTAGGGGAGACCAAGATAAAAGTTATCCAAATACCCTCAGATAAACTCTAAGCCGTAACGCGAGTGGTTGAAAACTTACCGCGTGGTCCACTATCATTATAGTCATAGGATTCGAATCACTTTTGGCAAGTTTGTTGTGCTATCCACAAGGCTTGCTTAATTGGGAGGAGAAACTGTGGCTATGGCATTAGATGCCTATAGATCGGGGTAGAGGAACCATGTAGCTTTGTTGTGCTATCCACAAGGGCTGCATGCAAATCTATGCTCGTCGCGTAATGATGGTTAGCTTAGACCAGAATTAGTGGTTTGTTGTGCTATCCACAAGACCATTAAATCTCTGGGGACCGAAGCTATGATCAGATATTGCAAGGAGTTGCAAGTCCCATGAGTTGGGTGCTCTCTGATTGTATTACAGTTTGTTGTGCTATCCACAAGGCTGTAGTGCAAGTCATTGAGATTCTGATCCCCACTAGGAGACTGTCGGCGTTTCCCGTTCTGTATAACTGGGGGTTATACAGTCCGTCGAAAATTAGTGGGAGTTAAACTTGAACAAAAGACCATGTCTTGTTTTAAAATTTAATAATTGAACATCTGCTAAATAGTTTTTACTTATCTCCTGTAGGGAATTATGTCGTCGAAAAACCCACTCCATGGCATACTTGATGCCGTTTTGACTTACCTGATCTACTCAGATTGGTTCAGAAACCTGAAGAATATCTTCAGATCTGAGCACATTGACTTTGTCCCTGGAGCTGATCCTCCTGCTGAATCGGCATCAGATGCCCCTGAAGCAGAGATGACAGCTAACGATAAAGGATTGAAGGACAAAGGTAAAAGAGTAGTGAAGGGTGACTGCTTCTACTATAAGCAGTATGGTCACTGGAAGAGGAACTGCAAGGAGTTCCTTAACGATAAAGCTCATGGAAGAGTGAAGCTGTCTGAAGCTTCAGATATCTATATGATAGATATCAACTTGTCAGTTAGAGATTCCACATCTTGGGTATTGGATACCGGATGTGCTTCTCATATCTGTCATAATGTACAGATGCTGACAAGTAAGCGGAAGCTGAGACAAGGTGAGGTGGAATTGAGACTAGGAAACGGCGCAAAAGTTGCGGCGATTGCTGTTGGGACAGCAAACCTCAGGCTTCCATCAGGAGACGCCTTAATTTTAGAAGATTGTTATTATGTTCCTATCATAATAAAGAACATCATATCAATATCTTGTTTGGACAAGATAGGATATAGGTTGACTATTGAGAATAGAAGTTGTACGATTTATTATGGTAATAAATCAATAGCTTCGGCATCTTTAGTCAACGGTCTATATCTCTTAGATGTTTCTTATTACAATCTTCAGATTGATAATGCTATTAAGAAGAGCAAGAATTGTGTGAACCAGGCCTACATGTGGCATTGTAGACTTGGGCACATTGGCGAAAGCAGGTTGCAAAAGTTGCACAAGCATGGTTATTTAACAACATTCGATTATGAATCGTTTGCAACATGCGAATCCTGCCTTATGGGAAAGATGGCAAAATCTCTGTTTAGTGGATATGGAGAACGTGCCAAAGACATTTTGGAACTAATACATTTAGATGTATGTGGTCCAATGTCTACCCAAGCCAAAGGTGGCTTTTCTTACTTCATCATGTTCACCGATGACTTCTCAAGATTCGGCTATGTGTACTTAATGAAGTACAAGTCGGAAGCATTTGAGAAGTTCAAGGAGTTCATGTATGAGGTGGAGAAGCAGTTAGGAAAGAGTATTAAAGCTCTTCGATCAGATCGAGGAGGAGAATACTTGAGTACTAATTTCACACAATTCTTAAAGGATAATGGTATCCTTTCTCAACTGACCCCTCCATATACACCACAGATGAATGGTGTATCAGAAAGGAGGAATCGCACCTTGTTGGACATGGTGCGATCCATGATGAGCTTTTCAGGATTACCAGTGTCCCTCTGGGGGTATGCTCTAGAATCAGCAGCATACCTACTGAACAGAGTACCCAGCAAGTCTGTGGCCTCTACTCCATATGAGATATGGAAAGGCAGGAAACCAGAATTTAAACATGTTAAAGTCTGGGGTTGTCCTGCTCATGTAAAGAGGCATGATCCAGACAAGCTGGAATCACGAACTGATAAATGTAGGTTTGTGGGATATCCAAAGGAAACCTTTGGATACTATTTTTACCATCCTGGTGAACAAAAGGTGTTTGTCGCCAGGAAAGCTGTCTTCCTGGAAGAGGAATACCTTCTCCAGGAGAACAGTAGGAGTAAAATAGTACTGGAAGAGGTTCCAGATCCCCAACAGCTACATTATCATAAGATGAGATATTAGTTCCTGAATCTGTTCAGGTACACACAGATGAGCCTCGTAGATCTGGTAGAGTACCTAGACTGCCCGAGCGATATGTGGGACATATTGGTGAAGGTGAGTATAAGGTAGAATATAATGAGGATGATGATCCTAAACCCTACCAGGAGGCCATAGAAGGCCCAGAAGCCGGAAAATGGCGAGAAGCCATGAACTCAGAAATCCAGTCCATGTACACCAATCAAGTTTAGAACTTGGAAGACTTGCCCGAGGGTATTGTACCTGTTAACCAAAGCATGGTTCTTACCATGCATATGCCCAGGTAGGGGCCAAGAGTTGGTTATAGGAGATGAGGGGGAGTGGTTGAGGGAGTGGTTGTGGGGAGTTACCCACACTTCAGAAGCACCCCTTGGATATAACCATTCCCCCCTTTATTTGAAAGGTTAGGGGAGAGAGATATAAAAGGGATAGAGTGGCATTACGTGAGAATGTCTCCTTGGAAAATCTGCAGAACACTCACTTTTGGGCAGCCCTCTTTCTCACTCTACAGTCCTCTCCTTCCTACATACTCTCCCTCCCTCTCTAAGTGTTGCTCTCCAAGAGGCTATCACCAAGACCGTAGGATTTGCAGTGTGGATTTTGGGGAGAAGCCCGTCACGTGGTTCTCCTTCTCGTCCTCATGAAGCCGTCGCCGTCCGTCTACGAACGTCGCCGTTAAGGTACGTTTTCCGTTACGATCCATCTCCGTGCATGCTTCCGCTCGTTCATTTAATGCATGGAGATATTATGTTTTTATCAACATTGGTATCAGAGCCAGGTTTACGGAACCATGGCAGCGTGGTCTTTGATCAAAAGGAACCGTTCCGATGTTGCGGCCTCGTCGAGCCGAATGGCTCCCATGGTGGTTATCAGTGACGAGGAATCGGAACGGGTTCCCGATGAACTGACCGACTATTCCGAGGAGGAATCCGGCGACGACCGCGTCCCATCTTCTCCTCCAAGGAGACTAAGAGCGCCGGAATACTTAGCCTACCTCAGAGGGTTTTGCGGCGCGCATTCTGGACGCGACCAACCATCCGAGATAGTACGTGACGGCAGCCACGACGAGGATGAAGACGGCGCCTGTAACGGCGGCCATGCAAACGGTGACGCGGACGACGAGGGAAGCTCGCCGCGACGGTCGACGTCCCTGCGCGGAGAAGGACCCAAGCCGACGAACGTAGCGGCGGGCACGCCGGCGGGCGTACCGCCCGGGCCCAGCACGGCCGTGGCGCTCGCGCCCAGCGCGGGCGGAGCGGCCACGCCCAACGCAGGCGGAGCGGCCACGCCCCGCGCGGGCGTGGCGCTCGCGCCCCGCGCGGGCGGAGCGGCCACGCCCGCGGGCGTGGCGCTCGCGCCGCGCACGGGCGGGCCAGCCACGCCCGCGGGCGTGCTGCTCGCGCCGCGCGCAGGCGGGCCACGCCCGCGGGCGTGGCGCTCGCGCCCCGCGCGGGCGGAGCGGCCACGCCCGCGGGCGTGGCGCTCGCGCCGCGCACGGGCGGGCCAGCCACGCCCGCGGGCGTACTGCTCGCGCCGCGCGCAGGCGGGCCGGCCACGCCCGCGGGCGTGGCGCTCGCGCCCAGCGTGGGCGGTGCGGCCACGCTCGCGGGCGTGGCGTTCACGCCCCGCGTGGGAGGAGTCCCCACGTCCTGCGTGGGCGTGGGGCTCACGTCCCGCGTGGACGTGCCGCCCACGTCTTGCATGGGCGGCCTGCCCATGCATGCGGGCGTGGTGCCCTCCCCGCACACAGGTGAGGCGTTCTCGCCCCTGCGCAGGGGGGCTCCCACGCCCATGCATGGGGCTGCCGTACCAGCCGCGCGTGGTCCAGCGGGCGTGTCCTTGGCAAGGACAGGTCGAGCCCAACGACGCCGCCGCTGGGAGGCCCGCAGGCGTTACCGCGGCGGACCATTTGGTGGCACGTGGCGTCACATGGGTCGCCGTGAACCACACGATGCACCGTATCGGGTTGGATCCGGAATGGGCCGATTGGTTGTTCGAATGGACCCGTTTCAAATTCTCCATATGATTATGAGCAGAGAAATTGAATTTGAAATTATGGAGTATTAGTTTGTTTATTTATGATTAGATGATGCATTAGAATTTAATTTGAATCGTAGGCTTATTAGTTCAAATTAATGTAATTTGATTTCCATGGTCTATTTGATTAATAGTTGAACTATCCTGATTAGTGTCAATTATTTAAATGTGATGATTGTCTTGATATTAAGTTGCCCAAAATGAAATAAATTGAATTGTTTTATTTCGTCACGCTAATAATTATTTTTTGGGTCACTGATATCGACCTTAACAGTATTTGCGTGTAATTGAAATGAATTTTTTGTGCAATGAAGAAAAATGACACTAATAATCGATTATTCAACTATGTAAAATGCATATTTATAGATCGTTACATTATTGCGCTTATCAGTTAGCGGCAATTGAATTTTACGTTCTTAGATTTAAATATGCATGATTGTATATTTACCAATTGAATTGATTTAATTCGTACAAAATTGTCGTATCATTTAAATATTGCGCATGCTCGTGTAGCGCCGATTGATTAATTTTTAAATGATAATTTATTAATCTGCACGTCCTAAATTGATCAATTTATGCTCACTCAAATTCAGCCACTTAGCTATCATTTCATTTAAAATGATCATGTTGAAATTGAAGTTGATATATTTACGTGATCATGTGTTTTTGTAAATATTTATGATGGCTAAAAAAATTTGATCAAGTTATTGAAATATCATGGACTTTGCTATTCCTGTTGATTTAATTATGTGAGTATTCACTTCCATGATATTCGAATTTAACTTGTAAACGTTTGATAAGTGACTATTACGAGAGATTTAAAGTGTTTCTCTCGTTGTAAATTCGCTCAAAATCATTCTGTTAAAATTAAGTTACCTTGATTTAATCGGAAGATGATTATAGTATCCTAGATCTATATTTCGATTCCGATGGTTGAGTTAACTTAATATTTATTAGTCTGGATTTTTGGAAGCAAATTATGATGTGTAATCTATGTCAACTTGACTCTCTAAATTTTACCTATGTAGTGATTTAAAATGGCCATGAAAAATGTCATTGCTAATCTGACCAAGGGTGACAAATTGACGGGAATGAATTATGACATTTGGCACCGTAAGATTCAATACTTGCTAAACGAGCAAGAATTACTGGAACATCTTACCACCGTCATGTCACCGCCTGAGGATGGCAATACAGCACAGCATCGTAGAGATCAAGATGCGTACTGTCAATGGTTCAATAAGGATCGAAGCGCGCGCTTTACTATGTTAAGCAGCATGCAAGACGATCTTATTGGGGAATTTGAGAAATTCCAATCTGCCAAAGATATGTGGGATCAATTAAAGTTTCAATTTGGTGGAACTTCGACTACGCGGTTGCGCGCTCTTGTACTTAAGTTTGAGACCTACCGCAAAGACCAACGACAGACCATGACCGAACACCTTAGGGTTATGTCGGGCATGATCAGGGATTTAAAGTCGGCAGGTCATGATCTCACGGACGAGCAGCAGGTCCTTGCAGTAATCCGATCACTACCGGACTCTTGGGTCCATATGAAGCAAATTCTTACTCACAACGAGAATATCAAGAATTTTTCTGATATTTCTCGTCATGTGGAGTTAGAGGCTGAGCGCGAAGAAGCTGTACGCGCCACTGCCTTAGTCGCCAAGGGAGGCAGACACCAAGGCAGGAAGGGCCCAAAGAAATTTTTCAAACGAAAGGATCGTGAAACTGCATCCAGCTCTAAGTACAAGGCAGAGCGGACACCGAAGCGCCACCACAGAGGGAAGCGCGGTGGTAAAGGGGACAAATCAAAGGTGAAGTGCTACAATTGTGAGAAGATGGGACATTTCGCTCGCGAGTGCGCTGAGCCGAAAAAGGTATCCCTCAACCCAGATTCTCTCTCTGTGTATGTTTGTTCTCATGTCTTAGTCGCCCGAACTTATCCTGAGTGGATTGTGGATTCAGGAGCGACCAAGCATGTAACTAGAGATCGAGAAGGGTACCAAGATTACCGCCGAATTCCAAGAGGGACGCAAAGAATTTACATGGGCAATGGGACCAGTGAAGAAGTTTTAGGAGTTGGTGTGTACCAGCTCAAACTTAGAACTGGTCGTGTATTGACATTGCATGATGTTCTTTATGCGCCAGGGATTCAGCATAATCTTTTGTCAGCTTCATCTTTATTATCCCTAGGATTTGCTCTTGTTATGATTGGTACTGGTATTGACATTTATTTAAATGATGTGCTGTATGGACATGCTTTATTGAGTGGTGGTTTGTTTAAATTAGATGTTGATTTCAATGTTTCTTCTGTGTCGTATGTGGCTGATGATAAAGACCTTAGTTCTGAAATATGGCATGCTCGCCTAGGTCACATAGGACAGGATAGAATGACCAGGTTAGCTCGAGAAGGCCTTTTAGGTTCACTCGCTAAGGTCACTCTACCTTTATGTGAATCATGTTTGGCTGGAAAGGCATGCCGAAAACCTTTCGGGAAGGCCAGAAGGGCCACTGATGTATTGCAGCTTGTACATTCTGATATTTGCGGACCTTTAAGTGTGAAGGCTCGACATGGAGCATCATATTTCCTTACATTTATAGATGATTATTCGCGATACGGTTATGTTTATCTGATCGCTCACCGCTATGAAGCACTGGATTGTTTCAAACGCTTCCTAGCTGAGGTTGAGAATCAGACCGGTAAGAGTGTAAAAGCTCTACGCACCGACAGAGGACGCGGATATTTATCTGATCAGTTCAGAATTCTATGTGAGGAAAAGGGAATTAAAAGACAACTCACTATTCCATATACTCCGCAACAAAATGGTGTTGCCGAGAGAAGGAATAGAACGTTGTTAGATATGGTTAGGTCTATGATGGCGCATGCCAACCTCCCAATATCCTTCTGGGGGGATGCTTTGTTGACTGCTGCCTATTTACTTAACCGTGTGCCTTCACAGTCAGTTCCTTCTACCCCTTATGAGTTGTGGCGTGGCCAAAAGCCGTATTTGGGGAACCTACGCCCGTGGGGGTCAGCTGGATATGTCCATGACTCGTCCCACAAGTATGGGAAACTGGGCCCTAAAGCTAGAAAGTTTATCTTCATAAGATATCCTGATAGCTCACAAGGGTATGTCATGTATGGACAATATCATGATGGAGGAATGACAGAGAAAGAGGTTCGAGACGTTGTATTCTTAGAGAAAGAATACCCTAAACTTGGCAATGTCGGAAAAAGCTTTGATCTCCATGAAGTGGATGAAACAGCTCTCTTACCATCTTCCAGCGAAGGGAGGGAATTAGTTCCTAACCATGTCATCGCTGGAGATAGTATAGATGATCAAGCTAGTGGGAGTATACCTATTAATTTACCGAGTGGGAGTACTCCATTAGAATCGGAAGATGCCGACACCCAAGTACGTCGAAGTAAACGCGGCCACACTCCTCGTCGACGTTTTGAGATTGAAGAGGAGATTTTAATGTGTCAGCCTGCGGATGATGAAGAACCGAGAAATGTCCAAGAGGCATATTCATCATTATCAAAGAAAGAATGGGAAGCTGCTATGCTGGACGAAATGGATTCAATGGAAAAGAATAAGGTCTGGGAGTTAGTTGATCTTCCGCCTGGGCGTAAAGCTATTGGAAACAAATGGGTTTTCAAAATTAAACGTAAGGCAGATGGATCAATTGACTAATACAAAGCACGATTAGTGGCGAAAGGATATACCCAGAAGGAGGGTATTGATTTTGATGAGACGTTCTCCCCGGTGGTGAGATTTACGTCTATTCGCCTGATCCTAGCTATTGTCGCACATTTAGATTTAGAACTCTTTCAGATGGATGTTAAGACGGCATTTCTTAATGGAGAACTAGACGAGGAAATTTACATGTTCCAACCAAAGGGTTTTGAGGTAAAGAAACAAGAGCGCAAAGTTTGCCGCCTAAAACGTTCCATTTACGGCCTCAAACAATCGTCTAGACAGTGGTATTTGAGATTTCATAAGGAAATCACCTCATTCGGTTTTGAGACGATTGAGGAAGACCACTGTGTGTACGTCAAACGAAAGAAAGAGAAGATTCTAATTATGTCATTGTATGTTGACGACATTTTGCTTGCTGGGAATAATATGGAGTTTATCAATGCCACTAGGCAGTGGTTATCTTCCGTCTTCGAGACCAAAGATATGGGCGAAGCTAACTATGTGTTAGGAGTGAAAATAGTCAGAGATCGCTCTAGAAGGTTTTTGAGTATGTCTCAGGAAACCTACATTAATAAGATTCTAGAGCGATACCGAATGAATCACTCCAAGCCCATTGATACTCCAGTTGATAAAAGTTGTGTTTTAAGTGTAAGCCAATGCCCACAGAATGAAGAAGAGAAAAATCAAATGAATAAAGTGCCATATGCGGCAGCTATTGGGAGTCTGATGTATGCTATGTTGTGTACTCGACCCGACATCAGTTATGCAGTCGGATTAGCTAGCCGTTATCAAAGTAACCCTGGTCCTGCTCACTGGAAGGCAGTCAAGAGAATATTCCGATATTTACGTGGAACAACGAACCTTGCCTTATGTTACGAAGGAGGTGATCTAAGGTTGAAAGGTTATAGTGATGCTGATTGGGCCAGCGACAAAGACGAAAGAAAGTCTACGTCAGGGTATGTGTTCATACTCGGTGGCGCGGCCATTTCTTGGTGTAGCAAGAAACAGACGTGCATTGCTCTATCCACTATGGAATCGGAATATGTGGCATGTTCAGCAGCTTGTCAAGAAGCAGTTTGGTTAAAGAGTTTCCTGCGGCGATTAGCTGTCACTCCTCATGCGGAGGAGTGTGTACTTCTCTATGTTGATAGTACATCAGCTTTGGCCTACGCCAAGGACCCTAAGTACCATGGTAAAACCAAACACATTGACATTAGATATCACTTCATACGAGATCTATTAGCAAAAGAAGCAGTGGTCCTTCGGCATATTTCTACCGATCGTATGGTAGCAGACCCGTTAACTAAATAGATCACTAGAGAGGCTTTCACGACCCATAGTAGAGCCATGGGTTTATGTAAACTGTAATGTAAAGAACAATTATTGTTGACTTCGATGCATTCTCTTATTGAGTGTTTTTGATGGAATGCTTGTTTACACATCAATGAGTGTCACCAGACTTGAATTGACCCTCTCACACGGGTAATTCGCCTTGGCGCTGAGATAGCGAGCAAGATGAGACATTATGTATCTATGGCGCTAGAAGAGCGAGCAAGATACACTTAAAATATTTATTTATGTCGCCTCGGATAAGAGCCGAGATGAGATCTTTAAAGATCGAATACGGGAATAATTGTGCCCATCCTGTATAGTCTGGAAAAGCCGGATGTGAGTCTTGAGACAAGGCGCTGAATGGAAGCGACTGGGTCATGAGACTCAGGTTAATCGCAGTGGGAGTGATTAGACTAAGATCCGTATGGTGTTTAAATGATAAATCTATAAATGACACGCCCACATTTGTGGAAGAACACCATAACATGTGTCTCATACCGCATGTGCAATTCACGACCGATAAATGAGAATGATGAATGGATCTCTACTTCATCATTGTGTGAGCTCTTGGATCATATTGTTGATTCTACTTGTACCCTTTGTGACCTAGGAACTATGTCATGAAGAGGAAGCTCGGCGTCGCTACTTTAGCATGATCCTTAGGACTAAGGTTGTTACAGTCTAGCGGGACATGACTAGGAAAGCGGCCGAGATTAATCGAATTGACATGAGAACTTGGGGAAGACATCTATATATTGCACCATGTTATGTGGATCATACCCCGGAGAACTCAGTCAGTTGTGTACAGACAGAGTTATGATCACATGACATTTGGGATTTAAACACTGCCAGTTATTTATCTGAGAGATCCGGAGTGTTAAATCAGGTGAATATAAGATGGTCTGGGGTACCACGAGATTTTATAGAGTATTGTGTTCCATTAGTTTGGGTGATAACTTAATGGATCACTACTCGCCTGTTAGTGTTATGCTCGTGAGGTCGCACGCTGCATTTCCTGTATGACAGTTGGATTGTAGCAACTTTGAGAGATTGTTTATTGATCTTTGCCCTCCGTGGGCAAGTGGGAGATGTTAACCAAAGCATGGTTCTTACCATGCATATGCCCACGTAGGGGCCAAGAGTTGGTTATAGGAGATGAGGGGGAGTGGTTGTGGGGAGTTACCCACACTTGAGAAGCACCCCTTGGATATAACCATTCCCCCCTTTATTTGAAAGGTTAGGGGAGAGAGATATAAAAGGGATAGAGTGGCATTACGTGAGAATGTCTCCTTGGAAAATCTGCAGAACACTCACTTTTGGGCAGCCCTCTTTCTCACTCTAGAGTCCTCTCCTTCCTACATACTCTCCCTCCCTCTCTAAGTGTTGCTCTCCAAGAGGCTATCACCAAGAGCCTAGGATTTGCAGTGTGGATTTTGGGGAGAAGCCTGTCACGTGGTTCTCCTTCTCGTCCTCACGAAGCCGTCGCCGTCCGTCTACGAACGTCGCCGTTAAGGTACGTTTTCCGTTACGATCCATCTCCGTGCATGCTTCCGCTCGTTCATTTAATGCATGGAGATATTATGTTTTTATCAACAGTACCCATCGGTTGCAAGTGGATCTTTAAAAGAAAGATCGGTGCTGATGGACGGATCGACACTTATAAGGCAAGGTCGGTGGCAAAGGGATATTGTCAAAGGCAAGGAATTGACTATGACGAGACTTTCTCACCAGTTGCCATGATAAAGTCGATTAGAGTTCTACTCGCCATTGCTGCACATTTTGATTATGAAATCTGGCAGATGGATGTGAAGACTGCCTTCCTCAATGGTAACCTTGAGGAAGAAGTGTATATGATACAACCAGAAGGTTTCACATCCAAAGAATCTCCAGATAAAGTGTGCAAACTTCAGAGGTCCATTTATGGACTGAAGCAGGCTTCCCGGAGCTAGAATATAAGATTTGACGAGGCTGTCAAGTCTTATGACTTTATTAAGAATGAAGATGAACCTTGTGTGTACAAGAAGACCAGTGGGAGTGCAGTCACTTTTCTAGTTCTTTACGTAGATGACATACTACTCATTGGGAATGATATAGCTATGATGTCATCAGTAAAGGTCTGGTTGTCGAAAAACTTCTCCATGAAGGATTTGGGAGAAGCATCCTACGTATTGGGAATACGGATCTATAGAGATAGATCAAAGAGGATGCTTGGAATTACCTAATCCTTGTACATAGATACCATAGTCAAAAGGTTTGGCATGGAAAATTCCAAGAGAGGTTTCATACCGATGAGACATGGAATTAATCTCTCAAAGGAACAGTCTCCTAAGACTCCTAATGAGAGGGCATTCATGGATAGAATACCCTATGCCTCTGCCATAGGATCTATCATGTATGCCATGCTATGTACACGGCCTGCTGTTGCATTTGCTCTAAGTGTTACGAGCAGATTTCAGGCTGATCCAGACGAAAAGCACTGGAAGGCAGTGAAATGTATCCTTAAGTACTTGAGAAGAACTAAGGATATGTTTCTTGTCTATGGAAGAGGTGATTTGAAACTGCGAGGCTTTACTGACTCGAGTTTCTAGTCAGATCCAGATGATAGCAAGTCTACATCTGGAATCGTGTTTACTTTGAACGGAGGTGCAGTGTGCTGGAAGAGTTCCAAGAAAGTAACCACTGCAGATTCGACGACTGAAGCTGAGTACATCGCTGCAGCTGAAGCCGCCAAGGAAGCAGTGTGGTTGAAGAAATTCATCACCGACCTCGGCGTAGTTCCCAGCATCTCTGAGCCTGTTCCACTGTTGTGCGACAACAATGGAGCAATTGCGCAAGCGAAAGAGCCGCGGTCTCATCAGAAAACGAAGCATGTTCTGAGGCGCTTTCACCTTATCAGAGAGATCATATCCAGAGGAGATGTAGTAGTGCAAAGAGTTCCATCCGTCGACAATGTAGCAGATCCACTGACAAAGCTGTTGGCTCAAATTGTGTTTGAGCGTCACCTAGAGTCTATGGGCTTATTGTATAAAGGTGATTGGCTTTAATCCAAGTGGGAGATTGTTAGTTTAGGTGGCCTACAAGCCAATCTAACAATGTAAATCTCGTTCATTTTATTAATATAATGGCATAATATTCATTACGTGTAAATCGCATTAATTATCGTTTCATAATGAAGTCCGTGAATATGTGCTATGGTGATCAGATTATGATCAGACTGATCACTTAAACACACATATTCTTAATTGTTCCCAGTCGGAGGATATCCGAGAAGGACATCGGCTATCCTGTTTGACTAGTACATATTACTCCTGCTCATATGATGAGGGTGACTGATCTCATATGTAACGACCCGCCATCCTATGATCGGAGACCCGGTCACTAAATGGATGTCGGTCCATTAACTACGGGTTCACACCCGGATCTCACACAACACGTCTGGAGGAGTAAGTGCTAAACAAGATTAAATATGACAATCTCACGGACTACAAAGATAAGCAAGTGCGCAGGAAGGAAAATAAAAATGTCCGTATACAGTCCAACAATAATTACATGTCCAACAATTAAATAAGTACAGGCAGAAGGAAGTACAACAACATCGGGGCATACCCTGGAACTAAGACAGCTGCTGGTCCGCACACCGAGAAGACACCACGCTACCGCGCGCCACGAGGTCCACACCTGAAAACCGCAGGGGGTGAGCCACACCAGAAATGGCTCAGTAGGGATCATCCGATCCCCTACCTCCCACTCACACACCCACAAGTGCAACAACAGGGATATATATAGCAATTTAAGCAAAGCAGTAAACACAGCACCCAACTCTGATATGAAACGCATGGTAAGCAGTGTAACAAGAACCACTCTAAGTAACCCGAAGAACCCAACACAGAGTCACGACTCACAGTCAAAGTCCACGAAGCGACTAAACCACACTGTCGACCGAAGTCGAACGTCGCCTCCCAACACTACCACCACTGCTCATGCCTGTCCACCCCTACAGCGTTCCGGGGCACTGTAGGGTGAGGCAGCGAGCTAAACTAGGACTAGCTGGACTCAGTGTACCGCCACTGCCAGCTACGTGTGCACACAAGCAGTCTAGACTACTGTCCTACCGTCCGGATTGCCTCCACGCTAGGCCTCAGCGCTTCAGGAGGACCCTGGGGACCGGCGAACCCCCGTCAAGCCGAAGCTACAGGAACTACCCACAAACCCAACTCTCCCGGGCTGCGTCAGGCCAAGGGCTATAGGTACCACTCGTAACCTTGATCAAAGGTCACATCAAGCCCACTGGCTAATGGGTAAACCCACTCCCACCAGAAACACCACCAGCTCCACAGCAAGAAACACGCCAGAAGCTGTCACGACAACCAAGGGAAACCCCGACCCGCTGAGACCAAACAGCAACCCCTCGGATAGCACACAGCTACTCCGGCCCGACGGGCTCAAGGTGGTTCTGCTTGTCTCAGCCAAGGGTGAAACACAACAAGTACCCCTCCTCACAGACACCATGGCCCTTCTCCCATCAGCCCATGGTGACAAACGGAAACCACAGTCATCCCGAATCCATATTCGTACAGGCACACACACATACACATTTAACATGCTGTAATTCCACTCACACATAAGTCCTCGATCACAGTGTACAACATAAAACATGCCTTAGTACTTTCACAGTGAAACACATGCTAAAAACCAGCAATATAGCACTTCTGGCTTGAATCGCGTCGACCGAGGTCGACGCCATTCAAGTCCCTCAGACAGGTTCAGTTAAACGTCAGATTATTGCTTAAAACGCGTCCACAGTTGAAGTCGCCATTTAAAACGCGTCTGGGTGTCCCGACGCCTTTCAACCCAGAAAACCAGATTTGCAAAACCCTTAAACGGGGGCATTTCTTGACTAAATGGCGTCATGATGGCCCGACGTCCTTCTGAAAGGCGTCTTCCATCCATGACGTCATTTAGCACAGAACCCCTAACTCAGGAAACCTCACACAAGAAGGTTTCTGCGCTAAAACGCGTCGTGCTGACCGGACGTCTTTCGGAAAAGCGTCGACCCAGCCCGACGCCATTTAGCGCCAGAAACCAGGTTTCCTGGTTCGACCCGAGGGCTTCACCCTTGAACCCCGGGCACCCCAAAAATCCCAAAATCAAAGGGGGAAGGAGAGAAGCTCAACCACACAATCATGCTACGAATCCACGATCACAAACACCGTTATTCCCTCAAGGAAACCCCCTAAACATGCTCAATCTAGCCCCACACACGCCACATCACGCCGAAAGCAACGAGCACACATGCAAGGTTTCGTCCCCCTACTGGTTCTTGAACTCCTCCAAGCTCCTCACCGCCGACCCGTCTCGCCCCACGCCGCCGCCGGTATCCTCGAGGACGCCGCCACTCCGCCGGGACGTCGGCCGCCATCCGGAGAAGGGAACGCCGCGAGGAAGGTGGTGGAGGTAGAGGTGAGAGGTAGGGAAGCTATGGAGTAGTTGGAAGAGGAAGAAGAGGAAGGGAAGGGAGGAAGGAGGGTGGAGGGAGCGGAGAGGGCGAAGAGAGAGAGTGGAGAGGCGAAAGTGAGGGAAAGAAGGGGAGGCTCGCGGGGTCAACCAGAATTCCCCTAAAACGCGTCGATCGAGGTAGACGCCATTCAATCTGACAGGACGGCCGTACCGACACCGGTCTGAAACGCGTCGCCCACCACGGACGCCGTTCAGATGACAAGACAGGCCGTACTGACAACGCTCTGGCGTCGCACCCTGACACCTTTTGAAAGGCGTCGAGCACTGTTGACGCCATTCAGCCAGAAATCTCGAGACCCCACCATGGTACAAACCAGGGGATCCGGCCCGAACCCGACCCAAATACCGAACCCGAAATCTCGGTCATTACAATCTCCCCCCCTTAAAAGAATTTCGTCCTCGAAATTTGCAACCGCTCAAAGCTCAACTCGGCTAACCCACACATGCCGACACACACCGATCACAACAATCGATCTCACCAATCATACACACAAGGTTCCACATAATTAGCCAATCACATCACATCACATCAAGCTAACCAAGATTCTCAATTCTGACAAAAGCTGATAGATTAAAACATCCATACATTAACAAGGCACAAATTACCAAACCGATTCCTCCACCATCCCGAATACATACAAGTGCCACACGAGACCACGACCATCTCAAAACAAGGCAAGATAAAAGTGCTCATCTAGCACAACCTCTCGAATATCCACAAAGAGACGTGACTCCAATCACGCCTCGAACACCTACTCACCGCTCGGCCCCTGACCTGCCTGGTTCTTCTGGGGACAGTTTCTCAGAAAATGCCCCTTCTTACCACAACCAAAACAGCCACTAGTGACCAATGGACACGTCCGACTGCCATGATAACCGCCACAAAGGGAACAATGACCTACCGCATCCTGCCTTGCTCCCTGCCGCCTGCTAGCCACAGACTGCATCGGATGAATCGAACCTTTGCTGCCCTCACCACGAGGCATCTCTTGGTACCTGAACTCGAAGGAACTCGGACCGTCTGACGAAAAGATCGTTGATCTGCTCCTGCCTTGCTGCTTCCCTTGTGCCGAACGCTCCACTTCTCTCGCCATCTGCTGGAATTGAGTCTCCACCGCTGCCGCGCATCGTGTTGCTGACGCCAGATCCCTACAATGCTGAGGTGCCACCATTGACCTCAGATCAAAACGAAGTCCGTCCACAAATCTCTCTGTCCTCAGATCCTCACGCTCAGATATGTGAGGAGCAAACCTTCCAAGAGCCACAAACTTCGCCTGTTATTCTAAAACCGTCATGTCGTCCTGTACCAATTCCATAAACTCCATTGCCTTCGTCTTCTGAACGTGCCTCGAAAAGTACCGTCTGCTAAATTCTTTCAAAAACATCTCCCAAGGGATCTCTCTCAAGGACCTATCTGCAAACATCATACCTCTAGTCGCGACCCACCACTCAAATGCATTGTCCTTCAATAAGTAAGTTGCCAACAAAGTCTTGTCATTCTCTGCACACTCAAGAACATCGAATGCCTTCTCCAATTCCTTAACCGAAAGGGCTGCCTCGTCTGAGACCGGCCGTCCGGTAAACGAAGGGGTCTTCAGCTTCAAGAACCGCTCCAAAATCGTAGACTGACCGTCTCGGGAATTGGATCCCTCACTCCCGACTCCTTGCCGGTACCTATACGTAGCCCCAATCATAGCTTTCCTGAAACGATCCACATCATGCCCCTCTGCTCCTGAACCACCACCATCCGCTCTCGCATCCCGAGCCACCGGAGCTCTCCGCTTCGGCGCCATCGCTGCCCCACAACGCATAAATCGAACCAAAACACGTCAAAACCTATCATTCTACACCAGTAGCCATCGCCTGTACCGACTTGTTCTTATTGTTGGACTATAATATCTAACCCAGTTTATCACATACTCAACCAGACTGAGCTCTGATACCATCTGTAACGACCCGCCATCCTATGACCGGAGACCCGGTCACTAAATGGATGTCGGTCCATTAACTACGGGTTCACACCCGGATCTCACACAACACGTCTGGAGGAGTAAGTGCTAAACAAGATTAAATATGACAATCTCACGGACTACAAAGATAAGCAAGTGCGCAGGAAGGAAAATAACAATGTCCGTATACAGTCCAACAATAATTACATGTCCAACAATTAAATAAGTACAGGCAGAAGGAAGTACAACAACAACGGGGCATACCCCGGAACTAAGACAGCTGCTGGTCCGCACACCGAGAAGACACCACGCTACCGCGCGCCACGAGGTCCACACCTGAAAACCGCAGGGGGTGAGCCACACCAGAAATGGCTCAGTAGGGATCATCCGATCCCCTGCCTCCCACTCACACACCCACAAGTGCAACAACAGGGATATATATAGCAATTTAAGCAAAGCAGTAAACACAGCACCCAACTCTAATATGAAACGCACGGTAAGCAGTGTTACAAGAACCAATCTAAGTAACCCGAAGAACCCAACACAGAGGCACGACTCACAGTCAAAGTCCACGAAGCGACTAAACCACACTGTCGACCGAAGTCGAACGTCGCCTCCCAACACTACCACCACTGCTCACGCCTGTCCACCCCTACAGCGTTCCGGGGCACTGTAGGGTGAGGCAGCAAGCTAAACTAGGACTAGCTGGACTCAGTGTACCGCCACTGCCAGCTACGTGTGCACACAAGCAGTCTAGACTACTGTCCTACCGTCCGGATTGCCTCCACGCTAGGCCTCAGCGCTTCAGGAGGACCCTGGGGACCGGCGAACCCCCGTCAAGCCGAAGCTACAGGAACTACCCACAAACCCAACTCTCCCGGGCTGCGTCAGGCCAAGGGCTATAGGTACCACTCGTAACCTTGATCAAAGGTCACATCAGGCCCACTGGCTAATGGGTAAACCAACTCCCGCCAGAAACACCACCAGCTCCACAGCAAGAAACACGCCAGAAGCTGTCACGACAACCAAGGGAAACCCCGACCCGCTGAGACCAAACAGCAACCCCTCGGATAGCACACAGCTACTCCGGCCCGACGGGCTCAAGGTGGTTCTGCTTGTCTCAGCCAAGGGTGAAACACAACAAGTACCCCTCCTCACAGACACCATGGCCCTTCTCCCATCAGCCCATGGTGACAAACGGAAACCACAGTCATCCCGAATACATATTCGTACAGGCACACACACATACACATTTAACATGTTGTAATTCCACTCACACATAAGTCCTCGATCACAGTGTACAACATATAACATGCCTTAGTACTTTCACAGTGAAACACATGCTAAAAACCAGCAATATAGCACTTCTGGCTTGAATCGCGTCGACCGAGGTCGACGCCATTCAAGTCCCTCAGACAGGTTCAGTTAAACGTCAGATTATTGCTTAAAACGCGTCCACCGTTGAAGTCGCCATTTAAAACACGTCTGTGTGTCCCGACGCCTTTCAACCCAGAAAACCAGATTTGCAGAATCCTTAAACGGGGGCATTTCTTGCCTAAATGGCGTCATGATGGCCCGACGTCCTTCTGAAAGGTGTCGTCCATCCATGACGTCATTTAGCAAAGAACCCCTAACTCAGGAAACCTCACACAGGAAGGTTTCTGCGCTAAAACGCGTCGTGCTGACTGGACGTCTTTCGGAAAAGCGTCGACCCAGCCCAACGCCATTTAGCGCCAGAAACCAGGTTTCCTGGTTCGACCCGAGGGCTTCACCCTTGAACCCCGGGCACCCCAAAAATCCCAAAATCAAAGGGGGAAGGAGAGAAGCTCAACCACACAATCATGCTACGAATCCACGATCACAAACACCCTTATTCCCTCAAGGAAACCCCCTAAACATGCTCAATCTAGCCCCACACACGCCACATCACGCCGAAAGCAACGAGCACACATGCAAGGTTTCGTCCCCCTACTGGTTCTTGAACTCCTCCAAGCTCCTCGCCGCCGACCCGTCTCGCCCCACGCCGCCGCCGGTATCCTCGAGGACGCCGCCACTCTGCCGGGACGTCGGCCGCCGTCCGGAGAAGGGAACGCCGCGAGGAAGGTAGTGGAGGTAGAGGTGAGAGGTAGGGAAGCTATGGAGTAGTTGGAAGAGGAAGAAGAGGAAGGGAAGGGAGGAAGGAGGGCGGAGGGAGCGGAGAGGGCGAAGAGAGAGAGTGGAGAGGCGAAAGTGAGGGAAAGAAGGGGAGGCTCGCGGGGTCAACCAGAATTCTCCTAAAACGCGTCGATCGAGGCAGACGCCATTCAATCTGACAGGACGGCCGTACCGACACCGGTCTGAAACGCGTCGCCCACCACGGACGCCATTCAGATGACAAGACAGGCCGTACTGACAACGCTCTGGCGTCGCACCCTGACACCTTTTGAAAGGCGTCGAGCACTGTTGACGCCATTCAGCCAGAAATCTCGAGACCCCACCATGGTACAAACCAGGGGATCCGGCCCGAACCCGACCCAAATACCGAACCCGAAATCTCGGTCATTACATCATAAGTCACTTGTGTAGAGACACTAAGGCGAATCTGTAGGTGCTCATTGGAGAATGAGTTCACTGAACTGATCCGACTGAATCGCTAGATGGTATTGTACCTTACTGTCAACCAGCTTGATTCTATCGTCGCAGTTGCATGGATGGTCCTCGGACCTGAGACACCAAGGACACCTTGGCGGTGGACTTGTGTGCTTTGACCTTGGTTTACGAATCTCTATCCATGGGATTCTAATATGCCAAGGATTGGGTACAGCGGAATACCGTCGAAGGGAATTGTGTGTCAATAAGGAATCATTCGCTCTCAGTACTTAGAGAGAGAATGCTCTAGGAAGGATGCACGAAAGTCCCTGGCCAGGACGGACGAGAAAATCATGAAAGGAGTTTTCCGATATTCATCAGCAACATCCAATCCAAGTGAGTCGACCGGTTAGGGTTTGACAGCTCGCCATACCCTGAGTTGACTCGAGAGCATTGTACGAATGAAGGATTATATCCACGCGGTAACTGTCGGCGGAAAGGTTCCAAGAGTGGGTTACTTAACCCCAAATACCTTCCGGGTTCACGCGGTGTTGCTTGGCACCCAACGTGATCGGAGGCCCGATCGAATTCGATGTGCGACATCAATTCGATTGATTAATTGATTAATAAAGGGTTATTAATTAATTAATAAAGCCAGTGAGGAGTCACTGGGCTTGTTGGGCCATTAACTGGACTGGTACTTGGGCCTAGAGGGTCACACGCAAATGATTCTCAAGGCGATGGATAAATATGTGGGTTTTATACAAATCGGGGGTTTTTATGAAAAATCGCGCGGTTAGTATAAAACATAGCGAACGGGCTGAGCAGGCCAAGCTGCTGCTAACCCTAGCCGCCCCTCCTCAATTTCTGTCTTCCTCTGGCGTCCAAGCAGATCCAGATCTGCTCCGCCGCTTCTCCAAATCCCGTTCGACGGGAAATCGTCCGCGCGTTGCGGCGATCATTGCGGAGACCAGCGGAGGCTTCGTAGGCTGCGAAGAACGAGGAACTCGAGGATATCCGTCGCGGGGAGGATCGCGTGGACTTCGCTAGAGGCCGGGCGCTTGCGCGGCTTGTGGTGTCGCACCGACGGAACCAAACGACTGCGGATTCGAATCCGCACACGGTGAGAACAGATAATCCGATTATCTTGTATTTTAGATTTCGAAACGGGAATGGATCGCTATAAATAATTTTGTTTTTCCGCTGCGTGAGCGATCCGGAGAAACCGAGAAAACCCAACACATAGATTGTGTACTCGTTTCTCTTATATATAACACGTAGGACTGTACGATCAACTGGCTAGACCAAGAACTAGAATTATTTGTCAAAGCCTTGTTGGGAGTAGACCATCTGGAAGAACTAGTAACTAGAGTAGAACCCGCGTCAACAAAAAGACCTGTTACTAAAACTGGTACACCTATGACTCTTGTACCTACATCATCACCTCTTTACAAAAAAGTCAAAAAAAAGAGGAAAGGTCCATGCATGTAAAAGTTAGTTCTACTACTACGGGATCAGACTTATAGCTATATGCTATAAGATTCTAAAGTCTCACCATCAAATGGAGTCTTCGGTTTATGGTAAGTTAGCTTGCAAAGGACTTCTACCACCTAAGGCACTTAGTACTATCAACCGACCATAGGCCACCTAGTCCTACTCTGGCACCCTTTCAGACTCCCGAGCTACTACCATTTCATCTCTAGGGGAACCATATTGAACTCCACTCCTCTCGCCAGGGATATAATCTGAGTGGCTATTAAGTCGCCTCTTAGTCCTATACTCTCTCGCCAAATTTGAGACTGTACAGCTTTAGAAGGCCCCTGTCAACTCTGGTGGGTGAGAAGGTACTTAAGGTCCATAGAAGAAGTTGTTCACGGTCCAATCGAAGACGCGAGATCAGTGTGGAAAAGAATAGATCCATGTAATGGATCCTTTGCTCTACTGAGCTAGCTTCACACTTGTCAAAAAGTATATTTTTTAGAATATATATCTTCGCAACTTCCATTTCTTTCTTATTAATATAGTGTTAAGCTTGAGCCTGGATCCAATCCAGAGTCTGGTGAACCATGGACCTTCCAACCATCTCTTTTTCATTTTTAGTGATTCATAAGAAATGCAATGAAAACTCGAATCACGACAAGCGATCAAAGGACTTTCGGCTGGGTTGAGACCGGGAAAACTCACATCATTACATACAAAAGACTCTATTTGCCGCATTTCAATCTTAGTGCTAGCAACTGAAAGAGCTACTTCTAAATAAACTAACTGAATTAGACCTCCAGACCTCCTGCCACTGAAAGTCAGAAAATTAGACTAACAAATCTAACTTAGATAACTACGAAAACTATCTTGACATCGAGAAAGATCAAGTCAGACTCCTAGCTCGGAGGAAAAAAGTGTTAGTCAAGTTGGCGCTTCCCTGCTACTAACACTGGCTTGCATGCATATGAGGCTCGAAAGAGATTATATATCAGCTCATCAACCAGGCTGCTTCAAAGCCTACAGCTTCAATCAAGTTCACTGGCTAACAGGTAAACTCCTTGCTTGCTGAACACAACCGTTGTGCCCTCTGATTGGCTAGAGGCTCGAAGAAAGAGATAAAGATAGAGAATGAAGTAACTAGACTGATTTCAGGATTTGGTAAATATATATCTCTGACTGTCTCTGAGAATGTATTATAAAATCAAAATAGAGACCCCTAAGTATAGGGTTTGCTGCTCTTCTCTTCTTCTTTTTGAAAAAAAACTATGATTCGCATCTCTCTCACCCTGGTTGGCTACTGACTTGGCTTCACTCTCTCAAGAAAGAGTTCAATCTCCTATAAGATAAAGAAATAGAGAAAGCTAAAATATCCAGGAAGAGCTACTAGAAGCGTGAGTGTGCGGCCAGTAACGATCGAACTTCTTGCCTCTAACTCAGAATCAAGTATTAGTGAGTAAGGAAAGGCGAGAGAAGAGATTCTTTGGTAGGCTAGAATCAAAGTCGGGTTACTAAGCTAGGATTGGTGGTAATTAGTCTTTAACAGCCTTGAGTCTAATGTAAAGCGTATCCCTATTGGTGGACTCGACTTATTCCCTTGTGTAAATGGGACTTTCTCATTGTCTGGCATTCTAAAAACAAGTTGTATGGGCTTTTAAAGAGGGTTTCACAGGGTCTTTAGTACTATTGGTGGATTGGAAAAATGCCCATCTTCCTCTTTCAGCCGTTGCCTACTTCGGGGCGCTCACTCTAACGTCTTGCACCGGGCACGTCGGTGAATCAACCGGAAGCTTGACGTGTGCTTCCTGGTAATCCAGTCGCTTCCCCGGGGGAGGAAGCTAGTCCGGCTAATCTGACCCTACAAGTGGTCCCCTATCCCTATCAACCGGATGAAGTGATAGGGGGAGATTCTATTAAGACAATAAAAACTCGCCTTTTACAGTATCTCAAGCCTAAGTTAAGAATTCTATCTTTTGGACTTTTCACTTCCCCGGGGTTTCACTTATAAATCATTTCAGTCGGAGACCTGGTATTTGACTGATTGAATCGATAAATGATCTTCATATGGGGCGGTAATATCAGACAAGTTGTTTAATGCGCCTTCAAGAGCGCTTTTTGGGATTTGGTAATTGGCTTTACCGAAGAATGGCCCTAGTCTGATGGTGAGGGGACTCAGTCTTCTCGGACTATGACTCCTACATCTGCTTTGCTCTCTTCAGGTCTTCTCGGACTATGACTCCTACATCTGCTTTGCTCTCTTCAGTTAGCTCTAAGAAAAGAGAAAAAGTTCTGCTACGCACCTCTATCAATTCCATTTAGTGCTTGTATTGTCGGACATAGATTCAAAGACAGAATAGTTTCAATCCCAAATTCCCCTAGGGTTCTCTTTGGTTCTATTAGTTGAATCCCCAAAAGCAAAAGGGGAAGAAGTTCTTTGCGCCACGTGAGAGTTAGTCACTATCAATAGCTCCTTACTTAGACCCTTCGTTCCCCATAGCCTTTTTTTGGGGATAGCCTGGTCTTTCGTCGCCTTGAGCAGGGCCTCAAAAGGCATTTAAGCAGCTCTCGGCCCTGACCTTGCTGACCTTTCTCCCTCCGGTGCTTTACTAAGCTCTATCAAGCCCAGATCTCCCGACCCCCCGCCGCCTGCTGAATTCCCCAACCCTCATAAGAGGAAAGCCCATAAGATCCTAAGACCCTTCTCTTGCTCTTGTTTTCATTCAATATCCTCGGACTGAGTCACTCTCCGCTATGCCTTGCATCAAGCATGAAAACTTCTCCATTATTTGTTTAGTGCCTAGGTGGTTAATCAACAGATCCCTGCTTGACTTTTTGTTCAATGCTAGGATTCTCAGTCAGTTGATATGGTATTTTTGTCATTATATGAATCAGATAATCATCCTTTTGTGAACGAGCGGACTCAACTACATAGAATGTTAGGAAATTGGAGGTGTCGACATTAATTAAGCCACCCGCTCGAGGTTTGGGTGAAAGAGAGTTCTGTCCATCTTAAGAAGCGCGAGAAGGCGAGCGAAGTGAGGGAATTTTTGACAGTTTTTTACCGGCTTTCCTTTTTTGCATTACTTTAGGTAGGGTAGGCAATATCAAACCTTTATTTGAACCATATCTGATTCGAATAAATACCTCCCGAAACAATGACGAGATCTCTGACTTTGCCGTATTCTGTCTCACCAGTAGACACTAGAGCTTCCTTTAACTCTTAGCTTGCCCGTGAACAGAGACAGAGGGATTCTGTTCAATGGTTTGACGGGCCACCGCGGATAGTTGTTCTTATTCTTTGAAAGCAACACAACAGTAGCTACTATATTCCCTCACGCAAGTAAGGAATAGCGGTTAGTTCCCTTATCGCTCTAGTTTATCTGGGTAGGTACTATAGGAGTTCATTCTTGGCTTCTACTTATCTGACTTCTTAACCTACCCGTTTTGGTTGTTAAGCTGCTTATCTTGATTAACATCTTTATGGGACCTTTTACTCATAGTTTCCTCGCTTACGCCTTTGCTCCTCTCCTATCCTTGAAGTCGAGCTATCCTGTGGCACCCTTCTCTTTCTTTCCCTGTGGATGAAAGGTGGGTTAAAGAAGAATTCTTAGCATCTACAACAATGTTCTAAGGCCTATCTTTACTCTCCAATGGTATATGTAGAGTCAAAACACCTGCCTTTGCCCTATCCCATGGGATATTCCACAAGCAAGAGGTTCAATGGCACCAAAAGCCTAAATCAAGATTCTCCTCAGACCATAATAATATCTTTCTCTCCCTGTAGCAGTCTATTCAACTACTATGGATTTTAGGTCAAAAGTTGTATGCCGTGCCAATACTTCATAGCCTAAAGAGGTGAAATTGAGCTCGGTTAGTTCTCGGTTCATTCGTAAAACAATTAGAATGACTTTTCAGGCTAGTCTACCTTAAGGTTTTCTAACCTACCAACAGTGCTTACTGCGGACTCATACTTATGTTTCATCTTCTTCGGCATTCCCTTCCGCCCGGTTTTGGTGATTGACTAGCCTGATTCGGCTACCAACTCCTTTCCGGCTAGCTCCTTTATTAGGTAAATACATACCACAGCTCGGTAAGGCTCTCAAAAGGCTAGCGATGTGACCGATTCGATGACAGAGGTATGGCATTCCGTGTTTTCTCTTTTAAGAGTACGTGGTTTTCTCCCTGTTCTTCGCCATAGTAATAGTAGTTTGACGATTAATCTAACAGGTGTCTCTACCTTGGTTCATAATTCCTTATTTATACTTATACTCCATCTATGAGAGGTTCTCGGTAATCCTTATCCGAGTACATACAGCTGGAGAAGTTGAATAGATTCTTTCCTTTGAAGGTCAGTCTCTATCATGAGATTTCCTAATGTGCCAACCCAAGTATAAATAGGAATGATGTTCCCTCTAGTAATGAGACTAGAGAACGACAATGGTCTGACTCTAAAGTAGGACTACTATTCTAGACTACTTTTTTTTGGAGTAAAGAACTCAATTGGGAAAGTCAAAAGAAGGGCTGTGGGAGGCTAGGATTATTCGCTGACTGATAGGTTTAAAAGAATGTAGCTTGCTTCCGGATGATAGGATTGAGAAAAAGTACTCTCTCATCTTTCTCCTATCCTGTAGTGGTTGTCTACGAGAAGGCATATCTTACACATCAGGGTTGTCAACAAGAGAAGGCTTCAGGGTCGCTTCTGGAGTTCTTAGAGAAGGCTTACTTCTAGAGAAGAGGTCGTTAAGAAGGCCCTGGTAATAGAAGTAGCTCTACTCTTTGAGGCTCTGGTAGCAGAATACCATGTTGATGTTTATCCCATTAGTGCAGCTCTTTCCTAGGTCAAAATACCTAACAACAATAATCAGGCGGGAAGGTCGTAGGGCAAGGGGAATAGATCTTCATGCACTGGCTTTCCGGTAGCGGCAAAGAGCCCTTCAACCTCCCCCTTGTTGAATCAGGTGAAGGTTTGGTGTTATTATCAACATATCAGTAATTGATCATGTTAAAGGACGACGCTATCATCTCAGGTCTTTTTAAAGAATCCTGATACCAAGGAAGCAAGTGTAGCTTTGAAAGTAGCAAGGAGCCATCAGGGAAAACCTAGATTCAAGGTCGGAAGAATCGGAAAGAGACTTGAAAACGGCTCTAGCGGCCTCTTGGCTTCTTTCTTTACAGTCGGTCTAGGCCAGTAGCTGCTTTTGGCTTTCGAAAATTCAAGAATTGCATGAGCTCTAGTTTCCACTGTCAAACCTTTCGCAGGTGGGGCTATATCTAATATTCCTTTGCAAGAACAAGGCATTAGTGATGAACCTTTCATGCATAATAATGCATATTAGGGTTCTAAGTTTATGGGGCGATCCAGTTCATTGCCCCTATTTTCTTTTTTGTTCCTCTCTCTTATCAATTCGAAACACTTACTTATTTCTTAAAAAGAATTTGTGGGACTGAGCCTTCCGAATGAGAATGTTTAGTTTCCAAACAAGGCAAAAGTATACCATTATACCAAAGAGAGCTCATATGGACTTCCTCGCGTCTATGTAAGCATAGCTTGACTCTTGCCCGCGCATATACCCACGTCAAAGGCCATGACTTTCCCCTTCATCCATCATCCAAGATTGGTTTGACCACCCAACTTCTACTCATTTTATCCTTCCTCTTGACCTAGAAAGGCTCGACCTAGACTAGAAAGCCTTCAACCAATCTGAATTGGTGTTGGTTTGAAAGTTCTTTACCAAAGAGGACTATCCAGCCTGTTTTAGTTTTATGCAAGTCATGATCAAACTCTGTCTTATGATCGGATCGGGAGCCATCTCTTCCGTCGGGGAAAGATCCCAACTCGAGGTCTGGTGATACTTATGGATAGCTTTTCTTAGCTTATTCATGAGCTTACTATCTTATGGATTGAATGAATTAGCTAGAAGCTGCTTTTCTCTTCCTGGTGCTAGGTATTGCTTGTTTTAAGGCTTTTATTACTAGAGGACATTCTTCTATTTTGAATAGTGGAGAAAGACATCTCGTATTAAGTCTTAGAGTATAGTAGGTTCCCTTCTTCCTTCTTTATGGAATACCGGAATTTTAACTACTAGCATAAAAAACTAGAAGGCTATCCTCGCTTATTGATTAAATCCCTCCGAAAGATGCCGGAACTAGAAATAGAAAGTCAATTATCTTACTCTTGAATAATGTAACGACCCGCCACCCTATAATTGGGTATCCGATTACTAAATGGGTACCGAATCATTAATTTGGAATCAAACCAGGATTTAGATGAATCTGGGAAATAAATAATAAACTAAGCTAAACATTCACATCGCATTGAATTGAAAGGAAAGTGCAGGAATTAAAAGTTATTACAATGCGACTCGACACAGCAAATAATTACATATTCCAACTGAAAAGAAATAATTAAGCGTACAAGCCAGAAATAAAGATAACAACTACGTCGGGGCATACCCCGGAACAACAGCTGACGGCGCGAACTCACGTCAGCACACCCCTCGCTAAGTCTGCCTGGAACCCTCACCTGAAAACCGTAGGGGTGAGTCTCAACGAAAAGACTCAGTAGGGAACCTTCGATCCCCACCGCCCACTCACACACCCACAAGTGTAAAACACAGCTGAAGGTACAGTGAACAAGTAAAGCAGTAATCACTACTCCTAAATCTCGATATGAATCACATGCATTCGGAATCTATTTAACATGCATATATCTGATAACTAATTTACTAGGGAACCCACAACCAGTGTCTCGTCAAAATACGCCAACCACACAAATGAAGGTGGGAAACACCGACCCGCTGAGACCAAATAGTAACCCCTCGGATAGCACGCTAGCTACTCCGGCCCAACTGGCTCAGGTGGTTACTCCTTCCCCCAGCACGAGTGACACTCCACAGGTACCACACCCACACCGGTATTAGCAAACCCCGGGGTCCACCAGGTAACCCTCTCTCACTAGGCGTCACCCCGCCACACCCACCCCGGCGCTGTGCTCCACCCACACCAGCACAGGGTGATAAAGCGCTACAACTGTCACTCTAGGTCCACAGTCACATGAAACAGCACACGGTGCGATCCAGTCACATAGAATCATCATCCTCGGGTACAAGTAAAGCATGCATTTAACTAAACTATTTAATAGTGTAAACATATTTTAATAGCATGAATTAGTATGATTCTGTCTTGAATCGCGTCGCTCAAGGCCGACGCCATTCAAGTCCCCTGAACTGGTTCACTAAAACTCGGGCACAAAACCTGGCGTAAAACGCGTCGCCACAAGTAGCTGCCTTTTGAAAGGCGTCGCTATCCCTCGTCACTTGTTAGCGACCGAAAACAGGGACAAGCCATAGAGTGATTTCCACTAAAACGCGTCGTTGACGCAAGTCGCCTATTGAAAAGGCGTTGCTGTTCCTGGACGCCTATCAGTCCGGGGACAGGGTCTGTTATTGGGTTAAATTGCGTCGTGGGTGGGCACCGCCTTTCTAAAAGGCGTCGCTTCACCTCGACGCCATTTAACCCCGACAGATAGGTTCTCCCCTACGTTTTCCCCAATCCTCAAGGTGGGATTTCTCCCCTAAAACGCATAGAAAAGGGGCACAAAACATAAAGGGGAAGGAGGAGAACCTAACTACCCCTTAGAACACCCAATTTCTCATACATGCATTTAGCGTTTTCACCCCAAAAACACCCCAAAAGATGCTTCAAACGCGAGAAAACATGGTTTCAAAGAACAATGCACTAGAAATCATCACCCTACTGGTTACTTGAACTCCTCCAAGCTCCAAGCCGCCCACCCGTATCGCCCCACGCCGCCGCCGGTACCACCGAGGTCCTCGTTACTCCACCGGGACGTCGGCCGCCGTCCGGAGAGAAAACGCCGCGGAGGAGGTGGTGGTGGTACTGGTGGGAGTTAGGAGGCCGATGGAGTGGAGGGAGAGATGAAATGGTGGGAGGAAAAGAGGGAGGGGAAGGAGGTGTCACCGAAATCGCCGGAGGAAGGGAGGAGAGAGAGAGGGAAGGAAGAAATGAGGGAAAGGAAGGAGGGTTCGCGGGGTAACCAGAAACTGGGTAAAACGCGTCGTGCTGTGCGGACGCCTATCAGTTGACATGATGGGCCGTACTGACAGAACTCTAAAACGCGTCGCCTACCCAAGACGCCGTTCAGACAACAAGACCGGCACCGTACACGGACAACCCAGGGTCGCAGTTTGAATGGCGTCGTCCATAGCGGACGCCATTCAGATGACACGACAGGGCCGTACTCTCGCGACCCAAGTGATGGATATAGATGTCCTCTAAATCAATCATAAGGCACCTATTTCAATCTGGTTCACTAATAAATGGCATTAAATTCATTATGTAGATTGGCATATTTATATTTACGCATAATGAAGTCCATGAATATGTGCAATAGTCATCAGATTATGATGAGATCATAATAATGAGACTGATGACTTATAAACACATATTCTCAATTGTTCCTAGTCGTAGGATGTTTGAGAAGGACATCAAACATCTGGTTAGACTAGTACAGGTTATTCCAGCTCATGTGATGAGGGTAACTGATCTCGTTAGTTACTAGTGTGAAGACACAATGGTAAACCTGTAGGTGCTCATTGGGGAATGAGTTCACTGAACTGATCCGACATGAATCGCCGAATGGTAATTTACCTGACTGTCAATCGGCTTGATTTATCGTCACAGTAGTGTGGTTGATCCTTGGACTTGAGACACCAAAGACACCTTGTCAGTGGACTTCTGGACTTTGACCTTGACCTATAAATCCCTATCCACGGGATCTCTAATAGTCAAGGATCGGGTCCAGCGGAAGACCTTCGAAGGTGATTGTGTGTTCAATAAAGGATCGTTTGCTCTCAGGTAACTGGAGAGAGAATGCTCTAGAGTAGATCCGCATGAGTCTCTGGCCAAAGCAGAAACAATATCAGAAAAGTGGTTTTCGGATATTGTAAAGCGGAGTCTGATTCAAGTGAGTTGACAATCTAGGGTTTGACAGTTGACCATATCCTAGGTTAACTCGAGAGCATTGTGCGAACGAAGGATTATAGCCACGTGATAACTGTGGACGGACAGGTTCCATGAGCGAGTTGCTGAACCCCATTACCTTCCGGGATCATGCAGTGTTGCTTGGCACCCAACTTGATCGAAAGTCCGACCGAATTTACATGCGATGTTAATTCGGTTAAGTAATTAGTTAATATCTAGATATTAATTAATTACAATAAGTCAATAACTAGTTATTGGACTTAACGGGCTGAAAACCGGACTGGTAAATGGGCCTAGAGGGTCACACGCAATAAGATTCTCAGTCAGTGGTACATAAGTGGGGTTTATATTAACTCGGGGACTTTTGTGAAAAGTTGCGCCGACTTAATATATATACGCGCTGTTGAGAAACCTTGGGCCAAGCTCCGTCATTCCTCCCTTTCTCTCTCCTCCTCTGGGCGTCCCGTTCGAGGCGCTGAGACAGTTTCCGTCTCCGCCGCATATGATTCCCGAAAGTCGGGAATTCCCGTCGGCGGGATTTCCGCAATCGTTGTGGCGACGGATCTTCAACGAGCGAGCTGATACGGATGAGGGATCGAGGACGAACCACCGCGGAGGATCGCGTGGATACCACTAAAGGCCGGACGCTTGTGTGGCTCGCAGCATCGCCTCGACGAAATCAAGACGGAAGTGAATTCGAATCCGCACACGGTAATCAGATTCGAACCCGGTTTTTCGGTTTGCGTTTTTCGTTCCGAATCGGATCAGCGGGCATCGGGCGGGTTTAATTTTTGTTCTTCGTTTCCGCTGCGTTCTTCGCGTCTCGCCTGGATCCCAACCGTGGTATCAGAGCCAGGTTCCGCTCTGATCCGCTTCGAGACGACGAAATTATTATTCTAAATTATTTCATGCATAAATTCGTTTTTCCTCATAGATATTGTTCATGGGATGAACTTAGAATATCGAATTTAATTTTTCTGTGCGAAAAACGAAATTTTTTGAGGGTTTCATCGCGTTCTTCATGGTGATGAAGAACCGGATTTGTGGGCTTCAAAAGGGGATTAATAATGGTTGGACCATCTCTGTGGGTTTGCTGGTATGACCAGCTACCCCCTACCATCCCCGGAAAATTTCTATGGCGGCCGGTGGAGCTTTTATTCCCATAATTTTCAAGAGTTGAAAAGAATTGTGAAAAAGCTGAAATCTGTGAAACTGCACAAATCTCCAACTTTGGAGGTTCACCGGCGGCGAAGGAGTCGCCGGCCGGCCACCACCGGCGGGGGAAATGGAAGGGGTAACTCCCCTCTGCAATTTCCGGCCACCCTCGCGGTCGGCGGCGACGGCGGCGGCGGCGGCGGCGCCTGAAACCTGCAACAAACAGGGCCAAAAACCCTAAAACCTACCGGGTCGAACTGCCGGAGATGGGCCTGGACCGGCCGGCCCCGAGCCATTTCGGCCAGGCGGCCTGGGCCTGGCCCGGGTGCGCCAGGCACCGGACCTGGCTCGGCCAGGTCGCCCGAGCCAGGCCGGACCAGACCGAGCCTTTTTCCTGTTTTTAATGGGCTAGGCCCATTTAGCTCTTTTAACCCTAGCCTAATTAAACCCCAAAACCCCAATTAACCCTCTAAAAGTTTTTATTAATGTTTTAACCCACTTCTAATTAACTGAGAATTGCTTTAAATAAAGTTTAAAATATGTTTTAGACTTTAATAAATAATTTCCAATTAATTAAGGGTTATTATTAAGATATGATCTTAATTAGATTTTACAAGTATTGTTAAATCCCTTTTAATAAAATTATTAGAAGGTTCTTTAAGATACGATCTTAATTTAATTAACAATTGATGTTAATTTAATATATTTGATATGAATGATTAAAGGGGGTTAATTAAGATGAGATCTTAATTTAGTTATTAACAATCGTTGTTAATATCTTTTTATTAAAGGATTAAGGGGGATTTTAATTTAGATTTGATCTAAATGTTTAATTGACAAGTGTTATTAATTAATAATTAAGATATGATCTTAATATTAATTCTCTTTTAATTAAGAGATTAATGGTCTTAATTAAGATATGATCTTAATTCATCATTAACAACTATTGTTAATTTATATTTAAGATGTGATCTTAAGTTAATATTAACATGTGTTGTTAATTAAATGTTAAATTATGACCTTAATATTAAATAACAAATATTGTTATTTGCTCTTAGTTAATTGATTGGATTAATATTAATAATTTCTTAGCAATTGTTGTTAGGAAATTATTTTAATAATTTAGAGACACTTAATAACAGTTGTTAAGTGATTAATTAACTAATTATAATGGTTATAATTAAGTTAATTAATTCTTGAGTAATAAACCTTAATAAAAGTTATTAAGGATTAATTAAGTCTTAATAATAGTTATTAAGATTATTAATTAGTTTACTCAAGTATCTCTTAATTATTGGTTTTAATGTTCTAATCTACTTGGAATTAATCTTTTAATAAATGTTATTAAGAGATTAATTAAGTCTAAGATGTTAGACTATTTTGATTAGAAATGTTCTAATCGTTATTTCTTAATAATTGTTATTGAGAAATATGATTTTATTAAGGGGTTTTAACAAGGAGTTGTTAAGGGGTTGAAAATTTGAGTTGAAAATTCTTTTATAAATATTATTTAGAAATTTTTAATTCTTTCTAAATGTTAGATTGTTTCACATTAATAATTGTTATTAATGTGAATTAATATTAATCTAAGTGTTAGATTAATTAATTTAGAATTGTTCTAAATACTGCATGGAATATTTTAGAATTTTAATTTTAGCTTTGTGTGCGCATGTTGATGTGTTGAATGCTTTAAATTAGATTTATTGCATGTTAGAAAATGAGATTTTCGAAAATTCAAATTATCCAAGTTTGATTGGAACCCAGATTTTAAGAAAGCCAAAATTATTATATTTTCAAAATTTTAGCCTTCATGTGATGTGTTTTATCATGTATGGATGGTTAAAATTTGTAGTGGTCATGGACATGCACTTAGTCATATATCATATCATGTGATGGTGTGTGATTTTGTCGATTGTTTTGGAATGTGATGTTCATTAATTAAATCTTAATTAATGAGGCTTGCGTGCCTCCCTCTCTCCATTCCATTGTAATTCTATCTCCCTCTGATATTGTACTAGGCCATAAGGCTTTCTCTTACAATTTATTTGTATTTGAAATTGTTTTAAAATAAATATTATTTGTGTTTGATCGCGCCGACCGAGGAGAGGCGAGGATGATCCACAAATGCAACCAGGAAGGCGACAGGAGATGAGATCACCAGTGGCTATGTGTTTACATGTTTAGATTATATAAGTGTTATATAGTTTTGGTGATTAATTGTTTGGCTCCAGTTAATTACCGTGCTGTCCATGACTACATAATGAACATGTATAGATGATGCATACTTTTAGTTATTGATTATGAATCGATTGCTAATAAATAGGTATAGTTAAATATATACGATATATTTATAAATTATCACCTAGGATGAGACCGACTTAACATAAACAAAACCTTCAACATAAAGTCTAAGCCGGAGCGCGAGTCATTGAGAATGTACCGCGTGGCTCTCCATCAATATAGTTCTTAGAACTTGATTCAATGATGACAGTTTCTACGTGTTTACCCGAGATCTACCACCATCTGATGAAATGACTATTAACTATGGCATTATGATGCCTTAAGATTGGAATAGGGGAACGGTGTAGCTATCCTCGCGTTTACCTGGGAGCTGCATTCTTACTCTACTCTGTCACGTATTGATGGTAAAGCATAGACCATGTATAATGGTCTACTGTGTTTACCCGGGACCATTAAAGACCTGGGAGCCGAAATAAGATCGGATATTGCAAGGAACTACAATTACCATGAGATGGTTGCTCTAAGATAATGGTATGATACTATTTGTTTACCCGAGGTCATACTGTGATTCTTGGAGATTCTGATCCTCACTAGAAGACCGTCGGAGTCTTCCGTTCTGTATACCTGAAGGTTATACAGTCCGTCGAAAAATAGTGGGAAATAATTCAAGATAAAAGACCATAATTGAATTATCAGAACTATCTGCTTAAATCACGTTATTTCCTTCGATCACTAATATGTCGTCTATTCGAGATTTTGGCATATTGGATGCCAATACTTCTCATATTCAGACTGACTAGAAAACTCTGAAGAATGTCTTCAGGGCCAAGTGAAAGTCACTATCCTAATCAGATATCATGAATCCTCTTACTTGGATAGACCAAGGTGAAAAGGTACTCATGGTATGCCTTATTGAAAGGTAATGATTGTCATGAAATCTTTTATTTGGATAGACCAAGATGAAGAGATATTCATGATATGTCTTTGAGAAAGACTAGTGGTAAGATTTTAAACGGTCGAACCTACACCTGAAAGGATAAAGGAAAGTCAGCTGAGATAGAGAAGTAGCAGTTCTCCCACTACAACCAATATAAGGATATTGGTAAAGGCAAAAAGAATATGGAACTTGAAAGAAGTTTCATACATTCTTATTAACAACTTTTGCATGTCTATTGGAGAATTAGCGTATCCAATATGAGATATTGGAATTGATTCTCAGAGCTGCGATAGTGTGCAGACTTAGACAAGTAAAAGGAAATCGAGAAAATGTAAGTGTTGAGTTAGACTCAACTATTTTTCATGATATTCATAGATTGATGTCTGACAGTAAATCTTTGTATATCTATAGGAGTCTAAAATGAAACTGAATAATTGTTATTTAGTTACATAAGATATCAATAATTATAAAAGTGAATAACGTTGACTGAGAATGAATAATAGTTGTTCAAATCAGTCAATGCACTATAGATTCTTAAGTGACATTTCATGTGATGAATGTTCACAAGTCTCTTATAGAAATGAACTGTGTGAGTCCTGATTATCTATGGTATTGTTCACAGGATTATACAATAAGAAATCATTGATGCTGATACATATTGATGTAAACAGCTCAAAGGCTAAAAGATAATCACTACTGTTGACATACCTTATAGTTTACTCTTGGAATGATTCGACTGCATGTACTTACTGAAGTACAAGACGAATATATTTGAGAGATTAAGGTATAAGATCAATATGAAGTATTAGAATTTTTGATTTGATCAAAGAAACAAATACTTAGGTATATGATTCACATAAATCATTAAAAGGATAATTGTATCCTCGCTCGATTGATCCTCATTGTGCATCATAGCAATATGATAGAATGAGGAATTGCACCTTAATAAGATATGGTGCAATACATAATAAGATTTGAATAATTCTTATCCTTTTGAACATGTGTATGAACACTAGATGTCCATACTTTAAAGATGGTTCCAAGTAAGTCAGTGTGTGTCCATATAAGATATGGAAACCAAATAATTCATATAAGATGTGAATTATGAATAAACCTGATTTAAAAGTCAGGTATTATCGCGATGTGAATTTGTAAATGTCTGAAGAGTTTGGACATTACAGTTATTGGCCAGACGATAATGAAATAATTGTCCTCCTGAAAACTGTCTTCTGTGAAGAGGAATATATCCTCAAAGAAGACAGTGGGAGCTGATAAAACTAGAAGATGTTCTAGATTCACAAGTTAACATAAGATTATTAGATAATCTTTAGTTGTTTGGAACCGGTCATGACACATCAGAGAGCTTCATAGATTTTGAGATTCTCTCAGTGACTAGAAGGATATGTTTGACATATCTGTTTTAGCAAGATGAGAGGAGCTCAAAATAGATTATGATCTAAAATCTATGATAATGATGCTCTCTGTCATTACAACTTTGAGATTGATAAGTTTATTAGAATTCTACTTGTCAATACTGCCAATCATGAGATGATGACAGTTGGATATTAAAAGCGTCCACTCAATGTGATTGAGGTAAAGATGTATATGATACACCTTTAAAGCTTTTAAAATGTCTAGGAAGCGAGTTATGATTTCAAAAGATTATTTTGAATCAAACTAAAACTTCTCAAAGTTGTAATAAGAGTTTTTGACTTAATTGTCAGATATTATGTGATCGTTAAGAATGATCACAGATTGTGTGTGTTCAGAAAGGACAGTGGGAGCACAGTCGCTTTAGTAATGCTTTATGATAATAACATCAAAGTCATTGAGAATGACTTCAGGATGTTACTATTAGTGAAAGCATTGTTAACCATGTTTTCCTCCATAATAAGTTTAGTTATAATATCTCACGTATTGGAAATACGAATCTATTAAGATAGATCGGTGGAGATATTATATTGACCTGTATGTCAAGATGTTTAGCATAAATGTAATGACTGAGATTTCGGGTTCTGAATTCGGGTCGGGTTCGGGCCGGATCCCCTGGTTTGGACCCTGGAGGGGTCTTGAGATTTCTGCTGAATGGCGTCAACAGTGCTCGACGCCTTTCAAAAGGCGTCAGGTTGTGTGGACGCCATTTAGGGTCTGTTGGTTGTTGCGCCACGTGGGCGGGTTTCGGGCCGCGAGAGTACGGCCCCTGTTAGATTTGTCTGAACGGCGTCCAGCTCGGTCGACGCGTTTCAGACTGCGACACCTGCGGTGTCAGGGTACGGCGCCAGAGCGTTGTCAGTACGGCCTGTCTTGTCGTCTGAACGGCGTCCGCGGTGGGCGACGCGTTTCAGAGCGGTGTCAGTACGGCCGTCCTGTCAGACTGATTGGCGTCTGCCTCGATCGACGCGTTTTAGCGGGATTCTGGTTGACCCCGCGAACCTCCCCTTCTTTCCCTCATTCTCACCTTCACACTCTCTCTCCTCACCCTCTCCGCCGTCTCCGGCGATTTTCTTCCTCTTCTTCCTCTTCCAACCACTCCATAGCCTCCTTGCCTCTCACCTCTACCTCCACCACCTCTTTCGCGGCGTTCCCTTCTCCGGACGGCGGCCGACGTCCCGGCGGAGTGGCGGCGTCCTCGAGGGTACCGGCGGCGGTATGCGGTGCGGCAGGACGGCGGCACGGAGTTTGGCGGAGTTCGAGAACCGGTAGGGGGACGAAACCTTGCTCGTGTTGCTCGTTTGCTTCTTGGCATGATGTGGCGTGTGTGGGGCTAGATTGAGCATGTTTAGGGGGGTTTCCTTGTGGGAATAGCGGTGTTTGCGATCGTGGATTCGTAGCATGATTATGTGGTTGAGCTCCTCTTCCTTCCCTTTTGGTTTTGGGGCTTTTCGGGGTGCCCGGGGTTCAAGGGTGAAGCCCTCGGGTTGAACCAGGAGACCTGGTTTCTGGCGCTAAGTAGCGTCGTACCTGGTCGACGCCTTTCCGAAAGACGTCGGGTCAGTACGACGCGTTTTAGGCCAGAAACCTCCTTGTGTGAGGTTTCCTGAGTTAGGGGTTCTGCGCTAAATGACGTCATGGATGGACGACGCCTTTCAGAAGGACGTCGGGCCATCATGACGCCATTTAGGCAGGAAATGCCCCCGTTTAAGGGTTCTGCAAATCTGGATTTCTGGGTTGAATGGCGTCGAGACACCCAGACGCGTTTTAAATGGCGACTTCAACGGTGGACGCGTTTTAAGGATAAATCGGGCTTTTAATAAACCTGTCTAAGGGTCTTGAATGGCGTCGACCTCGGTCGACGCGATTCAAGACAGGAATGCTTAATGCTGTGATTTCGTGTATATTTCACGGTGGGATGATTATAATGCACGCTTTGGGTTGTATACTGAGACGGGGACTTCTGCGTGAGTGGAATTATATCACCTGTGTGTGTGTGTGTGCTTTAACTATATACTGAGACTGAGGTTTACTGTGTGAATGGAGTCATGTTATATGTGTGGTTGTGTTATGCGAATGTGGATCGGGTTAACTGTGGTTTACGTTTGTCACCATGGGCTGATGGGAGAAGGGCTATGGTGTCTGTGAGGAGGGGTGCTTGTTGTGTTTTACCCTTGGCTGAGACAAGCAGAACCACCTTGAGCCCGTCGGGCCGGAGTAGCTGGTGTGCTATCCGAGGGGTTGCTGTTTGGTCTCAGCGGGTCGGGGTTTTCCTTGGTTGTCGTGACAGCTTCCGGCGTGTTTCTCGCTGTGGAGCTGGTGGTGTTTCTGGTGGGAGTTGGTTTACCCTTTAGCCAGTGGGCCTGATGTGACCTTTGATCAAGGTTACGAGTGGTACCTATAGCCCTTGGCCTGACGCAGCCCGGGAGAGTTGGGTTTGTGGGTAGTTCCTGTAGCTTCGGCTTGACGGGGGTTCGCCGGTCCCAAGGGCCCTCCTGAAGCGCTGAGGCCTAGCGTGGAGGCAATCCGGTGGTAGGACAGTAGTCTAGACTGCTTGTGTGCACACGTAGCTGGCAGTGGCGGTACACTGAGTCCAGCTAGTCCTAGTTTGGCTCACTGCCTCACCCTACAGTGCCCCGGAACGCTGTAGGGGTGGACAGGCGTGAGCAGTGGTGGTAGTGTTGGGAGGCGACGTTCGACTTCGCTCGACAGTGTGGTTTAGTCGCTTCGTGGACTTTGACTGTGAGTCGTGACTCCGTGTTGGGTTCTTCGGGTTACTTAGAATGGTTCTTGTTACACTACTTACCGTGCGTTTCATATCAGAGTTGGGTGCTGTGTTTACTACTTTACTTAAATTGCCATATATTCCTGTTGTTACTCTTGTGGGTGTGTGAGTGGGAGGCGGGGGATCGGATGATCCCTACTGAGCCCATTTCTGGTGTGGCTCACTCCCTGCGGTTTCAGGTGTGGACCTCGAGGCGAGCAGGAGCGTGGTGTCTTCTTGGTGTGCGGACCAGCAGCTGTCTTAGTTCCGGGGTATGCCCCGATGTTGTTGTACTTCCTTCTGCCTGTACTTATTTAATTGTTGGATATGTAATTATTGTTGGACTGTATACGGACATTGTTATTTTCCTTCCTGCGCACTTGCTTATCTTTGCAGTCCGTGAGATTGTCATATTTAATCTTGTTTAGCACTTGCTCCTCCAGACGTGTTGTGTGAGATCCGGGTGTGAACCCGTAGTTAATGGGCCGACATCCATTTAGTGACCGGGTCTCCGGTCATAGGATGACGGGTCGTTACAATAAATTTCATAACAAGTCTCAATTGTTGAGATATGAAATTTATTCCTTTAAAGAAAAGGTTCCTTAAAGGATACAGGAGTGAATTACATTATTAAGCGCTTAAGAAGTGTTAAGGATGCATTCACGTATATGGAGAGGATGATTTGAAACTATGAGGTCACACTGACTCAAATTTCAAGTCAAATAATGGATTCAACCTTCTAGTAGAAAGGAATGGATTGGAATGGTTCCAATCCAGAACTCGATATTAAGGTGACGACATAAACAAATGATACTGTTATTAGAATAGTATGGGTGAAAAAGTTCATCCCTGAACTAGATGTAATTCTAAAAGGTCTTTAATACCATCCTATCGTTGTAGGACAACAGTGGGAGCAATGAATTGTGTGATCGAGCCATGGTCTCTTCAGAAGTTGCAGAACATTCTGAGGCACTTCCACAAGTTCGGAGACAAAGGATAAATAGGAAATAACGTAATGAAAAATATTCCATCTATAGATAATTTAGCTCATCCCTAACCATCAGGGCCTGAACTACAGGATCCGACCCCGAAAACTTCCCCGATAACCGGATCCGAAAATCTCAGTCCTTACAAATAACCACTCGAAAGAAAGAGTGATAGGGCTATCAATACCTTGCTTAATTAGCTTTGGTACAGGAGAAGAACAATTCGCTTAGGCATTCTTTAGATAATGACTTTATTACTTTCTCATAACTACTCCCATGAATATTGCATACTTTAACAACTCTATTCAAGTGCTTCCGGGATAGTGTTAATACCACAGAGAATCTTCATTTCCCTAGCTTCTGAATATCTAGTTTAGTCAAGGAAATGAAGATTCCCTCTATTCAAGTGCACTGTGCAAACCAAACAATGGCATCCCAAAGCAATAACCACAGATGGAGGAGCATTCATTCCTCTTTTTAACCAGTTTTTCCAAACCAAGATATCCTGCCTATCCCCGGACTCTCTCCAAAAAGTAGCATCGTAGCAAGAGTGGTTTTGACTAAGCATATGCCGAAGGATCAGCCGAAGTAGAGCTAAGTGGCTGGTGGCTGGGTCAGGATAAGTATGAAAGCTACGGTCGACTTAATCCAATTGATTGGATTGGTTAATTTCGTTACTAATCCGAAACAGTCAACCTATAGATTGAAGGAAATTCCCACTGAGATGATTAAAAATCTAGCCTCCTTAGTTTGATTATTTGGTTAGATGGTCAAAATCTAATCAATGGATGAACTAGAACCCTCGAGAATCATTCAAAGACTTGATTATTGCTTTGAAAATGACTTCGAAGATGCCCTTGTGGAGCACCATTTCATTCATATCCCGACAAGCCAAACGTTGGCTATTCTTCTACTTAAATACACGAATTCAGATATTCAAAATTCTGACTTGGGTCCTACTGCCTTGTCCAATCATAGGCATTATGTCTTGGATAGATAAGGCATCCTGATACCCACTTAGTTACATCATCAACCTTAGATATTGACTGCGAAAGCTTAATGTCGATAAGAAAGAGCATTAAAAGAAGTAATTGTCAGAGCACTCTACCTACCACTGACCCTGAGAGAACAAGCCTCTGGGATGATCCTTCCCCAGCTCTCTTTGACCTACCCGTGGAATCTTTCCTTTATCATAGGGGGTGGGTGGATGAGCCAGATGCATATGGGGTCTTTCCAAAGGCATTCTTTAAAAGATAAAAGTCAATTGTTTGCTCAAAAGTTTGCCGGAGAGGCTGAAAGTGATTGAAGTACTCTCTTTCGGGGATGCTTTCATGTATTTCCCAGGAATTCTGTTCATCCATAGAACCCGGAGGTTGATCTTTCCAAGCGGGCAGGCAAACCTTGCAAGCTAGGATCTCAAAATGGTAGCACAAACAAAAGCAGCATTTCCCGCTTCGCTAAAAGATTTAATTTAATATATAAAGTATACCCTACTTAATGAATGAGACTATTCTCCCCCTACCGGAGGAATGACCCTAGGAACAATCCTTAGGCATACTTTTCAGTGTAGGGCAGTCCGCTCCTATGGTCGGTGTATGAACAGAAAAGTCATACAATTTTGCTTGGGAGCCGGTCGAAACGCACACTTTATGAATAGGAATATACCAAAACTGCAGAAGTTTGCCATGGTCTGTGGAATCGGTTGCAATCCCTATCCAAACGGTCGAGCAGTTTGCAACTTTGATCCCTAACCTAAAGGTCAGTTTGAAACTCCCGGTCTAACAATGTATTGTCCCATCTCCTAGCTCAAACGTTGAGCAGTTTGGTCTTGCCAGAGCCTCCCTATTCCTATGGGTCGAGTGAGCTCTTGCTTCTCCGCTTCGAGTAGCCGACTCGCCGTTTCCTACCAATTATTGGATTACCTTTCAAAAGATGCCGAGCCAAGATCAGGTGATTTTCTTCCTCTAGTTAGGCATAGTCCGAATTAGCTCGTCAATGGTAGAAGCTGGAGGTTCATCGGGTTAAGCCAGTCAATCTATCCAAAGAGCCTACCCTACGCCTCCTATAATATAATAGATTCAGCTCTAGCTGCGCTTTGCTTCTTTCTTATATGATTTGCTGGCACACGCTAATGGAAGAACCAAAGAACGGAATGGGATGATCGATGGTACCATTTTCTTCCTTCCTGACGGACCAAGCACCGACGTTAATCTTTCATATGTGAGTTAGTTTTCCATACCCAATTATCTTACATGATCGAGACTCTCCTATCTCCATTTCTCTGGTCACACATTCGAGTAGAACCAAAAAAGAAGGGTGGTGGGTTGGGAACTAGTTCACCTGAACTGATTGACTCGCTCGTCATGTTGCAAGGAGAAAGAATGCCTTAAAATCGAAAAGAAAGAGAACAACTATATTTTGATACGCTATTTCTCGCTGAGCGAGGGTGGGTGTAAGGACTGAGGTTTCGGGTTCAGTGTTCAGGTCGGTTTCGGGCCGGATCCCCTGGATTAGGCCGTGAGGGGTCTCGAGATTTCTGACTGAATGACGTCAGCACTGCTCGACGCCTTTCAAAAGGCGTCAGGTTGTGTGGACGCCATTTACGTCTGTTGCTGTTGTGCCACGTGGGCGCCACGTAGGCGGGTTTCGGGCCGCGAGAGTACGGCCCCTGTCTCGTCGTCTGAACGGCGTCCATGATGGACGACGCGATTCAGACTGCCACCCTGCGGTGTCAGAGTACGGTGCCTGACATGTCAGCTGAACGGCGTCCGTGGTGGTCGACGCGTTTCAGAGAGCTGTCAGTACGGCCCGTCCTGTCATCTGATAGGCGTCTCTCTCGCTCGACGCGTTTTAGGCAGTTTCTAATTGACCCCGCGAGCTCTCCTTTCTTTCTCTCATTCTCACCCTTTCACTCTCTCTCCTCTCCCTCTCCGCCTCCTCCGATCCCACTCTTCCCCTTTCCCTTCCTCTTCTTCCTCTTCCACCACTCCAACGCCTCCCTACCTCTCACCTCTGCCACCACCACTTCCTTCGCGGCGTTCCATTCTCCGGACAGCGGCCGACGTCCCGGCGGAGTGGCGACGTTCTCGGGGGTACCGGCGGCGGTCTGCGGTGCGGCGGTTCGGCGACACGGAGCCAGGAGGAGTTCAAGTAACCGGTAGGGGGACGAACCTTGCATGTGTTGCTCGTGTTTTCCTAGGCATGTTGTGACGTGTTTTGGGCTAGATAGAGCATGTTTAGGGGGTGTTCTTGTGGGTATGACCGTGCTCGTGAATGTGGATTTGTAGTATACTTGTGTTGGATGAACTTCTTTTCCTCCCCTTCTGTTTCGGGGCTTTTTCGAGGTATTTGGGGTTAAGGGAGAAACCCTCGGATCGAACCAGGGAACCAGGTTTCTGGCGCTAAACGGCGTCGTGCCTGGTCGACGCCTTTCAGAAGGACGTCAGGGCAGTACGACGCGTTTTAGGACAGAAATCTCCCTGTTCGAGGTTTCAAGAATTAGGGATTCTGGCGCTAAATGACGTCGCGGATGGTCGACGCCTTTCAGAAGGACGTCGGGCCATCGTGACGCCATTTAGGCAGGAAATCACCCCGACTGAGGGACTTAGTTCGAGGATTCTGGGACTAAAAGACGTCATGGGTGGGCGACGCGGTTTAGAATAGCGTCGAGCCACCATGACGCCTTTTAAGGCAGAAATCCCTCGATTAATGTTTTCTGGAATTCCTGGATTTTCGGTGTGAACGGCGTCTGAGGATGTTGACGCCTTTTAAAAGGCGACCACTGGTGTCGACGCCTTTTAGGCCAGATTCTGAGGCCGGTATTTCATGAACCAGTTTAGGGTACTTGAATGGCGTCGGCCTTGGGCGACGCGATTCAAGACAGAACCACACTAATCCATGCCAGTAAAATGTGTTTACACTGCTAGATAGTTGGTTAATGTATACCGTTAGTATACTCGATGTGATGGACTCTCCGTGACCGGATCGCACCGTGCCGTGTTTTCTGTTTCGGTGGACCTAGAGTGACAGTTGTAGCGTTCTACACCCTGTGTCGGCGCGGAGGGACACAGCGCTGACGGGAGCAGTGGCGGGGTGACGCCTAGTAGAGAGGGTCACCTGGTGAACCCCGGGGTTAGCTAGCTTGTACCGGTGTCGGAGTGGTACCTTTGGAGTGTCACTCGTGCTGGGGGAAGGAGTAACCACCTGAGCCAGTTGGGCCGGAGTAGCCAACGTGCTATCCGAGGGGTTACTGTTTGGTCTCAGCGGGTCGGTGTTTGCTGGGGGAAGGAGTAGCCGCCGAGGTAGCCAGCGTGCTATCCGAGGGGTTACTGTTTGGTCTCAGCGGGTAGGTGTTTCCCACTTTCGGAGACGTGGTTGACGCGTTTTGCCGAGACGCGAGTTATAGGTCCCTTGGTAAAATGATTTCTGAGATATGCATGTTATATTCCAAATGCATGTGGTTTATATCGAGAATTTAGGAGAAATGTGTTACAGCTTTACTTATCTTGTTCCTATGTATCTTTGTAATTGCACTTGTGGGTGTGTGAGTGGGAGGCAAGGGATCGGATGATCCCTACTGAGCCCAGTTCTGGTGTGGCTCACTCCCTGCGGTTTTCAGGTGTGGACCTCGTGGCGAGTGGCGGCGCGTGGTGTTCTCCTTGGTGTACGGACCAGCAGCTATCTCAGTTCCGGGGTATGCCCCGATGTTGTTGTACTTTACTTCTGCCTGTACTTCTTTAATTATTGGACCATGTAATTATTGTTGGACTGTGGACGGACATTATTACTTTACTTCTTGCATACTGTACTTCCTTGTAGTCCGTGTGAATGTTATATTTAATCTTGTTTAATGCTTACTCCTCCAGATGTGTGTATGAGATCCGGGTGTGAGACCGTTGGATAATGATTCGATGCCCATTTAGTGATCGAGTCTCCGATCATAGGGTGGCGGGTCGTTACAGTGGGCGTAGATGGGATTCCTTAAGGGATGTTCTAACTCGAACGAAAGGTTGAGGGTCCGAAGGAGCTCGACCACAAGGAGAGGAGCAATAAGCCACTCGATTGAAAGGAGAGGAGCGATAAAAAGAACCACTCGACTGAAAGGAGAGGTATGAACTCGATGACTCGACCAGCGGGAGAGGGCTTGGGCTTTCCCTCACTGAAGGAAGGGGAATCAAGGGTGGATTTCAAGTTCCAGTTTCCATATAACGAACGAAAGATTTAGTCAACCACAACCATGCTTGACATCGATGAGTTTAGAACTGGATCAGATCGACTTTTTCTACATCAAGTGCTTCCCCAACTACTTTGACGAGCAGGACAGGAAGTGCCTCCCGCTTTATATCAAGCACAACGGATGCTTGATATGGCCGTGCGCAAATAGATGGAGATCCGGATGGAATGATGGCACAGACGGACTGCTTTAGGATCGGGGACTGGATGTAGAATGGAATACGCCCATCAAGACAGGGCAAGCAATTGATGGCAGGGATCACCTAGGGTTTCATTCCATTATCGGCCAATATGGAGAATTTAGATTGAAAGGAGTTGTAGATGAAAGACAGAAAGCCTTACTGATGATTCGATGGACGGAATAAGCTAGTGACTACACATAAGGGGGAGGAAGGCAAAGTGTTCAAACTCAGGAAAGCCGGTTTCAAACAGTCTCCCAGAGCGTGGTTTGAGAGATTTAGCGGGGCTATGGTAGAGATTGGGTTCAGGCGGTGCCATGCATACTACTCTGTGTTCATCAAACGAAGGGCCGAAGGAACAACTCTTCTTCTAGTGTATGTGGAAGATATTTTCCTTACTGGTGATGATGGGAAATCCATCAAGTTTGTTCTTGTTCATACAACCTATTCACAAGAACACAAGCAATTGATGAGCTCCTGGAGGACCCTTTGCCATATGTTTATTGATCTTTTTCTACTTGCCCCTTCTTCCTTTAATGAAATAGATCGGTCTTCCTGCTTAATCAGTACAAGATTCCCGTCCTCGCCCCCACCGATATGACAATTTGACATCGCTTGCCTCTAGCCGTGGTAGTGAAAGTAGGTGTCATTCCCATCCTTGCCACTGTTGCTATTAGGGTTGGTTTTCGATATGGAACAACTGACTGACGTACTGGTGTTGACTTTGCTTATTGCGCATATGTTTTTTAGTTGGCTCACTCTTTTCGTTTGCAGGGTCACGCTCACGAACGTCAGAATCAAGCTTTCGATCACTACTCTCAGAATTTGGATCTCGACCGTACAGTTTGATAGAAGTTTTTCCTGTCTTTGTTGTTATAGATTCCGTGAAAAGTTTAGCAAGAGCGATTGTTTAACTCACTTACTGATCAAGTGACAATGCCAAAGCGAGCAGTTCGATAGCTCGTTGCCCGTTGAATAACCCATTAAAGTGGCCGGTAGCGAGGGCAAGAAAGGCATAGGATCCTGTTGATTCCACAGTCGATTTTGAAGCTTACGAGTTAGATTATGCCGTTGATTCCGCTCTGGTTAAGCCACTGATGAAGCCATCCAGTCGTTTATTCTTTTTCGATTCTCGAGGGAGCGCTAGTCTCATTATACGATGCTACATAGGGGACTTGTAACGACCCGCCATCCTATGACCGGAGACCCGGTCACTAAATGGATTTCGGCCCATTAACTGCGGGTTCACACCTGGATCTCACACAACACATCTGGAGGAGTAAGCGCTAAACAAGGGTAAATATGACAATCACACGGACTACAAAGATATAACAAGTGCGCAGGAAGGAAGATAACAATGTCCGTATACAGTCCAACAATAATTACATGGTCCAACAAATTAAATAAGTACAGGCAGAAGAAAAGTACAACAACATCGGGGCATACCCCGGAACTGAGACAGCTGCTGGTCCGCACACCAAGAAGACACCACACGCCGCCACACGCCTCGAGGTCCACACCTGAAACCGTAGGGAGTGAGCCACACCAGAATTGGGCTCAGTAGGGATCATCCGATCCCCTGCCTCCCACTTACACACCCACAAGTGCAACAATACGGATATATGACAGTTAAACAAAGCAGTAAACATAGCACCCAAACCTGATATGAAACGCACGCATAAGTAGTGTAGCAGGAAGACTTCTAAGCAACCCGAAGAACCCAACACAAAGTCACGTCTCACAGCCAAAGTCCACAAAGCGACCGAAGTCAAACGTCGCCTCACAACAGTACCACCACTACTCACGCCTGTCCGCCCCTACAGTGTTCCGGGGCACTGTAGGGTGAGGCAGTGAGTCAAACTAGGACTAACTGGGACTAGTGAACCACCACTGCCCAGCTACGTGTGCACACAAGCAGTCTAGACTACTGTCCTACCGACCGGATTTCCTCCACGCTAGGCCTCGGTGCTTCAGGAGGGCCCTGGGGACCGGCGAACCTCCGTCAAGCCGAAGCTATAGGAACTACCCACAACCCTAACCTCCCGGGCTGCGTCAGGCCAAAGGGCGAAGGGTACCACTCGTAACCTTGATCAATGGTCACATCAGGCCCAGTGGCTACAGGGGTAAAACAACTCCAACAGTACCACAACCAGCTCCACAGCAAGAAACGCGCCAGAAGCTGCCACGACAAACAGGGAAACTCCGACCCGCTGAGACCAAACAGCAACCCCTCGGATAGCACACCGGCTACTCCGGCTCGACGGGCGTGGTTCTGCTTCCCTCAGCCAAAGGTAAAACACAACATGTACCACTCCCCCACCGGTACGGCACAATGCCTCACAAACACCATGGCTCACCCCCATTGGCCCATGGTGACAGACGTAAACCACAGTAGTTCAAATTCCATCCGCATAAACACACACACACATGATATAATTCCATTCACGCAGAAGTCCTCAGTCTCAGTGTACAACTTAAAGCATGCATTCGAACCATCCAATCGTGAAACATGTGTTAAATAATAGGAGTGAAGCAGTTCTGTCTTGAATCGCGTCGACCGAGGTCGACGCCATTCAAGCCCCTAAAACAGGTTCATTAAAACCAGATTATTCCTTAAACCACGTCGACATGGAAAGCCGCCCTTTAAAACGCGTCAGAGCCCACAGACGCCATTCACCCCAAAATTTCATATTGCAGAAGCCTCAGTCGGGGTGATTTCCTGCTTAAAAGGCGTCATGATGGTCCGACGTCCTTCCGAAAGGCGTCATCCATACATGACGTCTTTTAACGCCAGAACCCCGTACAACGAAACCTCGAACAGGGAGGTTTCTGCCCTAAAAGGCGTCGTACTGCCCTGACGTCCTTCTAAAAGGCGTCGACCAGGCACGACGCCGTTTAGCGCCAGAAACTTGGTTCCCTGGTTCGATTCGAGGGTTCCTCCTTTAACCCCAAACACCCCGAAAATGCCCAAAACAGAAGGGGGAGGAAAGGGAAATCAACTACCATAAGCGTGCTACAATTCCACAATCCCTAACACGGCCATTCCCACAAGAAAATCCCCCTAAACATGCTCAGTCTAACCCAAAACATATCATGCCACGCCAAGGAAACCATAAGCAAGATAATCACGATTCATGCAAGGTTCGTCCCCCTACCGGTTCTTGAACTCCTCCAAGCTCTGTGCCGCTGACCCGCCGCACCGCAGACCGCCGCCGGTACCCTCGAGGACGCCGCCACTCCGCCGGGACGTCGGCCGCCGTCCGGAGAATGGAACGCCGCGAAGGATGTGGTGGAGGTAGAGGTGAGAGGTAAGGAGGTATTGGAGTGATGGAAGAGGAAGAAGAGGAAGGGAAGGGAGAAAGGAGGGCGGAGGGGGCGGAGAGGGCGAATAGAGAGAGAGGGTGGAGGCGAAGAATGAGGGAAAGAAGGGGAGGTCGCGGGGTCAATCTGAATCTGGCTAAAACGCGTCGATCGAGACAGACGCCAATCAATCTGACAGGACGAACCATACTGACAGCGCTCTGAAACGCGTCGCTCACCACGGACGCCGTTCAGACGACAGGACAGGCCGTACTGACAACGCTCTGGCGCCATACACTGACATCGCAGGGGTCGCAGTCTGAATCGCGTCGTCCATCGTGGATGTCGTTCAGACGACACGACAGGGGCCGTACTCTCGCGGCCCGAAACCCGCCCACGTGGCGCATACGTGGCACAACATAAAGCAGACTTAAATGGCATCTACACAGACAGACGTCTTTTGAAAGACGTCGAGCAGTGCTGACGTCATTCAGTCAGAAATCTCAAGACCCCTCAGGGTCGAAACCAGGGGATCTGGCCCGAACCCGACCCGAATACAGAACCCGAAACCTCAGTCCTTACATTCTCCCCCCCTTAAAAGAATTTCGTCCTCGAAATTTGCAACCGCTCAACGATAAACTCGGCTAACCATCACATGCCGACACACTGATTACAACAATCATTCTCACCAATCACACCACAGGGCTCCACATAATTAGTCAATCAAAGCCACACCAAGCTAACCAAGATTGTCAATTTTGACAAGAGCTGAAAGATCAAATAACCCAACATTCGAAAGGCACATATTACAAAACCAATTCTCTATCATGTCCAAGTACATAAAAGTGTCACAAGAGTTCACAACCACCTCTGAATAAGACAAGATAAAAGTGCATATCTAGCCCAGCCTCTCGGACCTCCACAGAGAGACGCAACTCCACTCAACGTCTCGAACTCCTACTGACTACTCGGCTCCTGGCCTGCCTTATTCTTCTGGGGACAGTTCCTCGCGAGATGTCCCTTCCTACCACAGCCAAAATAGCTACCAGTGATCAATGGACATATCCGATTACCATGAAACCTGCCACAACGGGGACAACGATCCGCAGCGTCCCGCCTCGCTTCCTGTTGCCAGCTGACCTCCGTCTGCATCTGCTGAACTAAACCATCTTCATCCTCGTCACAAGGTACCCCTTGGAACTCGAGCTCAAAGGAACTCGAACCGCCTGACGAAAAGACCGTTGATCTATCCCTGCCTTGCTGCTTCCCTTGTGCTGATTGCTCCGACTCCTTCACCGTGTGTTGGAACTGCATCTCCACCACTACCGCGCACCGAACTGCTGACGCCAGATCCTTACAACAATGAGCTACCACAAACTCCCTCAGATCATGCCGAAGTCCATCCACAAATTTCTCCGTCCTAAGATCCTCACGCTCAGATATGTGCGGAGCAAATCTTCCCAGAGTTACAAATTTCATCTGATATTCCAGAACTGACATACCACCCTGCACCAATTCCATAAACTCCCTTTCCTTGGCCCTACGAACGTGCCTCGGAAAGTACTGTCCACCAAACTCTCTCACAAAGTCTTCCCAAGGAATCTCTCTCAAGGACCTATCTGGAAACATCAACCCCTTGATGGTAACCTACCAATCATAAGCATCGTCCTTCAGCAAGTAGGTTGCCAACAAGGTCTTGTCACTCTCAGCACATTCAAGAACATTAAATGCCTTCTCTACCTCCTTAATCCATTGTGCTGCTGCATCTGGAACAGGTTGACCCGTGAAAGAAGGGGGCTTCAACTTCAAGAACCGCTCCATCACCATGGATTGGCCACCTCGGGAATTTGACCCCTCACTTCCATCTCCCTGCTGGTATCTAGTCATAGCCCCAATCATAGCTTCCATGAAACGATCCACATTATGTCCTTCTGCCCTCGAACCACCATCATCTGCTCTCGAACCACGAGCCAACGGAACTCACCTCTTCGGTGCCATCACTAACCCACAACACGTAAATTGAACCAAAACACGTCAAAACCTATCAATCTATACCAGCAGCCATCGCCTGTACAGACTCGTACTTATTGTTGGACTATAATATCTAACCCAGTTTACCACATACTCGACCAGACTGAGCTCTGATACCATCTGTAACGACCCGCCATCCTATGACTGGAGACCCGGTCACTAAATGGATGTCGGCCTATTAACTGCGAGTTCACACCCGGATCTCACATAACACATCTGGAGGAGTAAGCGCTAAACAAGGGTAAATATGACAATCACACGGACTACAAAGATATAACAAGTGCGTAGGAAGGAAGATAACAATGTCCGTATACAGTCCAACAATAATTACATGGTCCAACAAATTAAATAAGTACAGGCAGAAGAAAAGTACAACAACATCGGGGCATACCCCGGACCTGAGACAGCTGCTGGTCCGCACACCAAGAAGACACCACACGCCGCCACACGCCGCGAGGTCCACACCTGAAACCGCAGGGAGTGAGCCACACCAGAATTGGACTCAGTAGGGATCATCCGATCCCCTGCCTCCCACTCACACACCCACAAGTGCAACAATACAGATATATGACAATTAAACAAAGCAGTAAACATAGCACCCAAACCTGATATGAAACGCACGCATAAGCAGTGTAGCAGGAACAGCTCTAAGCAACCCGAAGAACCCAACACAAAGTCACGTCTCACAGCCAAAGTCCACAAAGCGACCGAACCACACTGTCGACCGAAGTCAAACGTCGCCTCACAACACTACCACCACTACTCACGCTTGTCCGCCCCTACAGTGTTCCGGGGCACTGTAGGGTGAGGCAGTGAGTCAAACTAGGACTAGTGAACCACCACTGCCCAGCTACGTATGCACACAAGCAGTCTAGACTATTATGCTACCGACCGGATTTCCTCCACGCCAGGCCTCGGTGCTTCAGGAGGGCCCTGGGCACCGGCGAACCCCCGTCAAGCCGAAGCTACAGGAACTACCCACAACCCTAACCTCCCGGGCTGCGTCAGGCCAAAGGGCGAAGGGTACCACTCGTAACCTTGATCAAAGGTCACATCAGGCCCAGTGGCTACAGGGGTAAAACAACTCCAACAGTATCACAACCAGCTCCACAGCAAGAAATGCGCCGGAAGCTGCCACGACAAACAGGGAAACTCCGATCCGCTGAGACCAAACAGCAACCCCTCAGATAGCACACTGGCTACTCCGGCCCGACGGGCTCAAGGTGGTTTTGCTTCCCTCAGCCAAAGGTAAAACACAACATGTACCACTCCCCCACCGGTACGGCACAATGCCTCACAGACACCATGGCTCACCCCCATTGGCCCATGGTGACAGACGTAAACCACAGTAGTTCCAATTCCATCCGCATAAACACACACACATACATGATGTAATTCCATTCACGCAGAAGTCCTCAGTCTCAGTGTACAACTTAAAGCATGCATTCGAACCATCCAATCGTGAAACATGTGTTAAATAATAGGAGTCAAGCCCCTAAAACAGGTTCATTAAAACCAGATTATTCCTTAAACCACGTTGACATGGAAAGCCGCCCTTTAAAACGCGTCAGAGTCCACAGACGCCATTCACCCCAGAATTTCATATTGCAGAAGCCTCAGTCGGGGTGATTTCCTGCTTAAAAGGCGTCATGATGGTCCGACATCCTTCCAAAAGGCGTCATCCATACATGACGCCTTTTAACGCCAGAACCCCGTACAACAAAACCTCGAACAGGGAGGTTTCTGCCCTAAAAGGCGTCGTACTGCCCTGACGTCCTTCTAAACGGCGTCGACCAGGCACGACGCCGTTTAGCGCCAGAAACCTGGTTCCCTGGTTCGATCCGAGGGTTCCTCCTTTAACCCCAAACACCCCGAAAATGCCCAAAACAGAAGGGGGAGGAAAGGGTAATCAACTACCACAAGCATGCTACAATTCCACAATCCCTAACACGGCCATTCCCACAAGAAAACCCCCCTAAACATGCTCAGTCTAACCCAAAACATTGTTAGAATTGGGTGGCCTCAAAGTCAATCATTGTACATTCTAGTTCAGATTATTAATAAAGGCAATCATTTGTTGATTTAATAGTTCTCGCAAAACGACTATCGTAATTAAGGTCCATAGACAAATGTATGGGATATTGAATCATGATGAGATCATGATAGTGAGATCAATATCTTAAGGCAATTGTCTTAAATAGTTCTCGATCATAGGATATTTGAGATGGACATTAAATATCCGATAAGATCGACACAAGTTATGTCTTCTCATGTGATGAGGGTGAATGATCTCACATTCACTCGTGTGGTGACACTAAGACAAACAAGTGGGTGATCATTAGAGAATGAGTTCACTGAACAGACCCAAATAAGAATTCCTGGATGGTAATTATACCTATTAGTCAACCAGGGAATTCAATCGTTGCAGTAGCACAGTTGGTCCTTTGACCTGAGTCACCAATGATACCTTGTTTGTGGACCATTGTATCTTGATTCTCTGACTCGTGGACTTTAACCATTAAGTCCACCATAATCGGTCTTTCAGATACAGTGGAAAGCTTGCGAACGTAATTGAGTGAACAACAAGGGATCACTCACTCTTGGTATAAGACTGGAGAGAGAATGTCCTATGGATGTGTACACAGAAATCCCTGGCCATGGTCAAATGAAAGAGATGTCTTTCTAGATATTAACTGTGTACTGGAATCCATCTGGATAATGCGATAGAGGGTTTGACTATAAAACCATACCCTTGCGTTATCGGGACATTGCATGAGTGAAGGATTATATCTGTGCGGTATCTACAGACGGAAAGGTTCAATTGAAGGGAACAATATCCCTTATATCTTCTGGGATCATGAGGTAGTGTTTGGTGCTGTTCATGATCAGAAGGCCAAGTGATTTGATCATCAGATGATAATTCACTTGTTTATTAAATTAATCATTTAACATATGATGTTTAAATGTTAATTAATAAATATTAAACTCAAGAAACAGTTCTAAGTTTAATGGGCCTGCAACCGGACTGATATATGGGCCTAGAGGGTCCTACACATAAGAGTTCTCGTCAGACGGTGAGAGATGTTAAATTTCATGCTTATCTGGGTTTTTGTGAAAAGCTGCAGGATAAACATGAACATTTAATGGAGAATTATCCAAGGCCAAACTCTTGGATAATCATGAGGATTAACTCTTGTGATTATCCTTATTTCTATATAAGGAGGGCCAAAGGGGAGGGGTAAAAAGTTAGTTGGATGAATTTTACTCCCCAGATTCTCTCTCTCCTCTCTCTCTCTCCTTCTCTCTCTCTTGGAGTGGATCTGTTTCTCTCCGCGCATGGTGGATTTGAGATCTGGTCGGAGCACTCCAGTCGAGGAGGAAATCGCGTCTGCTGCGGGAACTCGTGTGGATACCTCTAGAGATCGTGCGCGTGCGCGATTACCGAGTCGACATCATCTACGGGAGATTCGAAACCCCGCAAAGGTGAAGAACTGTTCTTCCCGCTTAGATTTTAATGTCCGTTTTACGACCCCAGCAACTGATACAATGGAATCATTTTTATTTCCGCTGCGTTCTTGGCGATTCCTTACAGTGGTATCAGAGCCAGGTTCGCTGGTTCGGTTGTAAAACGGCACCGTTTTGCGTGTTTTTCTCGTTATGCGTGAAGAACCCGTATTGTACGTGTTCTTGTGTTTAATCCGATTAAAAATGATAGATTAGTGTTCATATGATGATCACAATCAATTTGATTATTTTTCTGTAATTTTTCGGATTTTATTTGGGTTTTTCGGAGTTCTTCGTGGGACGACGAACGGGGTACTTTAGTGGCTTCGTACGCGATTCCCAAGTGTTGGGATGGCGGCCTGAATGTCCAGATCTCTTGGTGATAGTCACCTCTAAGGATTGGGCATGATGATCGGCACCGGAGTGCCCTTGGAGGTGCTAAAAATCGAGTCCAAACTCGGGTTTTTAAAACTAGAAAAAAATCATATTTTTGGGTTTTCCGGGGGCTTGTTTTGCTCTCCATCGCCGGTCACCGGCGACCCCGCCGGCGCCGGGCACGTCACCGGCGCCGGGGGGCATCGCCGGCCGGGCCGGCACCCGCCTGGGGGTGGCCGGAGCTCGGCGGCGGCGCCGCCGGGTGGGAACCCTAGGGTTCCTGCCTTCTGCAGGTTAGAAAGAAGGGGGCCGGTCGAAACGCAGGTTAAGGGGCTGAACCGCCCGGTCCCAACACGGTCGGACCGGGCGGGGGCCGGGCGGCGCCCTGGCCGAGCCAGGGTGCGACCCTGGCTGAGCCAGGGTTTGACCCTGGCCGAGCCAGGGCTCAGGTCTGGCTGGGCCAGACCCCCTGGCCGAGCCAGGGTTCGACCCTGGCCGAGCCAGGGCCCTGGGCCCGGGCCGTTTGGGCCCTAATGGGCTGGGCCCATTTTCTTGTTTTTTAAAAATTGTTTTTTTTTTTAATACTTGTTTAACCCCCTTTAAACCCTATATTATCCCATTTAAGCCTGTTTTAAAATTGTTTTAAAACATAAAAATTATAGAAATAATTAATAATTGTTATTAATTATTTTATGATTATTAACAGGTTATTAAATTGTTTAATAACTGTTATTCAATTAAAGGGCTTTGTTTTAAATAGGGTGTTAGTTAATTATTCAAAATTGTTTTAGATAATTAATTTTCCTGTTAAATTAATTAGTTTAAAATTGTTTTAAACTGATTTCATGCATAACTTGATTACTTTTAATGTTCAAATTGTTTGAATCAAGATTTAGATTAACTGAATGGTTTAGTTAGTTTATTTGTCAATAATGTTTTGAATATTATTGATTATGCTGAAATAAATGTTATTTCGAAAACTAATTGGTATTATAATTTTATATTTATAAAAATTAATACCAAACAGCAATTATGTGATGATTGTGATGCATGTGATGTGTTTTATGGTGGGATGATCATGGACTTAGTATTTTCATGTGATGAATGATGTGGAAGAATGCAATGCTTATTTCATTTGGGATTTTAAAATAGGACCTGCGTGTCCTCTTCTCTCTTAATCCAAGTGTACTTTCTACCTTCCTATAAGATTGTACTCCCCTTGATAAGATCAAGGTTTCTAATTGTTTAAATGTACATTTGTGGACCTGCGAGTCCTGAATTTTATATTTAAATGTATCGGATTAAGCTAAGAGGACGGGATCTTCTGAAGACACCTCTGGAGGAAGGACTCGCATCAAATGGAACCAGTGTTGCTGTTTTCACATTAGGATCCTATTATGGATCATCGTTTGGCTCCGATGATTCCATAGTAGCTTTAGCAGTCCATGATCATCCCCATTTAATTTTTCTGCATATATGTGATATTTGTGGACTATGCTATCATATATATATTTCTATTAAGTATATTGATACTTCAAATTGAAATACTATTGATAGCACGATTTTTACAAATCAAAATAAAAAACCCTCTTTTAAAACTTAAGTTGTAAACGTGAGATATTCAGAATAATCCACGTAACCCACCATCATTATAGATCTTAGGATAATTCTTCTCTCAAACCGATTTGTTGTGCTACCACAAAGTCCATTTGATTTAGAAATTAAACTAGATCTACGACATGTGATGTCATTAAGATGAATGGACAAATAGTGTAGTTTTGTTGTGCTACCACAAGGATTGCACTATGAATTCATGTCATCTAAGTAATGATGGATAAACTTAACTGAATCAAATTGATTTGTTGTGCTACCACAAGGTCATTCTGATTCAGGAGTTAAATCGATCGGATATTGCAAACGTTGCAACTGTCAAGAGTTGACTGCCTAAGGGACTGGATGTGATTTGTTGTGCTACCACAAGGTCACATGCATGTTGCCCGAAGGATTCTGATCCCCACTAGGAGATCACCGGAATCTCCTGTTCTGTATCTTAGAGGGTCATACAGATCGCCGAAAATTAGTGGGAGCATAAATCTAGATTAAAAGTCCTAAATCTGATTTTAAGAACTATCTGCTCATTTTATATATTTCCATGTAGGTCGCTATGTCGTCACCTAACCCCCTCCGTTGCATACTTGATGCAAACAAACTTACGGGACCAAATTACATTGACTGGTTACGCAACCTGAAGATTGTCCTCAAGTGTGAAAAGCTAGCCTATGTCCTGGATCAACCAGATCCAGTGCAACCTGGTGATAATGCTAATGAAGATGAATTAATGATGTATGAAAATTGGAAGGAGGACTCTGTCAAGGTCCAGTGTTATATGCTTGGTTCAATGAACAATGAACTGCAGCGACAGCATGATAACATGGAACCTAAGACCATTCTGAATCACCTACAAGAGTTGTTTGGTGAACAATCCAGAACAGAAAGATATGAGATATCTAAGAAATTGTTCAGGACCAGAATGAGCGAGGGCACATCTGTGCAAACTCATGTGCTCAAGATGATAGAGTGGATTGAGAGGCTTGCTGTGCTGGGCTTTGTTATGAACAATGACCTGAGCATTGACTTAATCCTACAGTCCCTTCCAGATTCATTTTCACAATTCATTATCAACTTCAATATGAACAAAATTGAAGTTTCACTGGCTGAGCTGCTCTACATGTTGAAGGCAGCATAAGGCACTATCCAGAAAGATAAGCCAAATGTAATGCTTGTTGGTAAGACCAACAAGAAAAGAAAATCTAGACAGACCTTTAAGAAAGGTAAGCCTAAGAAGCTAGTGAAAAGCAAACCGGCGGCACAAAAGGACAAAGCTAAAGTCAATGATAAAGGTCATTGTTTCCACTGCCATAAAGAAGGTCATTGGAAGAGAAACTGCAAGATTTATCTTGCAGAAAAAGCAAAGGAGAAGCTTGGTGAAGCTTCAGGTATTCTCATGATCGATCTTAACTTGTCTTATAGAGAATCAACATCCTGGGTATTAGATACTGGATGTGTTTCTCATATCTGCAATAACTTGCAGGTGTTAACAAGTAAAAGAAGATTGAACCGCGGAGACGTGGATCTGAGGCTCGGGAATGGAGCAAAAGTTGCTGCGTTAGCTGTGGGGACAGCAAGACTTCAGATGCCGTCAGGAGACTCTTTGGAACTGATAGATTGTTATTATGTTCTAACCATTATTAGGAATATCATATATATTTCATGTTTAGATAGACAAGGATATTCTATGAAATTAGAGAATAAAGGTTGTTCAATTTATCAAGGAGACAAATTGTTTGCTTCCGGATATTTATTGAATGGATTATATTTACTTGATATTTCATATGATGTTTGTCTGGTAAATAATTCTCTTGAACACTTAGATAAGGATGTGAATAAATCGTACATATGGCATTGTAGGCTAGGTCATATAAATGAGAACAGGATCATAAGGTTGCAAAAGAATGGATATCTTGATCCATTTGATTATGAATCATTTGCAACCTGTGAAGCTTGTCTCATGGGAAAGATGACCAAAGCTCCATTCTCAGGACACGGAGAAAGAGCTAAGGACTTATTGCAACTAATACATAGTGATGTATGTGGTCCAATGTCCACTCATGCTATGGGTGGTTACTCATACTTTGTTTCATTTACAGATGATTTCTCAAGATATGGCTACATATATTTAATGAAATATAAGTCAGAAGTCTTTGAGAAATTTAAAGAGTTTAAAAACGAAGTTGAGAACCAGACTGGAAAGAGTATTAAAACTCTTCGATCAGATCGAGGGGGTGAATACTTAAGTACAGAATTCACAGAATATCTTAAGGATAATGGTATTTTGTCTCAGTTGACTCCTCCCTATACACCTCAGTTAAATGGTGTATCGGAAAGGAGAAATCGTACTCTATTAGATATGGTACGATCTATGATGAGTTATGCCAAACTTCCAATCTCTTTATGGGGATATGCACTGTTGACTGCTGCATATATGTTGAACAAAGTTCCCAGTAAGTCAGTACCTTCCACTCCATATGAGGTATGGAAAGGAAAGAAACCAGATTTTAAGCATGTTAGAGTCTGGGGTTGTCCTGCACATGTCAAAAGACATGATCCAGACAAACTGGATTCCAGGACAGAGAAATGTAGATTTGTGGGATATCCAAAAGAGACTTTTGGATATTACTTCTATCAGCCCAGCGATCAAAGGGTGTTTGTCGCAAAAAGAGTTGTCTTCTTAGAGAAAGAATATCTTTCAAAAGAAGACAGTGGGAGCAAGATAGAACTGGAAGAAATTCTAGACTCACAAATCAACATTGGTTCATCTACTGAACCATTGACTCAAGAACTTGTTCAAGATGATACACAAAAGGTTCGCAGATCAGGTAGAGTGCCTAAGCAGCCTGAAAGATATGTTGGACATATCGATGATGGCAAGCCAAAAGTGCACTTAAATGAGGATGATGATCCTCAAACCTAATTAGAAGCCATAAATAGTCAAGAATCAGAAAAATGGCAAGAGGCAATGGATTCTGAAATTCAGTCCATGTATGCCAACCAAGTTTGGAACTTGGTTGATTTGCCAGAAGGTATAGTACCTATTGTCAGTAAATGGATCTTTAAAAGAAAGATCGGGGCAGATGGACAGATTGACACATACAAGGCAAGGCTGGTAGCGAAAGGATATCGTCAAAGGCAAGGCATTGACTATGACGAAACATTTTCTCCAGTTGCCATGATTAAGTCAATCAGAATACTTCTTGCTATCGCTGCATTCTATGATTATGAAATATGGCAAATGAATGTGAAAACAACATTCCTTAACGGGAACCTTCAAGAAGAGGTGTATATGATACAACCTGAAGGATTCACTTCCAAAGAGCATTCAAGCAAGGTATGCAAGCTGCAAAGATCCATCTATGGATTAAAGCATGCATCCCAAACTTGGAACTTAAGATTTGATGAAGCAATCAAATCTTATGACTTCATTAAGAATGAAGTTGAACCTTGTGTATACAAAAAGGTTAGTGGGAGCGCAGTTACCTTTTTGGTACTTTACGTTGATGACATTCTACTCATTGGGAATGATGTAGGAAAGTTGTCATCAGTAAAGGCTTGGTTATCCAAAAACTTCTCCATGAAAGATTTGGGAGAAGCATCCTATATTCTAGGAATAAGGATCTATAGAGATAGGTCCAAAAGGATGCTTGGCTTGTCCCAATCTATGTACATAGATACCATAGTCAAAAGGTTTGGCATGGAAAATTCCAAGAGAGGCCTCGTTCCAATGAGGCATGGAATTTATCTCTCTAAAGAAATGTCTCCCAAGACACCTGAAGAGAGAGCATACATGGATAGAGTTCCTTATGCCTCGGCAATAGGGTCTATCATGTATGCAATGCTATGTACTAGGCTTGATGTGGCACACCCACTAAGTGTCACCAGTAGATATCAGGCTGATCCAGGTGAGGAACACTGGAAGGCGGTGAAATGTATCCTTAGATACTTGAGAAGGACTAAGGATCTATTTCTCGTTAATGGAGGAAACGACTTGGAACTTCAAGGATTTACTGACTCGAGTTTCCAGTCGGATATGGATGACAGCAAATCCATGTATGGATTTGTGTTCATGTTAAATGGATGTGCAGTAAGTTGGAAGAGTTCCAAATAGGAAACAACTGCAGATTCGACGACCGAAGCAGAATACATTGTAGTTCAGATTATTAATAAAGGCAATCATTTCTTGATTTAATAGTTCTCGCAAAACGACTATCGTAATTAAGGTCCATAGACAAATGTATGGGATATTGAATCATGATGAGATCATGATAGTGAGATCAATATCCTAAGGCAATTGTCTTAAATAGTTCTCGATCATAGGATATTTGAGATGGACATTAAATATCCGATAAGATCGACACAAGTTATGTCTGCTCATGTGATGATCTTACATTCACTCGTGTGGTGACACTAAGACAAACAAGTGGGTGCTCATTAGAGAATGAGTTCACTGAACAGACCCAAATAAGAATTCCTGGATGGTAATTATACCTATTAGTCAACCAGGGAATTCAATCGTTGCAGTAGCACAGTTGGTCCTTTGACCTGAGTCACCAATGATACCTTGTTTGTGGACCATTGTATCTTGATTCTCTGACTCGTGGACTTTAACCATTAAGTCCACCATAATCGGTCTTTCAGATACAGTGGAAAGCTTGCGAACGTAATTGAGTGAACAACAAGGGATCACTCACTCTTGGTATAAGACTGGAGAGAGAATATCCTATGGATGTGTACACAGAAATCCCTTGCCAGGGTCAAATGAAAGAGATGTCTTTCTAGATATTAACTGTGTACTGGAATCCATCTGGATAATGCGATAGAGGGTTTGACTATAAAACCATACCCTTGCGTTATCGGGACATTGCATGAGTGAAGGATTATATCTGTGCGATATCTACAGACGGAAAGGTTCAATTGAAGGGAACAGTATCCCTTATATCTTCTGGGATCATGAGGTAGTGTTTGGTGTTGTTCATGATCAGAAGGCCAAGTGATTTGATCATCAGATGATAATTCACTTGTTTATTAAATTAATCATTTAACATATGATGTTCAAATGTTAATTAATAAATATTAAACTCAAGAAACAGTTCTAAGTTTAATGGGCCTGCAACCGGACTGATATATGGGCCTAGAGGGTCACACACATACGAGTTCTCGTCAGACGGTGAGAGATGTTAAATTTCATGCTTATCTGGGTTTTTGTGAAAAGCTGCAGGATAAACATGAACATTTAATGGAGAATTATCCAAGGCCAAACTCTTGGATAATCATGAGGATTAACTCTTGTGCTTATCCTTATTTCTATATAAGGAGGGCCAAAGGGGAGGGGTAAAAAGTTAGTTGGACGAATTTTACTCCCTAGATTCTCTCTCTCCTCTCTCTCTCTCCTTCTCTCTCTCTTGGAGTGGATCTGTCTCTCTCCGCGCATGGTGGATTTGAGATCTGGTCGGAGCACTAAAGTCGAGGAGGAAATCGTATCTACTGCGGGAACTCGTGTGGATACCTCTAGAGATCGTGCGCGTGCGCGATTACCGAGTCGGCATCATCCACGGGAGATTTGAAACCCCGCAAAGGTGAAGAACTGTTCTTCCCAGTTAGATTTTAATGTCCGTTTTACAACCCCAGCAACCGATACAATGGAATCATTTTTATTTCCGCTGCGTTCATGGAGATTCCTTACAAACATATCATGCCACGCCAAGAAAACCATAAGCAAGATGATCACGATTCATGCAAGGTTCGTCCCCCTACCGGTTTTTGAACTCCTCCAAGCTCCGTGCCGCTGACCCGCCGCACCGCAGACCGCCGCCGGTACCCTCGAGGACGCCGCCACTCCGCCGGGACGTCGGCCGCTGTCCGGAGAATGGAACGCCGCGAAGGATGTGGTGGAGGTAGAGGTGAGAGGTAAGGAGGTATTGGAGTGATGGAAGAGGAAGAAGAGGAAGGGAAGGGAGAAAGGAGGGCGGAGGGGGCGGAGAGGGCGAAGAGAGAGAGGGTGGAGGCGAAGAATGAGGGAAAGAAGGGGAGGCTCGCAGGGTCAATCTGAATCTGGCTAAAACGCGTCGATCGAGACAGACGCCAATCAGTCTGACAGGACGGGCCGTACTGACAGCGCTCTGAAACGTGTCGCTCACCACGGACGTCGTTAAGACGACAGGACATGCCGTACTGACGACGCTCTGGCGCCGTACACTGACATCGCAGGGGTCGCAGTCTTAATCGCGTTGTCCATCGTGGACGCCGTTCAAACGACACGACAGGGGCCATACTCTCGCGGCCCGAAACCCGCCCACGTGGCGCACACGTGGCACAACAGAAAGCATACTTAAATGGCGTCTACACAGACAGACGTCTTTTGAAAGACGTCGAGCAGTGCTGACGTCATTCAGTCAGAAATCTCAAGACCCCTCAGGGTCGAAACCAGGGGATCTGGCCCGAACCCGACCCGAATACAGAACCCGAAACCTCAGTCCTTACAGGACTACCCTGACTAATGTAGTTCTCACTCGGACTTTGGTATATAATTAATATGGCGGTGCTGTGGTCACAATCCGGGTGGTTTAGTTTGTTCCACCTTGTCTGAGAGCCTTTGCCTCTTCTGTTCGCTAACCAAGGAAAGGTGCATTGCAGTGTACTTTTTTTTTGTTGGTTTTGCTTTGCCTGTAAGAGAAAGGGATGGCTCTCTGTTTCGCTCTATCTTAAAGTGGCCGTTCCTTAAGAGGTGCTTGCGTGGTGGAGAGTTTGATAAACATCTACCATTACCCTTTCCCCTTTCTCTTACGAGGTGTGGTTTACCACGATGCATTCCAGCCTTCCATCGAAGAATGACAAGGGAAGGGGGTCGGCTGATAGTCTCGTTATCTTCTATTTGTCTCTATTTTCTCTCTCCAAATTAATTGTAAAAACAAAAAAGACTAATTGATAGTATGAGACAATAGTCAACCCACCTGGATCTGCTCTAAAATCATCTTTTATAGACAAAGAGAGCAAATGCATCGAGCTCGCGGAAAGGGTTCCAAACCTTGGGTCTTTAACATGCCTATGCATGCTGGACTTCAATAGAATCCTATCTGGTCCTCATCCCCGGTGAGTGATGATAAGGCTCCCCAAGTATCTGGGAAGTTTTCATCACCTTTGAACCTGGGAGTGATTTTCCCTATCATTATGGGATAAAGCCATGCTATTGGGTGCTCAGGAAGATGATCAAGTCTTTCCTAGGTCCTTTTATCGACGTTATCTGTTTTCCGGAGCTTCTCAATTGAGATGGTCGGAGGGACTCGTCACTCCGTTATTATGTCGATTCTTTCATGAAAGGGCGCTGCAAAGCGCCTTCTTGTGGAGAATCCGATAGTGATCCTTTCCGTTCAGTTCAGCATCCAACGAACATGAAAAGTCCTTACGTCACTGCCGCAGACGCGCTTACTGGGTCTCTTTTAGACCCTATAGTTATTCGTATTGTCGGTCTGTACTCTGTAAGTCTGGCTGGATGGTAACTGATGATGAGCTCCTTTGTGAGTATCCAGTTGGACGACTGGGCTTCAAGGAGGAGGGAGCTATAGGAGAAGAACAACAGCAGCTAACAGGCTAGCAGTAGAATGGTAACCATCCGTATAGGGTTGGAGAGTCAGACGAATAAGAGGCAAGCTGAGAAGAAGACGATGTTTCAGCCGTAGAAGCTCTTGAAGAAGGCCTCTGATTGATTTCTCATTGATAGATAGGGTCTGTCTTTGGTCTCTCACATTTAGCCAAGCATAGAGGATAGCTAAGCCAAGCGCACTGAGCGGACCCGAACCTTTGCCCGAGTGGAAGAGCCAGTCCGTGAGCTAGGCTTGTTGGAAAGCCATGTAGTTGAGTTGCTTGTTCCTGTGCTTCTTTAGTTCAGTTCATAGTGTTGGGATTCTCGGGTTCCTCCGGATCTCACGCGCAGCGGAAAAATAAATAAAAACGGAGATCCGTTTTCCCGTTTCGGAAAACTAAAATCGATTATCGGATAATCGAAGTTCTCACCGTGTGCGGATTCGAATCCGCAACCGTTCGGTTCCGTCGGTGTGACACCGCAAGCCGCGCAAGTGCCCGGCCTCTAGCGAAGTCCACGCGATCCTCCTCGCGACGGATATCCTCACGTTCCTCATTCTTCGTAGCCTACGAAACCTCCGCCGGTCGCCGCAACGATCGCCGCAACGAGCGGACGATTTCCCGTCGAACGGGATACGGAGAAGCGGTGGAGCAGATCTGGATATGTCTGGACGCCAAAGAGAGAGAGAAACAGAGGAGGGGCGGCTAGGGTTAGCAGCAGCTTGGCCTGCTCAGCCCGTTCGCTATGTTTTATACTAACCGTGCGATTTTTCAAAAAAACCCCCGATTTATATAAAACTCACTTATTTATCCATCGCCTTGAGAATCATTTGTGTGTGACCCTCTAGGCCCAAGTACCAGTCCAGTTAATGGCCCAACAAGCCCAGTGACTCCTCACTGGCTTTATTAATCAATTAATAACCCTTTATTAATTAATTAATCAATCGAATTGATGTCGCACATCGAATTCGACCGGGCCTCCGATCACGTTGGGTGCCAAGCAACACCATGTGAACCCGGAAGGTATTGGGGTTAAGTAACCCACTCTTGGAACTTTTCCGCCGACAGTTATCGCGTGGATATAATCCTTCATTCGTACAATGCTCTTAAGTCAACTCAGGGTATGGCGAGTTGTCAAACCCTAACCGGTCGACTCACTTAGATTGGATGCCGCTGATGAATATCGGAAAACTCCTTTCCCGATATTATCGTCCGCCCTGGCCAGGGACTTCCGCACATCCTTCCTAGAGCATTCTCCCTCTAAGTACCGAGAGCGAATGATTCCTTATTTACACACAATTCCCTTCGACGGTATTCCGCTGTACCCAATCCATGGCGTATTAGAATCCCGTGGCTAGAGATGCGTAAACCAAGGTCAAAGCACAGAAGTCCACCGACAAGGTGTCCTTGGTGTCTCAAGGCCGAGGACCATCCACGCAACTGCGACAATAGAATCAAGCTGGTTGACAGTGAGGTACAATACCATCCAGCGATTCAGTCGGATCAGTTCAGTGAACTCATTCTCCAATGAGCACCTACAGATTCGCCTTAGTGTCTCCACACAAGTGACTTATGAGATCAGTCACCCTCATCATATGAGCAGGAGTAATCTGTACTAGTCTAACCGGATATCCGATGTCCTTCTCGGATATCCTCCGACTATGAAGGATTAATAATATGTGTGTTTAAGTGATCAGTCTCATTAGTATGATATCATCATAATCTGATCACTATAGCACATATTCACGGACTTCATTATGAAACGATAATTAATGCGATTTACACATAATGAATATTATGCCATTATATTAATAAATGAACGAGATTTACATAGTCAGATTGGCTTGTAGGCCACCTAAAACTAACAATCTCCCACTTGGACTAAAGCCAATCACCTTTATACAATAAGCCTATAGACTCTAGGTGACGCTCAAACACAATTTGAGCCAACGGCTTTGTCAGTGGATCTGCTATATTGTCGACGGATGGAACTCTTTCCACTACTACATCTCCTCTGGATATGATCTCTCTGATAAGGTGAAAGCGCCTCAGAATATGCTTCGATTTCTGATGAGACTGCGGCTCTTTCGCTTGTGCAATTGCTCCATTGTTGTCGCACAACAGTGGAACAGGCTTAGAGATGCTGGGAATTATGCCGAGGTCGGTGATGAATTTCTTCAACCACACGGCTTCCTTGGCGGCTTCAGCTACAGCGATGTACTTAGCTTCAGTCGTCGAATCAGTAGTGGTTACTTGCTTGGAACTCTTCCAGCACACTGCGCCTCCGTTCAACGTAAACACGAATCCAGATGTAGACTTACTATCATCTGGATCTGACTGGAAACTCGAGTCAGTAAAGCCTCATAGTTCCAAGTCACCTCCTCCATAGACAAGAAATATATCCTTAGTTCTTCTCAAGTACTTAAGGATACATTTCACTGCCTTCCAGTGCACTTCGCCAGGATCAGCCTGAAATCTACTCGTAACACTTAAAGCAAATGCAACATCAGGCCGTGTACATAGCATGGCATACATGATAGATCCTATAGCAGAGGCATAGGGTATTCTATCCATGAATGCCCTCTCATTAGGAGTCTTAGGAGACTTCTCCTTTGAGAGACTAATTCCATGTCTCATCGGTATGAGACCTCTCTTGGAATTTTCCATGCCAAACCTTTTGACTATGGTATCTATGTACAAGGATTGGGTCATTCCAAGCATCCTCTTTGATCTATCTCTATAGATCCGTATTCCCAATACGTAGGATGTTTCTCCCAAATCCTTCATGGAGAAGTTTTTCGACAGCCAGATCTTTACTCATAACATCATAGCAACATCATTCCCAATGAGTAGTATGTCATCTACGTAAAGAACTAGTAAAGTGACTGCACTCCCACTGGTCTTCTTGTACACACAAGGATCATCTTCATTCTTAATGAAATCATAAGACTTGACAGCCTCGTCAAATCTTATGTTCTAGCTCCGAGAGGCCTACTTCAGTCCATAAATGAACGAGATTTACATAGTCAGATTGGCTTGTAGGCCACCTAAAACTAACAATCTCCCACTTGGACTAAAGCCAATCACCTTTATACAATAAGCCTATAGACTCTAGGTGACGCTCAAACACAATTTGAGCCAACGGCTTTGTCAGTGGATCTGCTATATTGTCGACGGATGGAACTCTTTCCACTAGTACATCTCCTCTGGATATGATCTCTCTGATAAGGTGAAAGCGCCTCAGAATATGCTTCGATTTCTGATGAGACTGCGGCTCTTTCGCTTGTGAAATTGCTCCATTGTTGTCGCACAACAGTGGAACAGGCTTAGAGATGCTCGGAATTATGCCGAGGTCGGTGATGAATTTCTTCAACCACACTGCTTCCTTGGTGGCTTCAGCTACAGCGATGTACTTAGCTTCAGTCGTCGAATCAGTAGTGGTTACTTGCTTGGAACTCTTCCAGCACACTGCGCCTCCGTTCAACGTAAACACGAATCCAGATGTAGACTTACTATCATCTGGATCTGACTGGAAACTCGAGTCAGTAAAGCCTCGTAGTTCCAAATCACCTCCTCCATAGACAAGAAATATATCCTTAGTTCTTCTCAAGTACTTAAGGATACATTTCACTGCCTTCCAGTGCACTTCGCCTGGATCAGCCTGAAATCTACTCGCAACACTTAAAGCAAATGCAACATCAGACCGTGTACATAGCATGGCATACATGATAGATCCTATAGCAGAGGCATAGGGTATTCTATCCATGAATGCCCTCTCATTAGGATTCTTAGGAGACTTCTCCTTTGAGAGACTAATTCCATGTCTCATCAGTATGAGACCTCTCTTGGAATTTTCCATGCCAAACCTTTTGACTATGGTATCTATGTACAATGATTGGGTCATTCCAAGAGTCCTCTTTGATCTATCTCTATAGATCCGTATTCCCAATACGTAGGATGTTTCTCCCAAATCCTTCATGGAGAAGTTTTTCGACAGCCAGATCTTTACTCATAACATCATAGCAACATCATTCCCAATGAGTAGTATGTCATCTACGTAAAGAACTAGAAAAGTGACTGCACTCCCACTGGTCTTCTTGTACACACAAGGATCATCTTCATTCTTAATGAAATCATAAGACTTGACAGCCTCGTCAAATCTTATGTTCTAGCTCCGAGAGGCCTACTTTAGTCCATAAATGGACCTCTGAAGCTTGCACACTTTATCTGGAGATTCTTTGGATGTGAAACCTTCTGGTTGTATCTTATATACCTCTTCCTCAAGCTTACCATTGAGGAAGGCAGTCTTCACATCCATCGGCCAGATTTCATAATCAAAATGTGCAGCAATGGCGAGTAGAACTCTAATCGACTTTATCATGGCAACTGGTGAGAAAGTCTCGTCATAGTCAATTCCTTGCCTTTGACGATATCCCTTTGCCACCAACCTTGCCTTATAAGTGTCGATCTTGGGTCATTGAATTGGCCTTATGGCTAAATTGGTGCCTAGGCCTAGTGACGTGAAAAGACTCTAAAATAGATTGGAATCACTCAAGTATATGGGATCTTGTGAAGGAGTATTGGTAGTCAGCCAGGCCTTCGACTTTCTAGGATTGGTTGCCCGAACATTGCTTACTTGTCGTACGTCACTCTCTGACTTCTTTTTGGTACAGAAAGCACTAAAACAATTATATAGTACGAGGAACATCTTTCATCTATTTTTTCCCTCCTTACCTTGTTTGTTTTTGATGGATATATGTGTCCTCTAAGCCAATCATAAGGCACCTATTTCAATCTGGTTCACTAATAAATGGCATTAAATTCATTATGTAGATTGGCATATTTATATTTGCGCATAATGAAGTCCATGAATATGTGCAATAGTCATCAGATTATGATGAGATCATAATAATGAGACTGATGACTTATAAACACATATTCTTAATTGTTCCTAGTCGTAGGATGTTTGAGAAGGACATCAAACATCCGGTTAGACTAGTACAGGTTATTCTAGCCCATATGATGAGGGTGTCTGATCTCGTTAGTTACTAGTGTGGATACACAATGGTAAACTTGTAGGTGCTCATTAGGGAATGAGTTCACTGAACTGATCCGACATGAATCGCCGAATGGTAATTTACCTGACTGTCAATCGGCTTGATTCATCGTCACAGTGGCGTGGTTGATCCTTGGAGTTGAGACACCAAAGACACTTTGTTGGTAGAGTTATGGACTTTGACCTTGACCTACGAATCCCTATCCACGGGATCTCTAATACTCAAGGATTTGGTCCAGCGGAAGACCTTCGAAGGTGATTGTGTGTTTAATAAAAGATCGTTTGCTCTCAGATAACTGGAGAGAGAATGCTCTAAAATAGATCCGCAGGAGTCTCTGGCCAGAGCAGAAACAATATCAGAAAAGAGGTTTTCGGATATTGTACAGCGGAGTCTGATTCAAGTGAGTTGACAATCTAGGGTTTGACAGTTGACCATACCCTAGGTTAACTCGAGAGCATTGTGCGAACGAAGGATTATAGCCACCTGGTAACTATAGACGGACAGGTTCTATGAGTGGGTTGCTGAACCCCATTACCTTCCGGGATCATGCGGTGTTGCTTGGCACCCAACTTGATCGGAAGTCCGACCGAATTTACATGCGATGATAATTCAGTTAAGTAATTAGTTAATATCTAGATATTAATTAATTACAATAAGTCAATAACTAGTTATTGGACTTAACGGGCTGAAAAACGGACTGGTAAATGGGCCTAGAGGGTCACACGCAATAAGATTCTCAGTCGGTGGTACATAAGTGGGATTTATATTAACTCGGGGACTTTTGTGAAAAGTCGCGCCGACTTAATATATATACGCGCTATTGAGAATCTCTGGGCCAAGCTCTAGGATTTCCCCTTGCTGGCCGTCATCCCCTCCTTTCTACCTCCTCTGGGCGCCCCGTTCGAGGCGCCGAGACAGTTTCCGTCTTCGTCGCGTGTGATTCCCGAAAGTCGGGAATTCCCGTCGGCAGATTTTCGGCAATCATTGCGGCGACGGATCTTCAGCGAGCGAGTTGGTACGGACGAGGGATCGAGGACGAACCACCGCATAGGATCGCGTGGATACCGATGGAGGCCGGACGCTTGTGCGGCTCGCGGAATCGCCTCGACGGAACCGAGACGGAAGCGGATTCGAATCCGCGCACGGTAATCGGATTACTTCTCGTTGTTTTCGGTTTTAGTTTTTTGTTCTGAATCGGATCAGCGGGCATCGGGCGGGATTTATTTTGTTTGTCGTTTCCGCTACGTTCTTCGTGTTCCGCTCGGATCCCAACAGTGGTATCAGAGCCAGGTTCCGCTCTGATCCGCTTCGGAACAACGAATTAATCTTCTAAAATTAATTTCCATGCTCGAGTCATTTTTCTTTCACAGAAGATGTTCATCGGATGAGCATATTATTTTAAGATTAATTTTCTGTGAAGAAAATTGATTAATTTTGGTATTTTCGGAGTTCTTCATGAGATGATGATCGGAAGCTTTTCGGCGACTTCGTACGGGCTTCCCAAGCGTTGGGATGGCGGGCCGAGACCTCGGATCCTCAGAGGATAGTTACCATTATCAACCGGACATCATTGCCGGCGCCGGGGTGCCCCTGGTGGGCTGCGAAATCAAGCTCCAAATCGGTTTCAAAACCTGAAAAATCAGATTTTTGGGGGTTGAAATAGGAGGTCTTAACCGGCCCCTTTTGGACTTCTCAGGAAGCCTCGCCGGCGCCGGGCATGTCACCGGTGCCGGGCATGTCACTGGTGCCGGGGGCGTCGCCGTCCAGGCCGGGAGACGCCAGAGCCGGCCGGCGGCGGCGCTGGTAACCCCCCTTCACCGGTGCCATGAAACCTGCAAACGGTTAGGGTTTGCAGGAAGGCGTCGGGTTGCAAGGGGGGGGGGGGGGGGGGGGGCGGTTCAGGCCGGCCCGGGTCTGAGCCCGGCTGAACCGGGTCGGGGGAAGGGGTTGGTCCGCCCAGCGCCCCTGGTTCGAGCCCTGGCCGAGCCAGGGGCTCGAACCAAATGCAGATTGAACCAGCCCAAGCCCTTAGGTGGCTAAGCCAATTTCTGGTTTTCTTTTTCCAAATCCCAATTTAACCCCTAAACCCCTTTTAACCCATAAATCCCTTCCTTATTAATTGAAAAATTGAAATTTATTTATGTTTAAAAATTTGTTTTGAACTTAAATTTTAATTTTTCAGTTAATAAGGGGTTATTATTTTCAAGATATGATCTTAAAATTATGGGTTTACAATTTAAGATTTGATCTTTAATTGCGATTACTATTAATTTAGTTATAAAGGGGATATTAATAATGATATGATCTTGAATTAATTAACAAGCATTGTTAATTAATTTTTATTTAAATTGTTAGAGAGGGGTTTAAAATTTTAAGATATGATCTTAAAATAATAATTAGCAAGTGTTGTTAATTAAATTTTAAGATGTGATCTTAATTTATAAATAACAAATGTTGTTAATTAAATTTTAAGATGTGATCTTAATTTATAAATAACAAATGTTGTTATTTATATAAAATAGGATCTCAATTAATTATTAACAATTGTTGTTATTAATAATTAAGATAATGTTTTTAATCTTAATTAATAAGTGTTGTTAATTTATATTTAAGATTTGATCTTAAAATTATATTAACAAGAGTTGTTAATTGATTATTAAGTAGTGAGTTAAATTTTAATTATCAAATGTTGTTAATTAATCTTAGTCAAGTGATTAGATTAATGTATTAATTTCTTAACAAATGTTGTTATGAAATTAATGATTTAATTAAAGGACACTTATTAAATCGTTTTTAAGTGATAATTAACTCTTTTTTATTATTGTTATAATAAGGTTAATTATTTTATAAGAATAAACCTTAATAAAAGTTATTAAGGATTAATTATATCTTAATAATAGTTATTAAGATAATTAATTATTTTTCTCCTAGATCTTTTAATTAAAGTTTTAAAGATCTAATCCACTTAATATAATCTTTTAATAAATGTTATTAAGAGATTATTTAAGTCTAATTGTTAGACTATTTTAATTAGAAATGTTCTAATTAATTATTCTTAATAATTGTTATTGAGAAATAAGATTTAATAAAAGGGGTTTATTAACAAGGAGTTGTTAATGAATAATAAATGGAATTATAAATTCTTTTATAAGTGTTATTTAGGAATTTTTAATTCTTTCTAATTGTTAGATTGTTTCACATTAATAATTGTTATTAATGTGAATTAAAATTAATCTAAGCGTTAGATTAATTAATTTCGAAATATTCTAAATTATGCATGGAATATTTTAGAATTTTAATTTTAGCTTTGTGTGCACATGTTGATGTGTTTAATGCTTTAAATTAGATTTATTGCATGTTAGAAAATAAGATTTTTAAAAATTCAAATTATCCAATTTTGATTGGTACCCAGGTTTTAAGAAAGCCAAAATTATTTTAGCCTTCATGTAATGTGTTTTATCATGTGTGGATGGTTAAAATTTGTGGTGGTCATGGACATGCACTTAGTTAAATTTCATATCATGTGATGGTGTGTGATTATGTGGATTGTTATGGGATGTGATGTACATTAATTAAGTGTTAATTAATGAGGCCTGCGCATCTCCCTCTCTTTCTCATTCCATTATAATTCTATCTCCCTCTGTCATTGTACTCGGTCATAAGGCTTTCTCTTACAATTTATTTGTATTTGAAATTATTTCAAAAATGAATGTTATTTGTAATTGATCGCGCCGGCCGAGGAAAGGCGAGGATGATCCACAACTGCAACCAGGAAGGTGACAGGAGATGAGATCACCAGTGGCTATGTGTTTGCATGTTTAAATTATATAAATGTTATATAATTTTGGTGATTAATTGTTTGGCTCCAGTTAATCACCGTACTGTCTATGACCACATAATGAACATGTATGGGTGATGTATGCTTTTAGTTATTGATTATGAATCGATTGCTAATATCTTGGTATAGTTAAATATATTTGATATATTTATAAACTATCACCTAAGATGAGACCAACTTAATATAAACAAAACCTTCAACATAAATTCTAAACCGGAGCGCGAGTCATTGAGAATGTACTGCATGGCTCTCCATCAATATAGTTCTTAGAACTTGATTAAGTGATGACAGTTTCTACGTGTTTATCCGAGATCTGCCACCATCTGATGAAAGGACTATTAACTATGGCATTATGATGCCTTGAGATTGGAATAGAGGAACGGTGTAGCTATCCTCGCATTTACCCGGGAGCAGCATTCTTACTCTACTCTGTCACGTATTGATGGTAAAGCTTAGACCAGGTATAATGATCTATTGTGTTTACTCGGAACCATTAAAGACCTGGGAGCCGAAATAAGATCGGATATTGCAAGGAGTTGCAATTACCATGAGATGGTTGCTCTAAGATAATGGTATGATACTATGTGTTTACCCGAGGTCATACTGTGATTCTTGGAGATTCTGATCCTCACTAGAAGACCATCGGAGACTTCCGTTCTATATACCTGAAGGTTATACAGTCCGTCGAAAAATAGTGGGAAATAATTCAAGATAAAAGACCATAATTGAATTATCAGAACTATCTGCTTAAATCATGTTATTTCCTTCGATCACTAACATGTCGTCTATTCGAGATTTTGGCATATTGGATGCCAATACTTCTCATACTCAGTATGACTATAAAACTCTGAAGAATGTCTTCAGGGCCAAGTGAAAGTCACTATCCTAATCAGATATCATGAATCATCTTACTTGGATAGACCAAGGTGAAGAGGTACTCATGGTATGTCTTATTGAAAGACAATGATTGTCATGAAATCTCTTATTTGGATAGACCAAGATGAATAGATATTCATGATGTGTCTTTGAGAAAGACAAGTGGTAAGATTTTAAATGATCGAATCCACACCTGAAAAGGGTATAGAAAAGTCAGCTGAGATAGAGAAGTAGCAGTTCTCCCACTGCAACCAATATAAGGATATTGGTAAAGGCAAAAAGAATATGGAACTTGAAAGAAGTTTCATATATTCTTATTATCAACTTTTGCATGTCTATTAGAGAATTGGCGTATCCAATATGAGATATTGGAAATGATTCTCAGAACTGCGATAGTGAGCTGACTTAGACAAGTAAAAGGAAATCGAGAAAATGCAAGTGTTGAGTTAGACTCAACTATTGTTCATGATATTCATAGGTTACTGTTAGACAGTAAATCTTTGTATATCTATAGGAGTCACATATGAAACTGAAAAACTGTTATTTAGTTGCATATCAATAATTATAAAAGTGAATAACGTTGACTGAGAAGGAACAATAGTTGTTCAAATTAGTCAATGCACTATTGATTCTTGATGTGATATTTCATATGATGAATGTTCACAAGTCTCCTATAGAAATGAACTGTGTGAATCCTGATTATCTATAGTATTGTACACAGGGTTGTACAGTAAAGAATTATTGATGTTGATGCATATTGATGTAAACAGCTCAAAGGCCAAAGATAATCACTACTATTGACTTACCTTATGGTTTACTCTTGGAATGATTCGGCTATATGTACTTAATGTAGTACAAGTCCAATGCATCTGAGAGATTAAGGTATAAGATTAGTATGAAGTATTAGAATTTTTGATTTGATCAAAGAAACTAATACTTAGGTATATGATTCACATAAATCATTAAGAGGATAATTATATCCTCACTCGATTAATCCTCATTGTGCATCATAGCAATATGATAGAATGAGGAATTGCACCTTAATAAGATATGGTGCAATACATAATAAGATTTGCCTAATTTTTATCCTTTTGAACATGAGTATGAACATTAGATGTCCATGCTTTACAGATGGTTCCAAATTAGTCAGTGTGTGTCCATATAAGATATGGAAACCAAATAATTCATGTGAGATGTGAATTATGAACAAACCTAATTTAAAAGTCAGGTATTATTGCGATGTGAATTTGTGAATGTATAAAGAGTTTGGACATTACAGTTATTGGCCAGACGATAATGAAATAATTGTCGTCCTAAAAACTGTCTTCTGTGAAGAGGAATATATCCTCAGAGAAGACAGTGGGAGCTGATAAAACTAGAAGATGTTCTAGATTCACAAGTTAATATAAGATTATTAGATAATCTTTAGTTGTTTGGAACCAGTCATGACACATCAGAGAGTTTCATAGATTTTGAGATTCTCTCAGTGACTAGAAGGATATGTTTGACATATCTGTTTTAGCAAGATGAGAGGAGCTCAAAATAGATTATGATCTAAAATCTATGATAATGATGCTCTCTGTCATTACAACTTTGAGATTGATAAGTTTATTAGAATTCTACTTGTCAATACTGCCAATCATGAGATGATGACAGTTGGATATTAAAAGCGTCCACTCAATGTGATTGAGGTAAAGATGTATATGATACACCTTTGAAGCTTTTAAAATATCTAGGAAGCGAGTTACGATTTCAAAAGATTATTTTGAATCAAACTAAAACTTCTCAAAGTTGTAATAAGAGTTTTTGACTTAATTGTCAGATATTATGTGATCGTTAAGAATGTTCACGGATTGTGTGTGTTCAGAAAGGACAGTGGGAGCACGGGCGCTTTAGTAATGCTTTATGATAATAACATCAAAGTCATTGAGAATGACTTCAGGATGTTACTATTAGTGAAAGCATTGTTAACCATGTTTTCCTCCATAATAAGTTTAGTTATAATATCTCACGTATTGGAAATACGAATCTATTAAGATAGATCGGTGGAGATATTATATTGACCTGTATGTCAAGATGTTTGGCATAAATTTCATAACAAGTCTCAATTGTTGAGATATGGAATTTATTCCTTTAAAGAAAAGGTTCTTTAAAGGATACATGAGTGAATTGCATCATTAAGCGCTTGAGAAGTGTTAAGGATGCATTCACGTATATGGAGAGGATGATTTGAATCTATGTGGTCATACTGACTCAAATTTCAAGTCAAATAATGGATTCAACCTTCTAGTAGAAAGGAATGGATTAGAATGGTTCCAATCCAGAACTCGATATTAAGGTGACGACATAAACAAATGATACTGTTATTAGAACAGTATGGGTGAAAAAGTTCATCCCTGAACTAGATGTAGTTCTAAAAGGTCTCTAATACCATCCTATCGTTGTAGGACAATAGTGGGAGCAATGAATTGTGTGATCGAGCCATGGTCTCTTCAGAAGTTGCAGAACATTCTGAGGCTCTTTCACAAGTTCGGAGACAAAGGATAAATAGGAAATAACGTAATGGAAAATATTCCATCTATAGATAATTTAGCAGATCCCTGACCAAGTCTTAGTCACAAACTTTTTGTGAGCATCACCTAGATTTAATGGAGATCAAATGCGAAGGTGATTGGCTTGAGTCCAACTGGGAGATTGATGGATATAGGTGTCCTCTAAGCCAATCATAAGGCACCTATTTCAATCCGGTTCACTAATAAATGGCATTAAATTCATTATGTAGATTGGCATATTTATATTTGCGCATAATGAAGTCCATGAATATGTGCAATAGTCATCAGATTATGATGAGATTAATAATGAGACTGATGACTTATAAACACATTCTTAATTGTTCCTAGTCGTAGGATGTTTGAGAAGGACATCAAACATCCGGTTAGACTAGTACAGGTTATTCTAGCGCATATGATGAGGGTGTCTGATCTCGTTAGTTACTAGTGTGGATACACAATGGTAAACTTGTAGGTGCTCATTAGGGAATGAGTTCACTGAACTGATCCGACATGAATCGCCGAATGGTAATTTACCTGACTGTCAATCGGCTTGATTCATCGTCACAGTGGCGTAGTTGATCCTTGGAGTTGAGACACCAAAGACACCTTGTCGGTGGACTTCTGGACTTTGACCTTGACCTACGAATCCCTATCCATGGGATCTCTAATAGTCAAGGATCGGGTCCAGCGGAAGATCTTCGAAGGTGATTGTGTGTTCAATAAAGGATCGTTCGCTCTCAGGTAACTGGAGAGAGAATGCTTTAGAATAGATCCGCAGGAGTCTCTGGCCAGAGCAGAAACAATATCAGAAAAGAGGTTTTTGGATATTGTACAGCGGAGTGTGATTCAAGTGAGTTGACAATCTGGGGTTTGACAGTTGACCATACCCTAGGTTAACTCGAGAGCATTGGGCGAACGAAGGATTATCGCCACGTAGTAATTGTGGACGGACAAGTTCCATGAGTGGGTTGCTGAACCCCATTACCTTCCAGGATCATGCAGTGATGCTTGGCACCCAACTTGATCGGAAGTCCGACCGAATTTACATGCGATGTTAATTCGGTTAAGTAATTAGTTAATATATAGATATTAATTAATTACAATAAGTCAATAACTAGTTATTGGACTTAACGGGCTGAAAACCGGACTGGTAAATGGGCCTAGAGGGTCACACGTAATAAGATTCTCAGTCGGTGGTACATAAGTGGGATTTATATTAACTCATGGACTTTTGTGAAAAGTCGCGCCGACTTATTATATATACGCGCTGTTGAGAAATCCTGGGCCAAGCTCCAGGAATTCCCCTTGCTGGCCCTAATCCCCTCCTTTCTCCCTCCTCCTCTGGGCGCCCCGTTCGAGGCGCCGAGACAGTTTCCGTCTCCGCCGCGTGTGATTCCCATCGGCGGATTTTCGACAATCGTTGCGGCGACAGATCTTCAGCGAGCGAGCTGATACGGACGAGGGATCGAGGACGAACCACCGCGGAGGATCGCGTGGATACCGATGGAGGCCGGACGCTTGTGCGGCTCGCGGCATCGCCTCGACGGAACCGAGACGGAAGCGGATTCGAATCTGCGCACGGTAATCGGATTACTTCTCGTTGTTTTCGGTTTTAGTTTTTCGTTTCGAATCGGATCAGCGGACATCAGGCGGGATTTATTTTGTTTGTCGTTTCCACTGCGTTCTTCACGTTCCGCCCGGATCCCAACAATTTCAAGTTAGATTTCGTAGTCAACTACCGTTACTAGTTCGATACCTGTCTCAGGATCAGAGCTTGTTGTTTCGTGCAGTGAAGTGAGGAGCTCATTTTGGTAGAAGTCAAGGTAGTAAGGCAAGACAGCTTGAAGCAAGTAGTTCAGGTAGTCAAGTCAGCGGGCGGGGAAGTGAGTCAAGTGAAGTGCTTGGTTTGGAAGCAGGATCAGCAGCAGTAGTCAAGCACATCTAAAGAAGCTCCGGTTTAGATAGGCCTTTTTTATCCTGGGTAGCCCACGTATCACTTTCAATCGAGAGTGATCGTTGGTACTCCACCTAAGTAGATGAGGCTAACTACCTGGTTGACAACAAGGCGCTTGCGGGTACAGTGGAAGGCGACGAGCTGGCTTTCGGTTCCTTCCTTGGCCTTAGCTTGTGCCTATCCTGTGTCCATGGGCTTTCCCTTTCCCGCGACCATAGATGAGAGCAATGGCAGGGGAAGGGGAGCTTAGCCTACCTAGTCGTAGTAGTTCAGCATTCGTTATAAGGCTGTTGTTTAAACGCGCTATAACCCATTCTACTCAATTCATTCAAGAACACGGTTTTAACACTTAGTAGAACTCATTAAAAGATGCTTGAGAGAAGGAGAAGCTAACACGCCAAGAAAGATGAGGCTCTGCAAGAGAGGACAGGAAGCTGTGAAGATTGTCTATGACTCTCAAATGAAGAATCTCACTCATGTTGATGGTCCAACTTCTCAAAGTCTTCACACACAATCTCATAAGGGAAGATCAGTTAGAGCCTCTCAAAGATCTGTAAAAGTCTGAACTTGCTATATGGTTGGAAGAGGTGGTCCTTATCAAGCTACTTTGCCTAATGAACAAGAAGCTATACTAGGTCTCCGTAAACAAACAATGGCTCATACGCAGGCTATGCCTACTAGGGAAGGAAATAGCATCGACATCACATGACCCTGAGTTGCCTAGGTCCCCCACTGATGGTAAGATGGAAACTGAACTATATCAAGTATTAGGGAAACACCATCTATCACAGCGTGCCGCCTCTCGGCAACAAGATAATCCATATTTTGACATAATTGGCTATTTAAAGCAGCAATTGGCTAGAATGCAGCATGGAGCTATGACTGAATTGAAAAGAGTCAAGGAACAACAAAGTAATCACAATCTTCGGGGAGAAATGTGTCGTACATTTTTTAGGACAAAAAATGCACTTGATCTTGATTTTTTGATTTTTGATTTAGATTTGTTATTTGTGCGCTTTACCTGACTCAATCAGATGATTGCGTAGTTCTTCGACTCGATGTCGCTACCCATAAATAGAATAACGTTAATTACATCCTCCTAAGAGGAAAACCCTTGATTAATCGTCGGAAGAAAGAATAGAATAACACCCTTTAAAATGATATGAATGAAATATGTAAGATTGCATTTGAAAAATGAATAAATTTTAGTTTTTATTTGAGAAGAAAATTCATTTTTTAGTTTAGAGTTGAGTCTGCACAAGACTTGATTTGATTTATATTGATGGATGATGATGAGAGACGTTTTTTAGTCTTTTTGGATTGATTTATGGGGATGTATTGAAGATTTGTTTGAATTTTTATGTTTAGAAGTGAAGATGAAGTTGAGTCTGCGCAAGGATGCGCAGACTCATTTGTTAACAATGAGAATGCTTGTATTTATTTTTTATTTTTGATTTGTGAGAGGAATGAAAACCTTTTTTATGGTGTTTTTATTGAAGTGGATGACATTTTTTATCAAAGAAGTTTAATAAACATTTCTTATTGTGTTTTTTAAGTTTTGAAGAGGTTTTAGATTTGATTTGTAGGGTATTTTTTATGTTTTCTTATTCGATTTGAGTGAAGAATACTTCAAGGACGTATACTTTTTATGTTTTGAATTTAGAAGTTTTTTTTTTTAAGGATGAGAAAGATGTGCAAATTCAATTGAAATGAGATTTCTTTTAGGTATTTTTTATGTTTTGCAAAAGGGAAAACTTGAGTTTTATTTAACTTTTTATTTATAGAAAGTATTTTATTTTTATCTTGGGGTTTTTGGTTCAATTTTAAAGGAATTAGAGTTGAAAATATTGGATTTTAGCAATTAGGGGTTAAGTCTACGCTGGGTAGCGCAGACTCACCTGTCACAAGCCTAGTTTTTTAGGTAATTTCAAGGAAAAAGTTATCACTTTTGTTTGGATTTTGATTTGTGGAAAATATAGGATTTATTCTTAATATTTTGATTTGATTTGATGGAATTTTAATAGCCAAAATACCAGATTTTAGGAATTTAAGGTTGAGTCTACACTATAGAGCACTGACTCATTGTTTATTAAAGTGTTTAGTATTCTTTATATTTTTTGTGAAAGGAGTTTTAAGCTTTTATTTAAGTTTTGGATTTATATAAAGTATGAAGTTTTTATGTAAATTTTTGGATTTAATTTGGAGGGAAATTAAGCTAAAAAAGAAACAAATTTGGGATTTCAAGGTTGAGTCTGCGCTGGGTAGCGCAGACTCATTTGTCACCAAAGTGTTTTTAGTTATTTTTTGCATTTTTTCAAGAACAACTTGGTATTTTTATTTGATATTCTGATAGATAAGAATAAACTTGATTTTTAGAGGATTTTAGATCATCCTTTAGTGGTCGGGAGGGTGATTTTTTATTTTTTGTAAATTTCAGGGTTGAGTCTGCGCCAGGATGCGCAGACTCAAGTCTGAACTGTGGATTTTTTGTTTGTGAGTTATTTTATTGTATTTTTGGTGGGATAACTTAATTTTATGCTTTGTTTGGTGATGATTTACAAATTTGCAGCTGCGGACATGATTTGGGGGCCAAGAGATGAGGTTTTGGCCTTGTGATTGATGCGCAGACTCAAGTTCAAAGAGGATTTGAGCAAGATTCTGGAAAAGATGGAACCTCCTGAGGTTGAGGGGAATTCCAAGAGTTTTAAAGAGCTAGGGAGCTACAAGGATTAAGGAGACAAGAAAAATGAGTTTGAGTCTACGCAAGGGGTGCGCAGACTCAGCTGAACTTGTAATTTTTTGTATATTTTGAAGGGATTTGGATCCTTTTGTAAATGGATGTTTATTTAAATGACATGGGGTGTTTGATATATGATTATGAGTGGTTTTAGCAATTTGATTTATTGTTTAGCTGATTTTTTCATTTGAAACGAGCTTATGAAAGATGTGCAGACTCAACTTAAATTTGAAATTTTGTGTTTATTTAAAATAGAAGATGGCTATCTTAAACCTTTTTTGAATGAATTAACTTTAATTATTTGAGTTACTTGAACCATAAATGAGTCTATCAGCCCATGCAAGGACTCTTTAAACAGTTTTGAGTTGAGTCTGCGCAAGGGTGGCAGACTCAGAACAGTGGCGCAGACTCAAGTCTGAAATTTGATTTTTGAGTTTCCTGCACAGTTCAAGCTGTAATTAAATCCATCAAGGGGTTAGTTTCAACCATTAAAGTTAAAATATGAGATATGGAGTGGAGAAAAACAGATTGTACCCCATTCCCAATTGAATTTCCATGGTTATAGGTGCGCAGACTCAAAATCTGAGCATAATTTCAAGTTTAGATCTTTTTCAACTTGAAGTGATCCAAGAATCACCACAAGTTTGGGGAGGATAATACTGAGAAATCTCAGAAGTTGAGTATGGCTACATGAGGCCTTTTCAAAGAGTGGTTCTTGTACGGATTTTTTCAAATGACATGATTTCTTCATGTTTATCTCATTCCTCTTGGATCACTTTATTAAGTATTGAAAATGCTTAATATAATGATTCCAAGTTGAATTTCAACCTTCTATTAGGAGAACCCAATAAAAAGGTTTAAGATCTTCATGAAGAGACCCAAAGGACCAACTCCCTTAAAGGGATATGTAATGGCTAATGGACCATAGGGATGGCTATAAAGGGGGGCGTGCCGAGCATCCAACCACTCACCCAATAGGTGCCCTTAATGCCTTCAAGATGTAAGAAAAACCCACAAGGGGTAATCCAAAGTATCTCTACATTTGGGGAGCAAGGAACTCCACCAATTTTCCTAGAGGATCACATGTAGCCATGAACCATGGAGGTGGCTATAAAGGGGGGCGTGCCGAGCATCCAACCACTCATCCAAAAGGGTGCCCTTAATGCCTTCAAAATGAAAGAATTATCCACAGGGAATCACCCATTTCATTTCTACATTTGTGGAGTAAGGAACTCCACCAACTCATTGGGACTTCGGGACACATCATTTAAATGAACCCATAAAAATGGGAACACAAGAATTATGTTTTTTGTGTGAGGGCCCTTGATGGGTTACCCAACATGAGATTGCTGGCACACTTAAATTGGGACATCCTTGGAAAACATCGGAAATCATTTAAAATCTTAAAACCATATGGCAAAATTTCTGTTGAAACATTAAGGGCTTAAAAACCCAAAGTCCAAGCCAGTTAGGACCTTCATTGGGCCTCAAAAGGACAGCCCTAGGTCAAAGGAACATTTGGATAGCTTGGGGGAGGATCAAAGTGTAAGGACTAAGGTTTCGGGTTCAGTATTTGAGTCGGGTTCGGGCCGGATCCCCTGGTTTCGACCCTGAGGGGTCTTGAGATTTCTGACTGAATGACGTCTGCATTGCTCGACGTCTTTCAAAAGACGTCTGTCTGTGTAGACGCCATTTAAGTCTGCTTTCTGTTGTGCCACGTGTACGCCACGTGGGCGGGTTTCAGGCCGCGAGAGAGTACGGCCCCTGTCACATCATCTGAACGGCGTCCATGATGTTCGACGCGATTCAGACTGCGACCCCTGCGATGTCAGTGTACGGCGCCAGAGCGTTATCAGTACGGCCTGTCCTGTCGTCTGAACGGCGTCCATGATGGGCGACGCGTTTCAGAGCGCTGTCAGTACGGCCGTTCTGTCAGACTGATTGGCGTCTGTCTCGATCGACGCGTTTTAACCAGATTCAGATTGACCCCGCGAGCCTCCCCTTCTTTCCCTCATTCTTCGCCTCCACCCTCTCTTTGTTCGCTCTCTCCGCCCCCTCCGCCCTCCTTTCCCCTTTCCCTTCCTCTTCTTCCTCTCCCATCACTCCAACGCCTCCCTACCTCTCACCTCTACCTCCACCACTTCCTTCGCGGCGTTCCATTCTCCGGACGGCGGCCGACGTCCCGGCGGAGTGGCGGCGTCCTCGAGGGTACCGGCGGCGGTCTGCGGTGCAGCAGGTCGGCGGCACGGAGCTTGGAGGAGTTCAAGAACCGGTAGGGGGGACGAACCTTGCATGAATCGTGATTATCTTGCTTATGGTTTCCTTGGCGTGGAATGATATGTTTTGGGTTAGACTGAGCATGTTTAGGGGGTTTTTCTTGTGGGAATGGCCGTGTTAGGGATTGTGGAATTGTAGCATGTTTGTGATAGTTGATTTCCCTTTTCCTCCCCCTTCTGTTTTGGGCATTTTCGGGGTGTTTGGGGTTAAAGGAGGAACCCTCGGATCGAACCAGAGAACCAAGTTTCTGGTGCTAAACGGCGTCGTGCCTGGTCGACGCCTTTTAGAAGGACGTCATGGCAGTACGACGCCTTTTAGGACAGAAACCTCTCTGTTCGAGGTTTCGTTGTACGGGGTTCTGGCGCTAAAAGACGTCATGTATGGACGACGTCTTTTAGAAGGACGTCAGACCATCATGACGCCTTTTAGGCAGGAAATCACCTCGACTGAGGCTTCTGCAAATATGAAATTCTAGGGTGAATGGCGTCTGTGGACTCTGACGCGTTTTAAAGGGCGGCTTCCCATGTCGACGTGGTTTAAGGAATAATCTGGTTTTAATGAACCTGTTTTAGGGGCTTGAATGGCGTCGACTTCGGTCGACGCGATTCAAGACAGAACTGCTTAACTCCTGTTATTTAACACATGTTTCACGATTGGATGGTTCGAATGTATGCTTTAAGTTGTACACTGAGACCGAGGACTTCTGTGTGAATAGAATTACATTATGTATGTGTGTGTGTTTATGCGGATATGGAAATGGAACAACTGTGGTTTACGTTTGTCACCATGGGCCGATGGGGAAGGGCCATGGTGTCTGTGAGGCATTGTTGCCGTACCGGTGGGGGAGTGGTACATGTTGTGTTTTTCCTTTGGCTGAGGGAAGCAGAACTACCTTGAGCCCGCCGGGCCGGAGTAGCCGGTGCGCTATCCGAGGGGTTGCTGTTTCGTCTCAGCAGGTCGGGGTTTCCCTGTTTGTCGTGGCAGCTTCCAGCGCGTTTCTTGCTGTGGAGCTGGTTGTGGTACTGTTGGAGTTGTTTTACCCCTTTAGCCACTGGGCCTGATGTGACCTTTCATCAAGGTTACGAGTGGTACCCTTCGCCCTTTGGCCTGACGCAGCCCGGGAGGTTAGGGTTGTGGGTAGTTCCTGTAGCTTCGGCTTGACGGGGGTTCGCCGGTCCCTAGGACCCTCCTGAAGCGCCGAGGCCTGGCGTGGAGGAAATCCGGTCGGTAGGACAGTAGTCTAGACTGCTTGTGTGCACACGTAGCTGGGCAGTGGTGGTTCACTGGTCCCAGCTAGTCCTAGTTTGACTCACTGCCTCACCCTACGGTGCCCCGGAACACTGTAGGGGTGGACAGGCGTGAGTAGTGGTGGTAGTGTTGTGAGGCGATGTTTGACTTCGATCGACGGTGTGGTTCGGTCGCTTTGTGGACTTTGGCTGTGAGACGTGACTTTGTGTTGGGTTCTTCGGGTTGCTTAGAACTATTCCTGCTACACTGCTTATGCGTACGTTTCATATCAGGTTTGCGAGTTGTGTTTACTGCTTTGTTTAATTGCCATATATCTGTATTATTGCTCTTGTGGGTGTGTGAGTGGGAGGCAGGGGATCGGATGATCCCTACTGAGCCCAATTCTGGTGTGGCTCACTCCCTGCGGTTTTAGGTGTGGACCTCGCGGCGTGTGGCGGCGTGTGGTGTCTTCCCGGTGTGCGGGCCAGCAGCTGTCTCAGTTCCGGGGTATGCCCCGATGTTGTTGTACTTTACTTCTGCCTGTACTTATTTAATTGTTGGACCATGTAATTATTGTTGGACTGTATACGGACATTGTTATCTTCCTTCCTGCGCACTTGATATATCTTTGTAGTCCGTGTGATTGTTATATTTAGCCTTGTTTAGCGCTTACTCCTCCAGATGTCTTGTGTGAGATCCGGGTGTGAACCCGCAGTTAATGGGCCGACATCCATTTAGTGATCGGGTCTCCGGTCATAGGATGGCGGGTCGTTACAGATGGTATCAGAGCTCAGTCTGGTCGAGTATGTGGTAAACTGGGTTAGATATTATAGTCCAACAATAAGTACGAGTCTGTACAGGCGATGGCTGCTGGTGTAGATTGGTAGGTTTTGACGTGTTTTGGTTCGATTTTCGTGTTGGTGGGGTAGTGATGGCACCGAAGAGGAGAGTTCCGTTGGCTCGTGGTTCGAGAGCAGATGATGGTTGTTCGAGGGCAGAAGGACATAATGTGGATCGTTTCATGGAAGCTATGATTGGGGCTATGTCTAGATACCAGCAGGGAGATGGAAGTGAGGGGTCCATTTCCCGAGGTGGCCAGTCTATGGTGATGGAGCGGTTCTTGAAGTTAAAGCCCCCTTCTTTCACAGGTCAACCAATTCCGGATGCGGCAGCTCATTGGATTAAGGACAAGACCTTGTTGGCAACCTACTTGCTGAAGGACGATGCTTATGATTGGTGGGTTACCATCAAGGGGATGATGTTTCCAGAAAGGTCCTTGAGAGAGATTCCTTGGGAAGGCTTTGTAAGAGAGTTTAATGGACAGTACTTTCCGAGGCACGTTCGAAGGGCCAAGGAAAGGGAGTTTATGGAATTGGTGCATGACGGTATGTCAGTTCTGGAATATCAGATGAAATTTGTAGCTCTGGGAAGATTTGCTCCACACATATCTGAGCGTGAGGATCTTAGGACGGAGAAATTGGTGGATGGACTTCGGCATGATCTGAGGGAATTTGTGGCAGCTCATTGTTGTAAGGATCTGGCGTCAGCAGTTCGGTGTGCGGCAGCGATGGAGACTCAGTTCCAACAAATGGTGAAGGAGTCGGAGCAATCAGCACAAGGGAAGCAGCAGGACAAGGATAGATCAGCGGTCTTTTCGTCAGGCAGTTCGAGTTCCTTTGAGCTCGAGTCCCAAGAGGTACCTTGTGACGAGGATGAAGATGGTTCGGTCCAGCAGATGCAGACGGAGGTCAGCTGGCAACAGGAAGCGAGGCGGGACGCTGCGGATCGTTGTCCCCGTTGTGGCAGGTATCATGGCAATCGGATATGTCCATTGATCACTGGTAGCTGTTTTGGCTGTGGCAGGAAGGGACATCTCGCGAGGAACTGTCCCCAGAAGAATAAGACAGGTCAGGAGCCGAGTGGTCAGTAGGAGCCCGGGTCGTTGAGTGGTGTTGCATCTCTTGGTGGAGGTTCGAGATATCAGGCTAGTGGAGCGCTTTTGCCTTGTCTTATTCGGAGGTGATTGTGAACTCTTGTGGCACTTTTATGTATTTGCGTTTGGTGGAGAATCAGTTTTGTAATATGTGCCTTGCTAGTGTATGGTTATTTTGATCTTTTAACTTTTTGTCAGAATTGAGAATCTCGGTTAGCTTGGGGTGAATTTGGTTGGCTAATTATGTGGAGCCCTGTATGTGTGATGGGTAAGAATGATTGTTGTAATCGGTGTGCCGGCATGTGATGGTTAGCCGAGTTTATCGTTGAGCGGATGCAAATTTCGAGGACGAAATTCTTTTAAGGGGGGGAGAATGTAAGGACTGAGGTTTCGGGTTCAGTATTCGGGTCGGGTTCGGGCCGTATCCCTTGGTTTCGACCCTACGGTCTTGAGATTTCTGACTGAATGACGTCTGCACTGCTCGACGTCTTTCAAAAGACGTCTGTCTATGTAGACGCCATTTAAGTCTGCTTTCTGTTGTGCCACGTGTGCGCCACGTGGGCGGGTTTCGGGTTGCGAGAGAGTACGGCCCCTGTCACATCGTCTGAACGGCGTCCATGATGGTCGACGCGATTCAGACTGCGACCCCTGCGATGTCAGTGTACGGCGCCAAAGCGTTGTCAGTACGGCCTGTCCTGTCGTCTGAACGGCGTCCATGATGGGCGACGCGTTTCAGAGCGCTGTCAGTACGGCCGTCCTGTCAGACTGATTGGCGTCTGTCTCGATCGACGCGTTTTAACCAGATTCAGATTGACCCCGCGAGCCTCTCCTTCTTTCCCTCATTCTTTGCCTCCACCCTCTCTCTCTTCGCTCTCTCCGCCCCCTCCGCCCTCCTTTCCCCTTTCCCATCACTCCAACGCCTCCCTACCTCTCACCTCTACCTCCACCACTTCCATCGCGGCATTCCATTCTCCGGACGGCGGCCGACGTCCCGGTGGAGTGGCGGCATCCTCGAGGGTACCGGCGGCGGTCTGCGGTGCGGCGGATCGACGGCACGGAGCTTGGAGGAGTTCAAGAACCGGTAGGGGGGACGAACCTTGCATGAATCGTGATTATCTTGCTTATGGTGTTCTTGGCGTAGAATGATATGTTTTGGGTTAGACTGAGCATGTTTAGGGGGTTTTTCTTGTGGGAATGGCCGTGTTAGGGATTAAGGAATTGTAGCATGTTTGTGATAGTCGATTTCCCATTTCCTCCCCCTTCTGTTTTGGGCATTTTCGGGGTGTTTGGGGTTAAAGGAGGAACCCTCGGATCGAACTAGAGAACCAGGTTTCTGGCGCTAAACGGCGTCGTGCCTGGTTGACGCCTTTTAGAAGGACGTCAGGGCAGTACGATGCCTTTTAGGGCAGAAACCTCTCTGTTCGAGGTTTCGTTGTACGGGGTTCTGGCGCTAAAAGACGTCATGTATGGACGACGCCTTTTAGAAGGATGTCGGACCATCATGACGCCTTTTAGGCAGGAAATCACCCCGACTGAGGGTTCTGCAAATCTGAAATTCTGGGATGAATGGCGTCTGTGGACTCTGACGCGTTTTAAAGGGCGGCTTCCCATGTCGACGTGGTTTAAGGAATAATCTGGTTTTAATGAACCTGTTTTAAGGGCTTGAATGGCGTCGACTTCGGTCGACGCGATTCAAGACAGAACTGCTTAACTCCTGTTATTTAACACATGTTTCACGATTGGATGGTTCGAATGCATGCTTTAAGTTGTACACTGAGACCAAGGACTTCTGCGTGAATGGAATTACGTCATGTATGTGTGTGTGTTTATGCGGATATGGAAATGGAACTACTGTGGTTTACGTTTGTAACGACCCGCCACCCTATAATCGGGGATCCGATTACTAAATGGGTACCGAATCATTAATTTGGAACCAAACCAAGATCTAATCAAGTCTGGGAGATAAATAATAAACTAAGCTAAACATTCACATCGCATTGAACTGAAATAAAAGTGTAGGAATTAAAAATTATTACAATGCGACTCGATACAGCAAATAATTACATACTCCAACAGAAAGGAAATAATTAAACGTACAGGCCAGAAATAAAATAACAACTACGTCGGGGCATACCCCGGAACAACTGCTGACGGTGCTCAACTCACGGCCGCACTCTCCTCGCTAGGTCTGCTGAGAGTCCTCACCTGAAAACCGCAAGAGAGGTGAGTCTCAAAGACAAGACTTAGTAGGGATCCTTCGATCCCCACTGCCCTCGCACACACCCACAAGTGCAAGGTACAGCTAACGGAAAGGTGATAAGCACAAGAGGTACAATTCCTAGTTCTTAACGTGAAATCACATGCAATCGCAATATAGTAAACATGCGTATATTAAACCAGCCGGTTAGGAAACCCACAACTGTCGTCTCGATAGAACTCGCTAACCACACAACAACGGTGGAAAAAAAAACCTCGACCCGCTGAGACCAAACAGTAACCCCTCGGATAGCACGCTAGCTACACCAGCCCAACCGGCTCAGGTGGCTACTCCTTCCCTCAGCATGAGTGACTCTCCGAATGTACCACTCCGACACCGGTACTAGCTGACCCCGGGGTTCACCAGGTGACCCTCTCTCACTAGGCGTCACCCCGCCCACGCCCCCACCGGCGCTGTGCTCACGCCCCCACCAGCACAGGGTGATAAAGCGCTACAATGTCACTCCAGGTCCACAGTAACACAAAACCCAACAAGTACGATCCGGTCCCGTGAAAAGTCCGCGATCGTATAACATACATGTAGCATCGTCCGGTCATGAAGAATCTATCTCTACCGGGTACACTAAAACATGCACTAACCATCCGTCTAACAGTATGAACACATTTTACTGGCATGAATTAGTGAGGTTCTGTCTTGAATCGCGTCTCCCAAGGTCGACGCCATTCAAGCTCCATGTACAGGTTCATGTAAAAACAGTCTTCAGAATCAAGCCCTAAAAGGCGTCGACACCAGTGGTCGCCTTTTAAAAGGCGTCGACATCCTTAGACGCCATTCAGCACAGAAATCCAGAAATTCCAAAGAAACCACCTAAGGGATTTCTGCCTTAAAAGGCGTCATGGCCTCCCGACGCCATTCAAAAACGCGTCGTTGTCCCATGACGTCTTTTAACCCCAGAATCCTGAACTGGGAACTCCTCAGTAAGGCGATTCTTGTCTTAAAAAGGCGTCGTGATGGTCCGACGCCCTTCAAAAAGGCGTCGTCCATGCACGACGTCTTTTAACCCCAGGAAACAGAATTGCCATGAGCCCGAGGGCTCCCTTTTCAACTTAAATAACCCCAAAATCACCCAAGAACGGAGGAGAAAGAGGGGCAACACAATTCATAGGAAATCATATACATAGCAAGACCCCCATATCATCAAAAGAACACCTAAACATGCTCGTTCTACTCCCCGAAACCAAAGATCCAAACAAGCTTAAACGGGGGTAAACATGGCTTAAAACACGATGCTTATGGGAACCGTCATCCTACCGGATACTTGAACACCTCCTAGCTTCAAGCCGTCCACCCTACTCGCCCCACGCCGCCGCCGGTACCGCCGTGGTCGTCCTTGCTCCACCGTGACGTCGGCCGCCGTCCGGAGAGTAGAGCGCCGCAGTGGAAGTGGAGGTTGTAGTGGTAGGAGCTAGGTAGAGGATGGAGTGGAGGGAGAGATGAAATGGTGGAAGGAAAAGAGGGAGGAGGCGGAATCGCCGCCGAGTTCGTCGGAAGGGAAAGAGAGGAAGAGAGGGGAATATGAGGGAAAGAAGGAGGGGTCGCGGGGTTAACCAGAGACTGGCTAAAACGCGTCGACATCCACGGACGCCATTCAGTTGATGTGATAGCTGCTCTGACAAGATTCTGAAACGCGTCGTTCATGGCAGACGCCGTTCAGACGATATGTCAGGGCCGTACTCTGACAAACCCAGAGTCGCAGTCTGAAAGGCGTCGACACACGTGGACGCCGTTCAGGCGATAAGACAGGGCCTTACCCTCGCGGCCCGAAGCCAGCCCACGCGGCACCCACATGGCAGAACCTGAAATGCGTCTGCGACGGTGGACTCCGTTTAAAACGCGTCTCGATGGCCTGACGCGACTCAACTCAGAACCTCCGCCCTCACTAAGGTTAGAACTACAAGGTCCGACCCCGATAACCGGATCCGAAGGTCACGATCCTTACAATCTCCCCCCCTTAAAAGAATTTCGTCCCCGAAATTGACTGCTTAAAATTAACATGGTCAAAACAGGGTTACAAGTTCACAAGGAAACTTACGAAAAGAGGTAAGGGAACTGCTCCCGCATCTTATCCTCACACTCGCAGGTTGCCTCACCTCCAGAGCGGTACTGCCAAATCACCTTGACCAAAGGTACAATCTTGTTCCGCAGGACCTGTTCTCTGCGATCCTCAATACGAACAGGATATTCTGGAAAAGACAGGTCCTCAGCGATCTCCAACTCTGAAAAGTCCAAGATATGGGACGGATCCTGAACATACTTTCTCAGTAAGGAAACATGGAACACATCGTGCACCCCTGCAAGACTGGGCGGCAAGGCCAGCTGGTACGCGGTTTCCCCAATCCGAGCAAGGATGGGAAAAGGCCCAATATATCGCGGACTCAGCTTGTCTCGCTTCCCGAATCTCATTACACCCTTGGAGGGTGAGACTCGGAGAAACACGTGGTCCCCAACTTCAAACTCAAGCGGTCTCCGTCGGATGTCAGCATAACTCTTCTGCCTACTCTGTGCTGCGGTCAACCTCTGCCGAACTAACCTGGCAATCTCAGCACACTGCTGTACTAACTCGGGTCCTGCTATCTGCCTTTCACCGATCTCGGACCAACATACTGGAGATCGACACGGTCGTCCATACAAAGCATTGTAAGGCGCCATGCCAATACTGGAATGGTAACTGTTGTTATTGGCAAATTCCACTGTGGACAAATACTGCTCCCAAGAACCTCCCCAGTCTAGACAACAAGCTCTGAGCATATCTTCCAAGGTCTGAATAGTCCTCTCCGACTGCCCGTCAGTCTCGGGATGGTAGGCTGAGCTGAAAGCCAACTGAGTGCCTAATGCCTGCTGAAAGCTCTTCCAGAATCTAGAAGTAAACCTTGGATCTCGATCTGATACAATAGACAAAGGCACCCCGTGTAGAGAGATGATCCGGTCTACAAACAACTTTGCCAGCTTGCCGACTGACCAGTCCTTCCTAATAGCTAGGAAGTGTGCCGACTTGGTCAGCCGATCAACGATGACCCAGATGGCATCTCTCCTGCTAGGGGATGTAGGCAATCCCATCACGAAGTCCATCGTCACATGCTCCCATTTCCACTCTGGAATCGGCAAGGGCTGTAGCAATCCACCAGGTCTCTGATGCTCGGCTTTAACCTGCTGACAAGTCATGCATCTGGCCACATATTCAGCCACATCTTTCTTCATACCGGGCCACCAGAAGTGCCTCCTCAAACAATGATACATCTTTGTTGTCCCAGGATGCACTGCATATCTCGAACGGTGCGCCTCATCAAGAACACATCTGCGCACGTCCTCCTCAGTCGGAACAAAAAGTCTACCTCTGAACCTGACAGTACCGTCATCCCACAACTCCACCTCTTACCTCTGGAGGATCTGTGGTAACTCAACATCTGCCCTCTGAGCCTCAATTACCGCATGATACACAGCTGGTCTCACAGTCAAACTGACCAGAACGGCTCTATCATCTTCACGTGGGACCCTAAAGGAAGATTCCACCACCTGCTCGAACAACTTCCACTCTCGAACCATAAGGTATGACATGACCGTCTTCCGACTCAAAGCGTCTGCCACCACATTCGCCTTGCCCGGATGATAAGAAAGGTCAAAGTCATAATCTTTAATGAACTCCATCCACCTTCGCTGCCTTAAATTCAGGTCCCTCTGAGTAAACACATATTTCAGACTCTTGTGATCGGTGAAGACCTGAAATTTCTCCCCATATAAATAATGCCTCCAGATATTGAGTGCAAATACTACAGCTGCCAGCTCCAAATCATGAGTAGGATAGTTCTCTTCATGCTTCTTCAGCTGTTGAGAAGCATAAGCCACTACCCTGCCATGCTGCATTAGAACTGCGCCCAATCCTCGACGGGACGCATCAGAGTAAACCACAAAGCCACCTGATCTAGATGGAAGCACCAGTACAGGGGCTGACGTGAGACGGGTCTTTAACTCAATAAAACTCTGCTCACAATCCTCGGTCCACACAAAGCGAACTCCCTTTCGAGTCAACCTCGACAAGGGGGCTGCTATCGAAGAAAATCCCTGAACAAACCGCCTGTAATAACCGGCAAGCCCCAGAAAGCTCCTGATCTCAGTCACTGAAGTCGGCCTGTTCCAATCCATCACCGCCTCGATCTTGGCTGGATCCACTGCGATACCATTGCCAGAAATAACATGCCCAAGGAAATGCACCTCGTCTAGCCAAAACTCACACTTGCTAAACTTGGCATAAAGTCGGTGCTCCCTCAGGACCTGCAATACAGCCCGAAGATGGGTGACATGCTCTTCCTCAGAAGAAGAATAGATCAGAATATCATCAATAAACACAACCACAAACTGATCTAGGTAGGTCCTGAAGACTCGGTTCATCAGCTCCATAAAGGCCGCCGGAGCATTGGTCAAGCCAAAGGGCATAACCAAAAACTCATAATGTCCATACCGAGTTCTGAAAGCCGTCTTGCTAACATCAACATCCCGGATCCTCATCTGATAATATCCGGATCTCAAGTCGATCTTGGAAAATACCTTCGCGGACTGCAGCTGATCCATCAAATCATCAGTCCTTGGAAGTGGGTACTTATTCTTTATTGTTACCTGGTTCAGCTGCCTATAGTCAATGCACAATCTCAGAGAACCATCCTTCTTTCTAACAAACAGAACTGGGGCACCCCATGGAGATGTACTGGGACGAATGAAACCCTTATTCAGCAGCTCCTGCAACTGCGCCTTCAACTCAGCGAGTTCGGCTGGCGCCATCCGATACGGGGCCTTAGACAAGGGCGCCGTACCTGGTGCAAGCTCGATGGTAAATTCGACCTCTCGTTGAGGAGGAAGGCCAGGCAGCTCCTCAGGAAATACATCTATGAACTCACATACAACAGGTACCTCCCCAGGGCTGAGACTATCCCGGACATCAGAGACAACAACAGAGGCAAGGAAAGCCTCACAGCCACTAGCAAGCAACCTCCGTGCCTTAAAGGCAGAAATAAGAATACCTCGGGAAGAAAGCCTAATACCTTGGAAGAAGAAGGTCGGGATGTCCGGAATGGAGAATTGCACCCTCTTCCTGTGGCAGTCCACCTCTGCATAAAAGTCTTCCAACCAATCCATACCTAGGATGATATCAAAGTCACGAATGGCAAGTACGACTAACTGGGCAGGTAGCACATGACCCTCAATGGTCAAGGGAACATTCCTCAAGCAGTTATAAGATATCATAAAGTCTCCAGAAGGAGCCTCCACTATCAAACCATCAGATAACTCATCAACGGGTGCAGAAAGAATATCTAGGAACTGCTCAGAAATGAAAGAATGCGAAGCACCCGAATCAACTAATACGTGTGCAGAGTTCCCAAGGACAGAAAGTGTACCTTCCACCAAGTTGGACGCGCGAGCCTCCCTCCTAGTGATAGCTAGCACTCTCCCCTGGGTCCTCGGCTTCTTCTGCTCACCTGAACTATGTCCCTGACCATGCCCCTGCGGGCAATGCCTCGCCAAATGGCCCTGCTGGCCGCAAGTGAAGCACCTCCTGGGAAGAGTGGGACACTGAGTCCCACCATGGGCACCCCCACAGTGCTGACAGACTGCCGGAAGCCTCTGAGCTGGCCCCTGCGGTGCACTGGATACAGACTGACTCTGCTGGCCCTGCCCGGGCCTGTTGCTGCCGCTACTGCCACTACTGCTGCCACCACCCCTGAAGAATCTCCTGAATCGAGAGCCGAGTGACGACGATCCCGATCCAGCTGAAGGGGCCACTGCCGCTGCCTTACCCCTGCCACGAACTGGGCTCTGAGCAGCCAGTCCTCTCTCCCGGGCCGACTGGCTCTGTTGAGCCTCCACTGCTGCCGCACATCTAACTGCAGAAGCCAGATCCGTGCAACAGTGAGACGCCACGAAGTTCCTCAGACTGAGCCTCAGTCCGTCCACGAACCTCTCAGTACGACGCTCCTCATCCCCAGATATGAAAGGCACGAACCGACCTAGCGAAACAAACTTCGCCTGGTACTCAAGTACTGTCATACTCCCCTGCGTCAGATCCATGAACTCCCTCTCCATGGCCCTCTGGACATGTCTAGGGAAATACTGAGCGTTGAACTCCTTAACAAATGTCTCCCATAGAATTTCCCTAAGACTCCTGTCCTCGTAAGACAAACTCTTCAAGGTGGTCCACCAGTCATAGGCGCTATCCTTCAGCATGAAGGTAGCCAACGGGGTCCGCTCCACTGCAGCACAGTCCATGGTGTCAAAAGTCTTCTCTATCTCTCTAAGCCAGTGAATGGCCTCGTCAGGGTCGGGACGACCGGTGAAGTGAGGTGGCCTCAGCTTCAGAAACCTCTCAAGTGCAGCTGTGGACCCTCCCCGCGCACTGGAACTCTCACTAGGGTCTCGCGTCTGATATCGAGCCATAGTGTCCGTCATTGCCTCCATGAACTGCTCAACACTCGGTCTCCCGGCCTCGGACCCACTAGGGACGTCTCCCTGCTCTCGAATAACTGCCATCCTCCTTCTGGGAGCCATCTACTCGCCTACAATTACAAAATCAAAAAAAGTTCTAATTAGAGTCCTAAAGCCTATGCTACCGTCGTGCCTGTACGGGATAATGTATTTATTTGCCGAATTTATGTTATTTAACCTAGTTATTTATTTATTTGCCAGACCGTATGCTCTGATACCAACTGTAACGACCCGCCACCCTATAATCGGGGATCCGATTACTAAATGGGTACCGAATCATTAATTTGGAACCAAACCAGGATCTAATCAAGTCTGGGAGATAAATAATAAACTAAGCTAAACATTCACATCGCATTGAATTGAAATAAAAGTGCAGGAATTAAAAATTATTACAATGCGACTCGATACAGCAAATAATTATATACTCCAACAGAAAGGAAATAATTAAACGTACAGGCCAGAAATAAAATAACAACTACGTCGGGGCATACCCCGGAACAACTGCTGACGGTGCTCAACTCACGGCTGCACTCTCCTCGCTTGGTCTGCTGAGAGTCCTCACCTGAAAACCGCAGGAGGGGTGAGTCTCAAAGATAAGACTCAGTAGGGATCCTTCGATCCCCACTGCCCACGCACACACCCACAAGTGCAAGGTACAGCTAACGGAAAGGTGATAAGCACAAGAGGTACAATTCCTAGTTCTTAACGTGAAATCACATGCAATCGCAATATAGTAAACATGCGTATATTAAACCAGCCGGCTAGGAAACCACAATTGTCGTCTCGATAGAACTCGCTAACCACACAACAACGGTGGAAAAAAAACCTCGACCCGCTGAGACCAAACAGTAACCCCTCGGATAGCACACTAGCTACTCCGGCCCAACCGGCTCAGGTGGCTACTCCTTCCCTCAGCATGAGTGACTCTCCGAATGTACCACTCCGACACCGGTACTAGCTGACCCCGGGGTTCACCAGGTGACCCTCTCTCACTAGGCGTCACCCCGCCCACGCCCCCACCGGTGCTGTGCTCACGCCCCCACCAGCACAGGGTGATAAAGCGCTACAATGTCACTCCAGGTCCACAGTAACACAAAACCCAACAAGTACGATCCGGTCCCGTGAAAAGTCCGCGATCGTATAACATACATGTAGCATCGTCCGGTCATGAAGAATCTATCTCTACCGGGTACACTAAAATATGCACTAACCATCCGTCTAACAGTATGAACACATTTGACTGGCATGAATTAGTGAGGTTCTGTCTTGAATCGCGTCTCCCAAGGTCGACGCCATTCAAGCTCCATGTACAGGTTCATGTAAAAACAGTCTTCATAATCAGGCCCTAAAAGGCGTCGATACCAGTGGTCGCCTTTTAAAAGGCGTCGACATCCTCAAACGCCATTCAGCACAGAAATCCAGAAATTCCAAAGAAACCACCCAAGGGATTTCTGCCTTAAAAGGAGTCATGGCCTCCCGACGCCATTCAAAAATGCGTCGTTGTCCCATGACGTCTTTTAACCCCAGAATCCCGAACTGGCAACTCCTCAGTAAGGCGATTCCTGTCTTAAAAAGGCGTCGTGATGGTCCGACGCCCTTCAAAAAGGCGTCGTCCATGCACGACGTCTTTTAACCCCAGGAAACAGAATTGTCATGAGCCCGAGGGCTCCCTTTTCTACTTAAATAACCCCAAAATCACGCAAGAACGGAGGAGAAAGAGGGGCAACACAATTCATAGGAAATCATATACATAGCAAGACCCCCATATCATCAAAAGAACACCTAAACATGCTCGTTCTACCCCTCGAAACCAAAGATCCAAACAAGCTTAAACGGGGGTAAACATGGCTTAAAACACGATGCTTATGGGAACCGTCACCCTACCGGATACTTGAACGCCTCCTAGCTTCAAGCCGTCCACCCTACTCGCCCCACGCCGCCGCCGGTACCGCCGTGGTCGTCCTTGCTCCACCGTGACGTCGGCCGCCGTCCGGAGAGTAGAACGCCGCAGTGGAAGTGGAGGTTGTAGTGGTAGGAGCTAGGTAGAGGATGGAGTGGAGGGAGAGATGAAATGGTGGAAGGAAAAGAGGGAGGAGGAGGAATCGCCGCCGAGATCGTCGGAAGGGAAAGAGAGGAAGAGAGGGGAAAATGAGGGAAAGAAGGAGGGCTCGCGGGGTTAACCAGAGACTGGCTAAAACGCGTCGACATCCACGGACGCCATTCAGTTGATGTGACAGCTGCTCTGACAAGATTCTGAAACGCGTCGTTCAAGGTAGACGCCGTTCAGACGATATGTCAGGGCCGTACTCTGACAAACCCAGAGTCGCAGTCTTAAAGGCGTCGACACATGTGGACGCCGTTCAGGCGATAAGACAGGGCCGTACCCTCGCGGCCCGAAGCCAGCCCACGCGGCACCCACGTGGCAAAACCTGAAATGCATCTGCGACGGTGGACTCCATTTAAAACGCATCTCAATGTCCTGACGCGACTCAACTCAGAACCTCCGACCTCACTAAGGTTAGAACTACAAGGTCCGACCCCGATAACCGGATCCGAAGGTCACGATCCTTACAACGTTTGTCACCATGGGCCAATGGGGGTGAGCCATGGTGTTTGTGAGGCATTGTGCCGTACCGGTGGAGGAGGGGTACATGTTGTGTTTTACCTTTGGCTGAGGGAAGCAGAACCACCTTGAGCCCGTTGGGCCGGAGTAGTCGGTGCGCTATCCGAGGGGTTGCTGTTTGGTCTCAGCGGGTCGGGGTTTCCCTGTTTGTCGTGGCAGCTTCCGGCGCGTTTCTTGCTGTGGAGCTGGTTGTGGTACTGTTGGAGTTGTTTTTACCCCTTTAGCCACTGGGCCTGATGTGACCTTTGATCAAGGTTACGAGTGGTACCCTTTGCCCTTTGGCCTGACGCAGCCCGGGAGGTTAGGGTTGTGGGTAGTTCCTGTAGGTTCGGCTTGACAGGGGTTCGCCGGTCCCCAGGGCCCTCCTGAAGCGCCGAGGCTTGGCGTGGAGGAAATCCGGTCGGTAGGACAGTAGTCTAGACTGCTTGTGTGCACACATAGCTGGACAGTGGTGGTTCACTGGTCCCAGCTAGTCCTAGTTTGACTCACTGCCTCACCCTACGGTGCCCCGGAACACTGTAGGGGTGGACAGGCGTGAGTAGTGGTGGTAGTGTTGTGAGGCGACGTTTGACTTCGATCTACGGTGTGGTTCGGTCGCTTTGTGGACTTTGGCTGTGAGACGTGACTTTGTGTTGGGTTCTTCGGGTTGCTTAGAACTGTTCCTGCTACACTGCTTATGCGTACGTTTCATATCAGGTTTGCGAGTTGTGTTTACTGCTTTGTTTAATTGCCATATATCTGTATTATTGCTTTTGTGGGTGTGTGAGTGGGAGGCAGGGGATCGGATGATCCCTATTGAGCCCAATTCTGGTGTGGCTCACTCCCTGCGGTTTTAGGTGTGGACCTCGCGGCGTGTGGCGGCGTGTGGTGTCTTCCCGGTGTGTGGGCCAGTAGCTGTCTCAGTTCCGGGGTATGCCCCGATGTTGTTGTACTTTACTTCTGCCTGTACTTATTTAATTGTTGGACCATGTAATTATTCTTGGACTGTATACGGACATTGTTATCTTCCTTCCTGCGCACTTGATATATCTTTGTAGTCCGTGTGATTGTTATATTTAGCCTTGTTTAGCGCTTACTCCTCCAGATGTCTTGTGTGAGATCCGGGTGTGAACCCGCAGTTAATGGGCCGACATCTATTTAGTGATCGGGTCTCCGATCATAGGATGGCGGGTCGTTACACAAAGAATCACCTCAAGCCCAAAAACTCACCTGGAAGAGGCGCAGACTCAAAATCTGCAACTGGCGCTGAGTCTGCGCAGGGAGGCACAGACTCAACACTGTAGCACCTGCAAACCCCAGATTCAAGCTGAAACCCGGATTTTCGGTGAAAAATGGGTTTAAATCTAACCCAAATGATAGAAAATAAAGTATAAAAGGTACAAAGCCTAAAATATTTATTTAAAATATATTTTAGATGCATTTCTTTAGGAAAATATCATGAAACTTGAATATGAACATATGAGAAACTTAAGTATACTTTTTATCTTTTCCATAGATCTCTCCTTCTTGGCTCCATATTAGAGGGTTTCTACCCAAAGAATCTCATCCTCAACTAGTGAGGAAACCTCCTTGAGAACCTCTAGGGCCTAAACCCTTAGCCATTAAAGGAAAAAATCCAAACAAAACCCATTCTGTTCCAACATAAAAATAGAAACTTAAATCTGAATATATATGAAACTTAGGGGATTTCTCTTGATGTTTGGCCTTGGGGGAACATCATCCATAGAGGGGATGTGATCCTAAGGGTCATGGAAGGCCAAGCCACCTTGAAAAACCCCAAAACTAAAGACAAATAAATGGAAAATCAGTTTTCATAAAATTTGGACAGCAAAGCACATTTCGGGCCATATCTCCATATTTAGGGAGTTTCAAGGCTTAAGGAGACGATTTATATGAAGTAGAAAAGCCCCTCTACCATCCCCATATGAAAAACACATGCCTTATGAAGGGAAAAATGCCATAAAAGCAAGATAACCAGCAGATTCACAAAACAGACTCAGAAAATCTGAACATTGCATTTCATTACTTTCAATCACCATGGATGAACATCAAGAGGGAGATAGAAGTTTCTATGAACATAAAAATGAAAGAAAAACATTATAAGAAAGTATGGAGACATAAATAAACCTCTTCTTCACCGCCACTCTACCATGGAGAGGGGATGAGAAGGGAGAATGGCTCTTGAAGCCTACAATCTTGCTCTCTTCTTCTCTAGCACTCTTCCTTTCTTTCTCTCTTCTTTTCTAACTCTTTTTTTCTCTCTTGGGATGCAGGAAATGGAGGGGAAGGAGGAGGGAGACGTGCTCCTCCATGCTCTCTCACTTTTCTTCTTCTCTTTTATATTTTTTGGGATTTTTTTTGTCTCCAACTTTTTCTTGTAGAAGATGGGGGTTCTTTTATAGATAATGTTGGGTTACTTTTTGGGGGTAGATTAGGCATACATTAGCCTTATATTAGGGATAAGAAATCCCTCTTGAGAGCCCTCCAATGAGGCCACAACAGTTGGAGAATCATGATTGGCTTCTCCTTTTGCTTTTCACCTACCCTCTTCTAGAAGAATCTTGAGGGGGGGACCACTTGCTTTTCTTCTTATCCTCCTTTGGGTAGATTTGACCATGGGCCAAAGGGATAAGAATAGGCCATGGGGGGGACCATTTGGGCCCTTTTCAAGGCTGCTATGAAATTGGACTTTGGTCTTCACTTTTTGGGCCCAAATTGGCCCTATTGGGCTTCTTTCGCTTGAGATAATAGACCCGGACCTGCCCCTTTGGATTTCTTCATCATTTGGGCTGAAAGTAACCCATTTTTTACTTCTTTGGGCTTGCAAGAATGGGCATAACAGCTGTCCATTAACTTTCTTCACTTGGGCCTTCTTTTTAAAAATTGTTTGGACCTCCTTTGCTTGAGATAATGGGCCCGGTTGCACCATTGAATTTCTTCACCATTTGGGCCCTAGAGTGGCCCCTTTTTTGGTTTATTTGGCTTGCAAAATTGGGCTTAGCTGCTGCCCCTTAAATCTTCTTCATTTGGGCTTTCTTGGACAATCTTTGCACAATTGTTTGGACCTCTTTTGCTTGAGATAATAGGCCCGATTGTACCATTGGATTTCTTCACCATTTGGGCCCAAGAGTGGCCCCTTTTTTGATTCATTTGGCTTGCAAAATTGAGCTTAGTTGCTGCCCCTTAAATGTTCTTCATTTGGGCCTTCTTGGACAATCTTAGGCTCTTCTTCTTGTTCAATTTTTTGGTGACAACAAATGCCCCCCATGCATACGGCTCACGCACGGAGACCGGAGGCGATGAAGTGAGTTGTATGCGTGGCCCATTGTCACGTACTTATCCCATTTAAGTGGCTCACAGTTTAAAACTGGCCCCACTTAAAGGTCTTGATTCACCCATTAAGGACTTGTCTTTTTTTAGGATTGCTACAATCACTAGGATTTCTTCTTGAATTTGTTTACGCGACCCACTCAGATCAGGTCTCAAGCTTTGGGCAATCATAAGTTAATATACCCTTTGAGCCTGCGCCAGTCGAGGTTTAATTTTGGCTTTAAACCGACCAGATTTCTTGAATTTAGAGGACGAAGCATGTGCCCTTTGAGTTAGCGTTGGTTCAGGCTTCAATTCGCTCCAAACCTGGCCATATATATTGAATTTGAGAGAGAGGGGCAGATCTCCTCGAGTCTGTGCCGGTTCGGTTCAACTTTGGCTTCGAACCAGTCTATCTATGTGACATTTGGGAGAGGGGGGCATATGCCCTTGAGTCTGCGCCAGTTCGGTACGGTTCAGGCCTTGGACCGGCCAGGGCTTCAAGGACCGGCCCGATCGGTTATAAAAAGGGAGGGGGCGGGATGCCTTTCTCGCCGTTTTTGCTTTCCTGCTGGGGGATTCTGAGCCTCCCCGACTCTTCCTCTTCTTCCTCTTGCCATCACTGGTGGATGGAGCTGCTGGAGCCACGGGAGCAGGCCTGTTGCCGCCGCAGATCGCTTCCGTCGAGCCTCCCTCCTTCTTCCCGTCGTCGCTGGCGCCACAGCAGCTGTCGGGGAGCGCCATTGTCGACGAGAGCTGCTGCTGCCGCCGTCTGTGTGTTGGCCCTCCGCTGCTTGGGGGGTGCCACCGCCGCTGGTTGCAAGCCGGTTGCCTCCTTTTCCCTCTGCCTTTGACAAACGCTGCAACCCCGTCGGGGAGCGCCACTGTCCTCGTCCATACGCGCTGTCCGCCGGGTTTAGAGCCGCCGGCCTTGTCTTCCTTGCTTCTTCCTCGGCAGCAACCTCGAAGGGGACTCCGGAGAGCATCGTTGCTGCCGTGAAAGGGGCATCGGTTGGACTTGAAGGCTGCCGTTTGAAGAAGAAGGAATCTTGCACCGCAGTTTCAAAGTGAAAGGTGAAGCCCTTTCCTTCGAATTTTTTGGCCGGTGGGACTGATTGAGTGTTATTGGCCGCCATGTATTTGGGCATGGGGAGAGTGAAGAGGGTCTCCTTTGCACTTCTTTGATGTTCTAACAATTTTTTCTGTGTCTTCTTTTTGCAGAAAATCGACTTTGGATCCCTCCATCTACAATAGGCGCAGACTCATTACTGTAGCACCGCAAGTCGGATGGCTCTTCTTCAGCGTACCTGCTGTTTGACCCTGGCAGTTCCCATGGGAGCAATCCCTGGGACTGCGGCTTCAGTACCTAGTCCCGGTTGTAGCTCGGCTCTCGGGAAGTGGGTTATAGGAATGCCATTTCTACACCCCTTTGTCTTTGACATGGGTCTTCTTCTTATCGGAGCATCTCGGTCTGTCCCGGATGGCTCTCGATAAAATTTTAACAGCCCTCTTTTCAGGGGAGATGTTGCCGAAATTTCGACAGAATTTTCTTTTTCGAGGAAGACTTTTTGCATTCAATTTGACTTGTTGCCTCTTCTTTTTTAGTATAATGGCTTCTCGGGGGAAAGACAAAGCTGTGATGCCCGAGACTGTTTCCGAAGATGTGCCGATTTCTCCAACAGGGTCTTCTGAACAGACTCCTATGATGGCTGAAGAGAGTGGGACTGTGATAAATCCCTTTTGCTTGACACCTGTAGCAGGCATAGATGAGGACAGTGAACTACTGCAATTTTTTGAGGTTGTTGTCTTGGACCATCCATTTGCCGATGAATCAGACGGCAAGGTTAATGAGAGTAGACTTATCTTCTCGTAAGGATTCTATAAATATAGACGGGACAAAGATTATCCAGTTCAATTTTCCGAGCGATCATCATTTGTACAACTTCTTGCTTGACTTCAAGGTCAATGGAGTGCATTCTGAAAGGAGGGCTTTTTATGCCGAGGATGTCATTTTGAAATTTCGAGACAACTTGAGGGGAACTGTAACCCACGGCGAATCTTTGTTCAAGCCAGGTTATGCTAGAGACATGCTTATGCCCAGTGGGACTAATATCATGCGCCTCAAGACGGCATTCTGACCCACTCACCTTCATTTACTCCTGCCAAGTGGGGCTATGACAAAGGTATCCCAGACTCGAAGTAGAGGCGGCATGGGCTATTTCTTTCTCCATGTAAATGGGGCTTTAGAGAAGAGCCATTGATTTTTGACTGTTTAGCCATGAGGTTTAGATTGAACACAGCAATGGGCTGGTTTGGTGACTTGAAGCTTAAATCCGGCCACAGTTTCAAAGAATATTTTGTAGAGTACACTGATTATGTCTTGAAGCATTACCATGATTTGCTGAGCCGAGTGGATCTTCTTGGTAGTGTGTATGCCGCTCAATTCCGATACCCGATCTTTAAAGGCCTTTGCTGTGGCATGATCAAGGTATTCATAAAGGAGTTCAACACCTTTTATACTCCAGAAGGAGAGACATCTTTGGATTTATGGACTTTTCATCAGCTTTCTGGCTTACCTATTGATGGAGAGCCTTATGAAGAGATATGCCATCCTGACATTGTCAAGGACAGAACAGATGGCAAGGGCTGTTATGCAACCTGGCGGTCTTACATATTCCTCCTCAAGGCTTATATGATTATGGCTTTTGGCGAAGAATCTCTGAAAAAGAGATCCCGCAGAGAGAGAACACGGGTCAGCGGAGTTGTCTGGCTCCGTTTCTTTCATAATGTTGACATTCGATATACAGACTTTCCTGGGGCTGGTGAGACTCCAGTCTTCATGGGGCAGACAGCCAGGCACCGAAAAGGATATCTTGATATCATCTTTGAGGAACATAAGAAAGATGCCAATCCCTTGGACTTGGATAGGAACACCCATCTGGCAGCATACTTGGCCTACTGGCTTTCGAATTTTGCTATTCCTCAGGGGGATGAGGGAGTAATTCGTCCTGAGACGCTTTATGGAGCTTGTGAACTGGCCTGGGGAATTAAACTGTCTATAGCTCCAGTTACTCTATGCTTGATTTTCAAAACTCTTGGCCAAGTGGTTGAGCAGGAGAAACCACGAGAATTTAATGCTGTGGGTCCCATTCATTTCTTCAATGCCTGGGTGGCTTCTATTTTTTCAGAGTCTGCCCCGAAGAGCCTGGCTTCCCCTCGCATATTTCCACGCATGATTGAATATGCTAGTGTTGATGGAGGAGATACTCAGAAGCAACTTTATAACATTCGTGGTATCTTGACTGATACCAGGCGAAAAACTGAGCGGGACTTACGTTTTTGGAAGCATACTGCCAATTCTCGTCCTCTAGTGAGCCCCTTTAAAGTATTTGCCGAGGGTGATCCTATTGAGTTCACCCATTCATAGACCAAGCAGCTGCTGAAGAAATATGCATTGGATGGTTAGATTAGATCATGGCTTCTATCCATCAGACCTAGTGTATTGGTATATCGGAAGAGATCTGTAGTTCATTTAGAACCCTATTATCCTTTCTGTTTCGGCCGGAATTTTGGATATGACCAGTGCATTCCTTCTTGTGATCACATATTTCAGCTTCCTGACCACCATCTTTTGGACTCCAGTGGACTGCAAAGGGCCCGTGAATGGTGGGATTATTTCCACCGCTTTGAAAATGTTTCTTTCAGAATTCCTTCTACTGTCTACACTGTAACGACCCGCCACCCTATAATCGGGGAACCGATTACTAAATGGGTACCGAATCATTAATTTGGAGCCAAACCAGGATCTAGATAAGTCTGGGAAATAAATAATAAACTAAGCTAAACATTCACATCACATTGAATTAAAAAGGAAGGGCGAGAATTAAAGTTATTGCAATGCGACTCGACATAGCAAATAATTACATATTCCAACTGAAAAGAAATAATTAAGCGTACAGGCTAGAAAATAAAATGACAACTACGTCGGGGCATACCCCGGAACAACGGCTGCTGGAGCGCAACCCAAAACAGCACTCTCCTCGCTAAGCCTGCCTGGAACCCTCACCTAAAAACCGCAGGGGTGAGTCTCAACGAAAAGACTCGGTAGGGATCCTTCGATCCCCACCGCCCACTCACACACCCACAAGAGCAGCAACACAAATTTAGGTAAATTAAGCAAGTAAAGCAGTAACACAATTCCTAAATTTCAGTGTAAAACATATGCATTCGAAAGGTAACGCGCACAACTCTGAAACCATTCTACCAGGGAGCCTACAACCAACGTCTCGGCAAAACACGCCAACCACACAGCCGAACGCGGGAAACACTGACCCGCTGAGACCAAACAGTAACCGCTCGGATAGCACGCTAGCTACTTCGGCCCAACTGGATCTAAGTGGTTTCTGCTTCCCCCAGCACGAGTGACACTCCACAAGTACCACTCCTACACCGATACTAGCTAACCCCGGGGTACACCAGGTGACCCTCTCTCTAGGCGTCACCCCACCACTCCCACACCGGCGATGTGTCCCTCCCACACCGACACAGGGTGGCAAGCGTTACAACTGTCACTCTAGGTCCACGGTCGCACGAAACACAACACAGTGCGATCTGATCAAGTAAAAATCCTCATCCTCGAGTACGATTTCAAGCATGCAATTAACCAAACAATCTGGCAGTGTGAAGATGTGTTAATAGCATGAATTAATGTGATTCTGTCTTGTATCGCGTTGCCCAAGGTCGACGCCATTCAGGCCTCCTAAACTGGTTCATGTGAAATTTGGCCTTGAAAACGGCCTAAAATGCGTCGTCGCATGTAGTCGCCTTGTGAAAGGCGTCGCTATCCCTCGTCGCCTGATAGCGACATAAGCAGAGATGGGCTACGGGGTGATTTCTAGTTAAAACGTGTCACCCATGCAAGTCGCCTTTTGAAAGGCGTCACTGTACCTGGACGCTTATCAATCCAGAGACAGAGTCTGTTGTTCGGGCTAAATCGCATCGTGGGTGGGAGCCGCCTTTCTAAAAGGCGTCGTTGTCCTCAGACGCCATTTAACCCTTATAGACAAGTTCTTCCCCCACCACCACCCTATCCACGGGGTGGTATTTCCTTCCCAAAATCGTGTAAAACACGAAAAACGTGGAGAATGGGGAGAAGAACCTAAATACCCTTTTAAAACACCCAATTTCTCATTACATGCATTTAGTATTTTCACCCCAAGAAAACCCCTAAACATGCTCCAAAGCGGGAAAACATGGTTTTTAAATGAAATACTACGGGGATCGTCACCCTACCGGTTACTCAAACTCCTTCTAGCTCCAAGCCACCAACCTGCCTCGCCACACGCCGCCGCCGGTACCGCCGTGGACGCCGTTACTCCACCGGGACGTCGGCTGCCGTCCGGAGATAAAAACACCGCGGAGGAGATGGTGGTGGTAGTGGAGGAAGTTAGGAGGTTAATGGAGTGGAGGGAGAGGAGGAATGGAGAGAGGAAAGGAAAGAGGGGGGAAAGGAGCAGCCGGTTCGCCGGAGGAAGAGAGGAGAGAGAAGAGGGAGGAAGGAATGAGGGAAAGGAGGGAGGGTTCGCGGGGTCAACTAGAAGCTGGATAAAACGCGTCGTGCACGCCTAACGTCATTCAGATGACAAGACCAGCTCGTACTCTAACAAAGCAGGGCCGTACTCTAAATGGCGTCGTCCATCCAAGACGCCATTCAAACGATATGATCGGGGCCGTACTCTCGCGCCCCAAGACCAGCCCACGTGGCGCCCACGTGTCACAGCCTAAAACACATCTACATTGCTGGACGACGTTTAAAATGCCATTCAAGTCTCCTAAACTGGTTCATGAAATCTAGGCCTCAGAATATGGCCTAAAAGGCATCATGCCCAGTCGTCGTCTTTTAAAATGAGTCGCTGCCCCTGGACGCCATTCACAACAGAAGTCCATTCTGATAGAAACTGTTACCGGGACGATTTCTGCCTAAATGGCGTCTTGGATGGACGACGCGATTCAAGATAAATCACATTAATTCATGCTATTAATATATCTTCACACTGTTAGCTAGTTTAGTTAACTGCATATTTGAAATCGTACTTGAGGATAAGGATTTTTATGTGATCGGATCGCACGGTGTTGTGTTTTGTACGATTGTGGACCTAGAGTGACAGTTGTAGCGCTTGCCACCCTGTGTCGGTGTGGGAGGGACACAACGCCGGTGTGGGAGTGGCGGGGTGACTCCTAGGGAGAGGGTCACCTGGTGTACCCCAAGGTTAGCTAGTACCGGTGTTGGAGTGGTACCTGTGGAGTGTCACTCGTGCTGAGGGAACTAGTAACCACCTAGAGCCAGTTGGGCCGGAGTAGCTAGCGTGCTATCCGAGGGGTTACTGTTTGGTCTCAGCGGGTCGGTGTTTCTCGCATTCGGCTGTATGGTTGGCGTGTTTTGCCGAAACGTTGGTTGTGGGTTCCGTGGTAAAATGGTTTCAGAATTATGCTTGTTACGTTTCGAATGCATGTGGTTTATATTGAGATTTAGGAGTAATAATTACTGCTTTACTTGGTTACCTTACCATTTTCTATGTTACTGCACTTGGGTGCGTGAGTGGGCGGTGGGGATCAAAGGATCCCTACTGAGTCTTTTCATTGAGACTCACCCCTGCGGTTTTCAGGTGAGGGTTTCAGGCAGGCTTAGCGAGGAGAGTGCTGCTTTGGGTTGCGCGCCAGCAGCCGTTGTTCCGCGGTATGCCCCGACGTAGTTGTTATTTTATTTTCTGGCCTGTACACTTAATTATTTCTTTTCAGTTGGAGTATGTAATTATTTCCTATATCGAGTCGAATTGTAATAACTTTTAATTCTTGAACTTTCTTTTAATTCAATGCGATGTGAATGTTTAGGTTAGTTTATTATTTATTTTCCAGACTTATTTAGATCCTGGTTTGGCTCCAAACTAATGATTCGGTACCCATTTAGTAATCGGATCCCCGATTATAGGGTGGCGGGTTGTTACAGTTGGTATCAGAGCATTTGGTCTGGCAAATAAATGAATAACTAGGTAAAATATTATAGTTCTAGCAAATAATTACATTATCCCGTACAGGCACGGCGGTAGTGTAGGTTTTAGGATTCTAATTAGAACTTCTCGATTTTTGTGATTGTAGGCTATTAGATGGGTCCTAGGAAGAGGATGCCAGTTATTAGAGAGCGGGGAGATGTCCCTAGTGGATTTGAGGCCGGTAGGCCGAGTATAGAGCATTTCATGGAGGCTACGATGGACACGATGGCTAGATACCAGTCCCGAGACCCTAGTGAGAGTTCTAGTGCTCAGGGAGGGTCTTCAGCTACACTGGAGAGATTCCGGAAGCTGAGGCCGCCTCATTTCAACGGTCATCCCGACCCTGATGAGGCTATTCATTGGTTGAAGGAGATGGAGAAGACTTTTGATACTATGGATTGTGCGGCGGTTAAGAGGACTCCGTTGGCTACCTTCATGCTGAAGGATGATGCCTACGACTGGTGGACCACTTTGAAGAGTTTGTCATATGCAGATAGGAGTCTCAGGGAGATCCCATGGGAGACTTTTGTGAAGGAATTCAATGCACAATACTTCCCTAGGCATGTTCAGAGGGCCAAGGAGAGGGAATTTATGGAGCTGACCCAAAGAAGCATGACAGTGCTCGAATACCAGATGAAGTTTGTTTCGCTTGGAAGATTTGTGCCTTTTATCTCAGGAGACGAGGAGTGTCGCAGTGAGAGGTTTGTGGATGGACTGAGGTCCAGTCTGAGGAGTTTTGTGGCATCCCATTGTTGTATAGATTTGGCATCGGCGGTTAGGTGTGCTGCAGCAGTAGAGGCACAGTAGGATCGGTCAGCCCGGTGTAGGCACCCGGAACGTCCCCCTGGTTGCGGCGCAGCGCCCGCAGGGCTTCAGAATTGGGGTTCCTCTCCGTTCGTCTTAGCACTGTGGCGATTTAAAGGGGGTTAGAATTTAAAGTGTGATCGCCAGGAGCATTACCTCTCGGTCCCTGTGCTCCGCAGGATGGTGAGGATGTGATCGCGTTCTGTGGGAGCGGGAGATGCTGGTTCCTCCTTCTCTTCCTCCGGCCGGCCAGAGGAGGAGAGCCCGGTACTCTGCACGCGTGAAGGGCACGCGTAAAGGTGGTAAGAACCCCTGAAAAGAGAAGACAGACAAAGAAAAGAAAATCACCCAATTAGAACTGTGACATGTAGGAACCGTTCATGCAAACATAAAAATTAACTAAAATTAGAGGGAGACGCACCGGATGGGTGTTTGGGAGGGAAGGTGACCATATGTTATGGCCACCCACCTCCCGATTTTTGTTTGGAACCTCTGGGGGTAAATAGGGATTGCTAAGTCATTCTAGGATGTATGCATGCAGATAAGTGCTCGTGTGTGAAAAGTGAAATGATATGTTGAAGGTAAAAGAGAGTGAAAGAGGGAGGATGTTACGGCATGGATGGAAATTGGAAATGCAATGAAGTGAAAAATGTGAAAAGTAAAGAGAAGGTTAGGAAGACAAGCCCATTTGGAGTGACGTTCCTCCTGAAACAGCCTTTTGACTCTTTGCCCGCTCGACTCCTCAAAGCCGACCCGCTCCGAGGAAGAAACTCCTTCTTAATCCCCTTCCAACCCCTCCAACGCAACCCTCTTGCTCGAGGGAACCCGGGGGGTTTAAATAGATGAAGGAAAAAAGGGGAGAAAAAAGGGGTCTAAATCCCCGTAAATCACCCTTCAACCAATAGGGAGTGGTCAAGGGTTGGAGGTAGTGGTCGCGGCAGTCGCCGGAGTGGGGAGTGGTCGGAGTAGTGGGGAACGAGGGCGGAGAGTTGAGGAGATCGTGGGGAAGACGGGGTCAAGGGGGTGGTTAAGGAGTGGACGGCCAGGTGACATGCCTTCCATTCTTGTGGTGGAAGGCGGCCCGGCTGGCCTTCGAAGGGGTGGAAGGCGAGGGGTGGCCTTCGAAGGAGGTGGAAGGCAAGGGGTGGCCTTCGAAGGAGGTGGAAGGCAAGGGGGTTGGCCTTCCACGAAAAGGTGAAAAGGAGGGCCAAAAAGGGTGGAAGGCGAGGTAGCTGGCCTTCGAAGGTGGTGGAAGGCGGGGGGTGGCCTTCGAAGGTGGTGGAAGGCAAGGGGGCTAGCCTTCCACGAAAAGTTGAAAGGAGGGCCAAAAAGGGTGGAAGGCGAGGTAGCTGGCCTTCGAAGGGGGTAGAAGGCGGGGGGTGGCCTTCGAAGGTGGTGGAAGGCAAGGTGGCTGGCCTTCGAAGGGGGTAGAAGGCGGGGGGTGGCCTTCGAAGGTGGTGGAAGGCAAGGGGTGGCCTTCGAAGGTGGTGGAAGGCAAGGGGGCTGGCCTTCCACGAAAAGGTGAAAAGGGTCGGGATTTGGTTGATGGGCCTGGCTGGTAGTGGGCTGAGATGGCTGAAATGAGGGGATTTTGGTGATGACAGGCTAATGATGGGTTGGGTTCATGACCAAGAGGGTGGTCCAAAATCGGTGTCTACAAATGCCCCTCCGGGACACCTATTTTGCAGTGGAGTGGAACGGAATGATAAATAGGTGTTCCGGAAATCGAGAATGATTTTGGACAACCCGAGAAAATGAATGAGATATATCCAAGGATGATATGTGAATGCGGCAAATGCATGAAGGCCAGCTATTTGAGTTGCAAGAGTGGTTTAAGAAAAGGAACAGAGTTCAGTACTAGAGAATCACAGTCCGTGGGACCCCCGGGTGCTGGAACCGCGAGGCCTTGGTGTACCAGAATATAGTGATCTGGCCCAAGGGGATCTCGAGCATGAAAGGTGTAGGAGTGTAACTTGAAGAACTCTCAACACAACGGGCGCGCGGTGGCCTGGCGCATCATGGGATCGCCAAGTGAGAGGATCTCAAGCACACGTGCTGAAAAGCGGAAGAGGTCTTGCAATTCAAAGGGCTAACAGACACACAACTGCCAGAATCACAGATCAACGATGGGTTATGCAAAGTGATGAAATTATGGTCATTGCCCCTAGGGTGGGAATGGTGGATGATGCTTATGCAATGCATGCTGGTTTAAAAATTAGAAAACAAATTCCTAATGCAATTCCTAATGCAAACAGGAGGGATTTATTGGCCAATCGAATAACTTGGAGAATATAGACTCCTCATTGTTTTGTTTAAAGAGGAACTTAGAGTCTATACGCCCGAAGTTATTAGCCTCCTGTGTCTTCAATCCTACTTGCTTCGGATTCCCTGCAGCTGCAAGAACGCACATCAGTAAATGTAAATAATTAATGATTCACAGTATCTTAATGACAAGCTGCAAGGAAACGAGGGACAAAGGTCCCTGTCGAGTCGAAGCCAGCACGGAAGATATGGCCATTGTCAAAGTAGAATGCCAATCCGGCTGCTTTCGGCTTCGACTCGACAGCAAAAGTGTCCACCTTTTGGACAGAATCCTTTTCCTGTATGCACAAAATGAAGGGGAAGCAGTTAGTAGTATCTGTTTTCGCCCCCTTGCCCAAAAGAGCAACTGCCTTTTCCCTAGCCTTCGCATAGGGTCAAGGGGCCGTGTTCAACTAACCAGACAAAAGGGAGAGTATTGAAACTGATGCGACAAGTAAATATGCGAATGCTGGTGGATATTAACAAATGAGGTGTGTGATGAAAACATGTTTTTGATTCCAACTGCCTGGTAGTTGCCCAAACTTAGGTTGGTTGAATGATGAAAGGGAAATGCACACTCAACTTCCCAGGTATCCTAAGCTCACATCTAGATTGATTTGGGCCTCTAGACTCTTCAAACTAACCTTGACCGGTTAAGACTCATACTGATGACAATACCGTCATGCCATGCTTAGGCTCCCAGCTGCTTCCGACCACCAAGTTTGCCCAAAAAAGTTTTCGAGGTAAATGATTTGCCCGACCCGGGTCTCTTTCCTCACAATCTAGAAGGTATATGATGGAACACCTTGGAACCCTAACGGTCAACCGCGCGACGCTGACCCGGAATCAGACGCCGTCGCACCGATTGGTGACGCGCATGCATTGACCTAAGCCCGAAGTTGTAAGAGTGCACATTGAGATTATAGTTAAGAAATTAGTTGACAAGAAACATCGACATTACTCTTCACCCATTTTGGACTCCTGTGATTATGTGAGCATGTGACGATTTTTGAAAATGAACCATTTTGAAATGATGTTCTGTCTTTAGATAGCTATCTCGTGTCAAACCTTGGGGGAGAAAAAGTGAAGAAATTGTGGAGACAAACTGTTAGTTTAGGAGGCCTACAAGCCAATCTAACAATGTAAATCTCGTTCATTATTAATAAAATGGCATAATATTCATTATGTGTAAATTGCATTAATTATCGTTTCATAATGAAGTCCGTGAATATGTGCTATGGTGATCAGATTATGATGAGATCATACTAATGAGACTGATCACTTAAACACACATATTCTTAATCGTTCCTAGTCGGAGGATATCCGAGAAGGACATCGGATATCCGGTTAGACTAGTACAGATTACTCCTGCTCATATGATGAGGGTGACTGGTCTCATAAGTCACTTGTGTGGAGACACTAAGGCGAATCTGTAGGTGCTCATTGGAGAATGACTTCACTGAACTGATCCGACTGAATCGCTGGATGGTATTGTACCTCACTGTCAACCAGCTTGATTCTATTGTCGCAGTTGCGTGGATGGTCCTCGGACCTGAGACACCAAGGACACCTTGGCGGTGGACTTCTGTGCTTTGACCTTGGTTTACGAATCTCTAGCCATGGGATTCTAATACGCCAAGGATTGGGTGCAGCGGAATACCGTCGAAGGGAATTGTGTGTCAATAAGGAATCATTCGCTCTCGGTACTTAGAGAGAGAATGCTCTAGGAAGGATGCGCGAAAGTCCCTGGCCAGGGCGGACGATAATATCGGGAAAGGAGTTTTCCGATACTCATCAGCGGCATCCAATTCAAGTGAGTCGACCGGTTAGGGTTTGACAGCTCGCCATACCCTGAGTTGACTCGAGAGCATTGTACGAATGAAGGATTATATCCACGCGGTAACTGTCGACGGAAAGGTTCCAAGAGTGGGTTACTTAACCCCAAATACCTTCCGGGTTCACGCGGTGTTGCTTGGCACCCAACGTGATCGGAGGCCCGGTCGAATTCGATGTGCGACATCAATTCGATTGATTAATTGATTAATAAAGGGTTATTAATTAATTAATAAAGCCAGTGAGGAGTCACTGGGCTTACTGGGCCATTAACTGGACTGGTACTTGGGCCTAGAGGGTCACACGCAAATGATTCTCAAGGCGATGGATAAATAAGTGGGTTTTATACAAACCGGGGGTTTTTGTGAAAAACCGCGCGGTTAGTATAAAATATAGCGAACGGGCTGAGCAGGCCAAGCTGCTGCTAACCCTGGCCGCCCCTCCTCGTTTTCTGTCTTCCTCTGGAGTCAAGGCAGATCCAGATCTGCTCCGCCGCTTCTCCGAATCCCGTTCGACGGGAAATCGTCCGCGCACTGCGGCGATCATTGCGGCGACCAGTGGAGGCTTCGCGGGCTGCGAAGAACGACGAACTCGAGGATATCCGTCGCGGGGAGGATCGCGTGGACTTCGCTAGAGGCCGGGCGCTTGCGCGGCTTGCGGTGTCGCACCGACGGAACCGAACGGCCGCGGATTCGAATCCGCACACGGTGAGAACAGATAATCTGATTATCTCGTATTTTAGTCCTCCGAAATGGGAAACGGATCGCTGTTATATTTTTATTTTTCCGCTGCGTGAGCGATCCGGAGAAACCGAGAAAACCAACAGTGGTATCAGAGCCAGGTTCCACTGTTTCTCGTCCCGTTTCGGATCTCTAAATTAATTTTTCCATGAGTTATTCCATGCTGTAACTTCGAATAATTGTTGGATCCGTGTTCATGCGATGAACACAGTTAATCTGATTATTTTCTTTCAATTTTTCGAAATTATTTTGGGGGTTTTTCGTGTTCTTCGTGAGACGAAGAATGGCTTGTTTACGGCGGATTTAATTGGCCTCCCAAGTGTTGAGATGGACGGCCGAGACTCCGGATCCGTAGGTGATAGTCACCACAGCACATCCGGTATGTTTGCCGGCGCCGGAGTGCCCTTGGAGGGCTATAAATCGAGACCTAATTCAGGTTTTGAAACCCTGCAAAACAGAAAAAATCCCACAGTTTTGGGGCTTTATCCGGTTGTTGTTCGGGTTCTCCGGTGGCCATACCAGCGCCGGGGAGCCCGCCGGCGCCGGGGGTACCGCCGGCGGGGCCGGCGCCGCCGGGGGGGGGGCGGGGCCGCCGGCGCCCCTGCCGCTGCAGCCGCCGGCCAGAACCTGCAAGCTTCTTAGGGTTTAGGGTTGCTGGAAGGAAGGGGACGGCTGAACCGGCCGGTCCCGAGCCGGTCCAACCGGCTGAGCCGGCCGGGCTCCTGGTCTGGCCGGGCCAGGCCATGTTGGCCCTAGCCAGGAGCCAGGGTTCGGCCCTGGTTCGATCCAGGCCGAGCCACTGGCTCGAACCTGGCCCCCTAATTGGGCTGGGCCCATTTTATTCATTTTACCCTTATTTAAACCCCATATTGCCCAATTGATTATTAATTGAAATTTAATTTTGAAATTCAAAAGATGTTTTGAAACTAAAATTATTTTTTTAATCAGGGCATAATGATTATTGAATCATTAAGGATTAACTTTTAGTTGTTAGTTTATTACTGTTAATTAAAAGTTTAATCGTTAAACTAATAATTAATATTAATTAAACTAATTTAAGGGTTAAATTAGTTATTAATAATTATTAATCTAACAGTTAGATTATTAATTATTATTGCAACTAATTGTTAATTAAAGTCTATGTTAATTGTTAATTTAAGAGTTAAATTAATAATTAACTTAGATGACTAATTTAAGTGTTAAATTGGTAGTCTTTAATGATTAAATGTTAGTTATTAATTTAAGGGTTAAATTGATGATTAACATTAATCTTTTAATCTAGTAGTTAGATTATAGTTATTAATTAATTAGTGTTAACTATTAATTTAAGTGTTAAATTACTAATTGACATTAATTAACTAATCTAAAAGTTAGATTAGTAGTTAATTAATAATTAGAGTTAATTAATAGTTTAAGTGTTAAATTGTTAATTAACTTTGTTGAATTAATCTAAGAGTTAGATTAGTTTTTAATAGTCTAATTGTTAGACTATGAATGGGGTTTAATCTAAGTGTTAGATTATTAGAAATGTTCTAATTTGCATGGAATAATCTGGAATTATTAATTCGGAGTGTGTGCGCATGTGATGTGTGTTTATTGCTTTTAAATTTTGATTTAATTGCATGTTAAGTTAATTAAATGAGTTTTCGAAATTCAAACGCCAATTTTGATTGGATCCCAGCTTTTAGAAAGCCAAAACTTATTTATTTTGAAAACTCATTTGTTTTAGCCATGTGATGCGCTGAATCATGTGTGGAAATGTTTAAAACACACCGTGGTCATGGATATGCACTTAATTAATTGTTCATGTGATGAATGGTTTGTGTGGATCGTGGATGTATGATGTTTATTAATTGTTAATAAATAGAGGTCTGCGCACCTCTCTCTCTCATACTCCGATGTATTTCTACCTTCCTCTCTCTCTTGTACTCGCCATAAGGCCTTCTACAATTTACTTGTTAATTCTAGAATTAATGTAATGTGATTGAGGCAACCGAGGAAGGAGCGAGGACGATCCACAGCTGCAACCAGGAAGGCGAAAAGATGGAGATCTCTTGCCTATGTGTTTGCAGGATATCTAATGTAATTGTTGTGTTAGATTGTGTGTGCGTTTGACTGTTGGCTCCAGTCAAACCCACTGTGCTATCCATGACCACACTAATGACATGTATGTGATACATTGTTTTTCTTTTGATTATGAATCAAAGCAGGTTATAGTATTTAGTAAATATATACGATATATCTATATACTATCACCTAGGAGAGACCAAGATAAAAGTTATCCAAAATACCCTCAGATAAACTCTAAGCCGTAACGCGAGTAGTTGAGAACTTACCGCGTGGTCCACCATCGTTATAGTCATAGGATTCGAATCACTTTAGGCAGGTTTGTTGTGCTATCCACAAGGCCTGCTTAATTGGGAGGAGAGACTGTGGCTATGGCATTAGATGCCTATAGATCGGGGTAGAGGAACCATGTAGCTTTGTTGTGCTATCCACAAGGGCTGCATGCAAATCTATGCTCGTCGCGTAATGATGGTCAGCTTAGACCAGGATTAATGGTTTGTTGTGCTATCGACAAGGCCATTAAATCTCTGGGGACCGAAGCTATGATCAGATATTGCAAGGAGTTGCAAGTCCCATGAGTTGGGTGCTCTCTGATTGTATTACAGTTTGTTGTGCTATCTACAAGGCTGTAGTGCAAGTCATTGAGATTCTGATCCCCACTAGGAGACTGTCGGCGTCTCCCGTTCTGTATAACTGAGGGTTATACAGTCCGTCGAAAATTAGTGGGAGTTAAACTTGAACAAAAGACCATGTCTTGTTTTAAACTTTAATAATTGAACATCTGCTAAGTAGATTTTACTTATCTCCTGTAGGGAATTATGTCATCGAATAACCCACTCCGTGGCATACTTGATGCCCTTTTGACTTACCTAATCTACTCGGATTGGTTCAGAAGCCTGAAGAATGTCTTCAGATCTGAACGCAATAAGTTTGTCCCTGGAGCTGATCCTCCTGCTGAATCGGCATTGGATGCCCCTGAAGCAGAGATAACAGCTAACGATAAAGGATCGAAGGACAAAGGTAAAAGAGTAGTGAAGGGTGACTGTTTCTATTATAAGCAGTATGGTCACTAGAAGAGGAACAGAAAGGAGTTCCTTAACGATAAAGCTCATGGAAGAGTGAAGCTGTCTGAAGCTTCAGATATCTATATGATAGATATCAACTTGTCAGTTAGAGACTCCACATCTTGGGTATTGGATACCGGATGTGCTTCTCATATCTGCCATGATGTGCAGATGCTGACAAGTAAGCGTAAGCTGAGACAAGGTGAGGTGGAATTGAGGCTAGGAAACGGCGCAAAAGTTGCGGCGATTGTTGTTGGGACAGCAAACCTTAGGCTTCCATCGGGAGACACCTTATTATTGGAAGATTGTTATTATGTTCCTAGCATAATAAAGAACATCATATCAATATCTTGTTTGGACAAGATAGGATATAGGTTGACTATTGAGAATAGAAGTTGTTCGATTTATTATGGTAATAAATCAATAGCTTCAGCATCTTTAGTCAACGGTCTATATCTATTAGATGTTTCTCATTACAATCTTCAGATTGATAATGCTCTTAAGAAGAGCATGAATTGTGTGAACCAGGCCTACATGTGGCATTGTAGACTTGGGCACATTGGCGAAAGCAGGTTGCACAAGCATGGTTATTTAACAGCATTCGATTATGAATCGTTTGCAACATGTGAATCTTGCCTTATGGGAAAGATGGAAAAATCTCCATTTAGTGGACATGGAGAACGTGCCAAGGACATTTTGGAACTAATACATTCGGATGTATGTGGTCCAATGTCCACCCAAGCCAAATGTGACTTTTCTTACTTCATTACGTTCACCGATGACTTCTCAAGATTCGGCTATGTGTACTTAATGAAGTACAAGTCGGAAGCACTTGAGAAGTTTAAGGAGTTCAAGAATGAGGTGGAGAAGCAGTTAGGAAAGAGTATTAAAGCTCTTCGATCAGATCGAGGAGGAGAATACTTGAGTACTAATTTCACACAATTCTTAAAGGATAATAGTATCCTTTCTCAGCTGACCCCTCCATATACACCACAGATGAATGGTGTATCAGAAAGGAGGAACCGCACCTTGTTGGACATGGTGCGATCTATGATGAGGTTTTCAGGATTACCAGTGTCCCTCTGGGGGTATGCTCTAGAGTCAGCAGCATACCTACTGAACAGAGTACCCAGCAAGTCTGTGGCCTCTACTCCATATGAGATATGGAAAGGCAGGAAACCAGAATTTAAACATGTTAAAGTTTGGGGTTGTCCTGCACATGTAAAGAGGCATGATCCAGACAAGCTGGAATCACGAACTGATAAATGCAGGTTTGTGGGATATCTAAAGGAAACCTTTGGATACTATTTTTACCGTCCTGGTGAACAAAAGGTGTTTGTCGCCAGGAAAGTTGTCTTCCTGGAAGAGGAATACCTTCTCCAGGAGAACAGTGGGAGTAAAATAGTACTGGAAGAGGTTCCAGATCCCCAAACAGCTGCATTATCATCAGATGAGATATCAGTTCCTGAATCTGTTCAGGTACACACAGATGAGCCTCGTAGATCTGGTAGAGTACCTAGACTACCCGAACGATATGTGGGACATATCGCTGAAGGTGAGTCTAAGGTAGAATATAATGAGGATGATGATCCTAAAACCTACCAGGAGGCCATAGAAGGCCCAGAAGCCGGGAAATGGCGACAAGCCATGAACTCAGAAATCCAGTCCATGTACACCAACCAAGTTTGGAACTTGGAGGACTTGCCCGAGGGTATTGTACCCATCGGTTGCAAGTGGATCTTTAAAAGAAAGATCGGTGCTGATGGACGGATCGACACTTATAAGGTAAGGTTGGTGGCAAAGGGATATCGTCAAAGGCAAGGAATTGACTATGACGAGACTTTCTCACCAGTTGCCATGATAAAGTCGATCAGAGTTCTGCTCGCCATTGCTGCACATTTTGATTATGAAATCTGGCAGATGGATGTGAAGACTGCCTTTCTTAATGGTAACCTTGAGGAGGAGGTGTATATGATACAACCAGAAGGTTTCACATCCAAAGAATCTCCAGATAAAGTGTGCAAGCTTCAGAGGTCCATTTATGGACTGAAGCAAGCTTCCCGGAGCTGGAACATTAGATTTGACGAGGCTGTCAAGTCTTATGACTTCATTAAGAATGAAGATGAGCCTTGTGTGTACAAGAAGACCAGTGGGAGTGCAGTCACTTTTCTAGTTCTTTACGTAGATGACATACTACTCATTGGGAATGATGTAGCTATGATGTCATCAGTAAAGGTCTGGCTATCGAAAAACTTCTCCATGAAGGATTTGGGAGAAGCATCCTACGTATTGGGAATACGGATCTATAGAGATAGATCAAAGAGGATGCTTGGAATGACCCAATCCTTGTACATAGACACTATAGTCAAAAGGTGTGGCATGGAAAATTCCAAGAGAGGTTTCATACCGATGAGACATGGAATTAATCTCTCAAAAGAACAGTCTCCTAAGACAGCTGATGAGAGGGCATTCATGGATAGAATACCCTATGCCTCTGCCATAGGATCTATCATGTATGCCATGCTATGTACGCGACCTGACGTTGCATTTGCTCTAAGTGTTACGAGCAGATTTCAGGCTGATCCAGGCGAAGAGCACTGGAAGGCAGTGAAATGCATCCTTAAGTACTTGAGAAGAACTAAGGATATGTTTCTTGTCTATGGAGGAGGTGACTTGAAACTGCGAGGCTTTACTGACTCGAGTTTCCAGTCGGATCCAGATGATAGCAAGTCAACATCTGGATTCGTGTTTACATTGAACGGAGGGGCAGTGTGCTGGAAGAGTTCCAAGCAGGTAACCACTGCAGATTCGACGACTGAAGCTGAGTACATCGCTGCAGCTGAAGCCGCCAAGGAAGCAGTGTGGTTGAAGAAATTCATCACCGACCTCGGCGTAGTTCCCAGCATCTCTGAGCCTGTTCCACTATTGTGCGACAACAATGGAGCGATTGCGCAAGTGAAAGAGCCGTGGTCTCATCAGAAATCGAAAGATGTTCTGAGGCGCTTTTATATTATCCAGAGGAGATTTAGTAGTGGAAAGAGTTCCACCTGTCGACCAGGTAGCAGATCCACTGACAAAGCCGTTGGCTCAAATTGTGTTTGAGCGTCACCTAGAGTCTATGGGCTTATTGTATAAAGGTGATTGGCTTTAGTCCAAGTGGGAGATTGTTAGTTTAGGTGGCCTACAAGCCAATCTAACAATGTAAATCTCGTTCATTATTAATAAAATGGCATAATATTCATTATGTGTAAATTGCATTAATTATCGTTTCATAATGAAGTCCGTGAATATGTGCTATGGTGATCAGATTATGATGAGATCATACTAATGAGACTGATCACTTAAACACACATATTCTTAATCGTTCCTAGTCGGAGGATATCCGAGAAGGACATCGGATATCAGGTTAGACTAGTACATATTACTCCTGCTCATATGATGAGGGTGACTGGTCTCATAAGTCACTTGTGTGGAGACACTAAGGCGAATCTGTAGGTGCTCATTGGAGAATGAGTTCACTGAACTGATCCGACTGAATCGCTGGATGGTATTGTACCTCACTGTCAACCAGCTTGATTCTATTGTCGCAGTTGCGTGGATGGTCCTCGGACCTGAGACACCAAGGACACCTTGTCGGTGGACTTCTGTGCTTTGACCTTGGTTTACGAATCTCTAGCCATGGGATTCTAATACGCCAAGGATTGGGTGCAGCGGAATACCGTCGAAGGGAATTGTGTGTCAATAAGGAATCATTCGCTCTCGGTACTTAGAGAGAGAATGCTCTAGGAAGGATGTGCGAAAGTCCCTGGCCAGGGCGGACGATAATATCGGGAAGGGTTTGACAGCTCGCCATACCCTGAGTTGACTCGAGAGCATTGTACGAATGAAGGATTATATCTACACGGTAACTGTCGATGGAAAGGTTCCAAGAGTGGGTTACTTAACCCCAAATACCTTCCGGGTTCACGCGGTGTTGCTTGGCACCCAACGTGATCGGAGGCCCGGTCGAATTCGATGTGCGACATCAATTCGATTGATTAATTGATTAATAAAGGGTTATTAATTAATTAACAAAGCCAGTGAGGAGTCACTGGGCTTACTGGGCCATTAACTGGACTGGTACTTGGGCCTAGAGGGTCACACGCAAATGATTCTCTAGGCGATGGATAAATAAGTGGGTTTTATACAAACCGGGGGTTTTTGTGAAAAACCGCGCAGTTAGTATAAAACATAGCGAACGGGCTGAGCAGGCCAAGCTGCTGCTAACCCTGGCCGCCCCTCCTCGTTTTCTGTCTTCCTCTGGAGTCAAGGCAGATCCAGATCTGCTCCGCCGCTTCTCCGAATCCCGTTCGACGGGAAATCGTCCGCGCACTGCGGCGATCATTGCGGCGACCAGTGGAGGCTTCGCGGGCTGCGAAGAACGACGAACTCGAGGATATCCGTCGCGGGGAGGATCGCGTGGACTTCGCTAGAGGCCGGGCGCTTGCGCGGCTTGCGGTGTCGCACCGACGGAACCGAACGGCCGCGGATTCGAATCCGCACACGGTGAGAACAGATAATCTGATTATCTCGTATTCCGAAATGGGAAACGGATCGCTGTTATATTTTTATTTTTCCGCTGCGTGAGCGATCCGGAGAAACCAAGAAAACCAACACAAACTTCACAGGAGGATCGACAAAACCGTTAAAAGGGCGAGCTGTGACAAAACGGACCCCTTTTGACCTCCTAGATGCCCCTATTTTGATTTTTCAAGCCTTTGGTAGATTTCATGGCCAGGCACGGTCACGACCAGGCTTTTTTCATGATTGCTTGATCCCCTTTCTCTTTTTTTTGTATTTCTTTTCTGCTCTTGACATTTTTGGGGTTATTTGATATTCCGCCTGCGGGGACACTGCCCTCTTCACGTGCTCTGGTCCTTTACATTTCATTTCTGGGCCCTTTTTTTGTTTTTTTTGTTAAGGGGTTACATCCATCGGGTTTTTGAGGAACCGCAGTTTGCTGAGCTCGACCGTTTAAGGGCGTCAACTGTCCTGATCGGTCGAGAGACGAAGAGCAAAGGTTGCATTTGACAGTGCACTAAAGACTTGGAACTCATTTTAAACAGGTTCTCTTTGAAAAACGTTCAGGTATGTGCATCTCATGATGAGCATAGGGATCCGTATGAAGGTAAAGTAGACATGTCCAAAGCTTCTGGTGGACCAAAATCTTAGCCGAATCCTAATGTCAACCCAACCTATCATGCAACTAGACCTAGACAGGGGGTAACGTGGCAGTCACCAGACAGTTGGATTTTGTGTCTTTTCTGATTTTTTTTTTTTTTTTTTTTTTTTTTGCCATTTTCATTAAAGTATGTACATATTTACAAATATTTTTGATGTTTCTTGGATATTCGATTTTTTTGGGAGATTTTGAAATTTTTGATTTTTTTGTATTTTGAGGGTAAAACTTCTTCAAATAGACTCCTATCCAAAGGAAAGCTTTTCAACAATTTTCAAATATTTACACTTATTTGCTAACTAGAAATGAAAGAACTTACCTACCTCTACAACTTGTGGATAAAGAGGAAGCTATCCAATCCCCAAGCGATTATGCACAAGACTCAGAGGGTGAGTCAGACATGTTGCAAAGATGGGTCTTTGAGACAGAGACCCAATGATGGCAGAATTCCCCCAAGAGTGTGCTACGACCGGTGATAAGAACCTGAGAGGGGCAGGTGTGTGAAATAGTAAGGGAATGAGGGCGGTGGATACCTGTTCATCCCTCACTAAGGAGGCTCCTTCTCGTCGAGTGGTTGGTTCATAGAACAACAGCTGTGTGGAGAAATCTTCTGCATCTTCTCTTTGAACCTCATTGCTTGTTTCCTTCAACTCATCCTCAACATAGTGTATCTTGAGTACCTCTTGGCTTTCCTTCACAAAGTGATACAAGAGACTCCATTTTCCTGATCCTTCAGTTGGTTTGGTTAGTATGTAACCCAATTTGAATCCTCCACTGGTCGGATTTTCAAAGATAGGTTCTTGAATTCCCTGCTTTTCATTGCCTAACCCAGATCCCGAACTATACCCCATTTTGTCGATAAGCTGGCAACCTATGCTAGGCTGGGACTTGAGCCGAGAGTCAACCGATGAAAGGATGAGCTTTGCCCCTTTTCCAGGAGTGATCATGGATGGAATTTGTTCAGTCGAGACTAAATCCAAAGGCTCAAGATAGGGGGTACCCTTCATTTTGACAATCTTCCCCTTGTATGGGAATTTATAGCACTGATGATTAGTGGAGGGCCCTCCCAGGGTCTGGTCCATCCAAGGCCTTCCCAAAATGGCGTTGTATATTGGCTTGGCATTAAGGATGTAGAATTCAAAGATCATGGCCACTGGCCCAATTTCCAGTTTCCCATTTGAGACCATCATGGAAATAGACTCAACCTTTTCTGGGTCGATCCCTACTTTCTTAGGGGTCTTGAGCGGACAGACATTGATTGATGCCCCAGTATCCAACATGATGGAGTCCAATGAGTGACTACTGAGTGTTGGGGTCAAGCATGAGGGAGGGGATTGGTATTCAGGGGGAGCTAGACTCTTATCTGTAAAGAACATGGTAGGTGTCTGGGTGACTGAGAGAATGGCATTGGTGACCCCCCTGATAGGAAGATCTTCATTGAGTGTAATTCGCTGGAGGAACTTGAACAATGTCTTCCTTTGTGTAGGAGATCTCCTAATCAACTCTAGGACTGGCATCTTGGTGGGAGTTTTAGACAGATCTGAATCCTCTTGAGAGTCCAAGGGTTGACTTGTTGGGGGAATGATGCGATTTCTCAGTGTAACGCCAATCGGACTGGGGTCCACTGCCTGATCTGACTTTAGGGGTTGAACTGGTGGTGAATTCATTAGGCAGAATTGGGTTACAGGACCTGGCTTTGGTGTCGGGCACAAGATGGATAGGAGAGGTTTTCTGATTAGAATTGAGGGAACTTGGACCAGAGTAACTGGGTTGATGGCTGTTGGTTGTTCCCTAGGTCGTATCAAGACCAAAGGTTTGTCTTGGATGATAGTGGAGACTCCTTGCAACGGCCCTCTAGGTTTGGTCGTCCTAGTAGGGCACGCACGCCATATCCCAACCTCTTCATACTCCCAGTGCTGTCCTCTATGATCGACATTTAGTTCCAAATTTTTGACAAGGGTGCTCACCTTTTCTAGAGAGCTAGATGGATCTTGGGCCACCTGATAAGAGGGCGGAGGGCCCTTGACTTCCAAGGTTTCAGCAGCCTCTTTCATGTGCCCCCAATTGATCTTGGCACTGGAGAAAGGGGGAACTGCTGAATATGGTTTCTGATTGGATTGGTTATCTGATCTGGACATAGGACTGGGTGTGTAAGGACTGAGGTTTCGGGCTCTGTATTCGGGTCGGGTTCGGGCCGGAACCCCTGGTTTGGACCCTGTGGGGTCTTGAGATTCTTGGCTGAATGGCGTCAGCACTGCTCGACGCCTTTCAAAAGGCGTCGGGGTGTGTGGACGCCATTTAGGTTTGTAGGTTGTTGCGCCACGTGTGCGCCACGTGGGCGGGTTTCGGGCCGCGAGAGTACGGCCCCGGTCACATCATCTGAACGGCGTCGTGCTTGGTCGACGCGATTCAGACTGTGACCTCTGCGATGTCAGGGTGCGGCGCCAGAGCGTTGTCAGTACGGCCTGTCCTGTCGTCTGAACGGCGTCCACGGTGGGCGACGCGTTTCAGACCGCTGTCAGTACGGCCGTCCTGTCAGACTGAATGGCGTCTGCCTCGATCGACGCATTTTAGCGGGATTCTGGTTGACCCCGCGAGCCTCCCCTTCTTTCCCTCATTTTCGCCTTCTCACTCTCTCTCTTCACCCACTCCGCTCCCACCGCCCTCCTTCCTCCCTTCCCTTCCTCTTCTTCCTCTTCCATCACTCCATAGCCTCCCTACCACTCACCTCTACCTCCACCACTTCCTTCGCGGTGTTCCACTCTCCGGACGGCGGCCGACGTCCCGGCGGAGTGGCGGCGTCCTCGAGGGTACCGGCGGCGGTGTGCGGTGCGGCGGGACGGCGGCACGGAGCTTGGCGGAGTTCAAGAACCGGTAGGAGGACGAAACCTTGCATGTGTGCTCGTTTGCTTCTTGGCGTGATGTGGCGTGTTTGGGGTTAGATCGAGCATGTTTAGGGGGATTCCTTGTGGGAATGGCGTGCTTGTGGACGTGGTTTCATAGCATGATCGTGGTGCTTGACGTTCTCATCTTCCCCCTTTTGGTTTTGGGGCTTTTCGGGGTGCTTGGGGTTCAAGGGTGAGACCCTCGGGTCGAACCAGGAAACCTGGTTTCTGGCGCTAAATGGCGTCGTGCCTGGTCGACGCTTTTCCGAAAGACGTCTGGTCAGTACGACGCGTTTTAGGGCAGAAACCTTCCTGTTCGAGGTTTCCTGAGTTAGGGGTTCTGCGCTAAATGACGTCATGGATGGACGACGCCTTTCAGAAGGACGTCGGGCCATCATGACGCCATTTAGGCAGGAAATGCCCCGTTTAAGGGTTCTGCAAATCTGGATTTCTGGGTTGAATGGCGTCGGGCGACCCTGACGCGTTTTAAAACGGCGACTTCACTGGTGGACGCGTTTTAAGGATAATCTGGCTTTTAATAAACCTGTCTGAGGGTCTTGAATGGCGTCGACCTCGGTCGACGCGATTCAAGACAGAAATGCTTCAATCCTGTTATTTCATGCGTGTTTCACGGTGGGATGGTTTAAATGCATGCTTTGGGTTGTATACTGAGACGGAGGACTTCTGCGTGAGTGGAATTGCATCACCTGTGTGTGTGTGTGTGCTTTAGCTATATACTGAGACTGAGGTTTACTGTGCGAATGGAATCATGTTATATGTGTGGTTGTGTTATGCGAATGTGGATCGGGTTAACTGTGGTTTACGTCTGTCACCATGGGCCGATGGGAGAAGGGCCATGGTGTCTGTGGAGTGGTGCACGTTGTGTTTTACCCTTGGCTGAGACAAGCAGAACCACCTTGAGCCCGTCGGGCCGGAGTAGCTGGTGTGCTACCCGAGGGGTTGCTGTTTGGTCTCAGCGGGTCGGGGTTTCCCTTAGTTGTCGTGACAGCTTCTGGCGTGTTTCTTGCTGTGGAGCTGGTGGTGTTTCTGGTGGGAGTTGGTTTACCCTATAGCCATTGGGCCTGATGTGACCTTTGATCAAGGTTACGAGTGGTACCTATAGCCCTTGGCCTGACACAGCCCGGGAGAGTTGGGTTTGTGGGTAGTTCCTGTAGCTTCGGCTTGACGGGGGTTCGCCGGTCCCCAGGGCCCTCCTGAAGCGCTGAGGCCTAGCGTGGAGGCAATCCGGATGGTAGGACAGTAGTCTAGACTGCTTGTGTGCACACGTAGCTGGCAGTGGCTGTACACTGGTTCCAGCTAGTCCTAGTTTGACTCACTGCCTCACCCTACAGTGCCCCGGAACACTGTAGGGGTGGACAGGCGTGAGCTGTGGTGGTAGTCTTGGGAGGCGACGTCTGACTTCGGTCGACAGTGTGGTTCAGTCGCTTCGTGGACTTTGGCTGTGAGTCGTGACTCTGTGTTGGGTTCTTCGGGTTGCTTAGAATGGTTCTTGTTACACTGCTTACCGTGCGTTTCATATCAGAGTTGGGTGCTGTGTTTACTGCTTTACTTAATTGCCATATATTCTTGTTGTTACACTTGTGGGTGTGTGAGTGGGAGGTAGGGGATCGGATGATCCCTACTGAGCCCATTTCTGGTGTGGCTCACTCCGTGCGGTTTCAGGTGTGGACCTCGTGGCGAGCGGAAGCGTGGTGTCTTCCTGGTGTGCGGACCGGCAGTTGTCTTAGTTCCGGGGTATGCCCCGATGTTGTTGTATTTCCTTCTGCCTATACTTATTTAATTAATTGGACATGTAATTATTGTTGGACTGTATACGGACATTGTTATTTTCCTTCCTGCGCACTTGCTCATCTTTGTAGTCCGTGAGATTGTTATATTTAGCTTTGTTTAGCACTTACTCCTCCAGATGTGTTGTTTGAGATCCGGGTGTGAACCCGTAGTTAATGGGCCGACATCCATTTAGTGACCGGGTCTCCGGTCATAGGATGGCGGGTCGTTACAGTTGGTATTAGAGCTCAGTCTGGTCGAGTATGTGATAAACTGTTTTAGATATTATAGTCCAACAATAAGTGCGAGTCTGTACAGGCGATGGCTGCTGGTGTAGATTGATAGGATTTGACGTGTTTTGGTTCGAATTGCGTGTTGTGGGGCAGCGATGGCGCCGAAGCGGAGAGCTCCGGTGGCTCGGGGTGCGAGAGCAGATGGTGGTGGTTCGAGGGCAGAAGGTCATAATATGGATCGCTTTATGGAAGCTATGATTGGGGCTATGTGTAGATATCAGCAGGGAGATGGAAGTGAGGGGTCCAATTCCCGAGGTGGCCAATCCACGGTGGTGGAGCGGTTCTTGAAGCTGAAGCCCCCTTCTTTCACGGGTCGACCTGTTCCAGATGCGGCAGCTCAGTGGGTTAAGGAAGTAGAGAAGGTGTTTGATGTCCTAGAATGTGCTGAGAGTGACAAGACCTTGTTGGCAACCTACTTGCTGAAGGGCGATGCTTATGATTGGTGGGTTACCATCAAGGGGTTGATGTTTCCAGATAGGCCTTTGAGAGAGATTCCTTGGGAAGGCTTCGTGAGAGAGTTTAGTGGACAGTACTTTCCGAGGCACGTTCGTAGGGCCAAGGAAAGGGAATTTATGGAATTGGTACAGGATGATATGTCAGTTCTAGAGTACCAGATGAAATTTGTGGCTCTGGGAAGATTTGCTCCTCACATATCTGAGCGTGAGGATCTGAGGACAGAGAAATTTGTGGAAGGACTTCGGGATGATTTGAGGGAGTTTGTGGCGGCCCATTGTTGTGAAGATCTGGCGTCAGCAGTTCAGTGCGCGGCAGCAGTGGAGATGCAGTTCCAACACACGGCGAGGGAATCGGAGCATTCAGCACAGGGAAAGCAGCAGAGCAGGGGTAGATCGACAGCCTTTTCGACAGGTGATCCGAGTTCCTTTGAGGTCGAGTTCCAGGAGGTACCTTATGACGAGGATGAGGATGGTTCGGTTCAGCAGATGGAGACAGAGGTCAGCTGGCAGCAGGAGGCGAGGCGGGACGCTGCAGATCGTTGTCCCCGATGTAGCAGGTTTCATGGCAACCGGACATGTCCCTTGATCACTGGTAGCTGTTTCGCTTGTGGTCGGAAGGGACATCTCGCGAGGAATTGTCCCCAGAAGAACCAGGCAGGTCAGGGACCGAGCGGTTAGTGAGTGTTCGAGGTGTGATTGGGGTTGTGTTTCCTTGTGGAGGTCCGAGGGGTTGTGCTAGGAGAGCACTTTTATTTTGTCTTTTCAGAGGTGGTTGTGAACTCGTGTGGCATTTGTATGTATTTGGGTTGGTGGAGAAATCGGTATCGTGATTTGGGCCTTGCTAGTGTGTGGATATTTTAATCTATCAGCCTTTGTCAGAATTGAGAATCTTGGTTAGCTTGATGTGATGTGCTTGGCTAATTATGTGGAGCCTTGTGTGTGTGATTGGTGAGATTGATTGTTGTGATCGGTGTGTGTCGGCGTGTGATGGTTAGCCGAGTTGAGCGTTGAGCGGTTGCAATTTCGAGGACGAAATTCTTTTAAGGGGGGGAGATTGTAAGGACTGAGGTTTCGGGCTCTGTATTCGGGTCGGGTTCGGGCCGGAACCCCTGGTTTGGACCCTGTGGGGTCTTGAGATTCTTGGCTGAATGGCGTCAGCACTGCTCGACGCCTTTCAAAAGGCGTCAGGGTGTGTGGACGCCATTTAGGTTTGTAGGTTGTTGTGCCACGTGTGCGCCACGTGGGCGGGTTTCGGGCCGCGAGAGTACGGCCCCGGTCACATCATCTGAACGGCGTCGTGCTTGGTCAACGCGATTCAGACTGTGACCTCTGCGATGTCAGGGTGCGGCGCCAGAGCGTTGTAAGTACGGCCTGTCCTGTCGTCTGAACGGCGTCCACGGTGGGCGACGCGTTTCAGACCGTTGTCAGTACGGCCGTCCTGTCAGACTGAATGGCGTCTGCCTCGATCGACGCGTTTTAGCGGGATTCTGGTTGACCCCGCGAGCCTTCCCTTCTTTCCCTCATTTTCGCCTTCTCACTCTCTCTCTTCACCCACTCCGCTCCCACCGTCCTCCTTCCTCCCTTCCCTTCCTCTCCTTCCTCTTCCATCACTCCATACCCTCCCTACCACTCACCTCTACCTCCACCATTTCCTTCGCGGTGTTCCACTCTCCGGACGGCGGCCGATGTCCCGGCGGAGTGGCGGCGTCTTCGAGGGTACCGGCGGCGGTGTGCGGTGCGGCGGGACGGCGGCACGGAGCTTGGCGGAGTTCAAGAACTGGTAGGAGGACGAAACCTTGCATGTGTGCTCGTTTGCTTCTTGGCGTGATGTGGCGTGTTTGGGGTTAGATCGAGCATGTTTAGGGGGATTCCTTGTGGGAATGGCGTGTTTGTGGACGTGGTTTCATAGCATGATCGTGGTGCTTCACGTTCTCATCTTCCCCCTTTTGGTTTTGGGGCTTTTCGGGGTGCTTGGGGTTCAAGGGTGAGACCCTCGGGTCGAACCAGGAAACCTGGTTTCTGGCGCTAAATGGCGTCGTGCCTGGTCGACGCTTTTCCGAAAGACGTCTGGTCAGTACGACGCGTTTTAGGGCAGAAACCTTCCTGTTCGAGGTTTCCTGAGTTAGGGGTTCTGCGCTAAATGACGTCATGGATGGACGACGCCTTTCAGAAGGACGTCGGGCCATCATGACGCCATTTAGGCAGGAAATGCCCCGTTTAAGGGTTCTGCAAATCTGGATTTCTGGGTTGAATGGCGTCGGGCGACCCTGACGCGTTTTAAAACGGCGGCTTCACTGGTAGACGCGTTTTAAGGATAATCTGGCTTTTAATAAACCTGTCTGAGGGTCTTGAATGGCGTCGACCTCGGTCGACGCGATTCAAGACAGAAATGCTTCAATCCTGTTATTTCATGCGTGTTTTACGGTGGGATGGTTTAAATGCATGCTTTGGGTTGTATACTGAGACGGAGGACTTCTGCGTGAGTGGAATTGCATCACCTGTGTGTGTGTGTGTGCTTTAGCTATATACTGAGACTGAGGTTTACTGTGCGAATGGAATCATGTTATATGTGTGGTTGTGTTATGCGAATGTGGATCGGGTTAACTGTGGTTTACGTCTGTCACCATGGGCCGATGGGAGAAGGGCCATGGTGTCTGTGGAGTGGTGTACGTTGTGTTTTACCCTTGGCTGAGACAAGCATAACCACCTTGAGCCCGTCGGGCCGGAGTAGCTGGTGTGCTACCCGAGGGGTTGCTGTTTGGTCTCAGCGGGTCGGGGTTTCCCTTAGTTGTCGTGACAGCTTCTGGCGTGTTTCTTGCTGTGGAGCTGGTGGTGTTTCTGGTGGGAGTTGGTTTACCCTATAGCCATTGGGCCTGATGTGACCTTTGATCAAGGTTACGAGTGGTACCTATAGCCCTTGGCCTGACGCAGCCCGGGAGAGTTGGGTTTGTGGGTAGTTCCTGTAGCTTCGGCTTGACGGGGGTTTGCCGGTCCCCAGGGCCCTCCTGAAGCGCTGAGGCCTAGCGTGGAGGCAATCCGGACGGTAGGACAGTAGTATAGACTGCTTGTGTGCACACGTAGCTGGCAGTGGCTGTACACTGGTTCCAGCTAGTCCTAGTTTGACTCACTGCCTCACCCTACAGTGCCCCGGAACACTGTAGGGGTGGACAGGCGTGAGCTGTGGTGGTAGTGTTGGGAGGGGACGTCTGACTTCGGTCGACAGTGTGGTTCAGTCGCTTCGTGGACTTTGGCTGTGAGTCGTGACTCTGTGTTGGGTTCTTCGGGTTGCTTAGAATGGTTCTTGTTACACTGCTTACCGTGCGTTTCATATCAGAGTTGGGTGCTGTGTTTACTGCTTTACTTAATTGCCATATATTCTTGTTGTTACACTTGTGGGTGTGTGAGTGGGAGGTCGGGGATCGGATGATCCCTACTGAGCCCATTTCTGGTGTGGCTCACTCCCTGCGGTTTCAGGTGTGGACCTCGTGGCGAGCGGAAGCGTGATGTCTTCCTGGTGTGCGGACCGGCAGTTGTCTTAGTTCCGGGGTATGCCCCGATGTTGTTGTATTTCCTTCTGCCTGTACTTATTTAATTAATTGGACATGTAATTATTGTTGGACTGTATACGGACATTGTTATTTTCCTTCCTGCGCACTTGCTCATCTTTATAGTCCGTGAGATTGTTATATTTAGCTTTGTTTAGCACTTACTCCTCCAGATGTGTTGTTTGAGATCCGGGTGTGAACCCGTAGTTAATGGGCCGACATCCATTTAGTGACCGGGTCTCCGGTCATAGGATGGCAGGTCGTTACAGGGTGACCTAAAGGGCTGCCCCAAGGCACTCACCTGTTCATTGATTGTCACCCCCTCTATTGGTGGAATCCTCTTGCTTCTGTTCTGATTTTCAAAAAAGGATGGCAAAGTGGAACTCCATATCTGAAATTGAACTACCCGAGCTCGATTATAAAGTTGTGCGAATGTGTGAAATTCGCTCAGCATGAGGATAGACCGAAGCTGCGGGGTAGCGTTGTTGACCAACATGGTGATAGCTTGAGATTCGGGGATTTCCACTTCTGCCCTAGAGGCCATTGCCCTCCACCTGTTGGCAAAATACGTGAACTCCTCTTCAGGCTTCATCTTCTCCATCACAAGATCAAACAAGGTGGGAGGCATGGTTGTCATATAACCAAACTGAGTGATGAATTTTTCGGAGACCATATCAAAATTGATGAGGTCTGTGGCGGGCAAGGAAGAAAACCATCTTAAGGCCTCACCTTCTAAGGATTTCTGGAACAGATGGACAAGGAGGAATCTATCGTAGAGCCATTGATGGGAATCCATGAGGAAACTTGACAGGTGATCATGAGGGTCAGAGGTGCCATCATATTTCCTATACTCGGGGACTTTGAATCCTGGCGGAAAGTAGGCCAGAGGGAGCTTACAATAGCCCGAGAGAGAGTGCGGTTGTTTCAGGGTAAGTTTCTCGGCCATGAACTTACGCACACAGGTTTCAACCTTACTTTTGTAAATGAATTATTTCTGCTCGGGAGGAGGTGTAGTTTGAGAGACTGGAATTGGCATGACGGGTGGAGCAACTGGAGTATGAATTGGCTGGTTGATGCGAGTCTGAGCTCTGTTGGAAGATCCTTGGAAGTGAGTTCCCCGAGGAGTGGCATCTTGGGTTTTGCCACCAGAGGCCAACCGGATGAGTTGATCAGGACTGTACCGTGCTAACACGGCAGTAAGTTCCAGATCCTCCCTCGGGTTTTGGAAGTTTATGTTGGGGATTACAGGGTCACTTTATGAAGAGGAAGATTCATCCAAGTATCTTGCCTTAAGTTCCTTTCTAGGTGTTTGGAACATGCCCACAAATGTTGGTTGTGGATCCTCTTCAATCTCAAACAGAGGGTTGTGTGTGACATTATTACCAAACTCATACATGTCACCATACACAGTGTTAACATACATTTGGTTCGTTATGAAATACAAATCCTAAGAGATTTTATATTTTACTTAGAAGGTTAACTGTGTATTATGAGTGTTGGTTTCTAACAAATCAAGTTCAAACCTTTAACGACCCTTCACTTTTTTCAAAGCTTGTTCCACCAAAGTCCAATTAAGTGTCTTTAGATTTTGAAACAATTCTCTAATTTCTCACATAACCCAAGGTTCCTACAGGGTGGTTTCAGGTACAACCTGCTCGGCGGCCAAGTGGGAATCCCTGGCTCGCGGAGACTGACGGAGGTTCCCAACAGAATAAGACTAGTCGCACCCGAGTGGGAATCCTCAGGTGGAGAGTCAGATCCTGCGGGAGAGGTGACTAAAATTGTGATGCCGGCTCTTCCTTAAAACCCCCGCGGAGAACACCCCAAAAAAAGCCCAGAAAGTTAACAAGCAGCAGGTCATAACAAATCAACAAAACATGGAGCAGAACAACGTACAGCAACAACAAGCAGAAAAGGACAAAGAACCAACAAGAGGTCGACGGCCAAGGGCTGGCCGTCCAAGGAGTCGGACGGCCAGGTGCTGGCCGTCCAAGGGGATGTCAACGGCCAGGGGCTGGCCGTCCAATGGGTCGGACGGCCAGGTGCTGGCCGTCCAAGGGGATGTCAGAGGTCGACGGCCAGCTGCTGGCCGTCCAGTGGGTCGGACGGCCAGGTGCTGGCCGTCCAGTGGGAGGTCGACGGCCAGTTGCTGGCCGTCCAGTGGGTCGGACGGCCAGGGGCTGGCCGTCCAGGGGTCAATGGCCGACCAGGATCCTTACCTTCTTTTCCTTTTCGCTGCAACGCGTGCAGTGGGCTATAGGGGTCCCACTGTGATCGCCAAAGGGCTGTAGGCGCCCGTAACGTCCCCCTGGTCGCGGCGCAGCGCCCGCGGGGCTTCGGAATTGGGGGTTCCTCTCCGTTCGTCTTAGCACTGTGGCGATTTACAGGGGGCTAGAATTTAAAGTGTGATCGCCAGGAGCATTACCTCTCGGTCCCTGTGCTCCGCAGGATGGTGAGGATGTGATCGCGTTCTGTGGGAGCGGGAGATGCTGGTTCCTCCTTCTCTTCCTCCGGCCGGCCAGAGGAGGAGAGCCCGGTACTCTGCACGCGTAAAGGTGGTAAGAACCCCTGAAAAGAGAAGACAGACAAAGAAAAGACAATCACCCAATTAGAACTGTGACATGTAGGAACCGTTCATGCAAACATAAAAATTAACTAAAATTAGAGGGAGACGCATCGGATGGGTGTTTGGGAGGGAAGGTGACCATATGTTATGGCCACCCACCTCCCGATTTTTGTTTGGAACCTCTGGGGGTAAATAGGGATTGCTAAGTCATTCTAGGATGTATGCATGCAGATAAGTGCTCGTGTGTGAAAAGTGAAATGATATGTTGAAGGTAAAAGAGAGTGAAAGAGGGAGGATGTTACGGCATGGATGGAAATTGGAAATACAATGAAGTGAAAAATGTGAAAAGTAAAGAGAAGGTTAGGAAGACAAGCCCATTTGGAGTGACGTTCCTCCTGAAACAGCCTTTTGACTCTTTGCCCGCTCGACTCCTCAAAGCCGACCCGCTCCGAGGAAGAAACTCCTTCTTAATCCCCTTCCAACCCCTCCGACGCAACCCCCTTGCTCGAGGGAACCCGAGGGGTTTAAATAGATGAAGGAAAAAAGGGGAGAAAACAGGGGTCTAAATCCCCGTAAATCACCCTTCAACCAATAGGGAGTGGTCAAGGGTTGGAGGTAGTGGTCGCGGCAGTCGCCGAAGTGGGGAGTGGTCGGAGTAGTGGGGAACGAGGGCGGAGAGTTGAGGAGATCGTGGGGAAGACGGGGTCAAGGGGGTGGTTAAGGAGTGGACGGCCAGGTGACATGCCTTCCATTCTTGTGGTGGAAGCGGCCCGGCTGGCCTTCGAAGGGGGTGGTTAAGGAGTGGACGGCCAGGTGACATGCCTTCCATTCTTGTGGTGGAAGCGGCCCGGCTGGCCTTCGAAGGGGGTGGAAGGCGAGGGGTGGCCTTCGAAGGAGGTGGAAGGCAAGGGGTGGCCTTTGAAGGAGGTGGAAGGCAAGGGGGTTGGCCTTCCACGAAAAGGTGAAAAGGAGGGCCAAAAAGGGTGGAAGGCGAGGTAGCTGGCCTTCGAAGGTGGTGGAAGGCGGGGGGTGGCCTTCGAAGGTGGTGGAAGGCAAGGGGGCTGGCCTTCCACGAAAAGGTGAAAAGGAGGGCCAAAAAGGGTGGAAGGCGAGGTAGCTGGCCTTCGAAGGGGGTAGAAGGCGGGGGGTGGCCTTCGAAGGTGGTGGAAGGCAAGGTGGCTGGCCTTCGAAGGGGGTAGAAGGTGGGGGGTGGCCTTCGAAGGTGGTGGAAGGCAAGGGGGCTGGCCTTCCACGAAAAGGTGAAAAGGGTCGGGATTTGGTTGATGGGCCTGGCTGGTAGTGGACTGAGATGGCTGAAATGAGGGGATTTTGGTGATGACAGGCTAATGATGGGTTGGGTTCATGACCAAGAGGGTGGTCCAAAATCGGTGTCTACACCCGGGAGAGGGGACTGACTACTCAAGGGCCAGTTCGTGGCACGGGTAAGGCAGCAGCAGCAGCTCCTTTGTCCGGATCAGGATCATCTTCACTCGGCTCCAGATTCAGGAGGTTCTTTCGAGGCAGTGGCAGCAGTAGCGGCAGCAGCGGTAGCAGCAAGCCCAGGCCGAGCCAGCAGAGTCAGTCGGTGTCTAGTGCTCAGCAGGAGACAACTCAGACGCTTCTGGCAACCTGTCGGCATTGTGGTGGCACTCACGGTGGGACTCAGTGTCCTGCTTTTTCTGGGAGGTGTTACACTTGTGGCCAGCAGGGCCATTTGGCGAGGTATTGCCCGTAGGGGCATGGTCAGGGGCAGGGACCTGGTGATCAGAAGAAGCCGAGGACCCAGGGGAGAGTTCTAGCTATCACCAAGAAGAAGGCTCGCGCATCCAACTTGGTGGAAGGTACACTTTCTGTCCTTGGGAACTCCGCACATGTGTTAATTGATTCAGGTGCTTCGCATTCTTTCATTTTTGAGCAGTTTGTAGATGTTCTTTCTGCACCCGTTGATGAGATATCTGATGGAGTGATGGTAGACGTTCCTTCTGGGGATTTCTTGTTATCATATAATTGTTTGAGTGAAGTTCCCTTGACCATTGAGGGCCATGAGTTACCTGCCCAATTAGTTGTGCTTGCCATTCGGGACTTTGATGTCATCTTGGGCATGGACTGGTTGGAGGCTTATTATGCCGAGGTGGACTGCCACAGGAAGAGGGTACATTTCTCTATTCCGGACATCCCGACCTTCTATTTCCAGGGTATTAGGCTCTCTTCTCGAGGTATTCTCATTTCTACCTATAAGACCCAGAGGTTGCTTGTTGGTGGTTGTGAGGCCTTCCTTGCCTCTGTTGTTTTAGCTGATGTTAGTGGTAGTCCCAGTCCTTTGGAGGTGCCTGTAGTTTGTGACTTTGTAGATGTATTTCCTGAGGAGCTGCTTGGCCTTCCTTCTCAGCGAGAGTTTGAGTTTACAATTTAGCTTGCACCGGGTACGGCGCCGCTGTCTAAGGCGCCGTATCGGATGGCGCCAGTCGAACTCGCTGAGTTGAAGGCACAGTTGCTGGAATTACTGGATAAGGGTTTCATTCGTCCCAGTACTTCTCCGTGGGGTGCTCCAGTTCTTTTTGTCAGGAAGAAGGATGGTTCTTTAAGGTTGTATATTGATTATAGACAGCTGAACCAGGTGTTTTCAAAGATTGACTTGAGATCAGGGTATTATCATATCAGGATCCGTGAGGTTGATGTTAGTAAGACGGCCTTTAGGACTCGGTATGGACATTATGAGTTTTTGGTTATGCCTTTTCGTTTGATCAATGCTCCGGCAGCTTTTATGGATTTGATGAATCAGGTCTTCAGGGCCTACCTGGATCAGTTTGTGGTGGTATTTGTAGATGATATTTTGATATACTCTTCTTCTGAGGGAGAGCACGCCACACATCTTTAGGTGGTATTGCAGGTTCTGAGAGAGCACAAACTCTATGCCAAGTTTAGCAAGTGTGAATTCTGGCTAGACAAGGTGCACTTCCTGGGGCATGTCATTTCTGGTGATGGCATTGCAGTGGACCCAACCAAGATTGAGGTAATGATGGATTGGAGCAGGCCAACAACAGTAACTGAGATCAGGAGCTTCTTGGGGCTAGTAGGTTATTACAGGCGGTTTGTCCAGGGTTTTTCTTCGATAGCGGCCCCCTTGTCGAGGTTGACTCGTAAGGGAGTTCGTTTTGTGTAGACTGAGGAGTGTGAGCGGAGTTTCATTGAGTTGAAGACTCTCCTCACTTCGGCTCCAGTGTTGGTGCTTCCATCAGGTTCTGGTGGATTTGTGGTTTATTCGGATGCATCACGTCGAGGTTTGGGTGCAGTTCTGATGCAACATGGTAAGGTTGTGGCCTATGCTTCTAGGCAGCTGAAGAAGCATGAGGAGAACTATCCCACTCATGACTTAGAGTTGGCAGCAGTGGTATTTGCATTGAAGATCTGAAGGCACTATTTGTATGGAGAAAAATTTTAGATTTCTACTGATCACAAGAGTCTGAAGTATGTCTTCACGCTGAAGGATCTGAACTTGAGGTAGCGCAAGTGGATGGAATTTGTCAAGGATTATGATCTCGACCATTCTTATCATCCGGGTAAGGCGAATGTGGTGGCAGACGCCTTGAGTCGGAAGACGGTCGTGTCATATCTCATGGTTCGAGAGTGGAGGTTATTTGAGCAGGTTGTGGAATCTTCCTTTCGGGTTCCACGTGAGGCTGGTAGAGCCGTGTTGGCTAGCTTAACTATGAGGTCAGCAGTGTACCATGCCGTAATTGAGGCTCAGAGGGCAGATGCAGAGTTACCGCAGATTCTCCAGAGACCAGAGGTGGAATTGTGGGAAGATGGTACAATCAGGTTTAGAGGCAGACTCTATGTTCCGACCGAGGAGGACGTGCGCAGGAGTGTCCTTGATGAGGCGCACCGTTCTAGATATGCAATGCATCCCAGAACGACTAAGATGTATCATTGTTTAAGGAGGCACTTTTGGTGGCCTGGTATGAAGAAGGATATGGCTGAGTATGTGGCAAGGTGCCTGACTTATCAGCAGGTTAAGACAGAACATCAGAGACCAGGAGGGTTGTTGCAGCCATTGCCGATCCTGGAATGGAAATGGGAGCATGTGACTATGGACTTTGTAATGGGATTACCTATATCCCCTGGCAGAAGAGACGCGATCTGGGTCATTGTTGATCGATTGACCAAGTCGGCACACTTCCTGGCTATTAGGAAGGACTGGTCAGTCGGTAAGTTGGCTAAGCTGTTTGTGGATCGGATCATCTCTCTGCACGGGGTGCCCATATCCATCGTGTCAGACCGGGATCCGAGATTTACTTCTAGGTTCTAGAAGAGTTTTCAGAAGGCCTTGGGCACACAGTTAGCCTTCAGCTCGGCCTATCATCCCAAGACTGATGGGCAGTCGGAGAGGAGCATTCATACTCTGGAAGATATGCTTAGGGCATGTTGCCTAGACTAGGGAGGTTCTTGGGAGCAGCACTTGTCTACAGTGGAGTTTTCTTACAACAACAGTTATCATTCTAGTATCGGCATGGCGCCTTATAAGGCATTGTACGGGCGACTGTGTCGATCCCCCGTGAATTGGTCTGAGATTGGTGAGAGGCAGATAGCGCAACCAGAGTTGGTTCAGCAGTGTGCTGAGGTTGCCAGAGTGGTGCAGCAGAGGTTGATTACAGCTCAGAGCAGACAGAAGGGTTTTGCATACATCCGTAGGAGACCACTTGAGTTTAAGGTTGGGGACCACGTGTTTCTCCGAGTCTCACCTTTCAAGGGTGTGATGAGATTCGGGAAGCGAGGTAAGCTAAGTCCGTGATATATTGGGCCTTTTCCCATTCTTGCTCGAATTGGGGAAGCGGCGTATCAGCTAGCCTTGCCGCCCAATCTTGCAGGGGTGCACGATGTGTTCCATGTTTTCTTGCTGAAGAGATATGTTCAGGATCCATCTCATGTTTTGGATTTTTCAGAATTGGAAGTCGCTGAGGACTTGTCGTTTCCAGAGTTCCCAGTACGTGTTGAGGATTGCAGGGATCAGGTCCTTCAGAACAAGGTTGTACCTCTGGTTAAGGTGATTTGGCAATATCGCTCCGGGGGAGAGGCGACCTGGGAGCGCGAGGATGAGATGCGGGAGCAGTTTCCCTACCTTTTCTCGTAAGTTCTCTTGTGAGCTTGTATCTTTATGTTTCAACCTCGTTAATTATAGCAGGCAATTTCGGGGACGAAATTCTTTTAAGGGGGGGATAATGTAAGGAATGAGGTTTTCGGATCCGGTTATCGGGTCAGTTTTCGGGGTCGGATCCCGTAGTTCAGGCCCTGATAGGGCTGGGACTATGCTCTATTTCGCGTCGAGCTTGCTCGATGCGGTTTAAACGGCGTCCAGCAATGTAGACGCGTTTTATGCTGTGCCACGTGGGCTGGCCTTGGGTCGCGAGAGTACGGCCCCGGTCATATCGTTTGAATGGCGTCTTCGATGGACGACGCCATTCAGAGTACGACCCTGACTTGTTAGTGTACGGCCCGGTCTTGTCATCTGAAAGACGTCGGGCGTGCATGACGCATTTTACCCAGCTTCTGGTTGACCCCGCGAACCCTCCTTCCTTTCCCTCATTCCTTCCTTCCTCTCCTCTCTCCTCTCTTCCTCCGACGGCTCCGGCGGCCCCTTTTCCCCTCCTTCCTTTTCCTCCCTCCATTTCACCTCTCCCTCCACTCCAATAACCTTCCAACTCCCACCACTACCACCACCATCTCCTCTGCGGCGTTTTTCTCTCCAAACGGCGGCCGACGTTCCGGTGGAGTAACGGCGTTCACGGCAGTACCGGCGGCAGCGTGGGGTGAGACGGGTTGGCGGCTTGGAGCTTGGTGGAGTTCGAGTAACCGGTAGGGTGACGATCCCCGTGGTAGTTTAACTTAAAAACCAGGTTTTCCCTCTTTGAAGTATGATGCATGTATGGGATTTTTGGGTAGAATAAGCATGTATGGGGGCTTTCTTGATGGATATGATGGTTTCTATCAATGTGGATTCATGGGTTTTCTTGTGATGGATTGGTTTCCCTCTTCGTTTTCCCCTTCTTGGGTGTTTTTGGGGCGAATTTGGGGTTAATGGGGACCCTCGGGTCGAGCTGCAGAAACCAGGTTTCTGGCACTGAATGACGTCGTGCTAGGACGACGCCATTCAGAATGGCGACGGGCCAACATGACACCATTAAGGCAGAAATCGTCCCGGTAACGGTTTCTGTCAGAATGGACTTCTGTTGTGAATGGCGTCCAGGGGCAACGACGCGTTTTAAAAGACGATGACTGGGCACGACGCCTTTTAGGCCATGTTCTGAGGTCGAGATTTCATGAACCAGTTTAGGAGACTTGAATGGCGTCGGCCTTGGGCGACGTGATTCAAGATAAATCACATTAATTCATGCTATTAACATATCTTCACACTATTAGCTAGTTTGGTTAACTGCATGTTTGAAATCGTACTCGAGGATAAGGATTTTTATGTGATTGGATCGCACGGTGTTGTGTTTCGTGCGACCGTGGACCTAGAGTGATAGTTGTAGCGCTTGCCACCCTGTGTCGGTGTGGGAGGGACACAACGCTGGTGTGGGAGTGGCGGGGTGACACCTAGAGAGAGGGTCACCTGGTGTACCCCGGGGTTAGCTAGTACTGGTGTTGGAGTGGTACCTGTGGAGTGTCACTAGTGCCGAAGGAAGTAGTAACCACCTAGAGCCAGTTGGGCCGCAGTAGCTAGCGTGCTATCCGAGGGGTTACTGTTGGGTCTCAGCGGGTCGGTGTTTCTCGCGTTCGGCTGTGTGGTTGGCGTGTTTTGCCGAAACGCTGGTTGCGGGTTCCGTGGTAAAATGGTTTCAGAATTATGCTTGTTACGTTTCGAATGCATGTGGTTTATATCGAGATTTAGGAGTAATAATTACTGCTTTACTTGCTTACCTTACCATTTTCTGTGTTACTGCACTTGGGTGCATGAGTGGGCGGTGGGGATCGAAGGATCCCTACTGAGTCATTTCGTTGAGACTCACCCCTGCGTTTTTCAGGTGATGGTTCTAGGCAGGCTTAGCGAGGAGAGTGCTGCTTTGGGTTGCGCGCCAACAGCCGTTGTTCCGAGGTATGCTCCGACGTAGTTGTTATTTTATTTTCTAGCCTGTACACTTAATTATTTCTTTTTAGTTGGAGTATGTAATTATTTGTTGTGTCGAGTCGCATTGTAATAACTTTTAATTCTTGCACTTTCTTTTAATTCAATGCGATGTGAATGTTTACCTTAGTTTATTATTTATTTCCCAGACTTATTTAGATCCTGGTTTGGCTCCAAACTAATGATTCGGTACCCATTTAGTAATCAGATCCCCGATTATAGGGTGGCGGGTGGTTACACAGGGTATGTTGGATGCAAAACTACCCGCTTCTTGGGATCATATAGATGGGTGGGGACTTGATGGTTTGCGCTTGGGCATTTGCTTGAGCGATAAAAAGCATTATGATCTCAATAGCCTAGCTTCTCAAGCGAAGATGATGAATGATGTCATATATATTGTGAAGGAGGCTTCGCTTAGAGATAAGTCCTCCATATATGAATACTGGCCTTTGTCAAACTGTTATGAAGGCGATTGCTGTAAGTATCTGCATTTGTGCTTGACTTCTTTTGAGCTTTGTGCCTTGCCTCTGCTTATATAAATTGATTTCTTCTTTTGCATATTTCTGTAGTGCCTGCGGCCAAATATCTGACTCAGCAGCATCGGAGGGCAGTGGCTATTGCAAATAGACCCTCTTTCTTTCTTCCTGTGCCTTCTAAAACATCAACCCCTGCATCCCCTGTGGAGGTCAGTGCTATAGGGAGGGCGGTTGCCGCTGCCAAAGAGGCGCGTACAAAGAAGAGACAAGAGCCTTCCCCTGAACCTCTTCCTCCTGTCAATTTGCTAGTGCTTGCTGAATTTGAAGCTTTTATAGCAAAGACTGCCAAGCGGGCGAGTGCCCTGGTTTCTCCATCCCCAGCCAAGGGTGGTATACACTATGCTTTTGATTTATGCCTTTCAGAATTTTAACATTGATGATGAATAGCTTCCTTTTGTTTCCTTTACAGGGAGGGTCAAGCAAGTTGCAAAAAGATTTCGCAAAGGGCCCAAAGAATCTGTCCCCCCTGAAAAGATTGTTCTGCCCAAGCGCCAATCCTCGAGATTATTGGCTTAGACAAGGCAAGAAGATACTGATTATACTTCTTCCAGTGTGGAAGAAATAAGTGGCATTCCTCCTTCACCTTCCATTTCTTCCCATACTACCGAACACATTAGTAGTGAAGCTTTGCCAGAGACAACTATCTGGTCGCCCCCGAGGGATCAAGGTAACCCTTCTGAGACTTATAGCAATAGTGATTTCATTTCACTACTGAATTTCTGACTTCGACCATATAGGTTTTGAAGCAACTGAAGGCTTGATATCACAGACTCATCAGGTTGAAACAATGCAGTCTGCTATGGTAATTTCTCTTTACCACATTTTTTCTGCTTTTTCCATCATTTAAACTTAACTTGTATATATTTGAATATCAGGCATCCCCAGCTCATGCAAAAAGGATGGAAATTCCTCATGTCCCGACTGAAAGGGACATGGATTTTGAAATATCGGTCTCCATACTAGTTTCTTCTTCTGAAGAGGCAGAAGTTGTTTTTTTGTTGAAGATGCGGAACCAGAAGAGACTTCAATGGTTCCAACTGCCATAACTTCGACGAAGGTCATTACCTTTTCGGATATCAAGACTGTAGAACTTTCAGCTTCTGAGCTTGCGGGTATTGTGGCTACTTCAGAGCATGGTAGGGTTAACTCGGGAACAAGATCGCCGAGTCAACAGGTGATAGTATCCCGTCCTATCCCCTGTAGATTAAACTCTGTTGAACATATTCTTCGGCTTATTGATATTGTGACTCATATATATACATCATCCCTTGTACAAATTTCTTCTAAGCCAATTACTTTAGCCGGACCTTCTGCCTTTATAGTTGCTCTGCCTGCAGCTAAATTTACAGAAAGTGACCTACCCCCAGCCACATCAAGTATTGTAGCTGTCACATCTGCCCCTTCTATCACCGAGCCTTCATCCAGTTCAGTGCCTTCTTCCTCCTGTCAAACGGTCATGTACTGGACTTTAGTGGATGAGTCTATGCATATTGCTATCCCTTCTATTCCTGCTGGTTCAGGCATATAGGGTATTGATGTCCTTGGCGCCAATATCAAGCTTTTACGACAAATTATACGCCGGCAGCCTAGTTCATCATATGATCTTCTGCACCAGCAAATTGAGAGCATGACTACATGGATTCATCTGGCAGGAGCTTCTTTGGATGAATGGCTTCCTATTGCTTACACTGCTTTGAGATTTTTTAAGCGTCAAGATTATATTCACTCAGTTATACAAGATCGACGCCAAGCCTTGTCTCTTCAGCGGCATGAATATAACTTGCAGATGCAGCCTGTTTCTCTTCAAATTTCATAGCAACAGGTAGAAATAGCCAGCTTTGAACAAAAAGAAGGCTTGTTGGTGGAAAATATTCAGCGCTTAGAGAATGAACTTGCTGCTGCGAAAGCCGAACTAGAAACTTTGAGGAACAGTTTACACAGACGTCAAGATGATCTTCTGGTCTCCCAAGGCCTTCTTGAATCATTATCCAGTGAAGTTTCCAAGCTGCAGACTGAAGAAGAAGCTCTTTCTGAATTGCATACTCAAGTTGGAGAAGGACTTCCACTGTTGTCCATGTTACTCGAGGATCCATGATGTTGTTTATACTTGAACTTTGTACTTGGGAAGGGTATTTCCCTTTTGCTTTTCCATGTAAACTGGGATGGAAGTCATTCCTTGTAACTTTCGGCACATCATAAAGAGAATTTTGTATCATATCCCCTTTTCAATGAATGCCATGCTTGAATATCTCTTCTTGTTTTTTGTTCACTTTACCGACCCAAGTGCCCTTTCGGGTTTTCACCGGAGTCGGCCCCCTCTTGCTTTTGCCCGTGCGCCCTTTCGGGTTTTCACACGGCGGGGTTCCCGATTTTGCCTGTAGCGTCCTTTCGGGTTTTCACCACAGCCGGGTATATAGCCCTTGTTTCCCTTGACTGCAGAAGGTACGATCAAGTCCGGCGAGGCATCTCTATTTTTAAGTCCCTTTTGATTTTTTCTCTCATCATTTTTTTTATCCCTCTCTCTCCCCATGTTGTAAATGAAGTAGAGTGAAGTGTGCATCCATGGTAACTGCAAAGCTGAAAGGAAAAGATTTCAAATGAAGATGACTTAACAATGTTTATTTGCTTCCATAACTAATAATGTTATGGGGATTATTGAATCTTAAAAAGGAAGGACAGAGTGAGAGGGGCAATGAATACCTCAATCACTTTTTTATTGAAAATGGCACAAACCATAAGGGTGTGAGCCTTTATTGGGGTGGCAAAGATCGTAAGGATCTTAACCACTATGCAGGGTGGCAATAGACCGGAAGGGTCTACGCCATGCAAATCCTAAGTACCAACAATAGACTCATAGGTTTTTTGGTTGTGGTAACAAAGGTATGATTTGAAATGCATTAACCTAGAATACTTCAAGCGGACTCATAGGTTTGTAGCCCGAAGTAGACATGGGTGTTTGAATGATGCAAACCTAGATACCTAGGTCATGAAGACCCTAATTATCAATGACGAGCTTAAAGGCTTTTGGTCATGATAGCTAGGGGTGATTTTGGATGGATGAACCCTAACTACTACAGCAGACTCATAGGTTTGTAGCCGAGGTAGATAGGGAGTACGGAGTACTCTTCTCAGAGACCCAGTAATTTCGGGGATGGCGGAGTCACGAGGGACCCAGGCCATCAGCCGGTGCGACGTAGTCGTTGAAGACCCCGGTTGACTTACTTTGCTTTGATTTGAATTTGCTTGATTGGTGACGGAGTACTCCTCTCGGAGACCTAGTCTTTCGCGGATGACGGAGTCACGAGGGACCCAGGCCATCAGCCGGTGCGACGTAGTCGTTGAAGACCCCAGTCAACTTACTTTGCTTTGATTTGAATTTGCTTGATTGGCGACGGAGTACCTCTTTTGGAGACCCAGTCTTTCGGGGATGACGGAGTCACGAGGGACCTAGGCCATTAGCCGGTGCGACGTAGTCGTTGAAGAGCCCGGTCGACTTACTTTGCTTTGATTTGAATTTGCTTGATTGGTGACGAAGTACACCTCTCGGAGACCCAGTCTTTCGGGGATGACGGAGTCACGAGGGACCCAGGCGATCAGCCGGTGCGACGTAGTCATTGAAGACCCCGGTCGACTTACTTTGCTTTGCTTTTGCTTGCACTTGGATTTGACTTTGGGCTTTAAAATTTGAGTGGCGGTGCTGAGTACACCAGGCCACCTTCTTTTGTTTTGAACTTGCTTTGAACTTGGGCGGTAAAGTCTAGTAGGACCCACACCGGCTTGTATTTGAATCTTGAACTTGAATTTAAGCTTGGATTTGTGCGACGGGTCTTGTAGACTCAAGCCGATTTGAATCTGAGCTTTGAATGGCGGGGTCGAATGAGCCCGGGCCAGCTTTCTTGTTTTATGCTTAGATGGCGGAATCCAGTAGGACACATGCCAGTTTGCATTTGGATTTGATTTTGAACTTGAGCGGTAGAGTCTTGCTGACTTAGGCCGATTTGCACTTGAACTTGAGCCTAGATTTAGGCTTGGTTTTTTGCATTTGAACTTCAATTGGAGCTTTGAATTTGTACTTTGAATGGCGGGATCAAATGAACCTAGGCCATTCTCTTGCTTTCAACTTTGCTTTACTCTTGGATTTTGAACTTGAATTTGAGCTTGTACTTGGATTTAAGCAGCGGATCCTGTTGATCCAGGCTGCTTCATACGTGGATTTAAGCTTGGTTTGGAGTTTGAACTTGAATTTTGAACTTGAGTTTAAGCTTGAATAGGCGCTTTGAATTTAATTGGCGAGTCCTATTGACCCAGGCCGATTTAAACTTGAACTTGAGCTTTGCGTGGAGGGGTTGAATAAACCCGGACCATCTTCTTTGTTTTGACCTTGGATGGCGGAATCAAATGAAAACGGGCCACCTTCTTGCTTTCAAGTTTACTTGAAACTTGGATTTTGATCTTGAATTTAAGCAGCGAGTCCTATTGACCCAGGCTGACTTATCTTGAATTTGTGCTTGCTCTTTGGCTGGAGCTTTGAAGTTGCATTTGAACTTCAATTGGAGCTTTGAATTTGTACTCGAGCTTGATTTGAAGCTTTGAATTTGAGCTTGAATTTGATCTTGAATCTAGGCGGCGGGTCTTATTGACTCAAGCCAATTTGCCTTTTAACTTCAGCTTGCCCTTCAGGCAGAGCTCTGGGTTGGAATTCAAATTTGAATTTGCTCCTTAAGTTGAAGCTTTAATCCTTGAACTTTGAACTTGAATTTTGAACTTGATTTTCTGCTCGAGTTTGAGCTGGAGCTTTGAACTTGAGTGGCGGAGCCTTGCTGACCCAGGCCAGTCCATACTTGACTTTGAGCTTGTATTTGAATTTGTGCTTGAATTTGCGGTTGGATTTGAATTTGGGCTTGAATGGCAAGGTCCAGCAGGACTCAAGCCATCTTTTCTGTTTCTTTGTAGTTTCTTGCCCCCTGTTCATTGAAGAGACAAGGTTGCAATACATATGCATGTTTATATCAAACAATTTCAGAGTCGGAAAACATCATCGATTCATATTGATTTGATGGAAAACTTCGACCGATTATAAAACGGGAAGTGGGAAATGATTTATACTCCCTCCGCACCGGGTTTGCCTCAGCACCATTGCCTGACTAGCGAGATAGTCGTGCCAACTTTTTTCTTTTTCTTTCTTTTTCAATGGCATTTCGTCATTAGCAACCCATGAGGTGCTTTGGGGCGGCTTCGTAAAGCCTTTTGGAGCCTCTTCAATGTCCTTGACTCATATAGGCAGGTTAATTTTACCATGCCATTTAAGATTTATAGTCTTGGGGGAATACATCCCGAGAACTGGATGATTTCTTTTGACTGTCTTCATAGTGGTCATATTCACACCGTAGACAGTGCTTCATATATTCTTTCAACCTTCACTTGGAAAGCACGTAGGTGGCGCATGATAGCGCTTCATATGTTTGCCATTTAAGGGAGGAAACTGCACTTCTCCCTTATGATTGATGAGGGTATATGCTCCTCCTTCATAAACAGTTTTGACGACATAGGGAGGGACCGATCCAATTACTGGCCAACTTCCCTTTTGGATTTGACGTCATGACTTCTCTTCTTTTGACCATAACTAGGTCTCCTTTCTTGAAGGCTCTTTCTTTGACTAGTTTATCAAATGCTCGAGCAATGCGAGCTTGATATATCTGGATATTTTGTTGGGCCCGAAGTCTGTCGCCTTCCAAAGCTAATAACTCCTTGAGCCGCCTTTCTGCATTTGATTGATTTCCTTTGACAAGCCCCTGCTCTAAGGCAATGCGCAAAGAGGGGATCTCCAATTCAATTGGTACGACTGCCTCTAACCCATATACTAAGGAATAAGGAGAACAACCTGTTGGAGTTTTATGTATGGTTCTGTAAGCCCATAATGCTTCATACATTCTTTCTTCTCAGTCTTTCTTAGTTGAATTGACTGTCTTTGCTAGAAGGTTGCATAGAGTCTTGTTAAAGGCTTCTGCTAACCCATTGGCTTGTGGATTGTAGACTGTAGAGGTCCTCCAATCAATTTTGAATTACGCATCTACCTTCTATATGATTTGATTTCGGAAGCATGTTCCATTATCTGAGATGATCCGACTGGGTGCACCATATCGGAACAACATACTTTGTCGGAGGAACCTTTCAAAGACTGCCCCGGTAACTTCTCTTAATGCTACTGCTTCGGCCCATCTGGAAAAATAATCCGTGGCAGCCAGAATATATTTAGCACCTTTTGAGGAGGGTATGAATTGACCGACAACGTCCATGCCCCATTCGGCAAAAGGCCATGATGGTGCTGTAGGGTGCAAAGGCACCGGAGGTTTTCTTGGAATTGGGCCATGTTCCTGGCATTTGTGACATGATTTGACATATTGCGCACAATCATCGAACATTGTGGGCCAGTAGTAGCCCAATTGTTTGAGTTGATTTTTCATCATGGGGCCAGATTGGTGAGCACTACAGACCCCGGCATATATTTCCCTCAAGGCTTCAGCTATGTCTTTTGGTGACAGGCATCTGAGGAGAACTTTTCATTTGCCATCATATGTCACTCGAAAAAGAGTGTCTCCTTTGTATTCATATGAATCCTTGATATGGATCAGTTTAGCACGCTTGATTCGGGTGCTTGGCAATATTTTATGCTTGAACCAGTCGAGAAGCATTTCCCTCCAATCAAGCTTATCGTCTTCTTCCACTGCACATACTTCTGTTTCTTCTTCCAACACAGTTTGTAACAATCTTCTATTCTTGACCCATATTTCAAGGGACCCATCTGGCGGCAGAGCCAAAGAACTTGCTAATTTAGCCAGAGCATTAGCTTGAGCATTTGCACTGCGGTTGATATGGTTGATTTCAAAGAAATAGAATCTTTGTATCAGCTTGAGGGCCCTTTTGTGATAAGGAATCAACTCGGGCTTTTTGACATCATATATTCCTTGGACTTGGTATATAATCAACATCGAGTCTCCATGGACTTGAATAATTTGAATGCCCATATCCAGAGCAACTTCTAGGCCAACTATCAAAGCTTCATATTCAGCTTCATTGTTGGTGCATGGCTTAGTTAAGGAACACGAGGTATGCAGAACCTCACCTTCTGGAGATATCAGGACAATGCCCGCCCCAGCCTTTGTAGTGAATGTACCATCTTGTACAATTGCTGACCCCGTCAAAATATAGCTGCCATATCTTTTGTTCTGTATGGTTAGCTTCCAATGTTTCTTCATCCGGCAGGTCGGTGACCAACGGTGAATCTTCTGGCACTGGATGTGCTGCAAAGAAGTCTGCAATAGCTTGACCTTTGATGGCTTTCTGAGGGACATATTTAATGTCGAACTCCATGAGGAGGACTGCCCATTTGCTCAAACGACCTTTCAAGGCTGGTCGATTGAGGATATATTTGAGAGGATCAGCCCTAGAGATGAGCTGGATTTCATGTGATAGCATATAGTGCCTGAGTCTTTTAGCTGCAAAGACCAGGGCCAAGCATATCTTTTCAATAGGTGAGTACCGGAGTTCCGCCCTGATCAGCCTTTGGCTTAAGTAATATAGTGCTTGCTCTTTCCCTTCTTCATTGTCTTGTGCCAGCATTGCCCCCAGAGAAGTCTCCTGAGCAGCGATATATAAGATTAATGACTGGCCTTTGATAGGTGCCCCCAGCATAGGTGGCGATGCAAGGTATTGCTTGATTTTCTCAAGCGCATTTTGACATTCATCATCCCATATGAATGGGACATCCTTCTTCATTAATTTGGAGAAGGGTTCACACCACCCGGCTAGGTTAGGTATGAACCTTCGAATGTATGCGAGCCGTCCCTGAAGGGACTGCAGCTCTTTGAGATTCTTCGTAGGCGGAAGCTCCTGTATTGCTTTGATTTTGACTGGGTCTATTTCAATGCCCCTGTATCTGACAATAAAGCCCAGAATTTGCCACTTGAAACCCCGAAGGCGCACTTCATGGAGTTCATTTTCAAACTGTATTGCCTCAGCCTTTAAAATATGGTCCGGAGATCTTGCATATGATCTTCCTTTTTCTTGGTTTTGACAACTAGGTCATCAATATAACATTCAACTTTTTGATGAAGGAACTCATCAAATATCTTGGTCATTGCTCTTTGATATGTTGCACCGGCGTTCTTAAGGCCGAAGGGTTCTTTTGTAGTGGAAGATTCCTTTAGGAGTTCTGAAGGCAGTATGGATCTTTTGCTTGTCAGCCATCCATATTTGATTATATCCCAACGATCCATCCATAAAAGACAAAGCTTCATGTCCTGTGGTGGCATCGACCATGATTTCTGTAACAGGCACTGGGAAGTCATCCTTTGGGCATGCCTTGTTTAGATCTCTGAAGTCTACACAGATCCTGATTTGTCCATTCTTCTTTTTGACTGGAACAATATTTGCCAGCCATGTTGTATATTGATTTTCTTGTACGAAGCCAACATCAATTAACTTGTCAACTTCAGCATTGATTTTGTTTATCAGCTCTAGCCTCATTCTTCTCGGAGCTTGTTTGATTGGCTCGATGGATGGATCAATGGCCAGCTCATGTTGAGCTACTTCTGGATTTAACCCAGGCATTTCTTTATAGGACCAGGCAAAACAATCCTGGAATTCCTTCAGAAACGAAATATATGCTTGCTGTTGTTCTTGACTGAGCAATGTACTTATATATGTTGGTCTTGGGTCTTCTTCAGAGCCCAAATTGATTTCAAGGAGTTCATCAAACGTAGTTTGCCCTCTAGCTTCATGTTCTGGAGGTGCTGGCTGGAGCTCTATTAGATCTTCTTCATTTACTTCTTCTTCAATTTCTACTTCAATTTCGTTGACTTCTTGGTTAATTTCATTTGATGGATTTGCTGTGAAAATATTTGGGGCAGGATCTGCCTGTTGATTTTCCATAAGCTGAGTGAGCTCATCTTCCCTTTGACCTGTATTAATATGAGGTTCAGGGGTGATAGATGGAATTTCTTGTTCTTCAGGTATATTATGAAACATATTGGAACTTGGGATATCATTTTCCTTGACTTCTGGGACTTGGATGTCTTCTTCTTCAAGATGTTTCCAACATTGACATGCCAGAATAGGAGGTTGATGAGCTTCTGGCTGGCTTTCTTGAATAGACAGACCCGTGGGCTGCTCTTCATCATAGTCATCATATATTGCTTGCGAAATTTCTGATATTTCTGGCAAAATAGATGTCATATTTACTGATAATTCAGGAGTTTCTTCTTCCGGCAAGGTATATCCCAAGCCTGGATATTGTGTATGTTGCATCAATGCTTTGGACATGTTAGGAGGGTACCATAGCTGTTGGAACCTGCTCAATTCCTTTTTTGTTTGATATAATGAAATTGACTGGGCCTTAGCTAATTCCTCAGTATGCTTTGTCATGTCTGGGAGGCCTATGATGTCAACCCATAATTCTTCTTCTATGTCTGGAATATAGCAGTCTTTGTCTTCAGTAGCCGACTGCTCATCAGCTCTATAAAAGATTGTTTTATGTCCATCTTCGTGAGGAACCACGAATTTCTTCAAAGGCTCTACGAGCTGACATTCATACTCTTCAATAGGATGTATTAGTCCGGTTGGGACCATGACTTCTATAGAGAGTACATCTTGCTGCTTGGTTGTCTTTGCTGAGGGATTTTTTAGAATTGTAGCTTCTGTGTCTTCAAGACTGAGAGAGCTAATATCTGGTGGAGGTGGAAACCACTCCTTGCCCCGACTGGTATCAGGCTTTTCTGTTTCTTCTTCTTCTTTTTCCTCCAGGGGTGGAGGTATATAGAGATTGGCATCCATAAGATGGCATTCATGAACCTCGAAAGGCTCGAGATCAGCGAAGACTCGCTGTATTTGTCCTTCCCAGGGAAATTTGATGCATTGATGCAATGAGGAGGGCACCACAAAATATTGATGTATCCATGGCCACCCAAGCAAAGCTTTGTATGTGGTATCAGAATTTATGATAGGGAAGAGGACTGTGAAGTGAAAGTCACTGATGATCATTTCAAATTCAGTTGCACCAATTGGTGTTTCTGACTTCTGGTTGAATCCGGTTATTTTGAAATCTTGCACTCTTCTTAGGTGCATATGAAAATGAAATTTCTGAAAAGTTCTGAGAGGCATGATGCAGACAGCAGAACCTTGATCAACCATAATTCTATTGATAGATTGTCCATTTATTTTTCCTCTCATGTAGGGTGGCCTGTTGTGGTCATTTGTAGGCAACAGGATATCATCTTCAGTGAAGGTGATGTAAGACGTGAATGACTCATAGGATATTTCTTGAATTTCTGCTGCATGAGCTTCATACATTTGAGGAGTTCTTAAAGCTGCAATGAGAGCACTCCGCAATTCCTCACTGAGTGACAAAACTTCCCACACAGTAAATTTCGATGGCAACCTTTTTAGTAAGCCGATAACTTTCTTTTCTGCTTTTTCATTATCATGAACTTCTAGAGAGGCAACTTGAGGGTCTTGTTCTTCAGACGGCTGCTGCTGGACTTGTTTACTTTTCTTTGCAGACTTTTGAACTGTCATGAATTCATATAAAGAGGGTAACACCCCATTTTCTTGATCAGAATTTTCTGGATATAGCCCGAGCGGAGGCGGGATTTGAACATTTCTTTTTGACAAAGGCATGGATTCCATTCCTCTGAATTATGGTTCTGGGATAACATATGGTGTTTCCCCTTGCAGTTGGATAATTTTTTGAGTGGTAGCCAATGGAGGCTTCTGTCCCCACTTTTTGCCAGAGCGGGTGACATGTTGCTCATTTGGAGAGCTTTCCATCACTTCCATTTTGGGAGCAAGGAAGATTTCTTCCTCCTCATCATCTTTATTTTCATTTATTGTTGAGATTGTGTTGCAAGACATGACAGTGCAAATGCTTTCCTGCTCTTCTTTCCCATTTTCCTGATTATCATCAATCTTCGGCTTTTTGACTTCATGTTCCCAGAATAGGGCTTCTTCATGTATTTGCTTCATTTTCATATTTTGGAGTTTCTCCCATGGGATATAATGCTTCAGCTTTATTGGCTTTCTTTAAGGCTGTTCATATTCATCCAAGCTGTCTATTAGCTGTTGCAACTTAGACAGCGGATCTTTACCCTTAGGTAGAATTGGTATTGGTGTTTCTCTTTTTCTTCTTCTGTTGGTAACCCTCCTTACAGTATGAGGATCTACCCATTTCCATATACTTTTTGCTGGAGCAGGGTAACTTGAACTTGATTGGGATGTCTCCTGCTGAGGGGAGGACACACATTGTTTTTTGCCTGAAGCTGCAGCTTTGACCGGCGCAGATAAAGCCATTTTAGACATATCGGATATCATATTATCCAAATTTAGTGGAGGGACGGGTTGGACATATGTCGGCCGTCGTGGAATACCTCCATGAATATATACTTCTTATGATTTTTGCTTGATATGAGATCTTGGCTTCTTTTTTACTGTTTGCCACTGAGATGCTTGGAGTGGTTGAAGTACTAGTTGCTCATAGGTGGCTTGTGTGCCTCTTTCTGCAGTTTCTGAGCTTAATGACTGGTAAATAGGAACCATATGATGCACATTTACAGATGCCACATTTGCTTTTGTCCAGGCATAAGGCTGCGGAGGATCAACAAGATGATCTCCCATCTTCATAACACCTTTCTGAATTAATTTTTCAACTGCATCTTTGAACACATAGCATTCTTCAATAGGATGTCCAATGATTTGGTGATATGGACAATATTTGGATCATTAGATCTTTTGGCATCTTCTAGCCTCTTCGACTGTGGTAACACAATCTGATTGTATTTTCGTGCCCATTCAAATAGAACACAAGTTTTGTCTTTTGGGAAGCTGTATGGCCTGTTCATTCTGTCTCTGAGAGAAGATAAGGCTCGGACTTCTTTCTCTCTATTGTTGCTGGTTTCGGCCTGTGTGACTGGACCTTTCTTTTGTTGCTCCGTGATGAACGTAGATAAATCTATCGTATTTGACTCACGTGGAGCATTTCTTCTATCAATTTTTCCTTTATTGTTGCTTGGTTCACTTCTGGATCGGCTCAAAAAAATTTCAACTTCTGATACCAGAGTATTCAATTTGTCAAAAGATTTGATTTTAATTGCTACCAGCCTTTCAAGGACTTCATTTTTCAGATTACTTTTGCAGATCACCACTGCGTCTTCTTGACATGGTGGTCTTTTGCATTTCATGCTAAGATTCCTCCACTTAGTAATGAATTTGGAAGCATTTTCATTGTTTTCTTGTTTCACAGTATATAGTTCTGCCAGAGTGATTTCTCTCTCCACCAGATAAAATCTGTCTTGAAATTGCTTCTGAAGGTCGGCCCACCCAGCAACAAAACCAGGCCAAAGAGAAGAATACCATTCAAATGCGAGTCCAGTTAGCGAAGACCCGAAAAATTTCAGCATATAAGATTCATCGGTGGCTAGGTCTCCCATTGCCCCATTATAATATGCCAAGTGTTCTTTTGGATTTCCTTGGCCATTGAATTTTTCAAACTTGGGCACTTTGGTCATTCCCAGCATAAGCCTCTTCATAGCATGATGCACCGGGTATGGTACTTTATAGACATCACATACTGTGGAGGTACCTTCCACTCTTTCCGCCAGCTTCATATTAATGAGCTGTTCTGACATTAGCTTTTGAGCCACAGCAGGATCTGCTGGATTTGGGAAGAAATTAACTCCTTGAACTTGGGAGGCTTGAAATGGCAAATTTGAGATCAAATTGTCTTGGAATACTGCTGCAGGAGCAGCTTGACTATTGGATACTTGAATATATGCAGGTGTTTCACTCATAGGCACAGGCCTAGATGACTGCATAGATATATTGAGAAGATTTTGAGACGGAGGAGGTGGAACTGGAGGGTTAGTCACCCGAAGATAAGAGGAAGTTGAAGCACCTCCTTCTTTACCAGCCCATCCTGCCCCCTGTCTTTGGGCATCTTTTTCTTTCAAGTGCTTTTTCAACAACTCAATTTCTTGCAATAACAACTGAGTTATGCTTGGTTTTGCTTCTTTTTGCTGATTGATTTGCTGTGGAAGCTGCTGCTCTGCTGGTGCAGAAAAAGCTTCTCCTGATGCTTCAATGACATTTGCAGATTGCTTTGCTTCCTCATCAATGTTTTCCAATAGGGTAGGAAAATTTTGGGCAACTATGGCTGCTGCTTGCATTCTTCGGGTAACTAGACCCGGCCTTGAGGCTAAATCTCTGACCTCTTCTGGATCTTCAGGGAGTGCCGCATACTTGTTGATAGTATGACATGAATAAATTATTAGGCTTCCTTGGGTGAATTCTACTGATCTCCTTGTAGAAGGAGGTTTCTGTTGCAGCCTTTGGAATATAGATGTTTTCAAAGGCATTTTTGACTTTTCATTCTCATATCTTTCTTTTTGGCAACTCAGCATGAGGCAGCTGCCTTTGAATTGGTTTCCATATTTGCCGCCTTTGTGACTGAAAGATTGGCTTTGATTTTTCTTGTGCATATTGATCTTTTTGATGTTTGGGCACCCAGATTTGTTTTGCTGGTGGCTCTTGACAATATTTCGTCCCATGCCAATAAGCTGGTTTAGGATTTCTTTCTTGCTTTTTAGACATCTGAATCTTAGCTTTTCCTTTTTCTTTTCTTTCATTTTTCATTCTTTCTTTGTCCATGTCCTCAAAGACCTGGAATGAGTTTTAAACTGGAATATTTGGAACCAGTCGGTCTTGGGAAGCATCAACTTTGCTGCCGTCTAGGAAGATCCGCATGCTCCCAACAAGAATTGGTTTTTTGGTTCTAGACCATTGTGCAGAGACTGCCTTTGAATTGAACTGGGGATTTTGACCCTTTCGGGTATTTCCCCGGTATTGTTTTGAAGATGATGTAGTATGACTGTGAATAGTGCAGCAGCTGACTACTTGCGCTTGAGGTTTATCAGATATGATCTCAGGTTGCATGAAGACCACCCTGAGAAAATTCGGAAAACCAATAACGGGAGGAAAGCTCCCGAATGCCACAGGTACCGCCAGGTAGCCATAGCAAGCATGGTTCTCGACCACCAGAGGGCCAAAGAAAGCTTTCAATTCCATTGAGTCTCCTGTAATACAACAAATAGATAATCAATAACTTCAAAGAATGGGTGTTATCCTTGTTCTTCCGACGAGAAGATGAAGGGAGGACAGGTCCCACCGGGCGTGCCAAAAGAGATTGTCATACATTTTTTAGGACAAAAAATGCACTTGATCTTGATTTTTTGATTTTTGATTTAGATTTGTTATTTGTGCGCTTTACCTGACTCAATCAGATGATTGCGTAATTCTTCGACCCGATCCCGCTACCCATAAATAGAATAGCGTTAATTACATCCTCCTAAGAGGAAAACTCTTGATTAATCGTCGGAAGAATAGAATAACACCCTTTAAAATGATATGAATGAAATATGTAAGATTGCATTTGAAAAATGAATGAATTTCAATTTTTATTTGAGAAGAAAATTTATTTTTTAGTTTAGAGTTGAGTCTGCACAAGACTTGATTTGATTTTTATTGATGGATGATGATGAGAGACGTTTTTTAGCCTTTTTGGATTGATTTATAGGGATGTATTGAAGATTTGTTTGAATTTTTATGTTTAGAAGTGAACATGAAGTTGAGTCTGCGCAAGGATGCGCAGACTCATTTGTTAACAATGAGAATGCTTGTATTTATTTTTTATTTTTGATTTGTGAGAGGAATGAAAACCTTTTTTATGGTGTTTTGATTAAAGTAGATGACATTTTTTATCAAAGAAGTTTAATAAACATTTCTTATTGTGTTTTTTCAGTTTTAAAGAGGTTTTAGATTTGATTTGTAGGGTGTTTTTTATGTTTTCTTATTTGATTTGAGTGAAGAATACTTCAAAGACTTATACTTTTTATGTTTTGAATTTAGAAGTTTTTTTTTTTTTTTTAAGGATGAGCAAGATGTGCAAATTCAATTGAAATGAGATTTCTTTTAGGTATTTTTTATGTTTTGCAAAAAGGCAAACTTGAGTTTTATTTAACTTTTTATTCAATGAAAGTATTTTATTTTTATCTTTGGTTTTTTTATTCAATTTTAAAGGAATTAGAGTTGAAAAGATTGGATTTTAGCAATTAGGGGTTGAGTCTGCGCTGGGTAGCGTAGACTCACCTGTCACAAGCCTATTTTTTAGTTTTTTAGGTAATTTAAAGGAAAAAGTTATCACTTTTGTTTGGATTTTGATTTGTGAAAAATATAGGATTTATTCTTAATATTTTTCTTTGATTTGATGGAATTTTAATAGCCAAAATACAAGATTTTAGGAATTTAAGGTTGAGTCTGCGCTATAGAGCACAGACTCATTGTTTATCAAAGTGTTTAGTATTTTTTATATTTTTTGTGAAAGGAGTTTTAACCTTTTATTTAAGTTTTTGACTTATATAAAGTATGAAGTTTTTATGTAAATTTTTAGATTTAATTTGGAGGGAAATTAAAGTAAAAAAGGACCAAATTTGGGATTTCAGGGTTGAGTCTGCGCTGGGTAGCGCAGACTCATTTGTCACCGAAGTGTTTTTAGTTATTTTTTGCATTTTTTGAAGAACAACTTGGTGTTTTTATTTGATATTCTGATAGATAAGAATAAACTTGATTTTTAGAGGGTTTTAGATCATCTTTTAGTGGTCGGGAGGTTGATTTTTTATTTTTTGTGAATTTGAGGGTTGAGTCTATGCCAGGATGCGCAGACTCAAGTCTGAACTGTAGATTTTTTGTTTGTGAGTTATTTTATTGGATTTTTGGTGGGATAACTTGATTTTATGTTTTTTTTTTGTGATGATTTACAGATTTAGAGCTGCGGGCATGATTTGGGGGCCAAGAGATGAGGTTTTGGCCTTGGGATTGATGCGCAGACTCAAGTTCAAAGAGAATTTGAGCAATATTCTGGAAAAGATCGAACCACCTGAGGTTGAGGGGAATTCCAAGAGTTTCAAAGAGCTAGGGAGCTTCAAGGATTAAGGATACAAGAAAAATGAGTTTGAGTCTGCGCAAGGGGTGTGCAGACTCAGCTGAACTTGTAATTTTTTGTTTATTTTGAAGGGATTTGGATTCTTTTGTAAATGGATGTTTATTTAAATGACATGGAGTGTTTGATATATGATTATGAGTGGTTTTAGCAATTTTATTTATTGTTTAGTTGATTTTTTCATTTGAAATGAGCTTATGAAAGATGTGCAGACTCAACTTAAGTTTGAAATTTTGTGTTTATTTAAAATAGAAGATGACTATCTTAAACCTTTTTTGAAAATGAATTAACTTTAATTATTTGAGTTAATTTAACCATAAATGAGTCTATAAGCCCATGCAAGGACTCTTTAGACAGTTTTGATTTGAGTCTGCGCAAGGGTGCGCAGACTCAGAACAGTGGCGTAGACTCAAGTCTGAAATTTGATTTTTGAGTTTCCTGCACAGTTCAAGCTGCAATTAAATCCACCAAAGGGTTAGTTTCAACCATTAAAGTTAAAATATGAGATCCGGAGTGGAGAAAAATAGATTGTACCCTATTATCAATTGAATTTATATGGTTATAGGTGCGCAGACTCAAAATCTAAGCATACTTTCAAGTTTAGACCTCTTTCAACTTGAAGTGATCCAAGAATCACCACAAATTTGGGGAGGATAACACTGAGAAATCTCAGAAGTTGAGTATGGCTAGATGAGGCCTTTTCAAAGAGTGGTTCTTGTATGGATTTTTTCAAATGACATGATTTCTTCATGTTTAGCTCATTCCTCTTGGATCACTTTATAAAACATTGAAAATGCTTAATATAATGATTACAAGTTGAATTTCAACCTTCTATTAGGAGAACCCAATAAAAAGGTTTAAAATCTTCATGAAGGGTCATGGCATGAAGGGACCCAAAGGACCAACTCCCTTAAAGGGATTTGTAATAGCTAATGGACCATAGGGATGTCTATAAAGGGAGGCGTGCCGAGCATTCAACCACTCACCCAATGGGTAACCTTAATGCCTTCAAGATGTAAGAAAAATCCACAAGGGGTAATCCAAAGCATCTCTACATTTAGAGAGCAAGGAACTCCACCAATTTCCCTAGAGGATCACATGTAGCCATGAACCATGGAGGTGGCTATAAAGGGGGGCGTACCGAGCATCCAACCACTCACCCAAAAGGGTGCCCTTAATGCCTTCAAAATGAAAGGACCACAGAGAATCACCCATTCCATTTCTGCATTTGGGGAGCAAGGAACTCCACCAACTCATTGGGACTTGAGGGCACATCATCTAAATGAACCCATAGAAATGGGAACACAAGAATGATGTTTTTTATGTGAGGGCCCTTGATGGGTTACCCAACATGAGATTGCTGGCACACTTAAATTGGGACATCCTTGGAAAACATCGGAAAACATTTAAAATCTTAAAACCATATGGCAAAATTTATGTTGAAACATTAAGGGCTTAAAAACCCAAAGTCCAAGCCAGTTAGGACCTTCATTGGGCCTCAAAAGGACAACCCTAGGTCCAAAGAACTTTTGGACAGCTTGGGGGAGAATCAAAGAATCACCTCAAGCCCAAAAACCCACTTGGAAGAGGCGCAGACTCAAAACCTGCAACTGGCGCTGAGTCTGCGCAGGGAGGCGCAGACTCAACACTGTAGTACCTGAAAACGCCAGATTCAAGCTGAAACTCGGATTTTCGGTGAAAAATTGGTTTAAATCTAACCCAAATGATAGAAAATAAAGTATAAAAGGTACAAAGCCTAAAATATTTATTCAAAATATATTTTCGATGCATTTCTTTAGGAAAATATCATGAAACTTGAATATGAACATATGAGAAACTTAAGTATACTTTTTATCTTTTCCATGGATCTCTCCTTCTTGGCTCCATGTTAGAGGGTTTCTACCCAAAGAAGCTCATCCTCAACTAGTGAGGGAACCTCCTTGAGAACCTCTAGGACCTAAACCCTTAGCCATTATAGGAAAAAATCCAAACAAAACCCATTCGGTTCCAACATAAAAATAGAAACTTAAATCTGAATATATATGAAACATAGGGGATTTCTCTTGATGTTTGGCCTTGGGGGAACATCATCTATGGAGGGGATGTGCTCCTAAGGGTCATGGAAGGCCAAGCCACCTTGAAAAACCCCAAAACCAAAGACAAATAAATGGAAAATCAGTTTTTCAGGAAATCTGGACAGCAAAGCACATTTCGGGCCATATCTCCATATTTAGGGGGTTTCAAGACTTGAGGAGACCATTTCTATGAACTAGAAAGGCCCCTCTACCATCCCCATACGAAAAATGCATGCCTTATGAAGGAAAAAATGCCATAAAAGCAGGATAACCAGCAAATTCACAAAACAGACTCAAAAAATCTGAACATTGCATTTCATTACTTTCAATCACCATGGATGAACATCAAGAGGGAGATAGAAGTTTCTATGAACATCAAAATGAAAGAAAAACATTATAAGAAAGCAAGGAGACAGAAATAAACCCCTTCTTCACCCCCACTCTACCTTGGAGAGGGGATGAGAAGGGAGAATGGCTCTTGAAGCCTACAATCTTGCTATCTTCTTCTCTAACACTCTTCCTTTCTTTCTCTCTTATTTTCTAACTCTTTTTTTCTGTCTTGGGATGCAGGAAATGGAGGGGAAGGAGGAGGGAGACATGCTCCTCCAAGCTCTCTCACTTTTCTTCTTCTCTTTTCTGTTTTTTCGGATTTTTTTTGTCTACAACTTTTTCTTGTAGAAGATGGGGGTTCTTTTATAGATAAAGTTGGGTTACTTTTTGGGGGTAGATTAGGCATCCATTAGCCTTATATTAGGGATAAGAAACCCCTCTTGAGAGCCCTCCAATGAGGCCACAACAGTTGGAGAATCATGATTGGCTTCTCCTTTTGCTTTTCACCTACCCTCTTCTAGAAGAATCTTGAGGGGGGGACCACTTGCTTTTCTTCTTATCCTCCTTTGGGCAGATTTGACCATGGGCCAAAGGGATAAGAATAGGCCATGGGGGGGACCATTTGGGCCCTTTTGAAGGCTGCCAGGAAATCGGGCTTTGGTCTTCACTTTTTGGGCCCAAATTGGCCCTATTGGGCTTCTTTTACTTGAGATAATGGACCCGGACCTGCCTCCTTAGATTTTCCTCATCATTGGGGCTGAAAGTAACCCCTTTTTGACTTCTTTGGGCTTGTAAGAATGGGCATGACAGCTGTCCATTAACTTTCTTCACTTGGGCCTTCTTTTGAAAAATTGCTTGGACCTCCTTTGCTTGAGATAATGGGCTCGGTTGCACCATTGAATTTCTTCACCATTTGGGCCCTAGAGTGGCCCCTTTGTTGGTTTATTTGGCTTGCAAAATTGGGCTTAGCTGCTGCCCCTTAAATCTTCTTCATTTGGCCTTTCTTGGACAATCTTTGCACAATTGTTTGGACCTCTTTTGCTTGAGATAATGAGCCCGATTGTACCATTGGATTTCTTCTCCATTTGGGCCCTAGAGTAGCCCCTTTTTTTATTCATTTGGCTTCCAAAATTGTGCTTAGCTACTGCCCCTTAAATCTTCTTTATTTGGGCCTTCTTGGACAATAATCTTAGCTCTTCTTCTTGTTCAATTTTTTGGTGATAACAAAATGACACATGCCCTACCTGCCGCAATGGGGGCAAGTTCTGCTAGGCAGCCCATTCCTCCCACCAGTGCCAGTCTGGGGGTATTTCCACAACAACCCTCGACACATGCAGTAGCGCATCAGCCTGAGTACCTTATAACAATTGAGAATGAAGCTACTCAGAAAGATGTGATAGAACAATTCATTGAAGCCAAGGTAGCTGAGAAGGAAGGTGATCCTATGGCTACATATTCAGGGTATATAGTTCCATATCCAGTACATCACTCACTGAGGAAGTTGCCTGCAGAATGTCCTAGAGTGAAAAAGTGTCATAAATATGAGGGACAAGGTTCTCCTCGAGAGCATATAGCATATTATTTTCATGCTATGGGGGGCATCTGACGAATCCTACATGTTTTTTTCTTTCTCTAGCCCTCTCAGTGGAAATGTCAATTGGTACTCTAGGTTCAAGCTAGGTTCCATATTGGACTGGCTTGATATGCAACGAAAGTTCTTGGAAAGATTCCATATAGCTGAAAAGACGATTTCTCTAGTAGAGTTGTTTAGTACTCGGCAGAAGAAAGATGAGTCAGCCCTTTATTTCATTAGGAGATGGAGGGATCTGTGTATGCAATGTGCCGAGCCTCCCTCTCAGGAAGAATCTCTAAAAATATGCAAGAACTCTTTGAAGTTAGTGACCGATTGGTCGGCCTTGATATAAGAAATTTTGACAAGTTGAACAATATTGTTGCTGAAATTGAAATGCACTTAGCTGAAAAGCGCAACATTGTTGCTAGTTCATCATCTAAATCTGAATTACATGAAAAAAAAAGTATTGACACTTAATAGGTGAAGTTAATCATGCCAATGTTGAAGCCAATCTGAGCGCTGGTTTTGACACAAAGGAAAAAATCTCCCTCAGGGGGCAAGGACCTTGTGAAGAAGCAGTTCCGATCCATCCGTGAGAAAATACGCCGATGTTATTTATTACCAGGAGATAAGACTCGGTAGCTGTTGGAATTCTGTGTTGAAAATGAGTTCCTTACCAAAGCCGCTTAGGCCTAGTGATATTGGCAAAGTGGATGATCCAGCCTACTTTCATTACCATCGAATGCTCGGCCATCCTACGGAACGGAAGATTGTTTCTTCCTTAAAGATCTTCTTTCAAGCATAATGAATAACGGTTGGTCTATGCAAATCTCTTTTTAGTCCTCCCCAAGCTCATGAACGGAAGCAAAAAACACTGACTACAAATGTTATCCATGTTGCTCCCTATAAAAGGCTTTTGCCGGGGCCATTGTTGCACCAAAATCCTTGAGTGGTAGGAGTGGCGGCACCGTCGGATCACTAGACAACTTTTCGTGCAGTTGCATCAGTAGCTATATATATATATATACGTCATTTCGTTCGCTGGGCTTGGAAGCGTCATAGAATCAGCTTGTTGGGTAAAGGTCCACTTTGTCGCCCAATAGGGCAGGCCCATGATCAGTTCGGTTGCTTAGTGTTCACTCAAGTGTTGTCGGAATTAGAACTTTGTTTCAATGGGTAAGGTCCTCTCTTAAATTCTGCCTTTGGTTAGTGGGAAAGGCTCACTTGCCTTGATCATGCTTGTTTATAGCTATTTTTAGTCAGGGACAGATAAAGGTTGGTTTTAGAGTCACCGAGTAAGGCAATGAGTAAGCAAACCCTACCTTTGAGTTGTAGGAGTATCCCAAGAGCAAGACGGATTATAAGCAAGGCGCGAGTCAGCGAACGTTCGAATCCTGGGTTATCTTATCAATCAAGGGAAGTTCAAGATGAGAAGTAAACGTTCAAAGGCTTAAGAAGGTGAGAAAGTCCGCCCCTAGTTCTGTAGCGTCAGTCCATGGTAAGCAAGTACGGATATCGTAAGGAATGGGAGAAAGAAAGTAAGCCAATGCGTTGTAGGAGTTAGCCTCGTTCCCTACCATATTTTCTAGTAGTTAGTAATCCAACACTCTCTCATGTAATTCAGGGGAGAGGGAGAGGGAGAGAGGGGATCCCAAGAGTAGGGATAGGATTGGGATAAACCTTCTAACAAGTCAGCCCTACGCTCTAACCAGTAAGTCAGTCTATCCTATAATCCCGTAAGCTAAAGCGTCAGTTGGCAAGGTACCTACGTGCATCAGTCAATCAGCCTGCTATCGTAGCCCTTTTTCTATCTATACCCTTGTACTCGTTGATCGTTTCGAATTGTGCGTCGTTAAACACATGAAAACGTTCAATCTAAATTTATTCGGCTCACTCAAATCAGATTTTAAAAATTAACAGTGGTGAGTCCGAGTCGATCCACAGGGAGATAGATTTCTAACTTTGAAAACTTTGGAATTTAATTAATCTAAAAAAAATTGACGATTGTTTAGGATTTTTAATGCTTTAAAATTCAATTATTCTAAAAATAACAACAACCAAAATTAACTAATTACACTAAATGATTAACTACTTAATTAAACCGTACATACGCTAATTAACTAAAATTAGAAAGAAATCTAATTAACTAGGCTAATTCCAAGTGGACAAACAAACACCCCTAATGTAACGAGGAAATAAACCTTAACTGAATAAAAATTGAATAGAATTTTCATTAGCCACTAACCGTTTAACAATAATTACACTTATCTAAACTAACAAAAGTGATTAATGAAAAATTAAGTAAACCAAACGTATGCAGCAAATAGAGCTCGGAGAGGGCTTCTGCATGTGGTTGGGTTGGAAAAGGAGGAGCTTGGGAAGGGTAGTAAATAGCTGCTGCAGGTGGAGGAGACGCATGGACAGGTTGCTGGAAATTGCAGGGTGCGGTGGAGAAGATCTGCTACTGGTTGGTGGAAGCTGGTGCGTGCTGCTGGAAGCTGGTGGCACGTGGTTGAAGGCTGCTGCAGGTTGGCGGGACAGGTGTTGAAGGAAGCAGCTGCTGGAGGGGGCCGGTGAACTGCTGGCTTCACGCTTAGAAGAAGCTGGTTGCCGGTGCTGATGTACGTGGCTGCATGCTGGAGGAAGCTTGGAACGTGGCTGCTGTGGAGGATAGGAAGGCTGCTGCGAAGCTGCTGCTGGGAAGCTGCTGGGACATGCCCGTGGGATCTCGCAGGCTTCAGGCCCGTGGGTGCAGCTGCTGGAGGGTGGTTGTGAAGCTTTGCTGCGTGGAGATGCAGGAAGGTGGAGGTGCATGCATGTGCTCGCTGCTGTGTGCGTGCAGCTGCGTGGAGGAACTTCAGCCAGCTGCGGGATGTTGCTCGTGGAGGTATTGGAACGTGCTGGCTGGTTCGCTTGGAGAAGCTTGGCAGCGTTCAGGTGCAGCGGCTTCAAGCGCAACAGGGGGTGTGCGTGAATGTGCTTCGCAGCATTGGAGCAGCTGGTGTTTGAGGAGGTTGCCGAGTAGGAGGGGAGGTAGAGAGAGAGACCGCAAGGGAGAGGTTAAGCGGAGGAGGAGAAAACGGGGAGATCAAAGAGAGGGAGAGCTTGGAGAGAAAACGGAAAGAGAGAAAACAGAGGGAGAGAAAGAGACAGAGGAGGAGAAATAGAAGACAGGAATTCGGAGGGTTCAAGGCTGCTGGGGAAGAGGAGAGGGAGAATACGGGAGAGAGGAAGTTGTGGGAATTTATAGAGAGGAAGGGAGAATCGAATTTAGAAAAGGAAAGAGATTAAAGGAGAGGAAAAATGAAACTAGAGAAGGAATATGATTCAGATTTTTAAAACGAGAGAGAGAGAGAGATTATTTTTAAAATAAAGGAAGGAATGTGTTTAGGAAATTGGAGAGACGGAAGGAAATAGTGGGTTTTGGGAAACTCCAGCGGAGGAAGGAATCAAATTGCATTTTTACCCCTGTTTTAGTTGAAATCCGCACACTGGACCTCCCCCAAATTTCCGGAAACTCCTCCAGCTGTACTGCATCATCAGCATGTCCTGTTCATATCAAATAAATATAATTTAACACTTTATCATAAAAATATCATCATATTTATTCAGTTCGTCTCGGTTTTGTCGAAAAACCGCAAATGCGCTACACTCCTTTGATCACATGAAATGACGATGTTTTTAAGTCAGAATTTGATGAAATTGGTACCGTTGGACTTGTTACACAATTATCTATCATTTCATGCTATTTTGCAGATAAAAACATGAGTATGATGCATATAGTTGCCCTTAAATGATCAATTTAACACTTTATCACACCCCCCAACTTACCCATTGCTAGTCCCTTAGCAATGCAAATAAGGAAATGTTAGGACAAATAATGAATTATCATGCTTCATTTGTAGTATCTTTCACAATCAATTTAAGTGGTAGCCGTTTGGTTGAGGTTAAAAGTTTTCATATCCCACAATATTTTGATATAGACAGGTGATTGTGCATGAAATTTGACACACTTAGAACTCGTTTCCGACCTTTCTGGTATATTCTTGCCTTTACTACCCTTTAGATAAGACTACTTGGGGAGGGGAAGAGAATAAAAGATTTCCCGATCAGTCAGTGAGGACCGTTTTTCAGTTCCCGTCCCAACTCAGCACTTTTCACGACTTAGTCATATTTTTGGTACGATGGACTTTTTAGCGTGGCATTTTCTCTATTCTATCGTACTTTTGCTTTTGAGAGTGCGTACTTTTTGCCACTCACTTTGAATTGCCTGAGGGGAGGTGCGTACTTTTTTCCACCTACCTTCCTTTAGCTCTTTTATCGCCTTCTTTTGCCTTTAGTGTTTACAGCTGTCCATTTTAACTGACCGCCTCTTTTAGAGTGCTGAGTGGGACAGTCCCCTATTACGGATCTTACACATTCCTTTCGTTCAACCCAAAAGAAAAATTAGAATAAGTAGTCTTATCCTTGAGGATAATTCTAGCAATTCTATACTTTTAAGATCTTTCATTTCTTCTAAGTTGCCGTGTGTGTGTGAAAATCATCCTGCCGTGGATTTTTGTAGAGTGGGATATTTAAACTTTACAGGCTCTTTAACCAATGTGACTAACAGAAAACTGATTTGTTTAAGATTTACTTAATGAAACATGATTTTCATGCAATTTTCCTAGGATGTGAAAAGAAGTTTTGGAAAAAAAAAATGACCATTTTTCAATGAAAGATATCAGTTTTCTTCAAAAGATTTTCAATAAATGCATATCAAATTGATTGTCCCACCCCCCAACTTGATTGACATTGTCCTCAATGGCATAAAAGATATGAAAAACACGCAGCCAAAAGAGAATTTGTAAAGGAGCGAAACAACCTGTAATGACGAGGATGCGACATACCCACGGAGATTGCTGTTCAGGGACCTAAAAGGAGAAGAAATACAAAAAACTGAAGTAAAATATTGGGTTGCCTCCCAACAAGCGCTAAGTTTATCGTCTTCAGCCAGACGGAAGTTCAGTTAATGTGGATCACTCAGTTCTATGGACTCAGGTGGTGCATTTTGAAGATTTTCAATGAATGGTTTCAACCATTGACCATTAACAGTGAAAGTGTTCCCACTCTTAGGATTCAGAATTTTAACGGCTCCATGATCGAAGGCTTTAACGACCACGAAGGGTCCATCCCATCTGGATTTCAGTTTTCCAGGAAATAGGCGAAGCCTAGAATTAAATAGCCAAACTTTCTGATTTGGAAGAAATGATTTTCTGACAATATGTTTATCATAAAAAGTTTTAGTTTTGACTTTATAAATCTTTGAATTTTCATAGGCCTCGTTGCGTAACTCTTCCAGCTCACTCAGTTGTAAGGTTCGGTGGGAACCAGCTTGGGCTAGGTCCAGATTGACTTGTTTGATGGCCCAATAAGCCCTATGTTCTAATTCCACCGGAAGGTGGCACGCTTTTCCAAAAACCAGGCGATAAGGAGACATGCCAATATGAGTTTTGTAAGCGGTCCGATAGGCCCATAAAGCATCATCCAATCTTTCAGACCAATCTTTTCTATCGAGCCTAACGGACTTTTGCAGAATATTCTTGATCTCCCTATTGGAAACTTCCACTTGGCCACTGGTTTGGGGGTGATAAGGGGTAGCTACTTTGTGATTAATCCCATATTTCTTAAGCAAAGCCCGAAATTGGTAATTCGTGAAATGCGTTCCCCCATCACTTATGACAGCTTTAGGCCACCCGAACCGGGAAAAGATATTCTTCTGAATGAATTTAATGACCACTTTATGATCATTGGTTCCGGTGGCTACTGCTTCAATCCATTTTGAGACATAATCCACCGCTACCAGAATATATGCATGTCCAAAAGAGGGTGGAAAAGGTCCCATAAAGTCAATTCCCCAAACATCAAAGACTTCAACCACTAAGATTGGGTTGAGTGGCATCATATCCCTTTTCGCCATATTTCCTACGGCTTGACATCGGAGGCAAGTTTTGCTAAATTGATGGGCATCTTTGAAAAGTGTGGGCCAGTAAAAACCACTTTGCAGGACTTTGGCTGCAGTTTTCTTTCCTGAGAAGTGGCCCCCACAAGCCAGATTATGGCAGAAGTTTAGAACACTCTGTTGTTCTTCTTCGGGAACACATCGCCTAATGATTTGATTAGGACAAAATTTGAATAATTCAGGATCCTCCCAGAAATAATATTTTTCTTGAGAAAAGAATTTGTCCTTTTCACTTTTGGTCCATCCTTCCGGAAGCTGATTAGTCACCTTGTAATTGACAATGTAAGCATACCAAGGTGCAACAGTGTGGGAAATGGTCAGTAGATGCTCATCAGGAAAGGAATCAGTGATCGGTGTACTTTCAGATATCGGAATTCGAGATAGGTGGTCAGCTACCACATTCTCAGAACCCTTCTTATCCCGAATTTCCAAATCAAATTCCTGGAGGAGTAAGATCCATCTAATAAGCCTAGGCTTTGCATCCTTCTTGGTCAACAAATATTTCAGAGCTGAGTGATTAGAATAGATTATGACTTTTGCCCCTAAAAGATAAGATCTGAATTTTTCTAGGGCAAAAACCACAGCCAATAATTCCTTTTCTGTAGTGGTATAATTCATTTGAGCATCGGCAAGGGTGCGGCTTGCATAATATATCACCACAGGACATTTGTTGATTCTTTCTCCCAAAACTGCACCGATAGCATAATCAGAGGCATCACACATGATTTCGAAGGGTAAAGACCAATCTGGAGATTGAAGAATCGGGGCTTTGGTCAAAGATTCCTTCAGAGAATTAAATGCCTTGATGCAAGATTCATCCATTTGGAACGGGACATCCTTAGCTAAGAGAAGAGTTAGGGGCCGGGAAACGCTTTGCATCTCCCGACTGGGCTTAGAATTCTCTTCCATATAGATGTGATGCATGCAAATGGACGGGCTAATTCCCTTTAAGTCTGCCACCGACCATCCAATAGCACCCTTGTGGTCTTTGAGGACCTCAGTTAATTGGGCCTCCTGCGGCGATGTGAGATTTGCCGCAATGATGACCGGGAGAGTTTGGTCCGGGCCCAAAAAGATATAATTGAGAGACTCAGGTAATGGTTTGAGTTCAAGCTCAGGAGGGTCCTCTAAAGATGGCAAAGCGGGCTCAGATTGTAAGGTTGGTAAAGGTTCAACCTTGGGCCAAGATGTTGATGGGCCAGGAGAGTCCTTTAGAGTGTTGGCTTCCTCCAAAAAGTCATATGTGGACATCTCATTTTCTTCAACCAGATTATCCAATATATCAATAGTGTGGCATTCTTTTTCATGATCTGGGTATTGAGATGCTTTGAAGACATTAATCTGGACCTTTTGTCCCCCGAATGAAATGTCCATTATGCCAGTTTCACAATTTATATTAGCTTTGGCAGTGGCTAAGAATGGACGACCTAGGATGATCGGAGTGTGAATGAGTTCCTCAGGTAATGTCATATCCAGAATAAGAAAATCCACGGGAAAATAACAATCATGAACCTTCACAATAACATCCTCGATTAATCCCCGTGGAGTTTTCACAGACCTATCAGCCAACTGCAAGATGATGGGTGTGGGCTTTAATTCCCCAATATCAAATTTCTCATAAATGGCTGTTGGCAATAGATTCACACTAGCACCTAGATCCAATAAAGCTCTATCAAATGTAACTCCAGCTAAGTCACATGAAATTAGAGGTGCTCCAGGATCCTTTAACTTCTTAGGTAAATGATTCATCACAATTGCACTAACATCCTTAGAAAGCCGAACCTTTTCGGGTGCCATTCTAGATTCTCTTCGTGGAGTACATAATTCCGTGAGAAACTTAGCATAGGCTGGCACATGCTTGATGGCATCGAGGAGTAGAATATTAATTTGGACTTGTTTGAACAAATCCAACAACTCCTCATTATGGGTCAGTTTCTTCCTGGTATTGGGCTTAGCTAACAAGGCATTAGGAAATGGTACCCTAGGTTTATAAGAACTTGGGCCTTCGTCAATCTTCCCTTTTCCTTTCAGATCATCCTCCAACTTCTCCATGATGGGTTCAGTCTCACTATCACTTTCAATTTCCTGAGGCCCATCAGTGGAACCTTTGGCTAACTCTCCATCTGCAAGTGGTTTTTTTAAACTTCTCCCACTCCTAAGGGCTGAAATGGCTTTAGCATTCTCAAATTGTGGCCCTTTAGGTTGTGGTACCGGGCCAGGCTGAGGTAAAAGGCCCGATTGCTGTGGAAAACTCGGAGGTTGATTCCTTGGATTGGCAACGGGTTGACTAGGGAGTTGGCCTACTTCTCTTCTCATCGTGGCCTCAGCTAGTTGGCCCATTTGACTTTCCAATTTAGCGATGGATTGTTGCTGGGTCAAAATCAGTTGTTGGAGTTGAGTGAATTTATCATCAAAGTTGGGCTGAGGAGGTTGTTGGTAAGTGGGTGGAGGATGGTATTGGGTTGGCTGTCCTGATTGGAATGAGTGGTAGTGGGCCGGTTGACCTGATTGATATTGGGCCGATTGACCTGATTGATATTAGGCCGGTTGAGAAAACTGGGCTTGAGATCCCCTAGCCTGAACATTTCCATAGAAATTAGATTGCTGTTGGAATGAATTCTGTGGCTTTTGGGCTTGATGCATGGAAGGATTGGACATTGATAATGGGGCCTGCTGATTCTTCCAAGAGAAATTAGGGTGGTTTCTCCAGCCCGGATTGTAAGTATTTGAGAATGGATCATTATTGGGCCTGGAGAATCCTTGGGCAGCCTGAACTTGTTCTTGAATGAATGGTGGAAGTTGGGCCGCAGTTGGGCACTCATTCACTTGATGGGTTGGACTTGCGCATAAGGCACAAATATCATGATTGGCAGAAGATGGGCCTTCATATGGACTAGATTGTGTTGGGTAAGTAGGCTCTTGCTTGTTTAAGGCCAAGAGTTGGTCTAGTTTCTGGGCCAAGATGTCTACCTTATCCAATTTCTGATTAATCAGATTTATGTCCATTCTAGATTCGGGCTCTCCGCGGGCCTTAAGTTCATACATTCCAGTCCGTTTAGATGGCCCAACAAACCTTTCATGAGATGATAATGAGGCATGATTGATGGAATTTTCACTTAACATCTCAAACAGATCATAGGCCTCATCTTCATTTTTCATCATAAATGCCCCTCCACATGAGGCATCCACCATCTATCTGAACTGTTCAGACAATCCTTCATAGAATGCTTGGACAATTTGCCATTTTGAAAGCCCATGATGAGGGCATTTTCTAAGCAATTCTTTCAGTCTTTCCCAAGATTCATGGATCAATTCCCCGGGAGTTTGGGTAAAACTCGTGATGGCCCGTCTCATGGTATTGGTCCGCCCGATGGGATAGAACTTCTTGAGAAATTCTTTCTGCATTTCTTCCCATGTCCTAATGGGCCTTCCTATGGTTCCCAACCAATATTTAGCCTTGTCCTTTAATGAAAAGGGAAATAAGGTCAATTTAAGGCCATCATCGGTGAAATTTTGGATTTTCACCGTGGAACAAATTTCTAGAAATTCATCCAGATGCTTATAAGGATCTTCATTAGTATTCCCATAAAATGATGGGAGCATCTGAATGGTGCTAGATTTGATTTCATATTGATTGGCTGGATTCTGAGGAAGATGAATACAAGATGAAGGTTGATATCGATTTGGAATGAAATAGTCCTTCATTTGCTTTGGTGGGTCCTGATTATCAGCCATTGGATCTTGTGGTGGATTTCTTTGGTGTAGGATTCTTTCTATTTCAGCAAGTGGTCCTAGAAGGTTAGGGTTTTGAGATCTCCTACCTTGCATGCACTAGGACTGATGGAGAGAAGATTTTTTTTTCTATTTCTTGTTTTTTTTTTTTTTAATGCAAACAATTTTGACAAACAAATTATCCTAATGATCTAATGTTAACCTAGACTCTCTATGTGAATTTTCTTACAAGGTGAATGGAGTCCACCTCGAGTCACAACCACAATCAGTCAACGGCCAGGTAAGAGGTGGGGTAGTGGGAGGCTCCCCCTACTTTCGTAGGGACCTAATTAGAGAACTACTTTCCCGCTTAGACGTTTGCCTTTTTACCTCTAGCCTAGACACCGTTGCCAAAAATGGAGGCAACCCGAGATTTAAACCACTTACGGTGTAAACCCTAGATTCTCTTTCGACTTGCTTTTAGTTAGATTAGGAAATGCCAATGCAAGGAAGGTGATTTGTGGGCTAAGGAAGGGTGATCAAATCCCTACCTTATGTGGTTAAAGTTGTTGCCCTTAAAGTCTTTTTGAATGCAATACAAGGCAACAAATCAATGCAAGGTGTGTTGATGCAATCATGAATGACTTGCTAAAATTGAAACACGTACCTTTCCCCTGCAATCTTCAACAATTTATGGAAATAACTGTGAAAGGAAACTAACTCATGCTTTCCTAGGATGATGAATGCCTAGCATGGAAAGTTTCTAATCTTGGCAATGAAGGTTTTTAAATTTGGATGTTCCTCTTTTTGTTTCTTTTTTTTTTTAGTTAATGGAAACCTATCTAACTAGAAACTACAAAAAAGGAAACTAACTAGAATAAGGAAATTGAAACATAGAAAGTTGGAACACACTGACCATGATTTCGCTTTCCTTCTCTTTTTTTTTTTTTTTTTCAATATACCTGCAAAAATAAGACAAATAAGGTTAGCTAAAGAATAATTACACTAAATCCAAGATAATCAAAATTAAAATTCTAACTCCCCGGCAATGGCGCCAAAAATTGATCATTTCGAATTGTGCATCGTTAAACACATGAAAACGTTCAATCTAAATTTATTCGGCTCACTCAAATCAGATTTTAAAAATTAACAGTGGTGAGTCTGAGTCGATCCACAGGGAGATAGATTTCTAACTTTGAAAACTTTGGAATTTAATTAATCTAAAAAAAATTGACGATTGTTTAGGATTTTTAATGCTTTAAAATTCAATTATTCTAAAAATAACAACAACCGAAATTAACTAATTACACTAAAAGATTAACTACTTAATTAAACCGTACATACGCTAATTAACAAAAATTAGAAAGAAATCTAATTAACTAGGCTAATTCCAAGTGGACAAACAAACACCCCTAATGTAACGAGGAAATAAACCTTAACTGAATAAAAATTGAATAGAATTTTCATTAGCCACTAACCGTTTAACAATAATTACACTTATCTAAACTAACAAAAGTGATTAATGAAAAATTAAGTAAACCAAACATATGCAGCAAATAGAGCTTGGAGAGGGCTTCTGCATGTGGTTGGGTTGGAAAAGGAGGAGCTTGGGAAGGGTAGTAAATAGCTGCTGCACGTGGAGGAGACGTGTAAGGATCGAGACTTTCGGATCCGGTTTTCGGGTCAGACCCTGTTGTTCTAACCCTTGTGGGGGGCGGAAGTTCTGAGTTGAATCGCGTAAGGACCTGGCGACGTGTTTTAAACGGCGTCCACCTGGGCAGACGCATTTTCAGGTGCTGCCACGTGGGTGGCACGGGGGTTGGCCTTGGACCGCGTGTGTACGGCCCTGTCAGGTCGTCTGAACGGTGTCTGCGGAGGACGACGCCTTTCAGACTGCGACTCTGGGTGTGTCAGAGTACGGCCCTGACAAATTATCTGAATGGCGTCTGTGTAGGACGACGCGTTTCAGAATCTTGTCAGAGCGGCCGTCACATCACCTGATTGGCGTCCGTATATGTCGACGCGTTTTAGCCAGTTTCTGGTTAACCCCGTGAGCCCTCCTTCTTTCCCTCATTTTCTCCTACTCTCCTTCTCTCCTCCTCCTCCGGCGACCGGCGGCGGCCACCTCCTCCTCCCTCTTTTCCTCCCACCATTTCGCCTCTCCCTCCACTCCATCCTCTACCTAACTCATACCACTACCACCTCCACTTCCACTGCGGCGTTCTACTCTCCGGACGGCGGCCGACGTCACGGTGGAGCAAGGACGACCACGGCGGTACCGGCGGCGGCGTGGGACGAGAAGGGTGGACGGCGTGAAGCTTGGAAGAGTTCGAGTGTCCGGTAGGGTGACGTTCCCTGTAGCATTGTGTTTAAAATCATGTTTTCCTCGATATGCACGTGGTAGATTTTCGGTTTGGGGGGTTAGAATGAGCATGTTTAGGTTTTCTATGGGGGTGTTTGCCTATGAATTGCCTTGCTCTTCGTTTCCCCTCCAGTTTAGATGATTTTTGGGGTTATTTGGAGTTGGAAAGGGAGCCCTCGGGTTTAGGGCGTTCCTGGTTCCTGGGGCTGAAAGACGTCGTGCATAGACGACGCCTTTTTGAAGGGCGTCGGGCCATCACGACGCCTTTTAGACAGGAATCGACTGACAAGCAGATTGCCCGGTTGGAGATTCTGTGGCTAAATGGCGTCATGGGTAAACGACGCATTTTGAATGGCGTCGGGCGTCCATGACGCGTTTTAACCACAGAAGTCCCCTGTATAAAGCGCTTGGAAATTCCGGATTTTCGTGTTGAATGGCGTCTGGGGATGTCGACGCCTTTTAAAAGGCGACTACTGGTGTCGACGCCTTTTTAGGCCATAATCTGAAGACTGATTTATATAAACCTGTACTTGGAGCTTGAATGGCGTCGACCTTGGTCGACGCGATTCAAGACAGAATCTCACTAATGCATGCCTGTAAAACATGTTCATACTGCTAGTTAAATGGTTAGCACATGTTTTAATGCACCCGAAAGAGATGGGTTTCTTATGATCGGATGGTTCTATGTGTGTTATGCGATCGCGGCCTTTCCACGTGACCGGATCGCACTGTGTTGGGTTTTCAGTTACTGTGGACCTGGAGTGACATTGTAGCACTTTATCACCCTGTGCTGGTGGGGGCGTGAGCACAGCACCGGTGGGGGCGTGGGCGGGGTGACGCCTAGTGAGAGAGGGTCACCTGGTGAACCTCGGGGTCAGCTAGTACCGTTGTCGGAGTGGTACATTCGGAGAGTCACTCATGCTGGGGGAAGGGGTAGTCACCTGAGCCAGTTGGGCCGGAGTAGCGAGCGTGCTATCCGAGGGGCTACTCCTTGGTCTCAGCGGGTCGAGGTTTTCCCCACCGTTGTTTGCACGGTCGGCGAGTTCTATCGAGATGACGGTTGTAGATTTTCTAACGGCGGGTTTAGAATGTGCATGATTATTATAATTGCGATTGCATGTATTCTCACGTACAGAATTAGGAATTGTACCTGCCACTACACTTGTTACTTCACCGTTAGCTGTACTTTACACTTGTGGGTGTGTGCGTGGGTAGTGGGGATCGAAGGATCCCTACTGAGTCTTGTTCTTGAGACTCACCCCTGCGGTTTTCAGGTGAGGACTCCCAGCAGACTTAGAGTGGTGTGTGCAGCCGTGTGGTGTACGTCTTCGGCAGTTGTTCCGGGGTATGCCCCGATGTAGTTGTTACTTATTTCTGGCCTGTATGTTTAATTATTTCCTTTCAGCTGGAGTATGTAATTATTTACTGTAATCGAGTCGCATTGTAATAATTTTAATTTCCTGCACTTTCATTTCAATTCAATGCGATGTGGATGTTTAGCTTAGTTTATTATTTATTTCCCAGACTTACTAGATCCTGGTTTGGTCCCAAATTAATGATTCGGTACCCATCTATAATCGGATCCCCGATTATAGGGTGGCGGGTCGTTACAGTTGGTATCAGAGCATACGGTCTGGCAAATAAGTAAATAACTAGGTTAAATGTTGTAAATTCGGCAAATAAATACATTATCCCGTACAGGCACGTCGGTAGCATAGGTTTTAGGATTCTAATTAGAACTTTTTTGATTTTGTAATTGTAGGCGAGTAGATGGCTCCCAGAAGGAGGATGCCAGTTATCCGAGAGCAGGGAGATGTTCCCAGTGGGTCGGAGGCCGGGAGGCCGAGTGTTGAGCAGTTCATGGAGGCGATGATGGATACTATGGCTCGTTATCAAACACGAGACCCTAGTGAGAGTTCCAGTGCGCGGGGAGGGTCCACCGCTACACTTGAGCGGTTTCTGAAGCTGAGGCCACCTCACTTCACCGGTCGTCCCGACCCTGACGAGGCCATCCATTGGCTTAGAGAGATAGAGAAGACCTTTGACACCATGGATTGTGCTGCAGTAGAGCGGACCCCGTTAACTACCTTCATGCTGAAGGATAGCGCCTACGACTGGTGGACCACCTTGAAGAGTTTGTCCTATGGGGACAAGAGTCTTAGGGAGATATCTTGGGAGACCTTTGTCAAGGAGTTTAATGCACAGTATTTCCCTAGACATGTCCAGCGAGCCAAGGAGAGGGAATTCATGGATCTGACACAGGGGAGCATGACAGTACTTGAATACGAGGCGAAGTTTGTTTCGCTGGGACGGTTCGTGCCTTTCATATCTCAGGACGAGGAACGTCGCACGGAGAGGTTTGTGGATGGGCTTAGGCTCAGTTTGAGGAACTTTGTGGCGTCCCATTGTTGTACAGACTTGGCGTCAGCAGTTAGGCGTGCGGCAGCTGTAGAGGCTCAGCAGATCCAGTCGGCCCGGGAGAGAGGGCAGACTGTCCAGGGGCCATCTCGGGGCAGGGGTAAAGCAGCGGCACCGGCTCCTTCAGCCGGATCGGGATCGTCTTCTCTCGGCTGCCGATTCAGGAGGTTCTTCAGGGGTGGTGGCAGTAGTAGCGGCAGCAGCGGTAGCAGCCGGCCCAGACAGGGGCAGCAGAGTCAGACAGTGTCCAGTGCACAGCAGGAGCCAGCTCAGAGGCTTCCGGCAGTCTGTCAGCAGTGTGGTGGTACCCATGGTGGGACTCAGTGTCCCACTCTTCCCAGGAGATGTTTCGCTTGCGGCCAGCAGGGCCACTTGGCGTGGCAGTGCCCGCAGGGGTATGGTCAGGGTCATGGTTCAGGCGAGCAGAAGAAGCCGAGGACCCAGGGGAGAGTGTTAGCTATCACCAGGAGGGAGGCTCGCGCGTCCAACTTGGTGGAAGGTACACTTTCTGTCCTTGGGAACTTTGCACACGTATTGATTGATTCAGGGGCTTTGCATTCTTTTATTTCTGAGCAGTTCTTAGATATCCTTTCTGCGCCTGTTGTTGAGTTATCTGATGGTTTGATGGTGGAAGTTCCTTCTGGAGACTATATGATATCTTATAACTGCTTGAGGAATGTTCCCTTGACCATTGAGGGTCATGTGCTCCCTGCCCAGTTGGTTGTGCTTGCCATTCGAGACTTTGATGTCATCCTGGGTATGGATTGGTTGGAAGCCTTTTATGCAGAGGTGGACTGCCACAGGAAGAGGGTGCGATTCTCCATTCCGAACATCCCGACCTTCTTCTTCCAAGGTATTAGGCTTTCTTCCCGAGGTATTCTTATTTCTGCCTTTAAGGCACGGAGGTTGCTTGATGGTGGCTGCGAGGCTTTCCTTGCCTCTGTTGTTGTCTCCGATGCCCAGAGTAGTCTCAGCCTTGAGGAGGTACCTGTTGTGTGTGAATTCATCGATGTTTTTCCTGAGGAGCTGCCTGGCATTCCTCCTCAGCGAGAGGTCAAATTTACCATCGAGCTTGCACCAGGTACGGCGCCCTTGTCTAAGGCCCCGTATCGGATGGCGCCAGCCGAACTCGCTGAGTTGAAGGCACAGTTGCAGGAGCTGTTGACTAAGGGTTTCATTCGCCCCAGTACATCCCCATGGGGTGCTCCAGTCCTGTTTGTTAGAAAGAAAGATGGTTCTCTGAGGTTGTGCATTGACTATAGGCAGCTGAACCAGGTAACAATAAAGAATAAATACCCACTTCCAAGGATTGATGATTTAATGGATCAGCTGCAGTCTGCGAAAGTATTTTCCAAGATCGACTTGAGATCCGGGTATTATCAGATGAGGATCCGGGATGTTGATGTTAGCAAATCGGCCTTCAGAACTCGGTACGGACACTATGAGTTTTTGGTTATGCCCTTTGGCATGACCAATGCTCCGGCAGCTTTTATGGAGCTGATGAACCGAGTCTTCAGAACTTACCTGGATTAGTTTGTGGTCGTGTTTATTGATGATATCCTGATCTATTCTTCTTCTGAGGAAGAGCATGCCACCCATCTTCGGGCAGTATTGCAGGTCCTGAGGGAGCATCGACTCTATGCCAAGTTCAGCAAATGTGAGTTTTGGCTAGACGAGGTGCATTTTCTCGGGCATGTTATCTCTGGCGATGGTATCGCAGTGGATCCAGCCAAGATCGAGGCAGTGATGAATTGGAGCAGGCCGACTTCAGTAACTGAGATCAGGAGCTTTCTGGGGCTTGCCGGTTATTACAGACGGTTTTTTCAAGGATTCTCTTCGATAGCAGCCCCCTTGTCGAGGTTGACTCGAAAGGGAGTTCGCTTTGAGTGGACCGAGGATTGTGAGCAGAGTTTTATTGAGCTAAAAACTCGTCTCACGTCAGCCCCAGTACTGGTGCTTCCATCTGGGTCAGGTGGGTTTGTGGTTTACTCGTATGCGTCCCGTCGAGGATTGGGAGCAGTCCTTATGCAGCATGGCAGGGTAGTTGCTTATGCTTCTCGGCAGCTGAAGAAGCATGAAGAGAACTATCCTACTCATGATTTGGAGCTGGCAGCGGTGGTATTTGCACTCAAGATCTGGAGGCATTATTTATATGGGGAGAAATTCCAGGTTTTCACGGATCACAAGAGCTTGAAATATGTGTTCACACAGAGGGATCTGAATTTGAGGCAGCGAAGATGGATGGAGTTCATTAAAGATTATGACTTTGACCTTTCTTATCATCCGGGCAAAGCAAATGTGGTGGCAGACGCTTTGAGTCGGAAGACGGTCATGTCATACCTCATGATTCAGGAGTGGAAATTATTCGAACAAGTGGTGGAATCTTCCTTTAGGGTTCCACGTGAAGATGACAGAGCTGTGCTGGTCAGTTTGACTGTGAGACCAGCAGTGTATCATGCAGTTATTGAGGCCCAGAGGGCAGATGCGGAGTTACCCCAGATTCTCCTGAGGTCTGAGGTGGAGTTATGGGATGATGGTACCGTCAGGTTCAGAGGCAGACTCTATGTCCCGACTGAGGAAGATGTGCGCAGATGTGTTCTTGATGAGGCGCACCGATCGAGGTATGCAGTGCATCCCGGGACAACAAAGATGTATCACTGTTTGAGGAGGCACTTCTGGTGGCCCGGTATGAAGAGAGATGTGGCTGAGTATGTGGCCAGATGCATGACTTGTCAGCAGGTCAAGGCCGAGCATCAGAGACCTGGTGGGTTGCTACAGCCTTTGCCAATCCCAGAGTGGAAATGGGAGCATGTGACTATGGACTTCGTGATGGGATTGCCTACATCTCCTAGCAGGAGAGATGCCATTTGGGTCATCGTAGATCGGCTGACCAAGTCGGCACACTTCCTAGCTGTTAGGAAGGACTGGTCGGTCGGCAAGTTGGCCAAGTTGTTTGTAGACCGGATCATCTCTCTGCACGGGGTCCCTTTGTCCATTGTATCAGATCGAGATCCGAGGTTTACTTCCAGATTCTGGAAGAGCTTTCAGCAGGCGTTGGGGACTCAGTTGGCCTTTAGTTCAGCTTACCATCCCGAGACTGACGGGCAGTCGGAAAGAACTATTCAGACATTGGAAGATATGCTCAGAGCTTGTTGTCTAGACTGGGGAGGTTCTTGGGAGCAGCATTTGTCTACTGTGGAATTTGCCTACAACAACAGCTACCATTCTAGCATCGGCATGGCGCCTTATGAGGCTTTGTACGGGCGGCCGTGTCGATCACCAGCGTGTTGGTCTGAGATCGGTGAGAGGCAGATTGCAGGGCCCGAGTTGGTGCAGCAGTGTGCTGAGGTCGCCAGGACGGTTCAGCAGAGGTTGACCGCAGCTCAAAGTAGACAGAAGAGTTATGCCGACATCCGACGGAGACCACTTGAGTTTGAGGTTGGGGACCACGTGTTTCTCCGAGTTTCACCCTCCAAGGGTGTGATGAGATTCGGGAAGTGAGGCAAGCTGAGTCCGCGTTATATCGGACCTTTTCCCATTCTTGCTCGAATCGGGGAAACCGCGTATCAGTTGGCCTTGCCACCCAGTCTGGCAGGATTGCACGATGTGTTCCATGTGTCCTTGTTGAGGAAGTATGTTCAGGATCCGTCCCATGTGTTGGACTTTTCAGAGTTGGAGGTCTCTGAGGACCTGTCATTTCCAGAGTACCCGGTTCGTATTGAGGATCGCAGAGAGCAGGTCTTGCGGAACAAGGTCGTACCGCTGGTCAAGGTGATTTGGCAGTACCGCTCCGGAGGTGAGGCAACCTGGGAGCAAGAGGACGAGATGCGGGAGCAGTTCCCTTACCTCTTCTCGTGAGTCTTATTGTAAACTTGTATCCTTGTTTTGACCTTGTTGATTCTAGCAGTCAATTTCGAGGACGAAATTTTTTTTAAGGGGGGGAGAATGTAAGGATCGAGACTTTCGGATCCGGTTTTCGGGTCAGACCCTGTTGTTCTAACCCTTGTGGGGGGCGGAAGTTCTGAGTTGAATCGCGTCAGGACCTGGCGACGCGTTTTAAACGGCGTCCACCTGAGCAGACGCATTTTCAGGTGCTGCCACGGGGGTTGGCCTTGGACCGCGTGTGTACGGCCCTGTCAGGTCGTCTGAACGGCGTCTGCGGAGGACGACGCCTTTCAGACTGCGACTCTGGGTGTGTCAGAGTACGGCCCTGACAAATTATCTGAATGGCGTCTGTGTAGGACGACGCGTTTCAGAATCTTGTCAGAGCGGCCGTCACATCACCTGATTGGCGTCCGTATATGTCGACGCGTTTTAGCCAGTTTCTGGTTAACCCCGTGAGCCCTCCTTCTTTCCCTCATTTTCTCCTACTCTCCTTCTCTCCTCCTCCTCCGGCGACTGGCGGCGGCCACCTCCTCCTCCCTCTTTTCCTCCCACCATTTCGCCTCTCCCTCTACTCCATCCTCTACCTAACACATACCACTACCACCTCCACTTCCACTACGGCGTTCTACTCTCCGGACGGCGGCCGACGTCACGGTGGAGCAAGGACGACCATGGCGGTACCGGCGGCGGCGTGGGACGAGAAGGGTGGACGGCGTGAAGCTTGGAAGAGTTCGAGTGTCCGGTAGGGTGACGTTCCCTGTAGCATTGTGTTTAAAATCATGTTTTCCTTGATATGCACGTGGTAGATTTTCGGTTTGGGGGGTTAGAATGAGCATGTTTAGGTTTTCTATGGGGGTGTTTGCCTATGAATTGCCTTGCTCTTCGTTTCCCCTCCAGTTTAGATGATTTTTGGGGTTATTTGGAGTTGGAAAGGGAGCCCTCGGGTTTAGGGCGTTCCTGGTTCCTGGGGCTGAAAGACGTCGTGCATGGACGACGCCTTTTTGAAGGGCGTCGGGCCATCACGACGCCTTTTACATAGGAATCGACTGACAGGCAGATTGCCCGGTTGGAGATTCTGTGGCTAAATGGCGTCATGGGTAAACGACGCATTTTGAATGGCGTCGGGCGTCCATGACACGTTTTAACCACAGAAGTCCCCTGTATAAAGCTCTTGGAAATTCCGGATTTTCGTGTTGAATGGCGTCTGGGGATGTCGACGCCTTTTAAAAGGCGACTACTGGTGTCGACGCCTTTTTAGGCCAGAATCTGAAGACTGATTTATATAAACCTGTACTTGGAGCTTGAATGGCGTCGACCTTGGTCGACGCGATTCAAGACAGAATCTCACTAATGCATGCCTGTAAAACATGTTCATACTGCTAGTTAAATTGTTAGCACATGTTTTAATGCACCCGAAAGAGATGGGTTTCTTATGATCGGATGGTTCTATGTGTGTTATGCGATCGCGGCCTTTCCACGTGACCGGATCGCACTGTGTTGGGTTTTCAGTTACTGTGGACCTGGAGTGACATTGTAGCACTTTATCACCCTGTGCTGGTGGGGGCGTGAGTACAGCGCCGGTGGGGGCGTGGGCGGGGTGACGCCTAGTGAGAGAGGGTCACCTGGTGAACCCCGGGGTCAGCTAGTACCGGTGTCGGAGTGGTACATTCGGAGAGTCACTCATGCTGGGGGAAGGGGTAGTCACCTGAGCCAGTTGGGCCGGAGTAGCGAGCGTGCTATCCGAGGGGCTACTCCTTGGTCTCAGCGGGTCGAGGTTTTCCCCACCGTTGTTTGCACGGTCGGCGAGTTCTATCGAGATGACGGTTGTAGATTTTCTAACGGCGGGTTTAGAATGTGCATGATTATTATAATTGCGATTGCATGTATTCTCACGTAGAGAATTAGGAATTGTACCTGCCACTACACTTGTTACTTCACCGTTAGCTGTACTTTACACTTGTGGGTGTGTGCGTGGGCAGTGGGGATCGAAGGATCCCTACTGAGTCTTGTTCTTGAGACTCACCCCTGCGGTTTTCAGGTGAGGACTCCCAGCAGACTTAGAGTGGTGTGTACAGCCGTGTGGTGTACGTCTTCGGCAGTTGTTCCGGGGTATGCCCCGATGTAGTTGTTACTTATTTCTGGCCTGTATGTTTAATTATTTCCTTTCAGCTGGAGTATGTAATTATTTGCTGTAATCGAGTCGCATTGTAATAATTTTAATTTCCTGCACTTTCATTTCAATTCAATGCGATGTGGATGTTTAGCTTAATTTATTATTTATTTCCCAGACTTACTAGATCCTGGTTTGGTCCCAAATTAATGATTCGGTACCCATCTATAATCGGATCTCCGATTATAGGGTGGCGGGTCGTTACAAGACGCATGGACAGGTTGCTGGAAATTGCAGCGTGCGGTGGAGAAGATCTGCTACTGGTTGGTGGAAGCTGGTGCGTGCTGCTGGAAGCTGGTGGCACGTGGTTGAAGGCTGCTGCAGGTTGGCGGGACAGGTGTTGAAGGAAGCAGCTGCTGGAGGGGGCCGGTGAACTGCTGGCTTCACGCTTAGAAGAAGCTGGTTGCTGGTGCTGATGTACGTGGCTGCATGCTGGAGGAAGCTTGGAACGTGGCTGCTGTGGAGGACAGGAAGGCTGCTGCGAAGCTGCTGCTGGGAAGCTGCTGGGACATGCCCGTGGGATCTCGCAGGCTTCAGGCCCGTGGGTGCAGCTGCTGGAGGGTGGTTGTGAAGCTTTGCTGCGTGGAGATGCAGGAAGGTGGAGGTGCATGCATGTGCTTGCTGCTGTGTGCGTGCAGCTGCGTGGAGGAGCTTCAGCCAGCTGCGGGATGTTGCTTGTGGAGGTATTGGAACGTGCTGGCTGGTTCGCTTGGAGAAGCTTGGCAGCGTTCAGGTGCAGCGGCTTCAAGCGCAACAGGGGGTGTGCGTGCATGTGCTTCGCAGCGTTGGAGCAGCTGGTGTTTGAGGAGGTTGCCGGGTAGGAGGGGAGGTAGAGAGAGAGACCGCAAGGGAGAGGTTTAGCGGAGGAGGAGAAAACGGGGAGATCAAAGAGAGGGAGAGCTTGGAGAGAAAACGGAAAGAGAGAAAACAGAGGGAGAGAAAGAGACGGAGGAGGAGAAATAGAAGACAGGAATTCGGAGGGTTCAAGGCTGCTGGGGAAGAGGAGAGGGAGAATACGGGAGAGAGGAAGTTGTGGGAATTTATAGAGAGGAAGGGAGAATCGAATTTAGAAAAGGAAAGAGATTAAAGGAGAGGAAAAAGGAAACTAGAGAAGGAATATGATTCAGATTTCTAAAACGAGAGAGAGAGAGAGATGATTTTTAAAATAAAGGAAGGAATGTGTTTAGGAAATTGGAGAGACGGAAGGAAATAGTGGGTTTTGGGAATGTAACGACCCGCCATCCTATGACCGGAGACCCGGTCACTAAATGGATGTCGGCCCATTAACTGCGGGTTCACACCCGGATCTCACACAACACATCTGGAGGAGTAAGTGCTAAACAAGGCTAAATATAGCAATCTCACGGACTACAAAGGTAAGCAAGTGCGCAGGAAGGAAAATAACAATGTCCGTATACAGTCCAACAATAATTACATGTCCAACAATTAGATAAGTACAGGCAGAAGGAAGTACAACAACATCGGGGCATACCCCGGAACTAAGACAGCTGCTGGTCCGCACACCAAGAAGACACCACGCTTCTGCCCGCCACGAGGTCCACACCTGAAACCGCAGGGAGTGAGCCACACCAGAAATGGGCTCAGTAGGGATCATCCGATCCCCTGCCTCCCACTCACACACCCACAAGTGTAACAACAGGAATATGTGGCAATTAAGTAAAGCAGTAAACACAGTACCCAACTCTGATATAAAACGTACGATAAGCAGTGCAGCAAGAACCATTCTAAGCAACCCGAAGAACCCAACACAGAGTCACGACTCACAGTCAAAGTCCACGAAGCGACTGAACCACACTGTCGACCGAAGTCAAACGTCGCCTCCCAACACTACCACCACAGCTCACGCCTGTCCACCCCTACAATGTTCCGGGGCACTGTAGGGTGAGGCAGTGAGTCAAACTAAGACTAGCTAGAACCAGTGTACCACCACTGCCAGCTACGTGTGCACACAAGCAGTTTAGACTACTGTCCTACCGTTCGGATTGCCTCCACGCTAGGCCTCAGCGCTTCAGGAACTACCCACAAACCGAAGCTACAGGAACTACCCACAAACCCAAATCTCCCGGGCTGCGTCAGGCCAAAGGGCTAAGGGTACCACTCGTAACCTTGATCAAAGGTCACATCAGGCCCAGTGGCTAAAGGGTAAGCCAACTCCAACAGTACCACAACCAGCTCCACAGCAAGAAACGCGCTGGAAGCTATCACGACAAACAGGGAAACCCCGACCCGCTGAGGACAAACAGCGACCCCTCGGATAGCACACCGGCTACTCCGGCCCGTCGGGCTCAAGGCGATACTGCTTCCCTCAGCCAAAGGTAAAACACAACATGTACCACTCCTCCACCGGTACGGCACAATGCCACACAGACACCATGACCCTGTCCCCATCGGTCCATGGTGACAAACGTAAACCACAGTTATTCCGATTCCATACTCGCATAAGCACACACACACACAACTTGATTCCATTCACACAGGAGTCCTCAGTCTCAGCGTACAACGTGAAGCATGCAATTAAAATCATCCCACAGTGAAGCACATGGTGAAAACCAGGTTTACACATCTCTGTCTTGAATCGCGTCGACCAAGGTCGACGCCATTCAAGTCCCTCAGACAGGTTCATTTAACAGTCAGATAATTTCCTGAAACGCGTCGTCATAGGGAGTCGCCTATCTAAAACGCGTCCAGGTCCACAGACGCCATTCACACATAAATTCCAGATTTACAGACCCTCACTCGGGGTGATTTTCCTGTCTAAATGGCGTCATGATGGCCCGACGCCCTTCTGAAAGGCGTCGTCCATTCATGACGTCATTTAGCGCCAGAACCCCTATTTCGCGAAACCTCGAACAGGGAGGTTTCTGCCCTAAAAGGCGTCGTACTGTCCTGACGCCCTTCTGAAAGGCGTCGACCAGGCACGACGCCGTTTAGCGCCAGAAACCTGGTTCCCTGGTTTGAACCGAGGGTTTCTCCCTTAACCCCAAACACCCCGAAAAGCCCCAAAACAAGAAGGGGAGGAAGAAGCATTCATCTATCACAGGCATGCTATGAAACCACGATCACAAGCACAGCCATTCCCAGAAGAAAACCCCCTAAACATGCTCAATCTAGCCCAAACACATCATGTTATGCCAAGGAACACACGAGCAACATATGCAAGGTTCGTCCCCCTACCGGTTCTCGAACTCCTCCAAGCTCCTCGCCGCCGACCCGCCACACTGCAGACCGCCGCCGGTACCCTCGAGGACGCCGCCACTCCGCCGGGACGTCGGCCGCCGTCAGGAGAATGGAACACCGCGAAGGAGGTGGTGGAGGTAGAGGTGAGAGGTAAGGAGCCTATGGAGTGATTGGAAGAGGAAGAGGAGGAAGGGAAGGGGAAGAAGAGAGTCGGAGAGGGCGGAGAGGGTGAGGAGAGAGAGAGTGAAGGTGAGAATGAGGGAAAGAAGGGGAGGCTCGCGGAGTCAATCAGAATCTCGCTAAAACACGTCGATCGAGGCAGAAGCCTATCAGTCTGACAGGACGGCCGTACTGACAGCGGTCTGAAACGCGTCGCCCACCGTGGACGCCGTTCAGACCACAGGACAGGCCGTACTGACAACGCTCTGGCGCCGCACCCTGACATCGCAGAGGCCATAGTCTGAATCGCGTCGGCCAACCTGGACGCCGTTCAGACGATGTGACCGGGGCTGTACTCTCGCGGCCCGAAACCCGCCTACGTGGCACAACAACCAACAGACCTAAATGGCGTCTACACACCCTGACGCCTTTTGAAAGGCGTCGAGCAGTGCTGACGCCATTCAGTCAGAAATCTCAAGACCCTCCTCAGGGTCCAAACCAGGGGATCCGGCCCAAACCTGACCCGAATACTGAACCTGAATCCTCAGTCCTTACAGGGAAACTCCAGCGGAGGAAGGAATCAAATTGTATTTTTACCCCTGTTTTAGTTGAAATCCGCACACTGGACCTCCCCTAAATTTCCGGAAACTCCTCCAGCTGCACTGCATCATCAGCATGTCCTGTTCATATCAAATAAAAATAATTTAGCGCTTTATCATAAAAATATCATCATATTTATTCATTTCGTCTCGGTTTTGTCGAAAAACCGCAAATGCGCTACACTCCTTTGATCACATGAAATGACGATGTTTTTAAGTCAGAATTTGATGAAATTGGTACCGTTGGACTTGTTACACAATTATCTATCATTTCATACTATTTTTCAGATAAAAACATGAGTATGATGCATATGGTTGCCCTTAAATGATCAATTTAACACATTATCACTCGTTCGAGTCAGTCATTAGTTTTAGTTCTTTGTTCCTAGGGATGATCATCTGTAATGGGACAGTAAGCAAGCCCTATCTCCCATGCAAGAAAGTAAGACATAGCGTCAACCCTTGGGATAGAGTATAGAGTATGGAAAGAAGAAGAATTGAATAAAGAAGGGGCTCGAACTTGACTTTCAAAGTTAGCTAGAAATTTCGTATAGATAGTGTCAGATAGAAAGCAGGCATATCCCCTAGAAAGAAAGTCCCTTCTTAGCTACAGTAGAAGAGAAAGTGCCCTATCCTGTCGGCTGTAGGCCAAGAAGGAACTGACATAAATAGCGTTCTTCGAGAATCAGATGTGGCACTTTCAGAATAGAATATGCTGCTAGACTTTGCCTGCCATCTTACTAGAAGAAAGATTCCTAGTTTCAAAGGTGCCTAACCCTCTTTTGTAGTAAGAAGGTGCAGATGAAGTGAATCAGAAGCATCAACTGTGAGGGAATGGTATCTTGCATGACTAAGGGTTTTGCAAGAATAAGGTAATAGCGCAATTGACCTGGCTGTCTCCAATTATGGCAAGAGCATATCGCGAGCAATGGATAGAATGCATAGTGAATCACTAGTAGTAGGAAGATGCCCACGGGTAAGAGATTAGAGCAAGCAAAGAAGACTGATGAAGCCGAAGGTGCGGGGAAAAACCAGCAGCAAACGATAGAGAAAAGCCTCAAGGCAGGCGGAACTCGCTGACAGCAGCGGGGTGCGCAATCGAGGTCGGAACTCGAAAGGTAGGGGTGTCAGGTTCCACATGCAAGAATACAAGTAGCAACTCAAAGCAGTTTTGAAGATGAATCCAATTCAAATTTGGAGAATAGAAGTCCCATGGCATCAGCAACACGTTTCCCAACTAAGAACATCTCTAACAAGTACGGATCTACAGACAACTCTCTGGATCTCTCCCCTTCTTCTAGCATCAATCTCATTCCACCCGTACTATGGAAGTGACTCCTACCGAACGGTTGGAGATTGAAAAACGAGCCCTTGACTTCCCCTTGACTAGCCACTTGCCTTTGTCTACCCTTCCCCCTTTTCAGCCACCCTTCCTATTGTTGGGCAAGACCTTCCCTCTCCTTTCAGTCGAGCTCCTTCGGACCCTCTCCTATTGGTCGAGATACTCGCAGGGTTGCCTCTCTCAAAGCTCGAGCGATTGAATACCTGGGCTATAGCTATTCGTTAAACGACCACGTTAGCCACCTTCGGACCTTAAGGTCTTAAGGAAGAATCACCTCTATGTAAATAAAGAAAGAGAAATGCTCCTTTGGACAAACGGAGATCCTCTTCCTAGGGCATTGGATGGGCATCAGAGCCATTGAGGAGTGGCAAGCACCCACCAAGGTGAGTAAGCTAAGTTCGTTTTTAGGGCTCGTGAACTATTACCGAAGATTCATCGTAAGTGACTCGAAGAGGACTGATCAACTCAAAAATCTCCTAAATAAGAACGTACGGACCGATCATGGCACTGCACTGAGTGTCAAAGAGCTTTTGAGGACCTAAAGCAGACAGTGATTGATGACCCCGTATTGCAGTTGCCATATCACACTAAGCCATTTGAAGTACACATGCATGCGTCAGACTATGCCATAGGTGGTGTGCTAGTCTAATAAGGTAACCCAAGAGCATATGAAAGCCGAAAGCTCAATGAGACCGAGAGGCGTGGTCCAGTCCAAGAGAAGGAGATGACAACAATAGTGCACTACTTGAGAACGTGGAGGCACGGGTCATGATTCGTGGTCAAGACGGAGAATATGGCAACGAGTGACTTTTTGACCTAGAAGAAAGCCACGCGGGATGATGACAAGCAAGACAAACTTGTCGATGTTTGATTGATATGGTGCGTCAGTATAAGCTTGGACAGACCAACCAGGTCGCAGATGCGAAAGACAGAGCTGGCGACATTTAAGTGTAATGCAATGGCAGCCACCAGCAGAGTCATGAGTACCTTACTGCATCGTATTCGAGATGGGCTCTTGGTGACAACACAAAAGGTGTCAGTGTACGGTGCCTGACATGTCAGCTGAACGGCGTCCGTGGTGGTCGACGCGTTTCAGACAACTGTCAGTACGGCCCGTCCTGTCATCTGATAGGCGTCTTTCTCGCTCGACGCGTTTTAGGCAGTTTCCCGCGAGCCCTCCTTTCTTTCCCTCATTCTCACCCTTTCACTCTGTCTCCTCTCCCTCTCTGCCTCCTCCGATCCCACTCTTCCCCTTTCCCTTCCTCTTCTTCCTCTTCCACCACTCCAACGCCTCCCTACCTCTCACCTCCGCCACCACCACTTCCTTCGCGGCGTTCCATTCTCCGGACGGCGGCCGACGTCCCGGCGGAGTGGCGACGTTCTCGGGGGTACCGGCGGCGGTCTGCGGTGCGGCGGTTCGGCGACACGGAGCCAGGAGGAGTTCAAGTAACTGGTAGGGGGACGAACCTTGCATGTGTTGCTCGTGTTTTCCTAGGCATGATATGGCGTGTTTTGGGCTAGATTGAGCATGTTTAGGGGGTGTTCTTGTGGGTATGGCCGTGCTCGTGAATGTGGATTTGTAGCATGCTTGTGGTGGATGAACTTCTTTTCCTCCCCCTTCTGTTTTGGGGCTTTTTTAGGGTATTTGGGGTTAAGGGAGAAACCCTCGGATCGAACCAGGGAACCAGGTTTCTGGCGCTAAACGGCGTCGTGCCTGGTCGACGCCTTTCAGAAGGACGTCAGGGCAGTACGACGCCTTTTAGGACAGAAATCTCCTTGTTCGAGGTTTCAAGAGTTAGGGATACTGGCGCTAAATGACGTCATGGATGGACGACGCCTTTCAGAAGGACGTCGGGCCATCATGACGCCATTTAGGCAGGAAATCACTCCGACTGAGGGTCTGTTAGTTCGGGGATTCTTGGACTAAAAGACGTCATGGGAGGGCGACGCTACTCGTAAAAGCATCGGGTAACCATGACGCCTTTTTAAGGCAGAAATCCCCTGATTAATGTTTTCTGGAATTCCGGGATTTTCGGTGTGAATGGCGTCGGAGGATGTCGACGCCTTTCAAAAGGCGACCACTGGTGTCGACGCCTTTTAGGCCAGAGTTCGTGGCCGGAGTTTTATGAACCAGTTTAGGGAGTTTGAATGGCGTCGGCCTCGGGCGACGCGATTCAAGACAGAACAACACTAATTCATGCCAGTAAAATGTGTTCATACTTCTAGATAATTGGTTAGTGCATGCTTTAGTGTACTCGGTAGAAATGGATTCTTCATGACCGGATGGCACTGCGTGTGTGTCGTGCGATCGCAGGCTTTTCACGTGACCGGATCGTAATGTGCCGGATTTTGGTGTTTTGTGTTTCTGTGGACCTGGAGTGACATTGTAGCGCTTTATCACCCTGTGCTGATGGGGGCGTGAGCACAGCGCCGGTGGGGGCGTGGGCGGGGTGACGCCTAGTGAGAGAGGGTCACCTGGTGAACCCCGGGGTCAGCTAGTACCGGTGTCGGAGTGGTACATTCGGAGAGTCACTCGTGCTGAGGGAAGGAGTAACCACTTGAGCCAGTTGGGCCGGAGTAGCTAGCGTGCTATCCGAGGGGTTACTGTTTGGTCTCAGCAGGTCAGTGTTTTCCCACTTTCGGTTGTGTGATTGGTGTTTCACACTCTCGGAGGCGTGGTTGGCGTGTTTTGCTGAGACGCGAGTTGTAGGCTCCTTGATAGAATGATTCTAGAGATATGCATGTTACATTTCGAATGCACATGGTTCATATCGAGATTTTAGGAGTAGTGTGTTACAGCTTTACTTGCTTCATCACCTGTATCTTTGTTATTGCACTTGTGGGTACGTGAGTGGGATGCGGGGGATCAGATGATCCCTACTGAGCCCAATTCTTGTGTGGCTCACTCCCTGCGTTTTCAGGTGTGGACCTTGTGGCGTGTGGCGGTGCGTGGTGTTCCCCTTGGTGTGCGGACTAGCAGCTATTTCAGTTCCCGGGGTATGCCCCGATGTTGTTGTACCTTATTTCTGCCTGTACTTAATTAATTTGTTGGACATGTAATTATTGTTGGACTGTGTATGGACATTATTACTTTACTTCCTGCGCACTGTACCTCCTTGTAATCCGTGTGAATCTTATATTTAATCTTGTTTAACGCTTACTCCCCCAGATGTGTGTATAAGATCCGGGTGTGAACCTACAATTAATGGGCCGACATCCATTTAGTGACCGGGTCTCCGGTCATAGGATGGCGAGTCGTTACAGTTGGTATCAGAGCTCAGTCTGGTCGAGTATGTTGTAAACTGGGTTAGATATCATGGTCCAACAATAAGTACAAGTCTGTACAGGCGATGGCTGCTGGTGTAGAGTGATAGGTCTTGACGTGTTTGTGTTGATTTTTGCGTTCGTGAGGTAGTGATGACGCCGAGGAAGAGAGTTTTGTTGGCTCGTAGTACGAGATCAGACGATGGTAGTTCGGGGCCAGAAGGGCATAATGTGGATCGTTTCGTGGAGGCTATGATTGGAGCTATGGGTAGATACCAGCAGGGAGACGGTAGTGAGGGACCCAATTCCTGAGGTGACCAGTTCACAGTATTGGAGCGGTTTTTGAGGTTGGAGACCCCTTCTTTCACAGGTCGACCAGTCCCAGACGAGGCAGCTCGCTGGATTAAGGAAGTGGAGAAGGCGTTTGACGTTCTTGAATGTGCTGAGAATGACAAGACCTTGTTGGCAACCTATTTGTTAAAGGATAATGCATACGAATGGTGGGTTACCATCAAGACAAGGATGTTTGCAGATAGATCCTTGAGAGAGATCCCTTGGGAGGTGTTTGTGAGAGAGTTCAGTGGACAGTACTTTCCAAGGCTCGTCCAGAAGACCGAGGAAAGAGAGTTTATGGAATTGGTACAGAATGACATGTCAGTTCTAGATTATCATACGAAGTTTGTGGCTCTTGGAAGATTCGTTCCACACTTATCTGAGCAGGAGAGATATAGAACAGAGAGATTTGTAGATGGACTCCGATATGATCTAAGGACAATGGTGGCACCTCAGTGTTGTAGAGATCTGGCGTCAGCGGTTCGATGCGCGGCAGCGGTGGAGACTCAATTTCAGCAGATGGCGAAGGAGTTGGAGCAATCGGCACGAGGGAGGCAGCAAGGCAAGAGCAAATCAACGGCCCTTCCGTCAGGCGGTTCGAGTTCCTTTGAGTTCGGGTTCCAAGAGACGTCATGTGATGAAGATGAGGACGATTCGGCCCAACAGATGCAGACTGTAGCTAGCAGGCAGCAAGGAAAGAGACACGATGCGGCAGATTATTGTCCCCGTTGTGGTAGGTATCACGGCAACCGGGTGTATCCATTGGTCGCTGGTAGCTGTTTTGGCTGTGGCAAGAGGGGACATCTTGCGAGGAACTGTCCCCAGAAGAATAAGACAAGTCAGGGCCGAGTGGTCAGTAGGAGCCCAGTACCTTATGTAGTGTTGTGTGCCCTTTCTGTGGAGATCCGAGGTGCGGGGATAGATGAACACTCTTATCTTGTCTTATAAGTAGTAGTTGTGAACTCTTATGGCACTCTTTATGTAGTTTGGGTCATGGTGGTGATTTGGTAATGTAATGTGTACCTTGTAAGGTTATTATATTATGACGTTGGTCTATCAATTCTGGCGGAATCATAGAACATAGTTAATCTTGTATTGATCTGATTGACCGATTGCGTGTGGGGAGCCCCGTGTAAGAGTGCGATCGGAGAGGTCATTAGCAGGATTTTACCGACGGTTTGTCCAGGGGTTTCTCTTCGATAGCGATTTTCCCCCTTTTGTTGAGGTTGACTCGTAGGGGAGTTCGTTCCTTGTAGACCGGGGTATATGAGCTGAGTTTCGTTAAGTTGAAGACTCGCCTCACTTTGGCTCCAGTATTGGTACTTCTATTAGGTTCCGGTAGAACTGTGAGGCGATGGTGCAGTCAGATTAGAGGTAGATTCGGTGATTTGACCGTGGAGGACGTGCACAGGTGTGCCCTTTTTTGGAGGCGCACTGTTCTAGATAAATAGTGCTTCCCGGAATGAGTAAGGCGTATCATTGTTAAGGTGGTCTAGTAGGAAGGAGGATAGGGCTGATTTTGTAATTGAATGCTTGTATTGTCGGCAGGTTAGGGTGGATTATCAGAGTGGCGCAGCGGTAGCATGGTTGCAATCCTTACCGATCCCGGTGTGGAAACGGGAGCTTGTGACTTTGGACATGTATTAGGATTGTTTTATTCCCTGGTGGAGGGAGCGTGATCTGGATTACCATTGAGCAACCGACTACGTCAGCACACTTCTTGGCTATCAGGAAGGACTGGTCAGTCGGTAAGTTGGTTGAGTTGTTTGTGAGTCGGATCATCTCTTTCTGCTCGATGTGCCTTATCCATCATGTCAGATCGGGCTTTGAGATTTACTTCTTAGTTGTGGGAAGAGTTCTTGGAAGGCCTCGAGTGCGCGGTTAGCCTTCAGCCCGGCCTATCATCCCGAGGCTGATGGGCGGTCTGAGAGGGCCATTCGGATTTTTGAAGGTTTTGCTCGTGGCATGTTGCCTAGACTGAGGAGGTTCTTGGGAGCAGCGTTGGTTTACAGTGGGGTTTTGTGTACCATAGCAGTTACCACTCTAGCATTGGCATGGCGCCTTATGAGGCATTGTTTAGATGGCTATGTCGATCCCTCGTGATCTAGTCTGAGATTGGCTAGAGGCAGTTAGCAGGATCAGGGTTGGTATAGCAGTGTGCTAAGGTTGCCAGAGTTGTGCTATTATCGGTAAGAGACCGATTGAGTTTGAAGTTGGGGACCTCGTGTTTTTTTCCAAGTCTCGCCCTCCATGGGTGTGAGGAGATTTGAGAAACAAGGTAAGCTGGGTCCGTGTTGTGCTGGGCCTCTTCCCGTTCTTGCTCGAATTGGGGAAGATTACCAGCCAGCCTTGCCGTTCAATTTTGCGGGAGTGCACGATGCGTTTCGTGTTTCGTTGCAGAGGAATGTTCTAGATCCGCCCCAGGTGTTAGAACTTTCAGGACTTGAAGTCGCTGAGGACTTGTCCTTTCCAGAGTGTCTAGTGCGTTTTAAGAATCACTAGTGACAGGTCCTCCGGAATAAGGTTGTGTATGTGGACTGTGTATTTTAACAGTATCGCTCCGGGAGCGAGGTGACTTGGGGGCACGAGATTGAGATGCTGGGAAACAGTTCCCTACCTTTTCTGGTAAGTTCCCATGTGAGTTAACAGTGGAGGCATTTCGCCCTCATTGTTTGTAGCAGGCAATTTCGGGGACGAAATTCTTTTAAGGGGGGGAGTATGTAAGGACTGAGGTTTCGGGTTCAGTTTTCGGGTCAATTTCGGGCCGGATCCCCTGGGTTGGACCTTGTGGGGTCTTGAGAGTTTCTTCTGAATGACGTTTACACTTCACGACGCCTTTCAAACGGCGTCTTGATAGGTGGACGCCATATAGATGAATTGCTGTTGTGTCACGTGGGCGCCACGTGGACGGATTTCGGGCCGCGAGAGTACGGCCCTGTCTCGTTGTCTGAACGGCGTCCATGATGGACGACGCGATTCAGACTGCCACCCTGCGGTGTCAGTGTACGGTGCCTGACATGTCAGCTGAATGGCGTCCGTGGTGGTCGACGCGTTTCAGACAGCTGTCAGTACGCCCCGTCCTGTCATCTGATAGGCGTCTTTCTCGCTCGACGCATTTTAGGCAGTTTCTGATTGACCCCGCGAGCCCTCCTTTCTTTCCCTCATTCTCACCCTTTCACTCTCTCTCCTCTCCCTCTCCGCATCCTCCGATCCCACTCTTCCCCTTTCCCTTCCTCTTCTTCCTCTTCCACCACTCCAACGCCTCCCGACCTCTCACCTCTGCCACCACCACTTCCTTCGCGGCGTTCCATTCTCCGGACGGCGGTCGACATCCCGGCGGAGTGGCGACATTCTCGGGGGTACCGGCGGTGGTCTGCGGTGCGGCGGTTCGGCGACATAGAGCCAGGAGGAGTTCAAGTAACTGGTAGGGGGACAAACCTTGCATGTGTTGCTCGTGTTTTCCTAGGCATGATATGACGTGTTTTGGGCTAGATTGAGCATGTTTAGGGGGTGTTCTTGTGGGTATGGCCGTGCTCGTGAATGTGGATTTGTAGCATGCTTGTGGTGGATGAACTTCTTTTCCTCCCCCTTCTGTTTTGGGGCTTTTTCAGGGTATTTGGGGTTAAGGGAGAAACCCTCGGATCGAACCAGGGAACCAGGTTTCTGGCGCTAAACGGCGTTGTGCCTGGTCGACGCCTTTCAGAAGGACGTCAGGGCAGTACGACGCCTTTTAGGACAGAAATCTCCCCGTTCGAGGTTTCAAGAGTTAGGGATACTGGCGCTAAATGACGTCATGGATGGACGACGCCTTTCAGAAGGACGTCGGGCCATCATGACGCCATTTAGCAGGAAATCACCCCGACTGAGGGTCTGTCAGTTCGGGGATTCTGGGACTAAAAGACGTCATGGGAGGGCGACGCTACTCGTAAAAGCGTCGGGTAACCATGACGCCTTTTTAAGGCAGAAATCCCCTGATTAATGTTTTCTGGAATTCCAGGATTTTCGGTGTGAATGGCGTCGGAGGATGTCGACGCCTTTCAAAAAGCGACCATTGGTGTCGACGCCTTTTAGGCCAGAGTTCGTGGCCGGAGTTTTATGAACCAGTTTAGGGAGCTTGAATGGCGTCGGCCTCGGGCGACGCGATTCAAGACAGAACAACACTAATTCATGCCAGTAAAATGTGTTCATACTGCTAGATAATTGGTTAGTGCATGCTTTAGTGTACTCGGTAGAAATGGATTCTTCATGACCGGATGGCACTGCGTGTGTGTCGTGCGATCGCGGGCTTTTCAGGTGACCGGATCGTACTGTGCCGGGTTTTGGTGTTTTGTGTTACTGTGGACCTGGAGTGACATTGTAGCGCTTTATCACCCTGTGCTGGTGGGGGCGTGAGCACAGCGCCGGTGGGGGCGTGGGTGGGGTGACGCCTAGTGAGAGAGGGTCACCTGGTGAACCCCGGGGTCAGCTAGTACCGGTGTCGGAGTGGTACATTCGGAGAGTCACTCGTGCTGAGGGAAGGAGTAACCACCTGAGCCAGTTGGGCCGGAGTAGCTAGCGTGCTATTCGAGGGGTTACTGTTTGGTCTCAACGGGTCGGTGTTTTCCCACTTTCGGTTGTGTGATTGGTGTTTCCCACTCTCGGAGGCGTGGTTGGCGTGTTTTGCTGAGACGCGAGTTGTAGGCTCCTTGATAGAATGATTCTAGAGATATGCATGTTACATTTCGAATGCACATGGTTCATATCGAGATTTTAGGAGTAGTGTGTTACAGCTTTACTTGCTTCATCACCTGTATCTTTGTTATTGCACTTGTGGGTACGTGAGTGGGAGGCGGGGGATCGGATGATCCCTACTGAGCCCAATTCTGGTGTGGCTCACTCCCTGCGTTTTCAGGTGTGGACCTTGTGGCGTGTGGCGGTGCGTGGTGTTCCCCTTGGTGTGCGGACTAGCAGCTATTTCAGTTCCCGGGGTATGCCCCGATGTTGTTGTACCTTATTTCTGCCTGTACTTAATTAATTTGTTGGACATGTAATTATTGTTGGACTGTGTACAGACATTATTACTTTACTTCCTGCGCACTGTACCTCCTTGTAATCCGTGTGAATCTTATATTTAATCTTGTTTAACGCTTACTCCTCCAGATGTGTGTATAATATCCTGGTGTGGACCTATAGTTAATGGGCCGACATCCATTTAGTGACCGGGTCTCCAGTCATAGGATGGCGGGTCGTTACATGAATGGTTAAAGCGCCCAACCTAAGAAAGAGGCAAATTCGTAGGTTCGATTCTTGCTGGATGCACTTGGAACGTGAAGTTCTATTGCTGCTCATGAATTGGATTTGCCCCGGTTCAGCGGATGGAACACGGTCAGTGCACCTGTAAGCTTGAACGAAGTGAGGTGAGAGGGTCGTTTTATAAGTCTTTCTCTAGACTGTTTTGCTAACTCAATGATGCCCTCCTCGTCCATCAAAGCCTTAATTTATCAATTTTTTTAGACAAATGATAAAAGGAGAGTTCACTTCTTTCAGAACCTCGTCTTCGATAGTTCTATTAATTTCTTTTCTAGCTCTCCTTAAATAATATTCTATTACTACTTTATTAGATTTGCAAAGCGCACTTAGTCTAATAGATTGAATGCCCTTACGATACTGAGGGCACTCATTCCCAAAACAGAGGTTTTACTTCGAATAGCGAGCAGAGGCGGCTTGGTAGACACCATCCCCGATTCTCAACAAATACCCAGAGAAATTACTTCATCTATCCCATCCCACATGCACATAAATAAGGTTCTTTATCTCACGTTAACAAAGTCATAAAGCAATCCAATCCTGTGTTCAAGAGTTGCTTTTTAGGACCATCCGTACCGAATCTTTGATGACTGCTGGGAGCCGACTTTTCAAGAATAAACTTTTATTTACATTAACAACTGCGGAAAAAAGGAAGACCTAAGGAATGAGGCTCAATCTATTAAGTAGAGTGTAGTCGATGACCCCTGGTAGAAAGAAAAAAGCTACATCAGTCCTAACGGATAGAGTCACTTCGCTAGCTTTGCAAGACCTGGCTAGCTATAAGGGGTCCAATATTGTATTCCTTTTATCACAAGCTAAGAACGAAGAAGATTCTAGGGAAAACTGAGATATGGGATTTGTTCAGAAAAATAGAGGACGCTTATGCGTCTGTTCTGCCTTTACCCGCCGGATCAAACGAAAACCGAAAAAGTAAGTGACCGCCGCTTGCTGACTATCTTAATAGAGCTAACGATCGACAGTCTAACGATCCTTGTCTCTATTCTAATACCTAGGATTACTACTAGAAGTATGTCTTCCCTATTTGATGATGGGAACAAGCAAAAGATGAATGTTAATGCCCAGGAACAAGATGAAGGAAACCTTCCTTCATCTTCTCGATTAGAGAACTAGGCCTTTGAAGACACTGGAAATCTCCAGAGTCTGAATTTCCCTGCGGAAGAGCTATTTGTTACTATAGATGCATCTGATCTGAGCAGCGGATCATGATGCCGAGTATTTGTTCACAGCAGAAGAATCCCATGGATTACTTAATGGATCAGACAACTATGTTTAACACACCCAAATCGATCTTTTTAGCTGCCATATTATCTTCCTGTGTCTCTACTGATTTTAGTGCTCTGCCAAAGAAGAGAAACTGTCCAAGGAAGAAAAACCACAGTTCCCACTCGAAACTACAAAACATGTGATTGAAAAACCAAAAGCACTAGCATCAGTGTTGTCCCACACCGGAAGCAGAGGAAGCTAACCGAGTTGACTAAGAATCAATCGTTTACCTCTCCTTTGAACCCCAAAATATGCCTGTCTACCTCTATGATGTAAAGCCAGGAGTAGTAAGTGTTGGGATTTCTCGGGTTTCTCCAGATCACTCACGCCGCGGAAAATAAAATAAAACAGTGATCCGTTTTCCCATTTCGAAAAAATCTAAAAACACAATAATCGGATTATCTGTTCTCACCGCGTGCGGATTCGGATCCACAACCATTCGGTTCTGTCGGTGCGACACCGTAAGCCGCACAAGTGCCCGACCTCTAGCGAAGTCCACGCGATCCTCCTCGCGACGGATGTCCTCACGTTCCTCGTTCTTCGCAGCCCACTAAACCTCCGCCGTTCGCCGCAACGCGCGGACGATTTCCCGTCGAACGGGATTCGGAGAAGCGGCGAAGTAGATCTGGATCAATCTGGACACCAGAGAGAGAGAGAAACAGAGGAGGGGCGGCTAGGGTTAGCAACAGCTTGGCCTGCTCAGCCCGTTCGCTATGTTTTATACTAACCGCGCGGTTTTCATAAAAACCCCCGGTTTATATAAAACCCACTAATTTATCCATCGCCTTGAGAATCATTTGCGTGTGACCCTCTAGGCCCAAGTACCAGTCCGGTTAATGGCCCAACAAGTCCAGTGACTCCTCACTGGCTTTATTAATCAATTAATAACCCTTTATTAATTAATTAATCAATCGAATTGATGTCGCACATCGAATTCAACCGGGCCTCCTATCACGTTGGGTGCGAAGCAACACCGCGTGAACCCGGAAGGTATTGGGGTTAAGTAACCCACTATTGGAACCTTTCCGCCGACAGTTACCGCGTGGATATAATCATTCATTCATACAATGCTCTCGAGTCAACTCAGGGTATGGCGAGCTATCAAACCCTAACCGGTCGACTCACTTGGATTGGATGCCGCTGATAAATATCGGAAAACTCCTTTCCCGATATTATCGTCCGCCCTGGCCAGGGACTTCCGCGCATCCTTCCTAGAGCATTCTCTCTCTAAGTACTGAGAGCGAATGATTCCTTATTGACACATAATTCTCTTCGACAGTATTCCGCTGTACCCAATCCTTGACGTTTTAGAATCCCGTGGCTAGAGATTCGTAAAGCAAGGTCAAAGCACAGAAGTTCACCACCAAGGTGTCCTTGGTGTCTCAGGTCCGAGGACCATCCATGCAACTGCGACAATAGAATCAAGCTGGTTGACAGTGAGGTACAATACCATCCAGCGATTCAGTCGGATCAGTTCAGTGAACTCATTCTCCAATGAGCACCTACAGATTCACCTTAGTGTCTCCACACAAGTGACTTATGAAATCAGTCACCCTCATCATATGAGCAGGAGTAATCTGTACTAGTCTAACCGGATATCCGATGTCCTTCTCGGATATCCTCCGACTAGGAATGATTAAGAATATGTGTGTTTAAGTGATCAGTCTCATTAGTATGATCTCATCATAATCTGATCACCATAGCACATATCCACGGACTTCATTATGAAACGATAATTAATGCGATTTACACATAATGAATATTATGCCATTATATTAATAAATGAACGATATTTACATAGTCAGATTGGCTTATAGGCCACCTAAAACTAACAGTAAGTTCACCCCCAACAAAGCTATACTCCTTCTCTGCCAATTCGAGTTACCATTGTTGATCCATCAGCTTCTGAGCTAGCAGAGTCAAACTAAAAAGGTGCACAAGTCACCTCTTCTCTTGGATATCCGATCGAGACATAATTGCAGTGGTCCGAATAGCTACTCCTGTGCCATATTCGAACCCACCAATAGCAGTGGGAGAGGCACCACCGCCGCTTAGCATATCCACTTCCAGAAGCAGATGGGAATAGAAGAAAAAAATCTCAATCAAGTTCAGGGAAGCATTGAAATTCACTTTAGGAAAGCAATGGACCTTTAGCCGATAGATGGAACCTCCACTAAAACCGAAAGGAGGACATTGCGGGATGACAACAAAGACTTCAAAAGCTTTTTCTGTGCGGTAGGATAGCATTCTCTCTGGGGGTTCTCTAGGTATACATCAACTGAGGCCATTAAGGTCGAAGAGCTTACAATCAGAACAAAAAGCAATCCCTAACTTCTTTATTCTATAGGGTGGCTTGCCTACATAGAGGGTGAAGTGAAACTGAGCCTAGAGAAAGACGATCGGGATTGGTGATCCACCAAGCACTCGCTAGCAACTACTTCGAAGGCTTAGAACGCTTACAAGAATATGCCAACTCGGCTTAAAGAAGGACATAGACCACTGCAAGACTAATGCACAGCTTGGGCAGCTAGCAAAGAGACTGGACTAAATACGAGACATACGGTAGGAAAGAAAGAACGAAGACGTAGCATGAATTGAAAGCAGCGAAGGCTTATCAGACTATACGTGTACTACTAGACCACCAAGACTGATAGGCATTCCGACCTAAAGAAAGGCATTCCGTGGTGAAGTCTATTTTCCGCAGCATTGCAATCAATATTACACTACTCCCTTTGGAAAGCTTTTTTAGGAAGGAACAAATAAGACCCTAGGCAATTATTATTGAATAAAGAATACATTGTTAGGCATAGATGCCTCATGAGTCTACATTTCTCGTAAAATAAAAAACGAAAGCTTGGAAGCTGCCATCTATCAATCCTTGCTGCACCTCTATCCTCAGATGGTAAAGTGTCCCATGATAAGAAAAATCTTCTTTCCTTACTCTGACAAGCATAATTAGCTAATCGATCAGCAACCTCCTTCGGAGCCTGACAATATGAGAAACTTTAGCTAGTACAAACTGAAGAAGAGCTTGAATCTCCTCAGCAAGTTGGGCAACTCTCCATGGAATGGATGATCCTTCATTCAAAGCCTGAGCAAGTACCTGTGAATCTGTCTCGACAATACTAACATTCAAACCTCTAACTTGACAAAACCTTAGGCCATCTCGTGCAGCTCTAAATTCAGCATCAAGACTCTGTGCTTCTCAGTAATATAGAGCATATGCAAATAGAACGTTTCCAGCAGAATCCCTAACAATTCCTCCTCCGCCTGCAGGGCCCGGGTGACCCTTGCTGGCACCATTAGTGTTTAACTTCAGTTGCCCATTTGGAGGAAAGGACCAACACACCTGAATTGGCAGCTTGACAGAAACCAGGTTGATCATAAATCCCAAACTTTTGATGATGGCTTGTTGATTGGGAGAGCACGGAGATTGAAAGCGCAGGAGGGAGAGAGGGTTCCATACCCGATTTGAGAACTAGGTAACCTAGCATCCTCACCCATTGAACCATAGTACCTTTCTTCCAAAACCTTCACTCACGTCCGAACCCGTTGGATCGATATCCAGTTCCACCAGTGGCAGAGAGAGTTTATGAGGTACCCCTTGTTGTTATATACGACCTGCGCCCTTACCCGTTGCATGGTATGTCTAGAGTGAAATATCTATTATAGCCGCAGGGTATGGATCTTGACAAGGGTGCTAAGCTTGGAATAATGGTATCGATTGGTATTTTTGACTTTGTGGTCGGTAATGTTGGTGAATTGGGTGAAGGTGCGGAAATAGCTAGAACTGAATGCGGAAAGTATGGAAAACATCTTTACATGTATTTAACCAGAAAATAGATTATGCTCCTGCGGAAGTATCTACTCGTTACGGAATCTTAGGTGTCAAAGTGTGGATCTTTATATTTAATAAGTGGCCATGGATAACAGACCCTCTCCTTTCAGTCGAGTCACTTAACACCTCTCCTTTCAGTCGAGATCCTTTGGACCCTCTCCTTTGAGAATCATCTTATATGTGTGTGGTCATCGTCCATTCATTAGGCGTTTACATTTCCTAAAATGGATTCTTTGGGATCATTTTCAAGCCTGAAGTCAAGGTTCCCCCGAAGATCCGAAACAGCCCCCTTTCATGAAACGCATGAGATGGTACTTTATTCGAGTAAGGGCATTACTCAAACTAGCTCGACTCATGTACGAACATGAAAGGGATAAGGAAAACCGACAGTAAATGGTTACTGGAAGCAATCGCATGGTGCACTGACTAGCCAAATCAATACTGAAGAACCAGAAGCAAGCCTACATGAAACTGGGGGGACAACTTGGGAGCTTGGGACTACAATCAATACTGACTCCTTTTCAAATGGTGTTGAAAGGTTCTTGAGATTATAAATCTTCCGGGGGCGAGACCAAGCCAGACGGAGAGTCAACCCTTCCCATTCGGAGCGTGTCAAGTTGAAGAAGCAGCTTCATTCTTCTTTTGCTGGTTTACATTCTGAAGGTGGAAAGACCTTTTAGGACCGACTACAATATGACTAACATCAAAGGTGGTACGCTATCTCTGCTCGCGACTAGAATATATGATCCACTAACGGTAAGCTCTCGATCTGTAATGCCTATAAGATGAGCTATCAATCAGTAGGCTTGCACTGTTCACTTGGTTAATAAGTGAGGGGCAGTTCGGTTCAATAGGAGCCCTACTTCCTTCAGTCACAAGCAAATGAGTCCCCGCCCCCCGACGGAGACAGAGACGTCCGTTAGATCCACGGCTTGCCCTCTTCGATGGTGAATTAGATAAATGGTCGGGACTCCATAACAGCCCTATGGCCTTTCATTGGATTAGATATTTATTGGATGGATGGTGCCGGCTCGCTAGTTTCGGCTTGGCTTGTTAGACTAAGCAATGAAACGAGAAAACATTATACAAGCCCGATTTGAGCGCTTAGAACGCACGTTGAGCTACTTATAAGCACCTATGAAAGAACTAAACTCATCTTTCTCATCAGTGACGGTAGGTTTATGATGGCACTGTAAGAAGCAAGGACGGAGATGTATGTGGGAGTTAGGTTAGGATCGACCTCGCACCATTGACGACGCTATGCCTCGCTCTTCTATCAAGTGAAGAGCTTGCCTCTACTTCACTGGAAGGCTACCAAAGGGATAGAACCTGTTAAAATAAACGAAAACGAAAAAGCTCTCTTTCTCATTTTACGATTGGCTTTGTATGAAGTCAGACCTCCCTACCGTCACCAAGCACACCCACGGCCTTCTTTGAAAAGGATGATTCTTTCTTCAAAAAGCATTCCTCGCTCACTTGGACAACATAACCTGTCATTCGCTCACTGAGCTTCGCCGTCGAAGGGCAATGGAGGGCATTTTATGACCAATCACCAATAGCTATTGAGCCAGGCCGATGAAACACTTCGTTTTTAAGCTTCAAAATTGTAAGGACTGAGGTTTCGGGTTCAGTATTCGGGTCGGGTTCGGGCTGGATCCCCTGGTTTCGACCCTGAGGGGTCTTGAGAATTTTGACTGAATGACGTCTGCACTGCTTGACGCCTTTCAAAAGGCGTCTGTCTGTGTGGACGCCATTTAAGTCTGTTTGTTGTTGTGCCACGTGTGCGCCACGTGGGCGGGTTTCGGGCCGCGAGACTACGGCCCCTGTCTCGTCGTCTGAACGGCGTCCATGATGGACGACGCGATTCAGACTGCGACCCTGCGATGTTAGTGTACGGTGCCTGACATGTCAGCTGAACGGCGTCCATGGTGGTCGACGCGTTTCAGAGCGCTGTCAGTACGGCCCGTCCTGTCATCTGATAGGCGTCCTTCTCGCTCGACGCGTTTTAGCCAGTTTCTGATTGACCCCGCGAGCCTCCTCGTCTTTCCCTCATTTTTTGCCTCCACCCTCTCTCTTTGTCCTCTCCGCCCTCTCCGACCCTCTTTTCCCCTTTCCCTTCCTCTTCTTCCTCTCCCATCACTCCAACACCTCCCTACCTCCTACCTCTACCTCCACCACTTCCTTCGCGGCGTTCCATTCTCCGGACGGCGGCCGACGTCTCGGCGGAGTGGCGACGTCCTCGGAGGTACCGGCGGCGGTGTGCGGTGCGGAGGGACGGCGGCACGGAGCTTGGAGGAGTTCAAGAACTGGTAGGGGGACGAACCTTGCATGGATCGTGAATTATCTTGCTTATGGTTTCCATGGCGTGGCATGATGTGTTTTTGGGGTAGAGTGAGCATGTTTAGGGGGTTTTCTTGTGGGAATGGCCGTGTTCGTGAACGTGGATTTGTAGCATGCTCGTGGTAGTTTGATTTCCCTTTTCTCCCCCTTCTGTTTTGGGCGTTTTGGGGTGTTTGGGGTTAAGGGGAGAAACCCTCGGGTTGAACCAGGGAACCAGGTTTCTGGCGCTAAACGGCGTCATTCCTGGTCGACGCCTTTTAGAAGGACGTCGGTCCAGTATGACGCCTTTTATGCAGAAACCTCCATGTTCGAGGTTCCGTGAGTTTGGGGTTCTGGCACTAAATGACGTCATGCCTGGACGACGCCATTTCGAATGGCGACGTGCCAGAATGACGCCACTTAGGCAGGAAAATCCCCCGACTGAGGCTTCTGCAACTCTGGAATTCTGGTGTGAATGGCGTCTGTGGACTCTGACGCGTTTTAAACGGCGGCTTCCCAGGACGACGCGTTTTAGGGCATAATCTGATTTAAATGAACCTGTTTGAGAGACTTGAATGGCGTCGACCTTGGTCGACGCGATTCAAGACAGAACTGCATTAACTCCTGTTGTTAACACATGTTTCACGGTTGGATGGTTCAAATGCATGCTTTACATTGTACATTGAGGCTGAGGATTTCTGTGTAAATGGAACTACATCTTGTGTGTGTGTGTGTGCCTATGCGATTGTGGATTGGAATAACTGTGGTTTACGTTTGTCACCATGGGCCGATGGGGAAGGGCCATGGTGTCTGTGAGGCATTGTTGCCGTACCGGTGGGGGAGTGGTACATGTTGTGTTTTTCCTTTGGCTGAGGGAAGCAGAACTACCTTGAGCCCGCCGGGCCAGAGTAGCCGGTGCGCTATCCGAGGGGTTGCTGTTTGGTCTCAGCAGGTCGGGGTTTCCCTGTTTGTCGTGGCAGCTTCCGGCGCGTTTCTTGCTGTGGAGCTGGTTGTGGTACTGTTGGAGTTGTTTTACCCCTTTAGCCACTGGGCCTGATGTGACCTTTGATCAAGGTTACGAGTGGTACCCTTCGCCCTTTGGCCTGACGCAGCCCGGGAGGTTAGGGTTGTGGGTAGTTCCTGTAGCTTCGGCTTGATGGGGGTTCGCCGGTCCCTAGGGCCCTCCTGAAGCGCCGAGGCCTGGCGTGGAGGAAATCCGGTCGGTAGGACAGTAGTCTAGACTGCTTGTGTGCACACGTAGCTGGGCAGTGGTGGTTCACTGGTCCCAGCTAGTCCTAGTTTGATTCACTGCCTCACCCTACGGTGCCCCGGAACACTATAGGGGCGGACAGGCGTGAGTGTTGGTGGTGTTGTGAGGCGACGTTTGACTTCGGTCGACAGTGTGGTTCGATCGCTTTGTGGACTTTGGCTGTGAGACGTGACTTTGTGTTGCGTTCTTCGGGTTACTTAGAACTATTCCCGCTTCACTGCTTATGCATACGTTTCATATCAGGTTTGGGCGCTATGTTTACTGCTTTATTTAATTGCCTTATATCTGTACTGTTGCACTTGTGTGTGTGTGAGTGGAAGGCAGGGGATCGGATGATCCCTACTGAGCCCAATTCTGGTGTGGCTCACTCCCTGCGGTTTCAGGTGTGGACCTCGTGGCGTGTGGCGGCGCGTGGTGTCTTCTTGGTGCGCGGACCAGCAGCTGTCTCAGTTCCGGGGTATGCCCCGATGTTGTTGTACTTTACTTCTGCCTGTACTTATGTAATTTGTTGGACCATGTAATTATTGTTGGACTGTATATGGACATTGTTATCTTCCTTCCGCGCACTTGTATTATCTTTGTAGTCCGTGTGATTGTTATATTGAGCCTTGTTTAACGCTTACTCCTCCAAATGTGTTGTGTGAGATCCGGGTGTGGACCCGCAGTTAATGGGCCGACATCCATTTAGTGATCGGGTCTCCGGTCATAGGATGGCGGGTCGTTACAGATGGTATCAGAGCCCAGTCTGGTCGAGTATGTGATAAACTAGGTTCGATATTATAGTCCAACAATAAGTACGAGTCTGTACAGGCGATGGCTGCTGGTGTAGATTGGTAGGTTTTGATGTGTTTTGGTTCGATTTTCGTGTTTGTGGGGTAGTGATGGCACCAAAGAGGAGACTTCCGTTGGCTCGTGGTTCGAGAACAGATGATGGTGGTTCGAGGGCAGAAGGACATAATGTGGATCGTTTCATGGAAGCTATGATTGGGGCTATGTCTAGATACCAACAGGGAGATGGAAGTGAGGGGTCCAATTCCCGAGGTGGCCAGTCTATGGTGATGGAGCGGTTCTTGAAGTTGAAGCCCCCTTCTTTTACGGGTCAACCTGTTCCAGATGCGGCAGCTCATTGGATTAAGGAGGTAGAGAAGGCATTTGTTGTTCTTGAATGTGCTGAGAATGACAAGACCTTGTTGGCAACCTACTTGCTGAAGGACGATGCTTATGATTGGTGGGTTACCATCAAGGGGATAATGTTTCCAGATAGGTCCTTGAGAGAGATTCCTTGAGAAGGCTTTGTGAGAGAGTTTAGTGGACAATACTTTTCGAGGCACGTTCGGAGGGCGAAGGAAAGGGAGTTTATGGAATTGGTGCAGGATGGTATGTCAGTTCTAGAATATCAGATGAAATTTGTAGCTCTGGGAAGATTTGCTCCACACATATCTGAACATGAGGAACGAAGGACGGAGAAATTTGTGGATGGACTTTGGCATGATCTGAGAGAATTTGTGGCAGCTCATTGTTGTAAGGATCTGGCGTCAGCAGTTCGGTGCGCGGCAGCGGTGGAGATTCAATTCCAACAAATGGCGAAGGAGTCAGAGCAATCAGCGCAAGGGAAGCAGCAAGGCAAGGATAGATCAGCGGTCTTTTCATCAGGCGGTTCAAGTTCCTTTGAGCTCGAATTCCAAGAGGTACCTTGTGACGAGGATGAAGATGGTTCAGTGCAGCAGATGCAGACAGAGGTCAACTGGCAACAAGAAGCGAGGCAAGACGTTGCGGATCGTTGTCCCCGTTGTGGCAGGTATCATGGCAATCGGATTTGTCCATTGATCACTGGTAGCTGTTTTGGCTGTGGCAGGAAGGGACATTTCGCGAGGAACTGTCCCCAGAAGAATAAGACAGGTCAGGAGCTGAGTGGTCAGTAAGAGTCCGAGACGTTGAGTGGAGTTGCGTCCCTTTGTGGAGGTCCGAGAGGCTGGGCTAGATAAGCACTTTTATCTTGTTTTATTCAGAGGAGGTTGTGAACTCTTGTGGCACTTTTATGTACTTGGGTTTGGTGGAGAATCAGTTTTGTAATATGTGCCTTGCTAATGTGTGGTTATTTTGATCTATCAGCTTTTTGTCAAAATTGAGAATCTTGGTTAGCTTGGTGTGGGTATGTTTGGCTAGTTATGTAGAGCCCAGTGTGTGTAAACGGTATGAATGATTGTTGTGAATCGTGTTGCCCGGTATGTGATGGTTAGCCGAGATTAGCGTTGAGCGGTTGCAAATTTCGAGGACGAAATTCTTTTAAGGGAGGGAGAATGTAAGGACTGAGGTTTCGGGTTCAGTATTCGGGTCGGGTTCGGGCCGGATCCCCTGGTTTCGACCCTGAGGGGTCTTGAGAATTTTGACTGAATGACGTCTGCACTGCTTGACGCCTTTCAAAAGGTGTCTGACTGTGTGGACGCCATTTAAGTCTGCTTGCTGTTGTGCCACGTGTGCGCCACGTGGGCGGGTTTCGGGCCGCGAGACTACGGCCCCTGTCTCGTCGTCTGAACGGCATCCATGATGGACGACGCGATTCAGACTGCGACCCTGCGGTGTCAGTGTACGGTGCCTGACATGTCAGCTGAACGGCGTCCGTGGTGGTCGACGCGTTTCAGAGCGCTGTCAGTACGGCCCGTCCTGTCATCTGATAGGCGTCCTTCTCGCTCGACGCGTTTTAGCCAGTTTCTGATTGACCCCGCGAGCCTCCCCTTCTTTCCCTCATTTTTTGCCTCCACCCTCTCTCTCTTCGTCCTCTCCGCCCTCTCCGACCCTCTTTTCCCCTTTCCCTTCCTCTTCTTCCTCTCCCATCACTCTAACACCTCCCTACCTCCCACCTCTACCTCCACCACTTCCTTCGCGGCGTTCCATTCTCCGGACGGTGGCCGACGTCTCGGCGGAGTGGCGACGTCCTCGGGGGTACCGGCGGCGGTGTGCGGTGCGGAGGGACGGTGGCACGGAGCTTGGAGGAGTTCAAGAACTGGTAGGGGGACGAACCTTGCATGGATCGTGAATTATCTTGCTTATGGTTTCCATGGCGTGGCATGATGTGTTTTGGGGTAGAGTGAGCATGTTTAGGGGGTTTTCTTGTGGGAATGGCCGTGTTCGTGAACGTGGATTTGTAGCATGCTTGTGGTAGTTTGATTTCCCTTTTCTCCCCCTTCTGTTTTGGGCGTTTTGGGGTGTTTGGGGTTAAGGGGAGAAACCCTCGGGTTGAACTAGGGAACCAAGTTTCTGGCGCTAAACGGCGTCATTCCTGGTCGACGCCTTTTAGAAGGACGTCGGTCCAATATGACGCCTTTTAGGCAGAAACCTCCATGTTCGAGGTTCCGTGAGTTTGGGGTTCTGGCGCTAAATGACGTCATGCCTGGACAACGTCATTTCGAATGGCGACGTGCCAGCATGACGCCATTTAGGCAGGAAAATCCCCTGACTGAGGCTTCTGCAACTCTGGAATTCTGGTGTGAATGGCGTCTGTGGACTCTGACGCGTTTTAAACGGCGGCTTCCCAGGACGACGCGTTTTAGGGCATAATCTGATTTAAATGAACCTGTTTGAGAGACTTGAATGGCGTCGACCTTGGTCGACGCGATTCAAGACAGAACTGCATTAACTCCTGTTGTTAACACATGTTTCACGGTTGGATGGTTCAAATGCATGCTTTAAATTGTACATTGAGGCTGAGGATTTCTATGTAAATGGAACTACATCTTGTGTGTGTGTGTGTGCCTATGCGATTGTGGATTGGAATAACTGTGGTTTACGTTTGTCACCTTGGGCCGATGGGGAAGGGCCATGGTGTCTGTGAGGCATTGTTGCCGTACCGGTGGGGGAGTGGTACATGTTGTGTATTTCCTTTGGCTGAGGGAAGCAGAACCACCTTGAGCCCGCCGGGCCGGAGTAGCCGGTGCGCTATCCGAGGGGTTGCTGTTTGGTCTCAGCGGGTCGGGGTTTCCCTGTTTGTCGTGGCAGCTTCCGGCACGTTTCTTGCTATGGAGCTGGTTGTGGTCCTGTTCGAGTTGTTTTACCCCTTTAGCCACTGGGCCTGATGTGACCTTTGATCAAGGTTACGAGTGGTACCCTTCGCCCTTTGGCCTGACGCAGCCCGGGAGGTTAGGGTTGTGGGTAGTTCCTGTAGTTTCGGCTTGACGGGGGTTCGCCGGTCCACAGGGCCCTCCTGAAGCGCCGAGGCCTGGCGTGGAGGAAATCCGGTCTGTAGGATAGTAGCCTAGACTGCTTGTGTGCACACGTAGCTGGGCAGTGGTGGTTCACTGGTCCCTGCTAGTCCTAGTTTGACTCACTGCCTCACCCTACGGTGCCCCGGAACACTGTAGGGGCGGAGAGGCGTGAGTGTTGGTGGTGTTGTGAGGTGTCGTTTGACTTCGGTCGACAGTGTGGTTCGATCGCTTTGTGGACTTTGGCTGTGAGACGTGACTTTGTGTTGGGTTCTTCGAGTTACTTAGAACTATTCTTGCTTCACTGCTTATGCATACGTTTCATATCAGGTTTGGGCGCTATGTTTACTGCTTTATTTAATTGCCTTATATCTGTACTGTTGCACTTGTGGGTGTGTGAGTGGGAGGCAGGGGATCGGATGATCCCTACTGAGCCCAATTCTGGTGTGGCTCACTCCCTGCGGTTTCAGGTGTAGACCTCGTGGCGTGTGGCGGCGCGTGGTGTCTTCTTGGTGCGCGGACCAGCAGCTGTCTCAATTCCGGGATATGCCCCGATGTTGTTGTACTTTACTTCTGCCTGTACTTATGTAATTTGTTGGACCATGTAGTTATTGTTGGACTGTATACGAACATTGTTATCTTCCTTCCGCGCACTTGTATTATCTTTGTAGTCCGTGTGATTGTTATATTTAGCCTTGTTTAACGCTTACTCCTCCAGACGTGTTGTGTGAGATCCGGGTGTGAACCCGCAGTTAATGGGCCGACATCCATTTAGTGATCGGGTCTCCGGTCATAGGATGGCGGGTCGTTACAAAAATCATGCCCATAGTGGCGATGCATTTGCTTCTGATTGCTCGAGTTGGAAGACCTACAAGGAGCTCGGTTGTACCACAAAAAAAGAAGAATCGACCAGATGAAAAATAGGATGAGCGCTTTAGAAAGAGGTGTTAGGATTAGATGGTCTCAAAGCTAATTCGATACTATGTACTGATTCAGATTATTAATAAATGGTAATAATTCATTGTGCGTAATTAATTCGATCTATGTTTATCGAATCACGATGAAGTCCATGAACATGTGCAATAGTCTTCGGATTATGATGAGATCATAATTACGGGACCGAAGACTTATAAACACATGTTCTTAATTGTTCCTAGTCATAGGATGTTTGAGATAGGACATCGAACATCCAGATAGACTAGTATAGGTTACTTCATCTCATATGATGAGGGTGACTGATCCTATAAGTCACTTGTGTAGAGACACTATGCTGGACCTATAGGTGCTCATTGGTGAATGAGTTCACTGAATTGATCCAACTATAAATCGTTGGATGGTAATCACCTCACTGTTAACCAGCTCGATTCTTTTGTCACGGTTGTGTGGATAATCCTTGGACCTGAGACGCCAAAGATATCTTGTTGGTAGGTTTCTAAACTTTGACCTTGACTAATGAATCCCTAACCATGGGTTATCAATAAGTCAAGCGATCGGGTTTAGGGAAATGCCCTCGAAGGTAATTGTGTGTTCAATAAGGGATCATCCGCTCTCGATAGTTTGACAGAGAATGTTCCGGGAATGATGCGCTTAAAGTCCCTGGCCAGGGCGGCGGACTCTATATTTGATAAGGAGTTATCGGATTCAGATTAGCGGCATCTGATCCAAGTGAACCGACCGAATAGGGTTTAACAGTAAACCATACCCTAGGTCAATTCGGGAACATTGCACGAATGAAGGATTATATCCGCGCGCGAACTGATGACATAAAGGTTCCAATAGAGGGTTGCGATAACCCCAGTGCCATTCAGGATCACGCGATGTTGCTTGGCATCCAACGTGATCGGAAGTCCGTCCGAATTTATTGTGGGACATTAAATTCGGCTTATTAATTGAATATAAGGATATTAATTAATTCAGTGGGTCAGTAAAGGGTTACTAGACTTAATGGGCTATTAACTGGACTGGTATTTGGGCCTAGAGGGTCATTAAATTCAAGTCGATGGATAATCCGACAGGATTTTGGATAAGTCTGCGTTTTTATGAAAAACTGCAAACAAACTTATTATAAAAGAACAGATTCTACGTTGGGGGCCAGCAACCCTAACCTAGCCGTCGTTCTTTTTCTCTCTCTCCTCTCTTCTGGGCGTGTGACACGAGGCGGCCATCTGGAGGCTCCGCTTCAATTCCCGACTGCTCCGCCTTCCGTTCGACGGGAGATTCCGAATCTGCATGTCACGGCGGATTACGCGCAGCCAGACGGGATCCACGAACGCTGCATCGAGCGAGGAGGTGAGGACGATCCATCGCGAGGAGAACCGCGTGGATACCGCTAGAGGTCCAGCATCTGCGCGACTTGCGGCATCGCCCCAACGGAACCGGAAAAGGAATGCGGATTCGAATCCGCGCAAGGTAAATCTGATTTACTCCAGTCTTGTTTTGTTGATCGAAACGGGATGGATCCGATCCCGAAATTATTATTTTTTTAATTCCACTGCTTTTTTCGGTCGGATCTCGACACAGCAAACCCAACAGTGGTATCAGAGCCAAGTTCCACTGTGTTTTCGCCATTTCGGTCTCTAAAATTATGGTTTTTGAATTTATTCCATGCTTAAATTTATTTTCTTACAAGATTTGAATTCATGAGATGTTCACTGCGATGAGATTCCGATTTAAATATAAAGAAAATATTTTATTTTTGGGGTTTTTCGTTGTGTTCTTCATTGGACGAAGAATGGAGTATTTTTGATAAAATCGGATCCATGAGATGGATCTTTGCGGACTTTGATTGTTGTGATCGATGCCGGCAGCGTGGGGAGCAGAGTACCGCTGGCCATGGCCTTCCCTCTTCTTCCTCTTGCATTTTTGAAACCGCTGTGAAAAGGGGGATCGAGGGAAGGGTTTTTTTTTTCAAAGGAAAGAGGCCACCGGAGCCCTTCATGGGCCTGCTCCGGTCGCCGGACGGTGCCGGCGACGTCGCCGTTGCCGGCGGACAGTCGCCGGTGTCCGGCCGGCGCCGGTGCTGGCGGCGGAAGGGACCCCCTGCAAAGGGGTGCCCTGTCGGGTTCCCTACGTTGCAGGGAACCGACGGGGAGGCCCTGTCGGCGGCTAGGGTTTCCTAGCCGCCCGACAGGGTCCAGCCGTACTGGCCCTGGCTCGTGCCAGGCGGCTCTAGCCAGGGCCTAGCAGGGCTCGAACCAGGCCTACAGGCCTGGGTCCGAGCCCTGGCTCGGCCCTGGCCCGAGCCAGGGACTCAGTAGGGCTGAGCCCTTTGAACCCCTCCCCATTTAATTATTTTTGAAATTATTAGTGGCCATGTTAAAATTAATTTTATTTTATTTTATTGTCAAATTTTGATTTTGATAATAAAATTTTAATTTTTGGGTCCTAATAATAAGATTATGAATTTTCATAATTAATTAACAAATGTTGTTATTTCAAATTATTAATCTAAGTTGTTAGATTAATTGTTATATTTAATTGTTATATATCCTCATATATATTTGAATGGTTCAAATTAAGCATGGAATATTTCTAAACCATTGATTTTAGGATTTATGCACATATGATGTGATTTAAATGCTTGTTTAAATTTGATTTAAGTTAAGCAAGCATTAATTGTTTTTCGAAAATTCTAAATTCTCCAAAATTTTGATTGGTCCCTGGTTTTATGAAACCTAAAATTAGTTATTTTCAAAAAATTTAATTAGCCATTTGATGTGCTATTTCATGTGTGGTTTGTTTAAATAAAACACTTGGTGGTCATGGACGAGCATTAATTCTGGATATGGAATGTGATTGTGTGGTTTGTTATTTATTAATAAATTGAGGTCTGCGAACCTCCCCCTCTCATATTCCAATGTAATTTTACCTCCCTCCTTGATGTAATAGCCATAAGGCTTCTTCCTTCTATAAATTATTTTGTAATTACGAATTATGATGTAATTTGATCGAGGCAGCTGCGCACGGAGCGAGGATGATCCACAACTGCCGACCAGATGAAAATGAAGGAGTTCATTGAATCCATGGGTTTGCAGACTCATGATATAAGTTGTTATATTGTGTATGTGTGTGCGTTTGACTGTCTCGCTCAAGTTAAACCGCAGTGCCGTCTATGACCACACTAATGACATATATGTGATGCGTGTGCTTTATATTTGCTAGGTTATTAATATTTATAATATATTCGATATATTTAATACTATCACCTAGGATGAGACCAAACTAAATAAGTAAAACCTTCGTAGCAAACTCTAAGCCGTAGCGAACCCAACAAGAGGTTCATCAAAAGGCTTTGGTGCGGTGTTTTTTCATACGGCAAGGAAAAGATACTCATAAGCTCTATTCTCCGAGGATCCCATTCCATGGTTAATTGTACTGAAAGCGAGAGCCCAAGAGCAACCAAATTAGATTAGGAATCTTTGTAAAAGAAGTGGGTTTCTAGTCCTGCATTTGATGCCGATCATAGCACGCCACGCTACTAGACAGCGGATCTATAAATTATATCTCAATCAAAGTGGGAAACCTTCCTCTAGTAGTGTGTCAACTGCCGTGTCTATCCAAACGGAACCTTCTTGTGAATGGATCGCTGCTTGGGGCACTCTTTGAAGAAAGGTACAACGTCTCGCTCGGCTTTGCCCCGTTAGGAACCCCTTTTCGGAAGCTTCAGAGACCATGTGAACGAAAGATGAAGAAGTTTCTAGAGGTTGTCCTTCTACGAATTAGTGATCCAACTGGGCATCTACATATGAATTCGTGCTCCAAGTATGGGCTCTTGCCCTGTCTCCATAAAGGAAGAAGAAGCCAAGGCTAACTCATTTAGTAGTGAAATATTTCCATTCTGCCTTAACCATGCCCACCCTGTAAAAACGATTCTCTAACTGATGATTTTTCAGTTTCGGATGTTCAGGCCCATTTTTGTTCTAATTTGAATTTCTCCGCCGGGGCGCTCAGTTCTTCCTTCCTGTTCCCAGATCAGAGAATGCGCAAGCTGATGCTTTATCTCGCTTGGCTTCGACTGATAAGTTCAGAAAAAAGGTTTTGTTTTAATAGAAACTGATCGATAATCACTGAAGCCAATATTGCCTACTTCAGATGGCTGGATGGATCCTCTTATTTCTTATATTCAGGATGGAACACTTCCTACAGAGATAATCAAAGCTCGAAAACTAGTCAGGCGATCTGTCGACTTCATTCTTACCGAACAAGGAAAGAAGAGCTCTATAAACGAGATTTTCTTACACCTCATCTTTAATGTTTAAGGCCTACCGAAGCTAATTAGATTAATAAAAAAAAGATCGTTTCAAAAGCTGCCTTGGGTCTTATTGGCAAAAAATGCGGCACGATGCTAAGAAATATGTTAAAAAATGTTCAACGTGTCAAAGGTAAACAATCATTCTCGACAACCAGCTAGTATAGTACTTTCACTCCTATTATGGAACCTTTACCTTTTTCCCAATGGGGAATTTATATATTAGGATTAGGTAAGTTTCCACTCGGGTCGTCAGAAGTTGATTTTGGTCGCAGTAGTTTAAGGTATATTACTGCTCAAAAAATGATATCCTTTGCCTAGGAAAGATTGTCTGTCGATATGGGCTGCCAAATGCGATCATTACAGACAATGGGAAAAATTTTGATTTTGACGAGTTTCGACATTTTTTTTGAGGAAATGGAATTGATCATCGACTTCGTTCTGTACACTACCCGACATCTAAAGAAGTGACTAATATAACTCTCCTAAGAACCCTGGAAAGAATAATGGTTGGGAGACCTAGGTTGAAGAACTTCCTGGAGCGGTCTGGTCGTAAAAGACCACTCCGAAAACACCTACTGGTGTAACCCCCCTTAGCATTTGGTACTGAAGCTATGGTTCTAGGTTACCCTCAATGCGTGTCAATCAATATATGTCAGAACTAAATGATCAGCAACTGAATTGGGAAGGTGTTTACATCAACTGAGAAAAGGCTTGCCTAGGAAACTAAGACGTCATTGGCCTTTGACACAGTAGCATTCAAAAGAGTTTCAAATAGTTGACCCTTTTTGCACTCTTTTTTATTTGACTTATTCCTGTAGTGAACGCTGCAAGATTCACGACACCTTAGAAAAAGGTTGATGTTGTGCGTACTCTATTTCTGCATTGCTTACTTCATCCTTTCTTTCCTTTAGAGGTGTTCCTGCTATTGAATTTCGATGTCTTTCACTTGATCTTATTACAGCATTAGCTACAGTAGCTAGAGGAACCACAAAAGCTACTATCTCCTATTAGACTACACCCCTAATGTGCTTACTCCACTGGCAGAAAAACTGGCCTTAGCGAACCCAGGATTCACTAGCTACACCTTCCTTTGATTGGTATTCGATTGACTACTAGTGCGAGGGATGCTCATTACGCTATGGGAACAAATATCCCATACCTCGTTAACATCCATTTACGGTATTCCATTTCTCACTACGGTAAGTCGTTAAATGACTAGTAGAGTGAAAAGAAAAGGAGAAGGGGAACTCAATAGTTACAGAATTACCTGAATTAGAGTGAAGAGTTGCTGCTTTAGGAGCTAAAGATGTTGATACGGTCTGGTACTAGTGTTGTTCCTGTACCTGTTGCAGAACTTCGAGATCCCATTTCAAGGAATCCCTAACACCGACAACTGGGTGAGCTCCTGGGCAAAGGTTGAGGTTGAACAAAAAGATGTGGTTTTCATACAATTGAAAGTGGTAAGAAACTGTGCGCCATTATATAAGTTCTTTCTGGTTTGAAAAAGTGCCAAGTTTTTATCAACCCGTCCAATTTTTCGTTCATCTTCAAGTAGTTGGAGCCCCTACCTCTTCTTCACTAGTTGGGGACTTGGGCCGACCAACTTCTCTTCTTAAGCAGCCAAGGAGGAAGCATGTAACTCTTCAAACCTTATCCTATAGTACAGTAAGAGAAGTAGCTTTGTCGTACCACTGTGAATGTAGTAACTTCCTCTCCCGCTCTTGTGTCCACGGGTATTGATGCAACTCATGTTGCTAAGGAATTGATTGTGTCCACTACTTTTTCTTTGTGTGCAAGCCAGTCCAGTCAGTCAGTCTTCGTGGTTCAGCCAGTCGGGGAGGAAAACAATCCAACAACGCTTCTGCCCCTGCAGGTATATCCCTTTGAAGAAGGTTTTGTTAAGCAAGTATACACCAGAAACTTTATCAAAGGGAATCACTCCCCAAAATGTACCAGCTGAGACACCGAAGGCACATTTCTAGTACTGCAATGTGTGTGATTCTCCCCTTTGCCTGACTTCACCACTATATCGTCAATGCTAACGCACCTCAATCTCTTTGTACATCATGTCTTGGAATATGGTGGTCATGGCTCGCTGATATGTAGCTCCCGCCTTCTTTAACCCGAAAGAATGGCATCACTTTGTTATATAAGTTCCCCTTGGGCGTTCGGAACGCAGTCTTCTTGGCATCATTGGGAGCCATCCAACTCTTGTTATACCCACTATAGCAATCTATAAATTCACACTTTTCGAACCCAGCTGTGTTGTCGATGAGTAAGTATATCCATTTTCGGCAGAGAGAAGTCATCCTTTTGGCAGGCCTTGTTGAGATCTCAGTAGTCAACGCAGATCTTGATCTTGCTATTTCTCTTTTTGACTGGAACGTACCAGCCGTACTGTAACTCCGCAAGTCCACGTTGATCAACTTGTCCACTTCTCGCACAATTGTGTCTACAACCATCGGGTGGTACTTCCTCGGGGGTTGCTTTACAGGTGTCTGATCCCTAACGTTCAAGTAGTGAATGGCCACAGTAGTCGGCAACCTGGTCACCCCCTCCATCCGGAGAACTAACGTTCCCTCACTTCGCTCGCCTTTTCTGCTTCTTCGGATCCTCGCTGAAAACCAACTCAATCATAACTTGATTGCCTGAAGTAAAGTAGAGATAAGCTCCTTTGTAACTTAAGCTTAAGGAAGTAGGTCAGATCAGCCCGCCGCTTATTTATCTCGTAGTTCCACTTTCAGATCATGGAGCAAGACCAAAAGGAGTGATTAGGGTTAGGAAGTGAGAGGAAGAGTGAAGGTTGACAGGCAAAGAATGGCTTGAGTGAAAGCTGGAGTGGCACAAGATAGATTGAAAGCAAAGGGAAGGGTGACTGTCCTTCCTAACTTTCCGAGAGCCTTCCTGACTGGCATTTAAACTGGGCTTGACTCAAGGGGGTTGTCTGGTTCTGATCCTCATTGTACTCCTCTCAAGCTATTAAACAGGCAAAAAGGGAATGTTAGTGCTCCTGAATCACTTTGAGCGCCATATATTTGTAAAAGAAGAAATGGATTGACCAGATAGCTCAACTGTTGACCAGCCAACCGGCAAATACATTTATAAGGAAAGACCAAGCTGGTGTGCCACACCTCCAACCCCAACTACTACAAGAAAGACGTAAACGCCTCCCTCTCATGAATCAATTTGATGGACCTTAGTGTCCTTCCTCTTTTGGAAGTTGGAACTCCCGCCAACCGGTGACTTTGGTTTACCATTATTTTGATTTCCCGTTATCCTATTATTTGATTAGTGATTAGCTACTACTTCACCCTTTAGTATGTTGTTACTATTCCGTATTCGTATTCCTGAATTTGTATTATGTTGGTACTTTTGCCAATGCTATTGAGTATTCTGCTTATTCCACGATTGCTTTTTCTTATTCATGTGCATGTGTTATCCCTACCATCAAACAAAGTAGAAATCCTAAAAAACTGCCCATTCTGAACGAACTTATGTCGCAGAAACCAGCTAGCGAAGAAGGCGTCTTTTTCTTTTTTTAAGATTTCGGCCCAGAAGAACATGTACATTATTACAGCAACGGATGAAAGGGGGCCCGTCCTTTGTAGGAAAATTCTGCCGGCTCTATGAGGGGATGATTGTGTGGTTTGGATGTCCCCAGCAGCAACCAAGCAATCGAGGTACACATTTCCTCAGTTCAACATTTAACATCATCATTCATTCTTACTAATAAGAACCCAACTTTATTACATTACCAAAAAGAGAAAACGGACAGACTGAGTCCACTAATCCCTTAATCAAATGTTAGACAAATCCTTTGAGGTAAATGCTTAGTTGCTGGCGGAACGGTCTTATAGGCATTTAGAACAACAACTAAGACAAGGACAGACTCCATTCCGAATGGTGTATGGCACTGAGGGAATCATCCGTCATTGTTCCGGCTCGCTTTACACCGCCTCTATAGTCAGTTCGTTGTTGAGGGTTCGATTCTTTGTGCAGTCTGCATAACCAAAGAAGTAAGCTTCGAGGTCCGCTCCCCAGTCTGCTAGGTATCTAGTCCCTTGTCAGCTAGCCCTTCTCTTCTTCTTTCTTCTCTTGTTTTATTTGGAGCAACAACCTGAACCAGAATAAATATAACATATAACATAGTAGAAACTAGACCGGAACAACAACAACAACCGTAAACTATAAAAAGCACGCAATCAAAGGCAACATAGGACCGGTACACAAGCAATCATCATAGGGTTCCTAACCTCATGTTACCAGTATTGAGTATTTATAGAACAGTAAAATGGAATGACTAGTGGAACGAAGGGAACTCGCATATTTTTCTGCATTTGGACTCCAGCCAGAGTTTCGAGTCAAGTTCGCCGATGTCGAGGGTAAGGATCGTGACTTTTCGGATCCGGTTTTCGGGGTCGGACCTGTAGTTTTGACCTTAGTGAGGGCTGAGGTTCTGTGATGATTCGCGTCAGGACATCGAGACGCATTTTGAACGGCGTCCACCGTTGCAGACGCGTTTCAGCTCCTGCCACGTGGGTGCCACGTAGGCTGGCTTCTGGCCGCGAGAGTACGGCCCTGTCGTGTCGCCTGAACGGCGTCCACGTCGGTCAACGCCTTTCAAACTGCGACTCTGGGATTGTCAGAGTACGGCCCTGACAAGTCGACTGAACGGCGTCTGCCTCGAACGACGTGTTTCAGAATCTTGTCAGAACAGCCGTCACGTCACCTGATAGGCGTCCGTGGATGTCGACGCGTTTTAGCCAGTCTCTGGTTAACCCCGCGATCCCTCCTTCTTTCCCTCATTTCTCTCCTTCTCTCTTTCTCTCTTTCCCTTCCGACGAACTCGGCGGCGATTCCTCCTCCTCCCTCTTTTCCTCCCACCATTTCATCTTTCCCTCCACTCCATCCTCCACCTAGCTCCTACCACTACCACCTTCACTTCCACTGCGGCGTTCTACTCTCCGGACGGTGGCCGACGTCACGGTGGAGTAAGCACGACCACGGCGGTACCGACGGCGGCGTGGGGCGAGACGGGTGGGCGGCTTGAAGCTCGGAGGCGTTCAAGTATCCGGTAGGGTGACGGTTCCCATAAGCATCGTGTTTAAGCCATGTTTTCCCCCGTTTAAGCATGTTATGGATCTTTGGTTTTGGGGGGTAGGACGAGCATGTTTAGGAGTTCTTTTGATGATATGAGGGATTTCTATCAATGTGTTTGCATATGGATTGTATTGCTCCTCTTTCCCCTTCATTTTTGGGTGATTTTGGGGTTGTTTGGGCTGAAAAGGGAGCCATCGGGCTCATGCAGACTCTGGTTCCTGGGGTTAAAAGACGTCGTGCATGGGCGACGCCTTTTTGAAGGGCGTCGTACCATCGCGACGCCTTTTAGGCAGGAATCGCCTTGCTGAGAGTCTGCCAGTTCGGGGATTCTGGGACTAAAAGACATCATGGGTGGGCGACGCGATTTGAATAGCGTCGGGTAGCCATGACGCCTTTTAAGGCAGAAATCCCCTGGGTAATGTTTTCTGGAAATTCCGGGATTTCTGTGCTGAATGGCGTCTGAGGATGTCGACGCCTTTCAAAAGGCGACCACTGGTGTCGACGCCTTTTAGGGCCTGATTCTGAAGATAGTAATTTTACGTAAACCAGTACATGGAGCTTGAATGGCGTCGGCCTTGGGCGACGCGATTCAAGACAGAACAACACTAAATCATGCCAGTAAAACGTGTTCATACTGCTAGATAGTGGGTTAAGGCATGCTTTAGTGCGCTCGTTAATGCTAGATTCTTCTTGACCGGATGGCACTGTGTGGGTGTCGTGTGATCGCGGGCTTTTAACGTGACCGGATCGTACCGTGCCGGGTTATGGTGTTTTGTGTTACTGTGGACCTGGAGTGACATTGTAGCGCTTTATCACCCTGTGCTGGTGGGGGCGTGAGCACAGCGCCGGTGGGGGCGTGGGCGGGGTGACGCCTAGTGAAAGAGGGTCACCTGGTGAACCCCGGGGTCAGCTAGTACCGGTGTCGGAGTGGTACATTCGGAGAGTCACTCATGCTGAGGGAAGGATGTAACCACCTGAGCCAGCTGGGCCGGAGTAGTTAGTGTGCTATCCGAGGGGTTACTGCTTGGTCTCAGCGGGTCGAGGTTTTCCCACCGTTGTTGTGTGGTTAGCGAGTTCTATCGAGACGACAGTTGTGGTTTCCCTAGTCGGCTGGTTTAAAATATGTATGTTCATTATATTTCGACTGCATGTGATTTCACGTTAAGAATTAGGAATTGTACCTCCTGTGCTTATCACTTTACCGTTAGCTGTACCTTGCACTTGTGGGTGTGTGCGTGGGCTGTGGGGATCGAAGGATCCCTACTGAGTCTTGTCTTTGAGACTCACCCCTGCGGTTTTCAGGTGAGGACTCCCAGCAGACCTTGAGCGGCGTGTGCGGCCGTGTGTTGAGCGCCTTCAGCAGCTGTTCCGGGGTATGCCCCGATGTAGTTGTTATTTATTTCTGGCCTGTATGTTTAATTATTTTCTTCTGTTGGATTATGTAATTATTTGCTGTATCGAGTCGCATTGTAATAATTTTAATTCCTACACTTCTATTTCAGTTCAATGCGATGTGAATGTTTAGCTTAGTTTATTATTTATCTCCCAGACTTGATTAGATCCTGATTTGGTTCCAAATTAATGATTCGGTACCCATTTAGTAATCGGATCCCCGATTATAGGGTGGCGGGTCGTTACATCGAGTTTATTGATCTCTGTGATCTGGCGACTAGGGGACCCAGTACGAGAAAACCATCAAGGTACGTCCGGAATGCTTCATCTATCGGCACATACTATCAGCAGTGTTGTAGCGCTGATTCCTGCATTGCTGAAGTCATTACCAAGAAGCCGATGACCATCCCTGAGCTGCGATGACCAAGGTAGACAACACCTGAGTTAACACTATGCAACCGAACTTCTCCATTGAGTTCATGTAAGGATTGAGGTTTTCGGATCCGGTTGTCGGGTCAGTTTCGGGGTCGGATCCCTTAGTTTGGGCCCTGATGGGACTGAGACTTAGTTCTTCTTTCGCTCGACGTTGTTTAAACGGCGTCCAGCAATGTAGACGTGTTTTAGGCTGTGACATGTGGGCTGGCCTTGGGGCGTGAGAGTACGGCCCCGGTCATATCGTCTGAATGGCGTCTTGGATGGATGACGCCATTTAGAGTACGACCCTGGCTTGTCAGTGTATGGCCCGGTCTTGTCATCTGAATGACGTCGGGCTTGCACAATGCATTTTACCCAGCTTCTGGTTGACCCCGCGAACCCTCCCTCCTTACCCTCATTCTCTCCTCCCTCTTCTCTCTTCTCTCTTCCTCCGGCGAGCCGGCGACCACCTCCCCCTCTCCTTCCTTTCCTCCCTCCATTCCATCTCTCCCTCCACTCCATCAACCTCCTAACTCCCACCACTACCACCACCATCTCCTCCGCGGCGTTTTTCTCTCCGGACGGCAGCCGACGTCCCGGTGGAGTAACGGCGTCCACGGCGGTACCGGCGGCAGCGTGGTGTGGCGAGGCGGGTTGGCGGCTTGGAGCTAGGAGGAGTTCAAGTAACCGGTAGGGTGATGATTCTCGTTGTATTGTGTTTTAAAACCATGTTTTTCCGCTTTGGAGCATGTTTAGGGGTGTTCTTGGGGTGAAAACACTAATTGCATGCAACGGGAATTTGGGTGTTTTAATGGGTAATTAGGTTCTTCTCCTCCTTCTCCACGTTTTTGTGTTTTTACACGATTTTGGGGAGGAAAAACCACCCCGTGGATAGGGAGATGGCGGGGGAAGAACCTGTCTGTGAGGGTTAAATGGCGTCGGTGGACAGCGATGCCTTTTAGAAACGCGGCTCCCACCCATGACGCGATTTAGCCCAAATAACAGACTTTGTCTCTAGACTGATGAGAGTCCAGGCACAGCGATGCCTTTCAAAAGGAGACTTGCGTGGGCGACGCGTTTTAAGTGAAAATCACCCCATAGCCTGTCTCTGCTTCTGTCGCCATCAGGCGACGAGGGACAGCGACGCCTTTCAAAAGGCGGCTACATGCAACGACCCGTTTTAGGCCATTTTCGAGGCCAAATTTCACATGAACCAGTTTAGGAGGCTTGAATGGCGTCGGCCTTGGGCGACGCGATTCAAGACAGAATCACATTAATTCATGCCATTAACATATCTTCACACTGTTAGATAGTTGGTCAAATGCATGCTTGAAATCGTACTCGAAGATGAGGATTTTTACGTGATCGAATCGCACTGTGTTGTGTTTCGTGCGACCATGGACCTAGAGTGATAGTTGTAGCGCTTGCCACCCTGTGTCGGTGTGAGAGGGACACAACGCCGGTGTAGGAGTGGTGGGGTGACGCCTAGAGAGAGGGTCACCTAGTGTACCCCAGAGTTAGCTAGTACCGGTGTAGGAGTGGTACCTGTGGAGTGTCGGAAGCTGAAACCACCTAGAGCCAGTTGGACCGGAGTAGCTAGCGTGCTATCCGAGGGGTTACTGTTTGGTCTCAACGGGTCGGTGTTTCCCGCGTTCGGCCGTGTGGTTGGCGTGTTTTGCCGAGACGCTGATTGTAGGCTTCTTGGTAGAATGGTTTCAGAATTGTGTATGTTACATTTCGAATGCATGTGTTTTATATTGAAATTTAGGAATTGTGTTACTGCTTTACTTGCTTAATTTACCTATATTTGTGTTGCTGCACTTGTGGGTGCGTGAGTGGGCGGTGGGGATCGAAGAATCCCTATTGAGTCTTTTCATTGAGACTCACCCCTGCGGTTTTCAGGTGAAGGTTCCAGGCAGGCTTAGCGAGGAGAATGCTGCTTTGGGTTGCGCGCTAGCAGCTGTTGTTCCGGGGTATGCCCCGACGTAGTTGTTATTTTATTTTTCTAGCCTGTACGCTTAATTATTTCTTTTTAGTTGGAGTATGTATTTAATTGTTGTGTCGAGTCGCATTGTAATCACTTTTAATTCTTGCACTTCCTTTTCAATTCAATGCGATGTGAATGTTTAGCTTAGTTTATTATTTATTTCCCAGACTTATCTAGATCCTAGTTTGGCTCCAAATTAATGATTCGGTACCCCATTTAGTAATCGGATCCCCGATTATAGGGTGGCGGGTAGTTACAGTTGGTATTAGAGCATTCGGTTTGGCAAATAAATGAATAACTTGGTTAAATATCGTAATTCCGGCAAATAATTACATTATCCCGTACAGGCACGGCGGTAGTGTAGGTTTTAGGATTCTAATTAGAACTTTTCAATTTTTGTGATTTTAGGTGATTAGATGGCTCCTAAGAAGAGGATGCCAGTCGTTAGAGAGCGGGGAGATGTCCCTAGTGGATCTGTGGCCGGTAGGCCAAGTATGGAGCATTTCATGGAGGCTATGATGGACACGATGGCTAGATACCAGACCCGAGACCCTAGTGAGAGTTCCAGTGCTCGAGGAGGGTCTTCAACTACACTGGAGAAATTCCTGAAGTTGAAGCTGCCTCATTTCACCGGCCCGACCCTAATTAGGCTGTTCATTGATTGAGGGAGATGGAGAAGACTTTTGATACTATGGATTGTGCGGCGGTTGAGAGGACTCCGTTGGCTACCTTCATGTTGAAGGATGATGCCTACGACTGGTGGACCACTTTGAAGAGTTTGTCATATGCGGATAGGAGTCTCAGGGAGATTCCATGGGAGACTTTTGTGAAGGAATTCAATGCACAGTACTTCCCTAGGCATGTCCAGATGGCCAAGGAGAGGGAATTTATGGAGCTGACCCAAAGAAGCATGACAGTGCTTGAATACCAGACGAAGTTTGTTTCGTTTGGGAGGTTTGTGCCTTTTATCTTAGGAGACAAGGAGCGTCGGACTGAGAGGTTTGTGGATGGACTGAGGTCCAATCTGAAGAGTTTTGTGGCATCCCACTGTTGTACAGATTTGGCATCGGCGGTTAGGTGTGCCGCGGCAGTAGAGGCACAGCATGATCAGTCAGCCCGGGAGAGGGGACTAACTACTCAAGGGGTAGTTCGTGGCAGGGTATTGCACGTGGTCGGTCGTCAGATGCCGCTAGTTTCTCATTCAGACATATGCCCGATATGCGTGATAGAATGTCCCAACAAAGCCTTGACTTCATACAATCCATAGTCACTGATCTCCAGCTCCTTCGGACCTCTCCTCTTTTTCTTGGGTCTATCACCTCCGCTCACTCATCTCAGTCTCCTTTCTTCCAGTTGATGATGAACTTGTTGTCTTCTAATGCGTAGGTGTATGTGCTCTTCTCTTATTCGTATTAATAGTATACATATGTAGGAGTGGAACCTCTTGAAGAGCTTTTCCTTACCTATGTCCCTTAGCCAATGAAACCTGACTTTCCCCTTTGATTCTTTTGTTTCCTGCCTGGGCTCTTTGGTCTATCTCCGTGGGTCACTAAACTAACCTTCTCTGGTCCGCTTTGGCTATTGAACTAATATTCTACGAACCCCTAGGGCGAACTCGGAAAGTCCAACCCATGTATAATACACCCGACACTACAATCGTCTCTTCAATTGGGTCAAGCTTGCCATCAAACCCCTAGGCTACAAGCCAGTCAGTTTGACCAAATTGCGAATGGTATAAAAAATCATGAATAAGAAGAGCAACCGGTAAACGAGTGCGAAGGGAGCGAAGCAAAAATCCTTTTCCTTTTTAGGTAGGGACAAAAAGAAGGGATTGAGTCAAAAAGTAAAATAAGTAGTGCCACTGCATTGGAAGCAAATGAGAATGAAGACATATACAAGAAAGTATAGGGATCTCGTGGATCAGAAGCCATAGCCAACGTAATCAAGCCCTATGGATCCCCTCAATAATCAAACTGGGTATCAAAAAGATGACTCCCCCGTGAAGAGTCAGTAGTAGGTAGGCCTGGCTCCCTCTATCGTCCAAATGCTAGTCCCTCTTCTGGTGATGGTTGACCTACGCTTCTTGCTCCCGTCTCTCCTTTGACTATCTTTCGGTTGGGAAAGTCAACCAAATTACTCTCCGATCTGCTCTACTGAAAAAGGCGCAAGGGTCCAGGAAAGAAGAAATAGAGAATAATCTACCAAGGCCTCGTGAAAACGAGATTCGACATCCTTCACCACGCAGTACTAACCATCCGAGTACTGTAACGAGGCTGGGACTCATGCCAAGAACACGACTAATTAGTTGATCGGCTGCCTTGGGAACAACTAAAAAAGATACCAACCCAGAAAAGGCGGCAAGTTCAATAAATCCGGAAGGAACAAACAAATGAAAAAAGAATCCCGCTTCCATTTTGCTTTTGTCTTTAGTTTCAACACAGAGCAGCTAAGGAAGTTGAAGCTTGAACTGGACAATCTACAAAGTCCTACCAAGCTGGAGGAACCACGGGCTAAAGTTGAAAAAATAGCCGACCTTGTAAAGGTTTTGTAAAGGGCCCTCTTCCATCCGACGTTCTTGGGTTGCCTCCCCGTAGCAGTTTCTCCCTGGCGGTGGGGTGTGCCATCTAACCATGATGAGTCGAGGCTGAGAAAGCCATTGGACAGGGATTCCTACCCTTATTGCCGCATCAACTGGAAGTCTCCCGACTATTGCTTGAAGGCAGTGAAAGCTGACCTTCTTCGGAATGTACTGCTGCCATAATAATTTATAAAAAAATAGGTGCCTCAGGCCGGGAGAACCAAAGATCAGCTCGACGACACCTAATAGCTTGCCGAGTGCTCTTCACTGAGAAGGAGCCTATTCTGTTAGGTTGAAATACTAGCATATCAGTCCCAACCGTCAAGAAGATGGATGTGGATGATATCTCATGAAGGATGGGTTCCTTCTCTCAAACACACTCGAAGCTCAGTTATATCTTAGTGCATGGGAAGCTGCATCGAAGGTCGAGTGAAGACGATGCGTATGACGTTCGTCTGGAGCGAATCTTAACTGAAGGAAGGTTTAACCGAACGGATCGAAAGGTAAGCCTTGCTTCCCGAGCTTCTGTGACCGATGTGACTAAAGATTGAATTTTAGCCAATGAACCAAGAACTGATAGATGGAATTTATGATTTGGACATGGTGTAGGAGAAAGAAGAACAGTATAAAAAGCAGAGGGATTCTTCCTGGAAAGGAAGAAGAATTCGACACAGTTTGAAGGACGAGAGAACAATGAGTTGGTTCCAAGGAATTTCCCCAAAAAGTATGAATACCCTTTGCGGGATAGGTCAAAGGTGGGTAAGGAAGGTCTGCCATGGCAGATTTCTGCGTTCCATCGGAGTTCCACCAATTTAGATGAAGCTAAAAACTTTGTTTGGGTGGTATGTGAGCCGATCCAGCCTTTGTTTGAGCAGGTCGAAGAGAAGAGTTCTCCCGATCATGACGACGAAGGGAATTATATATATAAGCAAAGTTCGGAAGGATTGGTCGCCCCTTTCCCCTCTGCCCAGGCCCACGGATATCGAATAACCCGGGCAGATTTGATTGGGAAACTGAAGCAGGGGAGAGAGTCTCATCCTGAGTTAGGCCGTCAAGGAAAATTAGTCGTTCTAATGGTTATGAAGTGATGAATCAAGTGGTTGCCCCTTACCGCTCCGTGGGTAGCTGGGATGGTAGGCCCTTCGCTTCGCTTCAACTAGTTCAGTTTGAGTCTTTCTCAGGCATTGCTAGTAGGCAGAAAATCAGTAGTGCGTTAGCTTATCTGTTCATTTTCAAACAACCCTTGTTTGTGCTCCTTTATCTTTCTAAGCCGCGCAAGGAGTCTAGTTCAGCAAGGTCCGGGTGAGCTCGCTTGAAGTTGGGTCTTCTTGGTATGGTCTTGGACTAAAGTAGGCATTCTTTTCTGACTCTTACAGAGAGTTATAGTACTAGGATAGGATAGGTCTTCTCTTGACTCGTTCGCATATACCTCTTTCTTAGTCGTGTACACAATCTGACGACGATATATCCAATATCACTGACGAATCGAATAAGGAAATGCAATTGTCTATAAATACGTTAGCTAAGTATAATCATGTTCGAGTGTCGCATTTGATGGAGCAGGTCTTGATGCGAATCGATACATTATTGAAGGCAAAAGCCCCTCACAACTCTTCCAATGCGAAGTCCGGGATAACAAGTCTTCTCTGGGAGCAGCATCGTTTCGGTTTTCCGCAATGCATAGATTCGATCTTCCTAAGCAAAATCAACCAGGACAGCTACGACCAATCACTCTCTACTCTACCCTATGCCAAGGATAGAATCGTGATGGATGCGATCCCCAGGTCGCCGAATGAGTTATTGTCTGGCATTTTCTGTGATTGTTAATATGGCGGATTGAGTAAGTCAAATCTTACTGACCGCCGGGGTAGAGCGAGGCAATGAAATTGTTGATGAAGCAGATATCGTTAGTTGTTTCGATAATATAAAGCATGAGAGTCTTTTGGATAGCATAAATCAATATAAAAAATGACCAGTTTGCTCAGGTCATTTTTGCTTTCCTTAAAACATCAATCTTAGATAAAGATTGAAAAAACAACTCAACAAGAGGCGAAAGGGAATCCCACAAGTCCTTGTCACCCGTGCTCATGAACATCTTGGTCAATCAGTTTGATTTTGAAATGATCAAGTACCCCGAGAGCCTAATCAGCTATGCTCGTTATGCGGATGACTTCATGGGCGTAGCCACAGCGCCAAGTAAAGACAACGGAAACCTTCATCTCGAAAAGATGGCTTCATGACTCAGTTAGAGTTAGAGGTTCCAATAGAAGAGAGCATTGAGCAAGGTATGTAGTCGCTTTAGCGAAGCTTGAGGAGGGCCGATAACTCGGAATTCTGATCTCCATGTAGAAGCAATGAAAATTGTTTCAATGCTCCCCTTCAATGGGTCAAGAAAAAAATAATCTTTCTAGGTGTAAGGTGCAGAGCGAAAGCGAGAAACTACTACTTCGATTAAGAAAGACCAACTCCACTAGTCAAGCCGAGGTTTTTTCTAAACAACTCATCCGATAATCGAAAAATCGTTTTTCTCGATTCGCCACAAATCCGGGAAGTCATTCCATTCATGCCAGGATGGACTGGAAAGCTAGTACGCCAGTAAGACAATTCCAGTTCCAGTTCTTTTTTCTTCACTCTTAAAGCCTGTTGGAAAGGTAGTTGGATCAGGGGATAGCTACTTCTATTAAAGCAGGAGATGCGGCAGTCTAAAGCAAGTCAAATCCTGTAAGAAAAGCTTTGGTTCAACACCTTCTAATGGATAAGTTCCAAGAATTTTCCTAGTAGCTCATAGTTTTCCATTCCTACTACAATTCACTCCTATCTTTGGAAATAAATAGGCAATCAGCCTACCCTTCGACAGTTTGTTCTTGCCTTCGATCCTTCCAGCCTCGCTGGTTTGAAGTTAGAACCCAAGCCAGAGGAGAGGTTCTAAAAGAAAGCTAGCTTGACTAAAAGGAGAGGGTCCAAAGGAGGTCGACCAGTGGGAGAGGGTCCGAAGGAGCTCGATTGAAAGGAGAGAGATGAAGTGACATAGTCCCTCTACTTTGAGCAGGCAATATGATTTTCGGGCTAAGTCCGCATAGAGTACAACATTCGATTCCATAGGCATTCTGGCTTGATTCATCCTAGCCTTTAGCTTCTTTCTTTGTCAGTGCAGTGCCATATCAAGAAGGGAATAGTCCCAGTCAATCAGCAGCTTATTCTATTCATCGAAAGGGTTTGTTGACCAAGATTGTTGACCAATCTTTTAATTGTCACATTGGTCAGTTATGATTGGTCAATTGACCAATAACATATATTGTTAGTGAATTGGATGCTTGATGGTTCTGGTTGTTGTTATCGTTTCGGTTCCGGTTATTGGGTCTGACAGGCCAGGATACAAAGTTGAGCTGCTCCCCTTCTGTAGTGGTGTTGTTATTCTGGTTTCTTCTGTTGTTGAATCTAGGCTTTGTTTCAAACGGGTTCTGGAAGGTATTTGGGTTTGGACAATTTTGGCTCTGTGATAAAGCTGAGCGAAGGTAGTGAGGTCAGAAAGTGGAAGGATAGCCCGAAACTGGGGGGTATAATTATGGATTAAGATAGAGAACGCTTATGATTCGGGCATGACCACTGGGGACCGCGAGGCTAAATCGCGCCATTGACTGGCAAACTAGAAGAAAGATTCATTTGTTTTCATCTTTTTTGCGATCAAATCTGTCATCTTTGGCACATGGCCGATCAATTGACTGAACCTCTGATAGAATTTCTCAACCACTTTATCAAAGTCTGCTAGATCCGCCGCTGGTAAAGTGGAGAACCAGTGTCATGCCTCACCTTCAAGGACTTCTAGAATAATCCACCAGGAAAGGGTTGTCGTGCTCATGTGGGCGGGAATCCATCATGAATGCAGTGACATGATGACGAGGATCCCCACTGCCATTGTATGTACGGAATTTGGGAGGCCGAGTGGCAGCACAATCTTGGGCAAGAATGAGAAGTCTCGCATCTTGGCATGTAGCCTGTGGCTACTAATGAAATTGAGAAAAATATTGATGATATACCGAGCATGGGGGTTGGCCAGCGGATGGCTACACTTTGATTAGTATTATTTCGATTTCGTATGCAATGAAGGCGGGGGAAATCCCAAACAATGGATATAGGCTTCGGCCAATGGTGCTGTTTGAAGCTTTCGGAACCAAGAGAGGTGGCGCTATAGAGATGTTCCACAAACATCTTACTTGAAGCTCTGTGTAGAGTGCACTAAGCGAAGAGGCAACTCGAGGACCTACCAAGAAGGTGTTGGGATCCAGGCGGGACACGAAGAAAGCAGTGGAAACGAGGAACAAAATTATCCCGCTCGATGATCGCTGATCCGATTCGGAACGAAAAACTAAAACCGAAAACAACGGGAAGTAATCCGATTACCGTGCACAGATTTGAATCCACTTCCGTCTCGGTTCCGTTGAGGCGATGCCGTGAGCCGCACAAGCGTCTGGCCTCCAGAGGTATCCACGCGATTCTCCGTGGTGGTTCGTCCTCGATCCCTCGTCCGTATCAGCTCGCTCGTTGAAGATCCGTCGCCGCAACGATTGCCGAAAACCCACCGACAGGAATTCCCGACTTTTGGGAATCACGCGCGGCGGAGACGGAGACGGAGACAATCTCGGCGCCTCAAACGGGGTGCCCAGAGGAGGAGAGAGAAAGGGGGGATGACGGCCAGCATGGGGAAATCTTGGAGCTTGGCCCAAGGTTTCTCAACAACGCGTATATATATTAAGTTGGCGCGACTTTTCACAAAAGTCGCTGAGTTAATATAAATCCCACTTATGTACCACGAACTGAGAATCTTATTGCGTGTGACCCTCTAGGCTAATTTACCAGTCTGATTTTCAGCCCGTTAAGTCCAATAACTAGTTATTGACTTATTATAATTAATTAATATCTAGATATTAACTAATTACTTAACCGAATTAACATCGCATGTAAATTCGGTCGGACTTGTGATCAAGTTGGGTGCCAAGCAACACTGCATGATGCCGGAAGGCAATGGGGTTCAGCAACCCACTCATGGAACCTGTCCGTCCACAGTTACCGCGTGGCTATAATCCTTCGTTCGCACAATGCTCTCGAGTTAACCTAGGGTATGGTCAACTGTCAAACCCTAGATAGTCAACTCACTTGAATCAGACTCCGTTGTACAATATCCGAAAACCACTTTTCTGATATTGTTTCTGCTCTGGCCAGAGACTCCTGCAGATCTATTCTAGCATTCTCTCTTCAGTTACTTGAGAGCGAACGATCCTTTATTGAACACACAATCACCTTCGAAGGTCTTCCGTTGGACCCGATCCTTGACTATTAGAGATCCCGTGGATAGGGATTCGTAGGTTAAGGTCAAAGTCCAGAAGTCCACCGACAAGGTGTCTTTGGTGTCTCAAGTCCAAGGATCAACCACGCCACTGTGACGATGAATCAAGCCGATTGACAGTCAGGCAAATTACCATTCGGCGATTCATGTCGGATCAATTCAGTGAACTCATTCCCTAATGAGCACCTACAGGTTTACCATTGTGTCTCCACACTAGTAACTAACGAGATCAGTCACCCTCACCATATGAGCTGGAATAACCTGTACTAGTCTAACCGGATGTTTGATGTCCTTCTCAAACATCCTACGACTAGGAACAATTGAGAATATGTGTTTATAAGTCATCAGTCTCATTATTATGATCTCATCACAATCTGATGACTATTACACATATTCATGGACTTCATTATGCGCAATTATAAATATGCCAAACTACATAATGAATTTAATGTCATTTATCAGTGAACCAGATTGAAATAGGTGCTTTATGATTGGCTTAGAGGACACCTATATCCATCAATCTCCCACTTGGACTCAAGCCAATCACCTTCGCATTTGATCTCCACAAATCTTGGTGATGCTCACAAATCGTCTGCGACTAAGACTTGGTCAGGGATCTGCCAAATTATCTACAGATGGAATATTTTCCATACGTTATTTCCTCTTAATCCTTTGTCTCTGAACCTGTGAAAGAGCCTCAGAATGTTCTGCAACTTCTGAAGAGACCATGGCTCGATCACACAATTCATTGCTCCCACTATTATCCTACAATAATAGGATGGTATCAGAGACCTTTTATTACTGCATCTAGTTCAGGGATGAACCTTTTCATCCATACTGTTCTAATAACAGTATCACTAATTTATGTCGTCACCTTAATTTCGAGTTCTGGATTGGAACCATTCCAATCCATTCCTTTCTACTAGAAGGTTGAATCCATTATTTGACTTGAAATTTGAGTCAGTATGACCTCATAGTTTCAAATCATCCTCTCTATATACATGAATGCATTCTTAGCACTTCTCAAGCGCTTAATGATGCATTTCACTCTTGTATCCTTTAAGGAACCTTTTCTTCAAAGGAATAAATTTCATATCTCAACAATTGAGACTTGTTATGAAATTTATGCCAAACATCTTGACATACAGGTCAATATAATATCCTTACCGATCTATCTTAATAGATTCGTATTTCCAACACGTGGATATTATAACTAAACCTATTATGGAGGAAAACATGGTTAATAATGCTTTCACTAATAGTAACATCCTGTAGTCATTCTTAATGACTTTGATATTATTATCATAAAGCATTACTAAAGCGACCGTGCTCCCACTGTCCTTTTTTAACACACACAGTCCGTGATTATTCTTAATGATCACGTAATATCTGACAATTAAGTCAAAAACTGTTATTACAACTTTGGAAAGTTTTAGTTTTATTCAAAATAATCTTTTGAAATCATAACTTGCTTCCTGGACATTTTAAAAGCTTTAAAGGTGTATCATATACATCTTTACCTCAATCACATTGAGTGGACGCCTTTAATATCCAACTGTCATCATCTTATGATTGGCAGTATAGATAAGTAGAATTCTAATAAACTTATCAATCTCAAAGTTGTAATGACAGAGAGTATCATTATCATAAATTTTAGATCATAATCTATTTTGAGCTCCTCTCATCTTGCTAAATTAGATATGTCAAACATATCATTCTAGTCACTGAGAGAATCTCAAAAAAATCTATGAAGCTCTCTGATGTGTGTCATGAGTGGTTCCAAACAACTAAAGATTATCTAATAATCTTATGTTAACTTGTGAATCCAGAACATCTTCTAATTTTATCAGCTCCCACTGTCTCATCTGAGGATATATTCCTCTTCATACAAGATAGCTTTCAGGACAACAATTATTTCATTATCGCCTGGCTAATAACTGTAGTGTCTAAACTCTTTAGACATTCATAAATTCACATCACGATAATACTTGACTTTAAAAACAGGTTTGTTCATAATTCACATCTCATATGAATTATTTGATTTCCATATCTTATATGAACACACACTGACTTATTTGGAATCATCTTTAAAGTATGGACATCTAATGTTCATACTCATGTTCAAAAAAGATAAGAATTAGGCAAATCTTATTATGTATTGCACCATATCTTAATAAGGTACAATTCCTCATTCTATCATATTGCTATGATGCACAATGAGGATTAATCGAGTGAGGATACAATTATCCTCTTAATGATTTATGTGAATCATATACTAAAGTATCAGTTTCTTTGATCAAATCAAAAAAATTCTAATACTTCATATTGATCTTATACCTTAATCTCTCAGATGCATTAGACTTGTACTACATTAAGTACATATAGCCGAATCATTCCAAGTGTAAACTATAAGGTAAGGATATTGAGCTGTTTGCATCAATATGTATTAGCATCAATAATTTCTTATTGTACAACTCTGTGTACAATATCATAGATAATCAGGATTCACATAGTTCATTTCTATAGGAGACTTGTGAACATTCATCATATGAAATGTCACTTCAAGAATCTATAGTGCATTGACTAATTTGAACAACTATTGTTCCTTTTCAGCCAACGTTATTCACTTTTACAATTCTTGATATCTTATGCAACTAAATAACAATTATTCAGTTTCATTTTAGACTCCTATAGATATACAAAGATTTACTGTCAGACAGCAACCTATGAATATCATGAACAATAGTTGAGTCTAACTCAACACTTACATTTTCTCGATTTCCTTTTACTTGTCTAAATCTGCACACTATCGCAGCTCTGAGAACCATTTTCAATATCTCATATTGGATACGCTAATTCTCCAATAGACATACAAAAGTTGATAATAAGAATATCTGAAACTTCTTTCAAGTTTCATATTTATTTTGCCAATATTCTTATATTGGTTGCAGTGGGAGAACTGCTACTTCTCTTTCTCAGCTGACCTTCCTACATCCTTTCAGGTGTGGATTCGATCGTTTAAAATCTTACCACTTGCCTTTCTCAAAAGCACATCATAAATATCTCTTCCTTTTGGTCTATCCAAATAAGAGATTTCATGATAATCATTGCCTTTCAGAAAGGCATACTATGAGTACCTCTTCACCTTGGTCTATCTAAGTAAGAGGATTCATGATACCTGATTAGGATAGTGACTTTCACTCTCCCCTAAAGACATTCTTTAGAGTTTTATAGTCAGTCTGAGTTTGAGAAGTATTGGCATCCAACATGCCAACATCTCGAATAGCTGACATTTTAGTGAACTGAAGGAAATAACGTGATTTAAGCAGATAGTTCTTATAATTCAATTATGGTCTTTTACTTTGAATTATTTATCACTATTTTTCGACGGACTGTATAACCTTCAGGTACACAGAACGGAAGACTCCGACGGTTTCCTAGTGAGGATCAGAATCTCTAAGAATCACAGTATGACCTCGGGTAAACACATAGTATCATACCATTATCTTAGAGCAACTATTTCATGGTAATTGCAACTCCTTGTAATATTCGATCTTATTTCGGCTCCCAGGTCTTTAATGGTCCCGGGTAAACACAGTAGACCATTATCCCTGGTCTAAGCTTTACCATCAATATGTGACAGAGTAGAGTAAGAATGCAGCTCCCGGGTAAACGCGAGGATAGCTACACCGTTCCTCTATTCCAATCTCAAGGCATCATAATGCCATAGTTAATAGTCCTTTCATCAGATGGTGGCGGATCTCGGGTAAACACATAGAAACTGCCATCACTAAATCAAGTTCTAAGAACTATATTGATCGAGAGCCACGCGGTACATTCTCAATTACTCGCGCTCCGGCTTAGACTTTATATTGAATTTGTTGTTTATATTAAGTTGGTCTCATCCTAGGTGATAGTTTATAAATATATCGAATATATTTAACTATACATGTTCATTATGTGGTCATAGACAGCACGGTGATTAACTTGAGCCGAACAATTAATCACAAAGACTATATAACATTTATATAATCTAAATATACAAACACATAGCCACTGGTGATCTCATCTCCTGTCGCCTTCCTGGTTGCATTTGTGGATTATCCTCGCCTTTCTTTGGCCGGCGCGATCAATTACAAATAATATTAATTTTGAAATAATTTCAAATACAAATAAATTGTAAGAGGAAGCCTTATGACCGAGTACAATGATAGAGGGAGATAGAATTACAATGGAATGAGAAAGAGAGGGAGACACGCAGGTCTCATTAATTAACACTTAATTAATGTACATCACATCCGATAACAATCCACATAATCACACACCATCACATTATATGAAATTTAACTAAGGGCATGTCCATGACCACCACAAATTTTAACCATCCACACATAAAGCACATCACATGAAGGCTAAAATTTTGAAAATTATAATAATTTTGGCTTTCTTTAAACCTGGGTAGCAATCAAAATTGGATAATTTGAATTTTCAAAAATCTTATTTTCTAACATGCAATAAATCTAGTTTAAAGCATTAAACACATCAACATGTGCACACAAAGCTAAAATTAAAATTCTAAAATATTCCATGCAAAATTTAAAACAATTCTAAATTAATTAATCTAACACTTAGATTAATATTAAATCACATTAATAACAATTATTAATGCGAAACAATCTAACATTTAGATAGAATTAAAAATTCCTAAATAACACTTATAAAAGAATTAATAATTCCTGTTATAATTCATTAACAACTCCTTGTTAATAAAACCCTTTTATTAAAAGATATTTCTTAATAACAATTAATAAGAAATAATAATTAGAACATTTCTAATTAAAATAGTCTAACAACTTAGACTTAATTTAATCTTTTAATAACTTATATAAAAGATCAAATTCCAAGTAGATTAGATCAATAATAACTATAATTGAGAGATCCTTGAGAAATATAATTAATTATCTCAATAACTATTATTGAGAGTTTGAAAATAAATATATAAATCCTTAACAACTGTTATTAAGGGTTAATTCTCAAGAATTAATAAACACATTAAAAATAGTCAATTAAACACTTAATAACTTTTATTAAGTGCTCCTCAATTATAAAAATAATTTCCTAACAACGATTGCCAAGATATTATAAATATCCATTCAGACAATTAAAATAGCAATTAACAACAATTGTTAATCAATTTTAAAGTCAAAACAATAATCTACTCAGTCAATCAATTAACAACATTTATTAATAATATTTAAGATCATATCTTAAATATTAAATAACAACAATCGTTAATTGAAATTAAAATTATTATCTTAATCATTAATAACAACAATTGTTAATAATTAATTAAGATGCCATTTTATATGAATAACAACACTTGTTAATTATAAAGTAAGATCACATCTTAATACATAATTCCCCTTTATTTATGATCAAATATTAAATTATAATCCCCTTTATTAAGATCATATCTTAATAATCAGTAACAACATTTGTTAGTTAATAAATTAAGATCATATCTTAATAAATTAACCTATCATTAAGATTAAATCTTAATAAACCCATTTAACTGAAAATAAGAAATTTATTTTTTTTTAAAACTATTTTAAACAAAAATTAATTATGTTATTCAATTTAAATGGGTAGGGTTCATAATAATAAAAGGGTCGTGGGGAAATAGGGGTTAAATGGGTGATAAAATGTTAAATTGATCATTTAAAGGCAATCATATGCATCATACTCATGTTTTTATCTGCAAAATAGCATGAAATGATAGATAATTGTGTAATAAGTCCAACGGTACCAATTTCATCAAATTCTGACTTAAAAACATCGTCATTTCATGTGATTAAAGGAGCATAGCGCATTTGCGGTTTTTCGACAAAACCGAGACGAAATGAATAAATATGATGATATTTTTATGATAATGCGCTAAATTATATTTATTTTGTGTGAACAGGACATGCCGATGAGGCAGTGCAGCTGGTGGAGTTTCCGGAAATTTGGGAAAGGTCTAGTATGCGGATTTCAACTAAAACAGGGGTAAAAATACAATTTGATTCCTTCCTTCGCTGGAGTTTCCCAAAACCCACTATTTCCTTCCGTCTCTCCAATTTCCTAAACACATCCCTTCCTTTATTTTAAAAATCATTTCTCTCTCTCGTTTTAGAAATTTGAATCATATTTCTTCTCCAGTTTCCTCTCTTCTCAGCCTCTCCCACGTTTTTCGGCAGATCCTCCTCCTTTTCCAACTCAAACCCGTAGCTTCTCTCCTCTCCAGCCGGCTACTCCTTCTCCTCTCTATAAATCTTCCTTCCCGCAGCTTCTCTTTCTCCCTCTCTCGCTAGTTTCTCTCCCGTATTCTCTCTCTCTAGTTATCTTTCTCTCTCTCTTCTAACCCGCAGCCCTTCACTGCCTCCTCTCTCTCTCTTCTAACCCGCAGCCCTTCACTGCTTCCTCTCTCTCTCGGACTCTCCCTCTTTCTCTTCCCAGCATTCTTTCTCTTCCTCTCTCGTTTTGTTTTCACAGCCGACTCTCCCTCTTTCTTCTACTCTCCGCAGCACTCTTTCTCCCTGGTTCTCTCTCCCTCTTCTCAGCAACTCTTCCACGTCCAAGGTGAAGCCCATGCATGCCTCCACGCTACACCTGTAGCTCCCCACGTCCAGCTGTTCCATGCAGCAGCAGCTCCTGCAAGCAGCGGCCAGCACCAACACACTAAGCCGGCGTGCCCAGAACCAGCAGCTTCACGGCTGCGGTGAAGCCCTTCCCCACGCGAACCAATTGCCGGCAGCTCCTTCCTCTTCTTGCATGCAGCAACCACAAGTCGGCAAGCTCCACGGGCTTCTTCCAGCGGAACCAACAGCAACTCCGCGCCAGCTGAAGTGAAGCCAGCCTCCTCCTGCAAGTTCCTTCCTGTCCTCCACGCGTTGTCTGCAGCATTCTTCCCATCCTCCACCAGCATCCAGCAGCTAGCAAGACCCACACGGCACCTGCATGCATGCCCGTTGAAGCCCGGTGCTTCCTCCTCACCTGTCCACGCACCAGCAGAAGCTCCAGCGCACCACCAGCAGCTGCTCGTCCAGCTTCCTGAAGCTACCAAGCAAGTCCACGTGCAAGCCAGCTCCCAAACTCCTCTAGCATCCACCAGCTCCAGCAGCATTCTTTTCCAAGCACACCACGCAGCAGCCTACTTCGTCAAGCAAGCCCAGCATCAGCAGCAACATCCACGCAGCTGCTTCCTCCATGCATGCAGCCCGGTGAAGCCAACAACCTGCAGCAACCACGTACACCAGCTTGCCAGCAACGGTAGCAGCCTTCCTCCTATTCTCCACACACCTGCTGCACCTTCAGCGGCAGCAACCCAACCTGCATGCGTGGAAGCCAGCAACTTCTTCCTCCTTCCATGCACGTGGCCAGCAGTTGTTCCAACCGAGCTCCACGCGCCTGCAGCAAACCACTCCAATTTTGTGATTCTTTAATTAGGGGTAGTGTTGGTATTATTTAGTTAGTTTTTGGTTATTTAATTAGGATTAGTTCTTGATTAGTTGTTGTTTAATTAATTATTAGTTGTTTAATCAGGTTATTTGATTCATGATAATTAATGATTTATACCTTTAAACAATAGTTTGTCTTTGATGTAATAATTTTCTTTGTCGTGCTTATTTTCCATATATGTTTGTGGTTAATTTCTGAAAAAGAAAAGAAAAAAAAAGATTTGTTTAATTAAAGTAATTATATTTTTAAGTAGCATTAGTTAATTGAGTTTTAGCTTAATTAAGTAATTAGTTATTCAAATTCTCATCTATTTTTAGATAACTAGATTCCAAAGTTTTCAAAATTAAAATTCTAACTCCCTGTGGATCGACTCGGACTCACCACTATTAATTTTCAAAATTTGATTTGAAGATTGCGGGAGAAAGGTACGTGTTTCAATTTTTAGCAAGTCATTCATGATTGCATCAACACACCTTGCATTGACTTGTTGCCTTGTATTGCATTCAAAAAGACTTTAAGGGCAGCAACTTTAACCACATAAGGTAGGGATTTGATCACCCTTCCTTAGCCCACAAATCACCTTCCTTGCATTGGCATTTCCTAATCTAACTAAAAGCAAGTCGAAAGAGAATCTAGGGTTTACACCGTGAGTGGTTTAAATCTCGGGTTGCCTCCATTTTTGGCAACGTTGTTTAGGCTAGAGGTAAAAAGGCAAACGTCTAAGCGGGAAAGTAGTTCTCTAATTAGGTCCCTACGAAAGTAGGGGGAGCCTCCCACTACCCCACCTCTTACCTGGCCGTTGACTGATTGTGGTTGTGACTTGAGGTGGACTCCATTCACCTTGTAAGAAAATTCACATAGAGAGTCTAGGTTAACATTAGATCATTAGGATAATTTGTTTGTCAAAAGTGTCTGCATTTAAAAAAAAAAGAAAAACAAAACAAGAAATAGAAAACAAAATTCAAATCCATCCTCTCTCTATCAGTCCTAGTGTATGCAAGGTAGGAGATCTCAAAACCCTAACCTTCTAGGACCACTTGCTGAAATAGAAAGAATTCTACATCAAAGAAATCCACCACAAGATCCAATGGCTGATAATCAGGACCCACCAAAGCAAATGAAGGACTATTTCATTCCAAATCGATATCAACCTTCATCTTGTATTCATCTTCCTCAGAATCCAGCCAATCAATATGAAATCAAATCTAGCACCATTCAGATGCTCCTATCCTTTTATGGGAATACTAATGAAGATCCTTATAAGCATCTGGATGAATTCCTAGAAATCTGTTCCACGGTGAAGATCCATAATTTCACCGATGATGGCCTTAAATTGACCTTATTTCCCTTTTCATTAAAGGACAAGGCTAAATATTGGTTGGGAACCATAGGAAGGCCCATTAGGACATGGGAAGAAATGCAGAAGGAATTTCTCAAGAAGTTCTATCCCATCGGGCGGACCAATACCATGAGACGGGCCATCACGAGTTTTACCCAAACTCACGGGGAATTGATCCATGAATCTTGGGAAAGACTGAAAGAATTGCTTAGAAAATGCCCTCATCATGGGCTTTCAAAATGGCAAATTGTCCAAGCATTCTATGAAGGATTGTCTGAACAGTTCAGACAGATGGTGGATGCTTCATGTGGAGGGACGTTTATGATGGAAAATGAAGATGAGGCCTATGATCTGTTTGAGATGTTAAGTAAAAATTCCATCAATCATGCCTCATTATCATCTTATGAAAGGTCTGTTGGGCCATCTAAACGGACTGGAATGTATGAACTTAAGGCCCGCGGAGAGCCCGAATCTAAAATGGACATAAATCTTATTAATCAGAAATTGGATAAGGTAGACATCTTGGCCCAAAAACTAAACCAACTCTTGGCCCTAAACAAGCAAGAGCCTACTTACCCAACACAATATAGTCCATATGAAGGCCCATCTTCTTCTAATCATGACATTTGTGCCTTATGCGCAAGTCCAACCCATCAAGTGAATGAATGCCCAACTGCGGCCCAACTTCCACCATTCATTCAAGAACAAGTTCAGGCTGCCCAGGGATTCTCCAGGCCCAATAATGATCCATTCTCAAATACTTACAATCCTGGCTGGAGAAATCACCCTAATTTCTCTTGGAAGAATCAGCAGGCCCCATTACCAATGTCCCATCCTCCCATGCATCAAGCCCAAAAGCCACAGAATTCCTTTCAACAGCAATCTAATTTCTATGGAAATGTTCAGGCTAGGGGATCTCAAGCCCAATTTTCTCAACCGGCCCAGTATCAATCAGGTCAACCGGCCCACTACCACTCATTCCAATCAGGACAGCCAACCCAATACCATCCTCCACCCACTTACTAACAACCTCCTCAGCCCAACTTTGATGATAAATTCACTCAACTCCAACAACTGATTTTGACCCAGCAACAATCCATTGCTAAGTTGGAAAGTCAAATGGGCCAACTAGCTGAGGCCGCGATGAGAAGAGAAGTAGGCCAACTTCCTAGTCAACCCGTTGCCAATCCAAGGAATCAACCTCCGGGTTTTCCACAGCAATCGGGCCTTTTACCTCAGCCTGGCCCGATACCACAACCTAAACGGCCACAATTTGAGAATGCTAAAGCCATTTCAGCCCTTAGGAGTGGGAGAAGTTTAGAAAAATCACATGCAGATGGAGAGTTAGCTAAAGGTTCCACTGATGGGCCTCAAGAAATTGAAAGTGAGAGTGAAGATGTACCCATCATAGAGAAGTTGGAGGAGGATCTGAAAGGAAAAGGGAAGATTGATGAAGGCCCAAGTTCTTATAAACCTAGGGTGCCATTTCCTAATGCCTTGTTAGCTAAGCCCAATACCAGGAAGAAACTGGCCAAGAATGAGGAGTTGTTGGATTTGTTCAAACAAGTCCAAATTAATATTCCACTCCTCGATGCCATCAAGCATGTGCCAGCTTATGCTAAGTTTCTCAAGGAATTATGTACTCCACGAAGAGAATCTAGAATGGCACCCAAAAAGGTTCGGCTTTCCGAGGATGTTAGTGCAATTGTGATGAATCATTTACCCAAGAAGTTAAAGGATCCTGGAGCACCTCTAATTTCATATGACTTAGCTGGAGTTACATTTGATAGAGCTTTATTGAATCTAGGTGCGAGTGTAAATCTATTGCCAACAGCCATTTATGAAAATTTTGATATTGGAGAATTAAAGCCCACATCCATCATCTTGCAGTTGGCTGATAGGTCTGTGAAAACTCTATGGGGATTAATCGAGGATGTTATTGTGAAGGTTCATGATTGTTATTTTCCCGTAGATTTTCTTATTCTGGATATGGCATTACCTGAGGAACTCATTCACACTCCGATCATCCTAGGTCGTCCATTCTTAGCCACTGCCAAAGCTAATATAAATTGTGAAACCGGCATAATGGACATTTCATTCGGGGGTCAAAAGGTCCAGATTAATGTCTTCAAAGCATCTCAATACCCAGATCATGAAAAAGAATGCCACACTATTGATATATTGGATAATCTGGTTGAAGAAAATGAGATGTCCACATATGACCTTTTGGAGGAAGCCAACACTCTAAAGGACTCTCCTGGCCCATCAACATCTTGGCCCAAGGTTGAACCTTTACCAGCCTTACAATCTGAGCCCGCTTTGCCATCTTTAGAGGAACCTCCTGAGCTTGAACTCAAACCATTACCTGAGTCTCTCAAGTATATCTTTTTGGGCCCGGACCAAACTCTCCCGGTCATCATTGCGGCAAATCTCGCATCGCCGCAGGAGGCCCAATTAACCGAGGTCCTCAAAGACCACAAGGGTGCTATTGGATGGTCGGTGGCAGATTTAAAGGGAATTAGCCCGTCCATTTGCATGCATCACATCTATATGGAAGAGAATTCTAAGCCTAGTCGGGAGATGCAAAGGCGGCTTAACCCCAAGATGAAAGAAGTGGTGAAGAAGGAAGTTGTGAAATGGCTGGATGCGGGTATTATTTACCCAATATCAGACAGTAAATGGGTCAGCCCAACTCAAGTGGTACCCAAGAAATCTGGATTAACAGTTATTAAGAATGATCATGGAGAAGAGGTACCCACTAGGCTCACCACGGGATGGAGAGTGTGCATTGATTACCGAAAGTTGAATCTCATGACTAAGATGGACCACTTTCCACTCCCCTTCATGGACCAGATTCTGGAAAAGTTATCGGGCCAGAAGTACTTCTGCTTCTTAGATGGGTATTCCAGGTATAATCAAGTGGCCATTTACCCGGAAGATCAAGAAAAGACCACCTTCACGTGCCCTTATGGCACGTTTGCTTTTAGGAGAATGCCATTCGGATTATGCAACGCACCAGCCACATTTCAACGGTGCATGATGGCTATCTTCTCCGATATGGTGGGAGAATTCCTCGAAGTTTTCATGGATGATTTCTCAATCTTCGGAGACTCTTTTGAAAATTGCTTGGAAAATCTTAAATAGGTGCTTGCACGATGCATAGACACCAATCTGATACTTAGCTGGGAAAAGAGCCATTTTATGGTTCGCGAGGGCATTGTTTTAGGCCACATTGTGTCTGAAAGGGGGATAGAGGTAGATAAAGCTAAGATCGATCTCATATCCAATCTTCCTCCTCCCACCTCGGTCAGACAGATCCGTTCATTCCTTGGCCATGCCGGTTTCTATCGTCGGTTTATCCACAATTTCTCTCAAATTGCCCGGCCCCTAACTCTTCTCTTAGCTAAGGATGTCCCGTTCCAAATGGATGAATCTTGCATCAAGGCATTTAATTCTCTGAAGGAATCTTTAACCAAACCCCGATTCTTCAATCTCCAGATTGGTCTTTACCCTTCGAAATCATGTGCGATGCCTCTGATTATGCTATCGGTGCGGTTTTGGGACAAAGAATCAACAAATGTCCCGTGGTGATATATTATGCAAGTCGCACCCTTGCCGATGCGTAAATGAATTATACCACCACAGAAAAGGAATTATTAGCTGTGGTTTTTGTTCTAGAAAAATTCAGATCGTATCTTTTAGGGGCAAAAGTCATAATCTATTCTGATCACTCAGCTCTGAAATACCTGTTAACCAAGAAAGATGCAAAGCCTAGGCTTATTAGATGGATCTTACTCCTTCAGGAATTCGATTTGGAAATTCGGGATAAGAAGGGTTCTGAGAATGTGGTAGCTGACCACCTATCCCGAATTCGGATCTCTGAAAGTACACCAATCACTGATTCCTTTCCTGATGAGCATCTACTGACCATTTCTCACACTGTTGCACCATGGTATGCTCATATTGTCAATTACAAGGTGACTAATCAGCTTCCGGAAGGATGGACTAAAAGTGAAAAGGACAAATTCTTTTCTCAGGAAAAATATTATTTCTGGGAGGATCCTGAATTATTCAAATTATGTCCTGATCAAATCATTAGGCAATGTGTTCCTGAAGAAGAACAACAGAGTGTTCTCAACTTCTGTCATAATCTAGCTTGTGGGGGCCATTTCTCAGGAAAGAAAACTGCAGCCAAAGTCCTGCAAAGCAGTTTTTACTGGCCCACAGTTTTCAAAGATACCCATCAATTTAGCAAAACTTGCCTCCGATGTCAGGCTGTAGGAAATATGGCGAAAAGGGATATGATGCCACTCAACCCAATATTGGTGGTAGAAGTCTTTGATGTTTGGGGAATTGACTTTATGGGACCTTTTCCACCCTCTTTTGGACATACATATATTCTGGTAGCGGTGGATTATGTCTCAAAATAGATTGAAGCAGTAGCCACCCGAACCAACGATCATAAAGTGCTCATTAAATTCATTCAGACGAATATCTTTTCTCGGTTCGGGTGGCCTAAAGCTATCATAAGTGATGGGGGAACGCACTTCACGAATTACCAGTTTCGAGCTTTGCTTAAGAAATATGGGATTAATCACAAAGTAGCTACCCCTTATCATCCCCAAACCAGTGGCCAAGTGGAAGTTTCCAATAGAGAGATTAAGAATATTCTGCAAAAGTCCGTTAGGCCTGATAGAAAAGATTGGTCTGAAAGATTGGATGATGCTTTATGGGCTTATCGGACCGCTTAAAACTCCTATTGGCATGTCTCCTTATCGCCTGGTTTTTGGAAAAGCGTGCCACCTTCCTGTGGAATTGGAACATAGGGCTTATTGGGCTATCAAACAAGTCAATCTGGACCTAGCCCAAGCTGGTTCCCACCGCACCTTACAACTGAGTGAGTTAGAAGAGTTGCGCAATGAGGCCTATGAAAATTCAAAGATTTATAAAGCCAAAACTAAAGCTTTTCATGATAAACATATTGTGAGAAAATCATTTCTTCCAAATCAGAAAGTTTGGCTATTTAACTGTAGGCTCCGCTTATTTCCAGGAAAACTGAAATCCAGATGGGATGGACCATTCGTGATCGTTAAAGCCTTCGATCATGGAGCTGTTAAAATTCTGAATCCCAAGAGTGGGAACACTTTTACTGTTAATGGTCAACGGTTGAAACAATTCATTTAAAATCTTCAAAATGAGTCACCTGAATCCATAGAACTGAGTGATCCACATTAACTGAACTTCCGTCTGGCTGAAGACGATAAACTTAGCACTTGTTGGGAGGCAACCCAATATTTTACTTCAGTTTTTGTATTTCTTTTAGGTCCCTGAGCAGCAATCGCCGTGGGTACGTCGCATCCTCTTCATTACAGGTTGTTTCGCTCCTTTACAAATTCTCTTTTGGCTGCGTGTTTTCCATATCTTTTATGCCATTGAGGACAATGTCAATCAAGTTGGGGGGTGGGGCAATCAATTTGATATGCATTTATCTTTTGAAGAAAACTGATATCTTTCACTGAAAAATGGTCAAATTTTTTCCAGAACTTCTTTTCACATCCTAGGAAAATTGCATGAAAATCATATTTCATTAAGTAAATCTTAAACAAATCAGTTTTCTGTTAGTCACATTGGTTAAAGAGCCTTTAAAGTTTAAATATCCCACTTTATAAAAATCCATGGCAGGATGATTTTCACACACACACGGCAACTTAGAATAAATGAAAGATTTTAAAAGTATAGAATTGCTGGAATTAACCTCAAGGATAAGACTACTTATTCTAATTTTTCTTTTGGGTTGAACGAAAGGAATGTGTAGGATCCGTAATAGAGGATTGTCCCACTCAGCACTCTAAAAGAGGCGGTCATTTAAAATGGACAACGGTAAACACTAAAGGCAATAGAAGGCGGTAAAAGAGCTAAAGGAAGGTAGGTGGCAAAAAGTACGCACCTCCCCTCAAGCAATTCAAAGAAAGTGGCAAAAAGTACGCTAAAATGTCCATCGTACCAAAAATATGATCAAGTCGTGAAAAGTGCTGAGTTGGGACGGGAACTGAAAAACGGTCCTCACTTACTGATCGGGAAATCTTTTATTCTCTTCTCCTCCCCAAGTAGTCTTATCTAAAGGGTAGTAAAGGTAAGAATATACCAGAAAGGTCGGAAACGAGTTCTAAGTGTGTCAAATTTCATGCACAATCACCTGTCTGAATCAAAATATTGTGGGATATGAAAACTTTTAGCTGAACCAATCGGCTACCACTTCAATTGATTTTGAAAGATACTACAAATGAAGCATGATAATTCATTGTTTGTCCTTACTTTTCCTTATTTGCATTGCTAAGGGACTAGCAATGAGTAAGTTGGGGGGTGTGATAAAATGTTAAATTGATCATTTAAAGGCAATCATATACATCATACTCATGTTTTTATCTGCAAAAAATAGCATGAAATGATAGATAATTGTGTAACAAGTCCAACGGTACCAATTTCATCAAATTCTGACGTAAAAACATCGTCATTTCATGTGATTAAAGGAGCATAGCGCATTTGCGGTTTTTCGACAAAACCGAGACGAAATGAATAAATATGATGACATTTTTATGATAATGCGCTAAATTATATTTATTTTGTGTAAACAGGACATGCCGATGAGGCAGTGCAGCTGGTGGAGTTTACGGAAATTTGGGGAAGGTCTAGTGTGCGGATTTCAACTAAAACAGGGGTAAAAATACAATTTGATTCCTTCCTTCGCTGGAGTTTCCCAAAACCCACTATTTCCTTCCGTCTCTCCAATTTCCTAAACACATCCCTTCCTTTATTTTAAAAATCCTCTATCTCTCTCGTTTTAGAAATTTGAATCATATTTCTTCTCCAGTTTCCTCTCTTCTCAGCCTCTCCCACGTTTTTCGGCAGATCCTCCTCCTTTTCCAACTCAAATCCGTAGCTTCTCTCCTCTCCAGCCGGCTACTCCTTTTCCTCTCTATAAATCCTCCTTCCCGCAGCTTCTCTTTCTCCCTCTCTCGCTAGTTTCTCTCCCGTATTCTCTCTCTCTAGTTATCTTTCTCTCTCTCTTCTAACCCGCAGCCCTTCACTGCCTCCTCTCTCTCTCGGACTCTCCCTCTTTCTCTTCCCAGCATTCTTTCTCTTCCTCTCTCGTTTTGTTTTCACAGCCGACTCTCCCTCTTTCTTCTACTCTCCACAGCACTCTTTCTCCCTGGTTCTCTCTCCCTCTTCTCAGCAACTCTTCCACGTCCAAGGTGAAGCCCATGCATGCCTCCACGCTGCACCTGTAGCTCCCCACGTCCAGCTCTTCCACGCAGCAGCAGCTCCTGCAAGCAGCGGCCAGCACCAACACACTAAGCCAGCGTGCCCAGAACTAGCAGCTTCACGGCTGCGGTGAAGCCCTTCCCCCACGACATTGCCGGCAGCTCCTTCCTCTTCTTGCATGCAGCAGCCACGAGCCGGCAAGCTCCACGGCCTTCTTCCAGCGGAACCAACAGCAACTCCGCGCCAGCTGAAGTGAAGCCAGCCTCCTCCAGCAAGTTCCTTCCTGTCCTCCACGCGTTGTCTGCAGCATTCTTCCCATCCTCCACCAGCTTCCAGCAGCTAGCAAGACCCACACGGCACCTGCATGCATGCCCGTTGAAGCCCGGTGCTTCCTCCTCACCTGTCCACGCACCAGCAGAAGCTCCAGCGCACCGCCAGCAGCTGCTCGTCCAGCTTCCTGAAGCTACCAAGCAAGTCCACGTGCAAGCCAGCTCCCAAACTCCTCCAGCATCCACCAGCTCCAGCAGCATTCTTTTCCAAGCACACCACGCAGCAGCCTGCTTCCTCAAGCAAGTCCAGCATCAGCAGCAACATCCACGCAGCTGCTTCCTCCATGCATGCAGCCCGATGAAGCCAACAACCTGCAGCAACCACGTACACCAGCTTGCCAGCAGCAGCAGCAGCCTTCCTCCTATTCTCCACACACCTGCTGCACCTTCAGCGGCAGCAACCCAACCTGCATGCGTGGTAGCCAGCAACTTCTTCCTCCTTCCATGCACGTGGCCAGCAGTTGTTCCAACCGAGCTCCACTCGCCTGTAGCAAACCACTCCAATTTTGTGATTCTTTAATTAGGGGTAGTGTTGGTATTATTTAGTTAGTTTTTGGTTATTTAATTAGGATTAGTTCTTGATTAGTTGTTGTTTAATTAATTATTAATTGTTTAATTAGGTTATTTGATTCATGATAATTAATGATTTATACCTTTAAACAATAGTTTGTCTTTGATGTTATAATTTTCTTTGTCGTGCTTATTTTCCGTATATGTTTGTGGTTAATTTCTGAAAAAGAAAAGAAAAAAAAAGATTTGTTTAATTAAAGAAATTATATTTTTAAGTAGCATTAGTTAATTGAGTTTTAGCTTAATTAAGTAATTAGTTATTCAAATTCTCATTTATTTTTAGATAACTAGATTCCAAAGTTTTCAAAATTAAAATTCTAACTCCCTGTGGATCGACTCGGACTCACCACTATTAATTTTCAAAATTTGATTTGAGTGAGCCGGATAAATTGAGATTGAACGTTTTCATGAGTGTTTAACGACGCACAATTCGAAACGATCAATGGGCTAGGTGGCATATGGGCTAACATGGCCCATTAGGGAGGGGTTAGTGGCTTGGGCCAGAAGGTTGGCCTGCGTATCCTGGTCCGAGCTAGGTCGGCCCCTGTGGGGCGCCTGGGCTCGAGCCAGGCACCACTTGGCCCAGCTAGGTCTGGTGCCTGGCGCGTCGGCCCGGGCCCAGCCGCCCCCCCGGTTGGGCCGGCTCGGGACCGGCCGGTCCAGGCATTTCAGCGCCCGGCTCACCCAGCTTAGGGTTTGTTCCCCTCCCCCTTTTGCAGGCTTTCCAGTGGCGGTTGGGCGGCACCGCCGCCGGCGCCAGCAATAGGGCCGGCCGGAATCTGCAGGGGGGGGTTGCCCCCTTCGTCTCCAACGCCGGCAATGGCCGGCCGGCGAGCCGTTGCCGCTGGTTTCCCCTTCCAAAACCTGCAGTTTCCAACTCCATTCCCAGCCGCCGCCGCCCCTTGCAGGTCTTCTCCGGCGCCGTTTATGGTAAGGCTGGTCGGAGGTAGCAAGGAGGGGGGTTCTTGTACCTTCCCCGACTCCGGTGGTTGTCGGCCGATGAGCCAATGGTGTCGTTTTCCCCAAAGTCCGACGGTTAAAACCATTTTTTAACCATGGCCTAGTTCTTCTTTTGTTCTTCCAACTCCGGCCTCTGGCCACACCAGGGAAGGACAAGTATAGTTAGCTGGTCATACCAGCAAGGTAAAAGTGGTGCCCAATCACCATAAAATCCACTCTGAAGCCCATGAATGCGGTTGTTCATCACCATGAATAACCTTACGAAAACCCCATTAAAATAGATTTTCCCTCGCAGAATAATAATCAATATTATCTCATGTACATCATGTTGGGATTGCTGTGTCGGGATCCGATCCTAAAACGCAGCGGAATAAAGGAGTTCGGGATCGGATCTGTCCCGTTTCGGTCGTTAAAACTAAACTGGTGTAAACCGAATTTACCTTGCGCGGATTCGAATCCGCGTCCGTTTTCCGGTTCCGTCGGAGCAATGCCGCAAGTCGCGCAGATGCCCGACCTCTAGCGGTATCCACGCGGTTCTCCTCGCGATGGATCGTCCTCGCTTCCTCGCTCGCTGCGGCGCTCGAAGATCCCGTCTGACTGCGCGTGATCCGCCGCGACATGCGGATCCAGAATCCCCGTCGAACGGGAAGTGGAGCAGTTGGGAACGGCATGCCCAGAGGAGAGAGAAAGTGGGAAGAACGAATGACGGCTAGGTCAGGGTTGCTGGCCCCGGACGTAGAATCCGTTCTTTTATAAAAAGTCAGTTTGCAGTTTTTCACAAAAACCCAGACTTATCCGAAATCCTGTCGGATTATCCATCGACTTGAAAACCATTTGCGTGTGACCCTCTAGGCCCAATTACCAGTCCAGTTAATAGCCCATTAAGTCCAGTAACCCTTTACTGACTCACTAAATTAATTAATATCCTTATATTCAATTAATCAGCCGAATTTAATGTCCCACAATAAATTCGGACGGACTGCCGATCACGTTGGATGCCAAGCAACATCGCGTGATCCTGGATGGAACTGGGGTTATCGCAACCCTCTATTGGAACCTTTCTATCATCGGTTAGCGCGCGGATATAATCCTTCATCCGTACAATGTTCCCGAATCGACATAGGGCATGGTTTACTGTTAAACCCTATTTGGTCGATTCACTTGAATCAGATGCCGCTAATCTGAATCCGATAACTCCTTATCGATTACAGAGTCCGCCCTGGCCAGGGACTTTAAGCGCATCATTCCCGGAACATTCTCTCTCAAACAACCGAGAGCGGATGATCCCGTATTGAACACACAATTACCTTCGAGGGCATTTCCCTGAACCCGATCGCTTGACTTATTGATATCCCATGGTTAGGGATTCGTTTGTCAAGGTCAAAGCTCAGAAACCTACCAACAAGGTATCCTTGGAGTCTCAGGTCCAAGGATCATCCACGCAACCGTGACAATTGAATCAAGCTGGTTAACAGTGAGGTTATTACCATCCAGCGATTCATAGTCGGATCAGTTCAGTGAACTCATTCACCAATGAGCACCTATAGGTTCAGCATAGTGTCTCCACACAAGTGACTTATGGGATCAGTCACCCTCATCATATGAGCTGAAGTAACCTATACTAGTCTATCCGGATGTTCGATGTCCTATCTCAAACATCCTATGACTAGGAACAATTAAGAACATGTGTTTATAAGTCTTCAGTCCCGTAATTATGATCTCATCATAATCCAAAGACTATTGCACATGTTCATGGACTTCATCGTGATACGATAAACACAGATCGAATTAATTACACACAATGAATTATTGCCATTTATTAATAATCTGAATATGTACACAGTATCGGATTGGCTTTGAGACCATCTAATACTAACACATCCGATGAACAATCTCCGCGAGAGAAAAATATTTTGAGCATGGAAACTATATTAGAAGATTAATTTTGTCGTTCCGAAGCAAATCAGAGTGGAACTTAGCTCTGATACCACTGTTGGGATCCGGGCGGGACGCGAAGAACGTAGCGGAAATGACGAACAAAATTATCCCGCTCGATGCCCGCTGATCCGATTCGGAACGAAAAACTAAAACCGAAAACAACGGGAATTAATCCAATTACCGTGCGCGGATTTGAATCCGCTTCCGTCTCGGTTCCGTTGAGGCGATGCCGCGAGCCGCACAAGCGTCCGGCCTCCAGCGGTATCCACGCAATTCTCCGCGGTGGTTCGTCCTCGATCCCTCGTCTGTATCGGCTTGCTCACTGAAGATCCGTCGTCGCAACGATTGCCGAAAACCCGTCGACAGGAATTCCCGACTTTTGGGAATCACGCGCGGCGGAGATGGAGACAATCTCGGCGCCTCGAACGGGGCGCCCAGAGGAGGAGAGAGAAAGGGGGGATGACGGCCAGCATGGGGAAATCCTGGAGCTTGGCCCAGGGTTTCTCAACAGCGCGTATGTATATTAAGTCGGCGTGACTTTTCACAAAAGTCCACGGGTTAATATAAATCCCACTTATGTACCACCGACTGAGAATCTTATTGCGTGTGACCCTCTAGGCCCATTTACCAATCTGGTTTTCAGCCCGTTAAGTCCAATAACTAGTTATTGACTTATTGTAATTAATTAATATCTAGATATTAACTAATTACTTAACCGAATTAACATCACATGTAAATTCGGTCGGACTTCTGATCAAGTTGGGTGCCAAGCAACACCGCATGATCCTGGAAGGCAATAGGGTTCAGCAACCCACTCATGGAACCTATCCGTCCACAGATACCGTGTGGCTATAATCCTTCGTTCACACAATGCTCTCGAGTTAACCTAGGGTATGGTCAACTGTCAAACCCTAGATAGTCAACTCACTTGAATCAGACTCCGCTGTACAATATCTGAAAACCACTTTTCTGATATTATTTCTGCTCTGGCTAGAGACTCCTGCGGATCTATTCTAGAGCATTCTCTCTCCAATTACCTGAGAGCGAACGATCCCTTATTGAACACACAATCACCTTCAAAGGTCTTCCGCTGGACCCGATCCTTAACTATTAGAGATCCCGTGGATAGGGATTCGTAGGTCAACGTCAAAGTCCAGAAGTCCACCGACAAGGTGTCTTTGGTGTCTCAAGTCCAAGGATCAACCACGCCACTGTGACGATGAATCAAGCCGATTGACAGTCAGGCAAATTACCATTTGGCGATTCATGTCGGATCAGTTCAGTGAACTCTTTCCCCAATGAGCACCTACAGGTTTACTATTGTGTGTCCACACTAGTAACTAACGAGATCAGTCACCCTCATCATATAAGCTGGAATAACCTATACTAGTCTAACCTTATGTTTGATGTCGTTCTCAAACATCCTACGACTAGGAACAATTGAGAATATGTGTTTATAAGTCATCACTCTCATTATTATGATCTCATCATAATCTGATGACTATTGCACATATTCATGGACTTCATTATGTGCAATTATAAATATGACAAACTACATAATGAATTTAATGTCATTTATCAGTGAACCAGATTGAAATAGGTGCCTTATGATTGGCTTAGAGGACCCTATATCCATCAGAAGGTACCAGCAACACCTAGCCAGATGAACAAGCACCTTCCAATGGCTCTTTTCCCACTCACATCCGGGTCTCTCACTCTGCTTTCTAAATGTCTGTTTCCACAAACTTCTTCTTTAGTGGTGCCATTTGCAACTCAAATAACAGATGATAGGATTAAACTCGCCTTCCCCTACTTTATGGTCGTGTGAACGGAGTCGAGATAGGGTATGGACTTCTCGATGTGTTTGATTTCCTACTAGAGAAAGAAGACTTCTATCACGAGTTTTGGTCCTTTTCCAGTTCCGGTCTCAAAAGATTCCATTTTTGGTTATAAAATGGTTCCGGGAGGAACATCTATTATTTCATAACCATAATTGGTGCGGTAGAGTGGCACCTCATATGCTCGATCCATAGAAAAGATGGAGTACCAAGTCGTTCAGGAGTGGAATCTGACCACGTATCCATCAATCAGTCATCCCATTTCATTCCGATTTGACACCCATTCAGTAGTGCTTTGGCCAGTTATCCGGTCATTCCAATCTTTCGTATGCGGATAATATACATATATGAATGAGACACTTCAGGCGAGGCACCCAAATCCATATAAGAAAGAAGGGCTCTGGCCGGGCAATGAGATTAATCACGCAGCTTTCACTATATAAGATAAGATACCTAAGCTAGAGCTTGGAACTAAACCAGAAAGTAGGAAGACGAGCTTTGACAATCCCCAGATCCGGATACGAAGTGAAGGTTGCAATTCTCCAGTTAGAAGATAGCCGTGTCAATTTCATATTTCATGATGTGGAACCAGATGTTTATGAGTAGCCCTTTGAAAGCAATGCAAGCGAAGAATTTTGAAATGATATCAGCAAGGAGAGGAGCGATAAGCTACTCGACTGAAAGGAGAGGTATAAAATGACTCGACCAGCGGGAGAGGGTCCAAAGGAGCTCGACTGAAAGGAGAGGGGCGAAGTGACTTTCTTCAGAGATGCCACAAGTGCCAAGTGCATGTGAATTTGATCTACGCGCCGCCGACGGAGCTTCATAACCAAACCACACCATGGTCCTTTGCTATGTTGTTGGAGAATCTGCTATCAATGAATCTCCTACCTTTCGCATCTTCCTGCTATTGACTCAGTGACTCTGTATCTTGATTCATTTCCCACTGCTGAATATCCTATTGTCGACACAAGATTATGACTGTCAGCAACGACACACTAACCAAGCAAAAGAACAGCAAAGCGCACAAGCAGAATTAGAGCAGCGAATCACATTCCATCGAATAATTATAGTTCCTATGACAAGGCCACTAAGCAGACATGTCTGCTGGCAGATCCTTTCAAAGAAGGAGCTGATCCGCCCGATGAACATAACCATCAACAGATACTACCGGATATAAAAAAAGCTATATGACATATAGTTCTCGAAAGGCTGGATCTTATTGATAGTTCCAGTTGCTTACGAAGATCAAAGTCCAGCTACTTACGAAGAAGGGAAGATAGACTACACCATTCCCATCCCTGCAGATAGACTAGACGTGGTAGTCGAGTGAACGGGTGGACAAAGACCGTACAGCAACAATTCCTCTTCATCTTTTGCAATCCAAAGATGAGTAGTCGATTACTCAGAAGTTAGCCAATCTTGTTCATCTGCGGTCGTATTATCATAGTTAAGGAAGCCCTCGCTTTCCTTGTCGGGAAAAGAGGCTACAAAATTCAAGGGGTGGTGAATGCGGGAAACAAAAGTCACGAGCTGGACTCGAACCAGCACCTCTGGGATCAAAAGACAGGCCTAGCGAACTGCCTTTCATTCTGATCGTCACTTTCAAAAAAGAAAGAAGAGAAAAGTATTAAATATTAATAATAAATAATATAAAAATTTAATAGATTTTATTAATAATAAATATAGTTAGTTAATAATATAATAAATAATAGTATTATATTAAAAAATATAATAAGATTTTAACTGGACCAATACATGATATTCTTGTAGTATTTCTGGGATTAGCTCTTATATTGGGGGGCTTAGGAGTAGTTTGACTTACCAATCCGATTTATTCTGTCTTTTCTTTGGGATTGGTTCTTGTTTGTATATCCTTATTCTATATTCTATTTCATTCCTATTTTGTAGTTGTTGCACAGCTCCTTATTTATGTGGGAGCTATAAATGTCTTAATCATATTTGTTGTGATGTTCATGAAGGGTTCAGAATATTCCAATTCTTTCTATCTTTGGACCGTGGGAGATGAGGTCACTTCACTAGTTTGTACAAGTATTCTTTTTTCACTGATTTCTATTATCCCAGATACATCATAGTACGGGATTATTTCGACTACAAAATCAAACCACATTATAGAGAAGGACCTTATAAGTAATGTTCAACAAATTGATATTCATTTATCAACAAATTTTTTTCTTCCATTTGAACTAATTTCTATAATTCTTTTAGTTGCAGTGCAATTACTATGGCTCGTCAATAATAAAATAATAATTAGCATTATATAATAAATACTTAAATACTAAATACTTAGCTTAGTATTAATAAAATACTTAAGATTAACACTCCAAAAAAAGAGAGGCTTTTTTGTCATGTGTTATTTTTAGGACATTTCCCTTCAAATCAAATATATTTTGATATTTATAGTTCATATATGAATGATATTAATCTAAGAGACCTGTATATAAAAAGTATTCCAAGGCATTTCATTCTACCTTTTCTTCTATCTCTTCTATCGTGAATGCTTTCTTTTGTCTTAGATTTTGTCCTGGAATTATGACTCTAAAATTTGAATTTTAGAAAAAACTTAAAGCAGTTGAATTGTTTGTTGAAATCAATTGAGATTGATAAGGAGTTAGTCAATGATGTTTTTTTTAGTGCATATTTGTTTTCTATCGGTATTTATGGATTGATCACAAGTCGAAGCATGGTTAGAGCACTTATGTGTCTTGAGCTTATACTAAATTCGGTTAATATTAATCTTGTCATATTTTCTGACTTGTTTGATAATTAACAATAAAAGGGAGACATTTTCTCGATCTTTGTTATAGCTATTGCAGCAGCTGAAGCAACTATTGCTCTAGCTATTGTTTCGTCGATCTATCATAACAGAAAATCAACGCGTATCCATCAATCTAATTTGTTGAATAAATAGTCCTTCTTCCTTTAGATTTTTCTGCAAATTTCAAAAATCAAATAAAGGAGTTTTTATGTCTCGTTACCGAGGACCTCGTTTCAAAAAAATACGCCGTCTGGGGGCTAGGACTAACTAGTAAAATACCTAGATCCACTAGAGCCAGAAGAAGGGTTCTTAGACCTGAATTACCTAATGAGATAAAAAGAAAAAATCGTCTTCGTATAAAAGAAAAATAGAAATTGATCCCTATGATCGAAGTTATATACTCTATAACATAGGCCTTATACACATAAGTAATGGAGAGCATACGGACGCTTTGGAATATTATTTTCGGGTACTACAACGGAATCCATTCTTAACACAAGCTTTTAATAATATGGCCGTGATCTGTCATTACGTGCGACGACTATCTCCACTATAGAAAGAAGGAAAAAAGGATCAAATCGGCGTAAATTAAATAAATTAAATAATACATTAAATTAATTAAATATAATAACTAGAAAAAAAAAAGGCTTTCTACATATGCATCGTCCAAAGCAACGATTTTTATAAGCTATAGCAAAGAAAGAGATTTCACGGGAACAAAATAAATATCAAATATGAAGAAATGAGTGTAGCCTATATACTTTAAAGGATCGAATTGATAGAAGAAGCACCGTAAAGATCAATTAGCGAGGTTCTCAGTTAATACAATAAGAACTGCTTATTTATTCATGATTTAAGATCAAAATTAGGAATCAACTTTTGTAATCGAGTCAATCCACAAAGGTATTGAGCAGCGGTGTAGCATCAGATCTCAAAGATAGTAAGTCTTTTTTCTTATAACTTATAGATTATAGAAGAATGTCTTTTTCAAAATTTCTATATGAATTTTATATATGAAAGCAAGATAGTTACCTTTCAGAAAATGCTAACGATATAAGGAAAAACTAGACCTATATTTCATTCTTCTGAAGGTGGGAGAAAAGATCAAACTGATTTATTGATTGACATTAGAGTTTGAAACTTATGTAGTTAACTTCTTCTGCTAACCGGGATAAACTTCTAAGAAATTTAATTGTTAGATAGGGTAGATTAAGACGGGATGTCTAAAGAACTAATTGTTGAGCCGTATAAGGTAGGAAACTCTTAAGTACGATTCTAAGGAAAGGAATTGACTTACCTATTCCGACCGAGGCAGGATGATTCTGAAATTGCAGAGGCTTGGTCCGATCAAGCTGCTGAGTATTGGAAACAAGCTATAGCGCTTACTCCGGGTAATTATATTGAAGCACATAATTGGTTGAAGATAACAAGGCGGTTCGAATAAGACCACTCCCCCTTGTCATTCATGAAAATGGGTTAGTTGGATCCATCAAATTAATTTCAGAAAATGGATCGTTTCGATCCAATCAAGGAATTTCATTATATCCCTTCCCTTTCTAAAATCATTCTTCTATTTTGTTTTGTATGGTGTCTCATATTAAGGATAAATTAAATGGTATGAATACAGTATAGAATATAACTAATAAAACCGGACAAGCATCAGAACTAGAGGGAAAAGTATGATTGGCTATAACTAATATCCGGCACCTCTCTCTATCGATAACACAGCCTCAACAAATATGATTGGTAGTTTGAAGCCACCAACTAATCAGGCTATTTGCTGCATTTCCTTTCTGCTGCTTACAGTGATGTAGCCTACTTTTATACTAGTGTGATATGGGGCTACCCAAGATCTATAGTGGCATGTGATATATGTGAAATATGGCATCACAGTCGCTGCAGTGGCATTGAGGATGCTGAAGCTCTGCCACCACTATTTGTTTGTTCACACAGGGCGGTAGGGGCAATGCAACAAAAAGATAGCCCTAAGTGCTAGGCCAGCTGTAGCTATTCTTATATGTACTTATACTATAAGATCAAATCACATTGTGTAGTTTTAGTAAGGGGAGGAAGGGTTAAAGATTGACTCTTCTGCAGATGACTCAACAGATGATTCTTCAGATGTTTAATCGGTTATTCTGGAAAAGGAACTATAGCCTCTGCCTTTGATCTTTCTAGATCAATAGATGAAGATACTTCTATATATGATTCTGCAGATGAGACATCTTATTTTGTTGGGCACGAAATTCTTATTATATATTTTATATATTGCTAATGGCTCGGGCAATGCCAAACTCTAGGTAATGTGGAAAGATTTGATCTCTCTGCATGGTAGTGCTACTTATGAGCAGTTCATCACTTGTGCTATTGTTCCTGATTTATGATGCCCCGATAGCTAACTTTGATTTTGTCTACGCAAAATGTCAGTACTCTAACATCAGATGATGCGTTCCCAGCTCGCGGAGCTACATACTAGAAAAAAAAGAATCTCCCTATGACTTTGAGAAGAGAATCATTGGTTTGACTCGGAAATACTAAATATAGGCAAGCCATTACATGTTCTCCCCTTGTCCTTTAACGATAGAAGAACTACTTATATGATATTAGATACCGGTCGATCAGTTCGCATCTTTGGTCAATCAAAAGGTCCGCCTCTATACGATACGAGAAATCGCCATCTAGTAGCACCACCTCGACACCGATTCTCATTCTTATTCCGAGCCCCCCCATGTTGTGACTTCGACTTATAGTATGATGAATGAGTGGAAATATCTTTTTTATAGAAGTCCCTGTCCGATCCAACCAAAGAGTTCATATCGTATATATTATCCCTTCTGCACAACAAATGAAACAAAGGGTGCCGTTACAACACAAGAACCAGACCAAACATGGTGCTACTTACCAAACTGCGGTAGAGGAGGCCTTCGAATCGAAAGAACAAAGTCTGAGATCACCAAGAAGGAAACCTAAGAGAGTTTCCCCGGGAATATGATATGGAAGGGCGACCAATTGCGCTTGCAGGGTGTGAAGGAAGGTTGGGTGGGGGCATTGGACCAAGAATTGTCCAAACAACCAACCTATCAACACAACTGATGTGTCAATGGTGTGGATTATGTTAGATAATTTCGGATGTCCTAAGCACTAGGTAAACTTTGTGGGAATAGAAGCAGACGAAGAAGAACCTACTGTATAACCACAATGATTAGACGGAGCCAAAAGTTCATAAAAACAAGAATGCCACGACCACAAATAAATGTTCAAAGAAGTTTAACGACAAGAGTCCCAGAGACACCAACGAAGACTAGAGAAAGCAAAAAAATCAAAGAAAGTTGAAGACACCATAGTAGTGAACCCCGATTCTGAAGGACCATTAAAAACAACCCTTCTCAAAATTGGATTTCCACTGTCCAAGTGATTCATACTATTCTTAAAGAGACTCAAATGACTTAAGGGTCTGTAAGTTTTTGACTGACTTCCTTCTTTGATGAAAGAAAGGCACCAGGAGAAAAGACAGTAGCCTTAGAACAACCAATAGCATGTTTCAAAATAGTTGATCGAGAAGCAGTAGTTTCAATGGCAATTGGTAACACAGTGTTGAAAGACCCAAGAAATTCTGGAGGAAGAAGATAAGAATAAATTACTTCCTTCCAAGTAGGTAGGAACACTATGGCCAAATCAAAGTTGAGAATGGCTGAGCTAAAAAGAGTATGCAGGGCGCTAGAAAATAGTGATCAAAGGATGCTCCTATGTAGTCTTACCGATGACTAATAGACGACAAAAGCATGGATATCCATTTTTTGGGGCGACCATGGATTTTGAGTATAGGCAAAAAAACGAGAGTTCATCTTGGAGATGGTACGAATATGGAAATCAAGCTCTAATTCAACCTTATTTATCTAGAAAAACCGAACTCTACTCCAACTTTTATAATTGGCCGGAAAGGAGGCTTAAGGTCGTGCCGTTTGGGTTGCGCCCGAAGAGAGTCTATGCGTTAGGTATGCTTACTTAACTACAACCTTGACTCTTCTCTGAGGGCCCATTCCATCTGATCCTAATTCTGAATTTCATTCTGAGGCAAGATACAAGACTAACGGAAAGCCATACCTGTGAGAGACTGACTGAATTGACAGAGCAGAAAATACTTATTGTTCTTAGTCTCTCTACATTGAGACTTGAATCGTTGCACGTCTTCTTCAGCTAGAACCGAATCATCTTCTCCCACGTGTCCCCATAAAAAGATCTTAACATTGCCGAATGAGAACTCGCTCATTCGGGCGCCTTTGTCTCCAAGAGCCGGGGTCCAACCCTATCTATAGCACTAAAGAAAGATTCACCGTGCACAGCCTGAGGATTGATCTTCTACTCTTTCATTCTTATGACTTTAGCCCCCTCCTCTTCTACTTCTAGAGCTGACCTTACCTGAGGAAAGGTTTTTGATCCTAGATCTGACATTGTCCTTTGAAAGGATTATCCTCGATCCGACTCTTGTCTTGCGAGGTTCGTGTGTCGAGCAAGTTTTGAGAGAAATAAGGTTCCTGGTTGTCTATTCGTCTCAACTCCATAATGGAGAATAGTTAGGACGAATTAAAGAAAATCGATAATCCGTGATATTTAGAAACTTCTCGCATCCGGCACTAAGTTTTTTTAACATCTAATTTGATTAGATTGGGTAATGATTCAAATTAAGAACAGAAGCTCATTGCTTTTCTTTTAGAAAACCTATAATTGGAGCCATAGGGCTCTATCCATTTATTCACTCAACCCAACTTTGAATTATTTTGTTTTGTTTCGTTACAAGAATTCAAACGCCAGTAAGGATGAAGTATTCTCAAAGTTCTCCTTTGATACAACATGCGGTTTTTTCCATTCATTCCTCTTCCAGATCAGTCGTGGTCTTACAAAGTCTACTAATGGTATGGACGAATCCGTTGCTTCATCCAAATGTGTAAAAGATCCTAACCGCACTTAAAAGTCGAGTACTCTACCGTTGAGTTAGCAACCCGAATAATTATGGCGTTTAGATATGATCGGAATCCTTTCAAAGAAATAAAGAGATTGAATTGCACGATTCTCAGCCCCAGACCTTGGTATGCTGAGGTGAATTTCCCCGATTTCCTCTTGAAGCAGCGCAACTCCCAATCCTGACTTCTAAGCTCCAAGCCTACCTGCCACCCTTCCTTGAAACAACACCTAAGTTCTCACCGGGGACCTTTGTCTATTAATTAAGTAGAAACTATATCTATGCAAATTCATCCTTTCCGGAAGAAAGTCTGTTCACCTGCTCCTCTTGATTCTGGGTAAACTACACCGTCTACCCGCGAATGCATCTAAAACTGCTTCTTTTTGGGGGTGAAAAATGGAAGTGAAGACGTTTATGCTTTAATCGGGAAGACCTCTTTCTATCCAGCCCGTTTGGCCAAGGGTGGGGTGAGCACAAATTCTGACGTTTGATCGGTCTCATAGCTGGAATTTCATATGACCTCCAGATAGAAAATGGTTTTGGTCGGACGTCTAACGAAGTGGTGGAATAAGGTCACATTGAAAATCATGAGATGGGAGAGCATCGAAGGGTTGGCTTGGGTGGGGAAGGAGGAAGATCCGTTCAATCTCGCACCAATGAAGGGCCAAGGAAGCTTGATCACCCCATCTACTTTGCAAGTAGACGACTTTCAGCTTGGAAATTATACAACCACCGAACGAAAAGGTCTGGCCATGATCTATTTAGTACAAAAGTGGAGACATTCTCTTTTGGGTGTAAAGTTCGTTTTCTATGTGAACCAAAAGGCCTTATTGTATTTGGTGAATAAACCGGTGCTTAGTAGTCGAATATGTAGATGGTTCTTGCTATTGAAAGACTTCGATTGTTCCATTATAACGAGACCTGGACGAAGTCATGTCTCCGCAGACCATTTGTATCGTCTGCGTAATGGAGAAGCACTTGAAGGAGTGTCGGCTCCAAGATACTTCTTCCTTCCTTGTTCAAGATTAGGAAAACGAGACAAGAGCCACTAACAACGCCGATTCACTGGCCCCTCCGATGCCGATTCGATTGGCCTATTCATCACATCAGCAAAAAGATAGATTTGGTTCGGAAGTCCGTATCAGCTAATGAACGAAGAGGGTGCAGATCAAGTTTGACGACGATGTATTCCAATGATGTTAACGATGTTATGCCATTGGATGTATGTTGGTGCATCAAGGCCTCACGGGTGGACATGTCAGTGCGGATGCTATTGCAAGGAATCATTGTTTGGTAGGTCTATCTATGGTGCCGACGTTATTTTAGGAAAGAATTCGGGAAAGCTTATCGAACCCTGAAAGGAGTTGCGGCTGACGCTGGGAAAGCTTATTTTGTGCTATGCCATTGCAGCCATCCATGCCACATGGAATCTTTGAACGTTGGGGATTCTCTGTTATTGGTCCTTTGACACCCCGCTTCACGTGGAAACCGATAGTTGTGGCTACTGAATCTATGAGTCAATGGGTTTCCTGTGGAAGGATCACTTGGCTAAGACGCTCGGTTTATTTGAATCAACGTGGATATTCTTGTCCGATTTTTTTGTCTATTAAAGATCACAAGTGACCGAGGTACGCATTTCGTAAACGACCTGATCTAAAATCTCACAAAAGAATTTTCTTGATTGCAAAAAAAGTTGAGTCCGTCTTATCCAACGAACAAGCCGAGTCAACGAACAAGATCTCGATTCATATGTAGTAGCGGAAGAGTTTTGAGTCGAATGGTCTTGGTCCTATATAGACTACCATTCTACGGGCGTTTCGTACAAGTTCTAAGATGGGATATTGATCGTTCCAAATTGTGTGTCGTTAAACACTCATAAGAACGTTCAATCTAAATTTATTCGGCTCATTTAAATTAGATTTTGAAAATTAATAATGGTGAGTCCGAGTCGATCCACAGGAAAATAAGATCTTAATTTTGAAAACCTTGTGATTCTTAGTTATCTAAAAATAGGTGAGAATTTGAGTGAACTAATTACTTATTTAAACTAGAAATCAATTAACTAATGTTACCTAAAAATGTAATTACGTAAACTATACAAATCCCTCTTTTTTTTTTTCTTTTTTAGAAATTAAACACAACCTCAGCTGGAGAATAAGCACAACTAAGAAATTATAACAAAAAAAAACACTATTGTTTAACTGTGTAAACCATTAATCATCATGAATCAAGTTATAAAACCCATGGCTTAATATCTTTAAACAAAATAGTTAAACATCAAATAACCAATAACTAACCCTAATTAAATAAACTAATACTGTATTAGTGGGGGGAGAGAGAACAAAGCAACGGCAGCTTCAGGCGACGTGTATGGGCTGGGTGCGTGCATGAGCTGGAGAGAAGGCGGCGCTGGGGTAGCTGGCTCACATGTGTTGGGGCGCTTGCAGGAGGTGGCGCGTGGAGGGCACTGGAGGTGGCGCGTGGAGGGCACTGGAGGCGCGCGTGGAGGAGTGGATGGAGGCGCGCTGGTGCGGCGGGGTTCGTTGGCTCGCGCAGGTGCCTGCAGGAGGTGGTGCGGCAGCTGGTGAGGCTTGACGCAGCTGGACGTGGGGAGCTTCAGGTGCGTGGGAGAAAGAGAGGGATATGTGGAAAACCGAGAGAGAAAAGGAGAGGGCGGCTGCAGGAAGGGAAACCGAGAGAGAGGAGGAGAGTCCGGCTGCGGGAAGGGAAACCGAGAGGGAGAAGGAGAGGGTGGCTGGGAAACTGGAGAGAGAGGAGGAATATGGGGTCTCGGGTACATGAGGGGTTTTTTAAAGAGAAGGGAAGGAAGGTTTTTTAAAAAAAAAGAAAATGGGCTTTAGGAAGGCGGCTGACCCTTCTTGGGTTCTTCTTGGCCATAGAATTAGGGCAACATTGGGGCATCAAATGACGTTTTTACCTCTGCTTTAATCTTTTGGACAAAATGAAGTCGAATTTATAGAGATTCGAACACTAGACCTCCTCCAAATTTTCAGAAACTCCACCAACTGCACTGCGTCATCGACATGTCCTGTTCACATAGAAGAAATATAAATTAGCATATTATCATTAAAAAATCATTATATTTATTTGTTTCGTCTCGGTTTTGTCGAAAAACCGCAAATGCGCTATACTCCATTAATCACATGAAATGACGATGTTTTTAAGTCAGAATTTGACGAAATTGGTACCGTTGGACTTGGTACGCAATTATCTATCATTTCATGCTATTTTACAGATAAAAACGTGAGTATGATGCGTATGATTGCCCTTAAATGATCAATTTAACACTTTATCATACCCCCCAACTTACTCATTGCTAGTCCCTTTGCAATGCAAATGAGGAAAAGTTAGGACAAACAATGAATTATCATGCTTCATTTGTAGTATCTTTCACAAACACTTTAAGTGGTAGCCGATTGGTTAAGCTAAAGTTTTCATATCCCACAATATTTTGATTCACGACATGTGATTGTGCATGAAAATTGACACGCTTAGAACTCGTTTCCGACCTTTCTGGTATATTCTTGCCTTTACTACCCTTTAGATAAGACTACCTGGGGAAGAGAAGAGAATAAAAGATTTCTCGATCAGTTAGCGAGGACCGTTTTTCAGTTCCCACTCCGACTCAGCACTTTTCACGACTTGGTCATATTTTTGGTACGATGGACTTTTTAGCGTGGCTTTTTCATTTCATTGTACTTTTGCTTTTGAGAGTGCGTACTTTTTGCCACTCTCTTTGAATTGCCTGAGGGGAGGTGCGTACATTTTGCCACCTACCTTCCTTTAGCTCTTTTAACGCCTTCTATTGTCTTTAGTGTTTATAGCTGTCCATTTTAAATGACCACTTCTTTTAGAGTGCTGAGTGGGACAGTCCCCTATTACGAATCCTACACATTCCTTTCGTTCAACCTAAAAAGAAAAATTAGAATAAGTAGTCTTATCCTTAAGGTTGATTCCAGCAATTCTATACTTTTAAGATCTTTCAGTTGCCGTGTGTGTGTGAAAATTATCCTGCCGTAAATTTTTGTGAAGTGGGATATTTAAACTTTGAAGGCTCTTTAACCAATGTAACTAACAAAAACTAATTTGTTTAAGATTTACTTAATGAAACATGATTTTCATGCAATTTTCATAGGATGTGAAAAGAAGTTTTTGAAAGAAATTTTAAAATTTTGACCATTTTGCAGTGAAAGATATCAGTTTTCTTCAAAAGATCTTCTATAAATGCATATCAAATTGATTGTCCCACCCCCCAACTTGATTGACATTGTCCTCAATGACACAAAAGATAGCAAAAACATGTCAGGCAGAAGAGAATTGTGAAGGAGAGAAATAACCTGTGATGACGAGCATGCGACATACCCAAGGCGACTGCTGCTCAAGGACCTAAAAAGAAATACAGAAACTGGAGTAAAATGTTGGGTTGCCTCCCAATAAGCGCTAAGTTTATCGTCTTCAGTCAGACAGAAGTTCAGTTATTGTGGATCACTCAGCTTGATGGATTCAGGTAGCTCATTTTGAAGATTTTCAATAAATGATTTCAACCGTTGACCATTAACGGTGAAAGTGTTCCCACTGTTGGGATTTAGAATTTTAACAGCTCCATGATCAAAGGCTTTAACGACCACGAATGGTCCATCCCATCTGGATTTCAGTTTTCTAAGAAATAGGCGGAGCCTAGAGTTAAATAGCCAAACTTTCTGATTTGGAAAAAAGGATTTTCTCACAATATGTTTATCATGGAAAGGTTTAGTTTTGGCTTTATAAATCTTTGAATTTTCATAGGCCTCGTTGCGCAACTCTTCTAGCTCACTCAGTTGTAAAGTTCGGTGGGAACCAGCTTGGGCTAGGTCCAGATTGACTTGTTTAATGGCCCAATAAGCCCTATGTTCCAATTCTACCGGAAGGTGGCACGCTTTTTCAAAAACCAGGCGATAAGGAGACATGCCAATAGGAGTTTTGTAAGCGGTCCGATAGGCCCATAAGGCATCATCCAATCTTTTAGACCAATCTTTTTTATCGGGTCTAACGGACTTTTGCAGAATATTCTTAATCTCTCTATTGGAAACTTCCACTTGGCCACTGGTTTGGGGATGATAAGGGGTAGCTACTTTGTGATTAATCCCATATTTCTTAAGCAAAGCTCGAAACTGGTAATTCGTGAAATGCGTTCCCCCATCACTTATGATAGCTTTAGGCCACCCGAACCGAGAAAAGATATTCTTCTGAACGAATTTAATGACCACTTTATGATCATTGGTTCGGGTGGCTACTACTTCAATCCACTTAGAGACATAATCCACCGCTGCCAGAATATATGTATGTCCAAAAGAGGGTGGAAAAGGTTCCATAAAGTCAATTCCCCAACCATCAAAAACTTCAACCACCAAGATTGGGTTGAGTGGCATCATATCCCATTTCGCCATATTTCCTACAGCCTGACATCGGAGGCAAGTTTCGCTAAATTCATGGGCATCTTTGAACAGTGTGGGCCAGTAAAAACCACTTTGCAGAACCTTGGCTGCAGTTTTCTTTTCCGAGAAATGGCCCCCACAAGCCAGATTATGGCAGAAGTTGAGAACACTCTGTTGTTGTTCTTCAGGAACACATCGCCTAATGATTTGATCAGGACAAAATTTGAATAATTCAGGATCCTCCCAGAAATAATACTTTTCCTGGGAAAAGAATTTGTCCTTCTTACTTTTAGTCCATCCTTCGGAAGCTGATTAGTCACCTTGTAATTGACAATATGAGCATACCACGGTGCAACAGTGTGAGAAATGGCCAGTAGATGCTCATCAGGAAATGAATCAGTTATGGGTACACTTTCAAAGATCAGAATTCGGGATAGGTGGTCAGCAACCACATTCTCAGAACCCTTCTTATCCCGAATTTCCAAATCAAATTCCTGAAGGAGTAAGATCCATCTAATAAGTCTAGGCTTTGCATCCTTCTTGGTCAACAGGTATTTCAGAGCTGAGTGATCAGAATAGATTATGACTTTTGCCTCTAAAAGATAAGACCTGAATTTTTCTAGGGCAAAAACCACAGCTAATAATTCCTTTTTGTGGTGGTATAATTCATTTGAGCATCTGCAAGGGTGCGACTTGCATAATAGATCACCACGGGACACTTGTTGATTCTTTGTCCTAAAACTGCACCGATAGCATAATCAGAGGCATCGCACATGATTTCGAAGGGCAAAGACCGATCTGGAGATTGAAGAATCGGAGCTTTGGTCAAAGATTCCTTCAGAGAATTGAATGCCCTGATGCAAGATTCATCTATTTGGAAAGGGACATCCTTAGCTAGGAGAAGAGTTAAAGGCTGGGATATTTGACAGAAATTGTGGATAAACCGGCGATAGAAACCGGCATGGCCAAGGAATGAACGGATCTGTCTGACCGAGGTAGGAGGAGGAAGATTGGATATGAGATTGATCTTAGCTTTATCTACCTCTATCCCCCTTTCAGACATAATGTGGCCTAGAACAATGCCCTCTCGAACCATAAAATGGCTCTTTTCCAAGCTAAGTATCAGATTGGTGTCTATGCATCTGGCTAGCACTTGTTTAAGATTTTTCAAGCAATTTTCAAAAGAATCTCCGAAGATTGAGAAATCATCCATGAAAACTTCGAGGAATTCTCCCACCATATCGGAGAATATAGCCATCATGCACCATTGAAATATGGCTGGTGCGTTGTATAATCCAAATGGCATCCTCCTAAAAGCAAACGTGCCATAAGGGCACGTAAAGGTGGTCTTTTCTTGATCTTCCGGATAAATAGCCACTTGATTGTACCTGGAGTACCCGTCTAAGAAGCAAAAGTACTTCTGGCCCGATAACTTTTCCAGAATCTGATCCATGAATGGGAGTGGAAAGTGATCCTTCTTAGTCATGAGATTTAGCTTTTGGTAATAAATGCACACTCTCCATCCCGTGGTGAGCCTAGTGGGTACCTCTTCTCCATGATCATTCTTGATAACCGTTAATCCATATTTCTTGGGTACCACTTGGGTTGGGTTAACCCATTTACTGTCTGATATGGGGTAAATGATACCCGCATCTAACCATTTCCCAACTTCCTTCTTCACCACTTCTTTCATATTGGGATTAAGCCGCCTTTGCATCTCCCGACTGGGCTTAGAATTCTCTTCCATATAGATATGATGCATGCAAATGGACGGACCTATTCCTTTCAAATCGGCCACTGACCATCCAATGGCACCCTTGTGGTCTTTGAGGACCTCGGTTAATTGGGCCTCCTGCGGTGATGTGAGATTTGCCGCAATGATGACCGGGAGAGTTTGGTCCGGGCCCAAAAAGATATACTTGAGAGACTCAGGTAATGGTTTGAGTTCAAGCTCAGGAGGGTCCTCTAAAGATGGTAAAGCGGGCTCAGATTGTAAGGCTGGTAAATGTTCAACCTTGGGCCAAGATGTTAATGGGCCGGGCAAATCCTTTAAAGTATTGGCTTCCTTCAAAAGGTCATGTGTGAACATCTCATTTTCTTCAACCAGATTATCCAAGATATCAATAGTATGGCATTCTTTTTCATGATCTGGGTATTGAGAAGCTTTGAAGACATTAATCTTGACCTTTTGACCCCCAAATGAAATGTCTATTATGCCAGTTTCATAATTTACATTAGCTTTGGCAGTGGCTAAGAATGGACGACCTAGGATAATTAGGGTGTGAATGAGTTCCTCAGGTACGGCCATATCCAAAATAAGAAAATCCACGGGAAAATAACAATCATGAACCTTCACAATAACATCCTCGATTAATCCACATGGAGTTTCCACAGACCTATTAGCCAACTGCAAGATGATGGGTGTGGGCTTTAATTCCCCAATATCAAATTTCTCTTAAATGGTTGTTGGCAAGAGATTCACACTAGCACCTAAATCCAATAAAGCTCTATCAAATGTAACTCCACCTAAGTCACATGAGATCAAAGGTGCTCTAGGATCCTTTAACTTCTTGGGAAGATGATTCATCACAATCGCACTTACATCTTCTGAAAGCCGAACCTTTTCGGGTACCACTTTAGATTCTCTTCGTGGAGTACATAATTCCTTGAGGAACTTAGCATAAGCTGGCACATGCTTGATGGCATCGAGGAGTGGAATATTAATCTGAACTTGTTTGAATAAGTCCAACAATTCCTCATTCTGGGCCAGTTTCTTCCTGGCATTGGGCTTAGTTAATAAAGCATTGGGAAATGGCACCCTAGGTTGATAAGAACTTGGGCCTTCATCTATCTTCCCTTTTCCTTTCGGGTCCTCCTCCAACTTTTCCATGTTGGGTTCAGCCTCACTCTCACTTTCAATTTCATGGGGCCCATCAGTAGAACCTTTGGCTAACTCTCCATTTCTATGCGGGTTTTCTAAACTTTTCCCACTCCTAAGGGCTGAAATGGCTTTAGCATTCTCAAATTGCGGCCCTTTAGGTTGTGGTAATGGGCCAGGCTGAGGTAAAAGGCCCGATTACTGTGGAAAACCCGGAGGTTGATTCCTTGGATTGGCAATGGGTTTACTAGGAAGTTGACCCACTTCTCTTCTCATCGTAGCCTCAGCTAGTTGGCCCATTTGACTTTCCAACTTAGAAATAGATTGTTGCTAGGTCAAAATCAGTTGTTGGAGTTGAGTGAATTTGTCATCAAAGTTGGGCTGAGGAGGTTGTTGGTAAGTGGGTGGAGGATGGTATTGGGTTGGTTGTCCAGATTGGAATGAGTGGTAGTGGGCCAGTTGACCTGATTGGAATGATTGATAATGGGCCCGTTGACCCGATTGGAATGATTGATAATGGGCCGGTTGAGAAAATTGGGCTTGAGATCCCCTAGCTTGAAAATTTCCATAGAAATTAGATTGCTGTTGAAATGAATTCTGTGGCTTTTAGGCTTGATGCATGGGAGGATTGGACATTGGTAATGGGGCCTGCTGATTCTTCCAAGAGAAATTAGGATGGTTTCTCCAGCCAGGATTGCAAGTATTTGAGAATGGATCATTATTAGGCCTGGAGAATCCCTGGGCAGCCTGAACTTGTTCTTGAATGAATGGTGGAAGTTGGACTGCAGTTGGGCATTCATTCACTTGATGGGTTGGACTTGCGCATAAGGCAAAAATATTATGATTGGCAGAAGATGGGCCTTCATATGGACTAGATTGTGTTGGGTAAGTAGGCCCTTGCTTGTTTCAGGCCAAGAGTTGGTCTAATTTCTGGGCCAAGATGTCTACCTTATCCAATTTCTGATTAATCATATTTACGTCCATTCTGGATTCGGGCTCTCCACGGGCCTTAAGTTCGTACATTCCAGTCCGTTTAGATGGCCCAACAGACCTCTCATAAGATGATAATGAGGCATGATTGATGGAATTTTCACTTAACATCTCAAAAAGATCATAGGCCTCATCTTCATTTTTCATCATAAATGTTCCTCCACATGAGACATCCACCATCTGTCTGAACTGTTCAGACAATCCTTCATCGAATGCTTGGACAATTTGCCATTTTGAAAGCCCATGATGAGGGCATTTTCTGAGCAATTCTTTCAGTCTTTCCCAAGATTCATGGATCAATTCCCCGGGGATTTGGGTAAAACTCGTGATAGCCCTTCTCATGGTATTGGTCCGCCCAATGGGATATAACTTCTTGAGAAATTCTTTCTGCATCTCTTCCCATGTCCTAATGGGCCTTCCGATAGTTCACAACCAATATTTAGCCTTGTCCTTTAATGAAAAGGGAAATAAGGTCAACTTAAGGCCATCATCGGTGAAATTCTGGATCTTCACCGTGGAACAGATTTCTAGAAATTCATCTAGATACTTATAAGGATCTTCATTAGTATTCCCATAAAAGGATGGGAGCATCTGAATGGTGCTAGATTTAATTTCATATTGATTGGCTGGATTCTGAGGAAGATGAATACAGGATGAAGGTTGATATCGATTTGGAATAAAATAGTCTTTCATTTGCTTCGGTGGGTCCAAATTATCATCCATTTGATCTTGTGGTGGATTTCTTTGATGTAGGATTCTTTCTATTTCAGCAAATGGTCCTAGAATATTAGGGTTTTGAGATCTCCTACCTTGCATACACTAGGACTGAGAGAGAGAGGATGGATTTGAATTTTGTGTTCTATTTCTTGTTTTTTTTTTTTTCTTTAAATGCAAATAATTTTGTCAAACAAATTACCCTAATGATCGAATGTTAACCTAGACTCTCTATGTGAATTTTCTTACAAGGTGAATGGAGTCCACCTCAAGTCACAACCACAATCAATCAACGGCCAGGTAAGAGGTGGGGTAGTGGGAGGCTCCCCCTACTTTCGTAGGGACCTAATTAGAGAACCACTTTCCCGCTTAAGCGTTTGCCTTTTTAACCTCTAGCCTAGACACTGTTGCCAAAAGTAGAGGCAACCCGAAATTTAAACCACTCACGGTGTAAACCCTAGATTCTTTTTCGACTTGCTTTTAATTGGATTAGGAAATGTCAATGCATGCAAGGTGATTTGTGGGCTAAGGAAGGGTGATCAAATCCCTACCTTATGTGGTTAAAGTTGTTGCCTTTAAAGTCCTTTTGAATGCAATACAAGGCAATAAGCAAATCAATGCAGGGTGTGTTGATGCAATCATGAATGACTTGCTAAAATTGAAACACGTACCTTTCCCCCGCAATTTTCAACAATTTATGGAAATAACTATGAAAGGAAGGTACTCATGCTTTCCTAGAATGATGAATGCCTAGCATGGAATGTTTCTAATATGGAAATGAAGGTTTTTAAATTTGGATGTTTTTCTTTTGTTTCTTTTTTTTAGTTAATGGAAACCTATCTAAACTAGAAACTACAAGAATTGAAACTAACTAAAGTAAGGAAATTAAAACATAGAAAGTTGGAACACACTTACCATGATTTCGTTTTTTTTTTTTTTTTTTTCAATATACTTGCAAAATAAGAAAAAGAAGGTTAACTAAAGAATAATTACACTAAATCCAAGATAATCAAAATCAAAAATCTAATTCCCCGGCAACGGCGCCAAAAATTGATCGTTCCAAATTATGTGTCGTTAAACACTCATAAGAACGTTCAATTTAAATTTATTCGACTCATTTAAATTAGATTTTGAAAATTAATAATGGTGAGTCCGAGTCGATCCACAGGGAAGTAAGATCTTAATTTTGAAAACCTTGTGATTCTTAGTTATCTAAAAATAGGTGAGAATTTGAGTGAACTAATTACTTATTTAAACTAGAACTCAATTAACTAATGTTACCTAAAAATGTAATTACGTAAACTAAACAAATCCCTCTTTTTTTTTTTCTTTTTTAGAAATTAAACACAACCTCAGCTGGAGAATAAGCACAACTAAGAAATTATAACAAAAAAAAACACTATTGTTTAACTGTGTAAACCATTAATCATCATGAATCAAGTTATAAAACCCATGGCTTAATATCTTTAAACAAAATAGTTAAACATCAAATAACCAATAACTAACCCTAATTAAATAAACTAATACTGTATTAGTGGGGGGAGAGAGAACAAAGCAACGGCAGCTTCAGGCGACGTGCATGGGCTGGGTGCGTGTATGAGCTGGAGAGAAGGCGGCGCTGGGGCAGTTGGCTCGCATGTGCTGGGGCGCTTGCAGGAGGTGCCGCGTAGAGGGCGCTGGAGGCGCGTGTGGAGGAGCAGGTGGAGGCGCGCTGGTGCGGCGGGGTTCGTTGGCTCGCGCAGGTGCTTGCAGGAGGTGGTGTGGCAGCTGGTGAGGCTTGACATAACTAGACGTGGGGAGCTTCAGGTGCAGCGTGGGGGCATGAATGCATGCCGGCGTGTGGACGGTGCGGACTCCATGCATGGGCGGTGCAGTTGCTGCTGGGATGCGGCCTGGCAGGCGTGCGCTGTTAACACCGGGTGCTGGAGGTGCAGCCGAGCGTGGGATGTTGCCACGTGGAGCAGTTTCTTGAGGCGCGCTGGAGGGACGTCGTGCTGTTGGCTCGCGCAAGCCTGCATGCATGCACGTGGAGCGGGCCGGCGAGAGAGAGAAGAAATAGAGAGAGACGGAGGAGGCGAGAACAAAGAGAGAGGAAAAGAAACCAGAGAGAGAGGGAGGAAGAGAAGAGAGAGGGAGCAGGTGCGTGGACGGTGAGAGAGAGAAGGAATAAGGGAGAGATAGAGAGGCTGCGGGAGAGGGAGAGGGAGGAAGAGAGAGGTGTGGGAAATAGAGAGGAACCGAGAGAGGAAGACTGCGGGAGAGAGGAAATAGAGAGACGGAGGAGGAGAGAACCGAGGAGGGAGGAAGGGAAACCGGAGAGGAAGAAGGAGAGTGCGTGGGAGAAAGAGAGGGATCTGTGGAAAACTGAGAGAGAGAAGGAGAAGGGCGGCTGCAGGAAGGGAAACCGAGAGAGAGGAGGAGAGTCCGACTGCGGGAAGGGAAACCGAGAGGGAGAAGGAGAGGGCGGCTGGGAAACTGGAGAGAGAGGAGGAATAAGGGGTCTCGGGTACGTGAGGGGTCGTTTAAAGAGAAGGGAAGGAAGGTTTTTTTTAAAAAAAGAAAGTGGGCTTTAGGAAGGCGGCTGGCCCTTCTTGGGTTCTTCTTGACCATGGAATTAGGGCAACACTAGGACATCAAATGACGTTTTTACCTCTGCTTTAATCTTTTGGACAAAATGAAGTCAAATTTATTGAGATTAGAACACTAGAACTCCCCCAAATTTCCAGAAACTCCACCAACTGCACTGCGTCATTGGCATGTCCTGTTCACATAGAATAAATATAAATTAGCATATTGTCATTAAAAAATCATTATATTTATTTATTTCGTCTCGGTTTTGTCGAAAAACCGCAAATGCGCTATACTCCATTACATGAAATGATGATGTTTTTAAGTCAGAATTTGACGAAATTGGTACCGTTGGACTTGGTATGCAATTATCTATCATTTCATGCTATTTTACATATAAAAATGTGAGTATGATGCGTATGATTGCCCTTAAATGATCAATTTAAGACTTTATCAGCTATACTCGGTTCCGTTTCAATTGGTGTATGGCACCGAGGCAGTTGTTCCCTTGGAATTCCTGGTGCCGAGCTTACGATTGGCAGCCCCGCATAAGACGCATAAAGTTTTTTTTGTACATAAACAAATCTGAAACAGTTAGAGGAAGACAGATTACATGCTGAGTGGCATTGCCTAGCAGCAACAACGCAAAGCATGGTATAACAGACAGAAGAGCAAGCACATTCATGAAGGGTGTTTCGTATTCCAGCAGAAAAGTTTATGTTACAACCCTTCAAACTAAATGCTTGCTTTCAAAGTGTATTAGATAATGTAGAATGGTTCTGTAAGAAACCAGGATTTTAAAGGCAACCCTTTGCCTACTCCTGTTAATGATTCTAAACGAAATTGAGGCATGGACGACCAGATTGTTCTGTACGAATGATTGCTGGCTTACTTCGTGGTAAGCAGGATATGGATGAAACACTGCCTTTCTCTCATTATAAATGGATCTTTTTATAGGATCGAAGTGAAGATGTCCCTGACAGGTGTCTTTTGAAGACAAAGTGGTCACCCTGGTGCAACGAGTTCGACAGATGTTAGACGGCTCAACCAGCAGCCAAAGGGGCTGACGCTTAATAAGTCCGCAGGGAATTCGAGCGGAGGAATGGTTGGACCGATACGAGGCCAAGGGTGACTAAATGGAAGGACGAGAGTCAACCGTTGGATGCATGGTTGAATGATGAAGGAGTCAATTGTTAGACCGTATGGGATACTACAAGTGGGTCCTGCATAAGCCTAAAGAAAGGATGGGATAAGCAAACCGTTGGTAGAAGTATAGGATGTTGGGTTTTCTCGGGTTTCTTCGGATCGCTCACGCAGCGGAAAATAAAATAAAACAGCGATCCGTTTTACCGTTTCGAAAAACTAAAATCGATTATCGGATAATCGAAGTTCTCACCGTGTGCGGATTCGAATCCGCAACCGTTCGGTTCCGTCGGTGCGACACCGCAAGCCGCGCAAGTGCCCGGCCTTTAGCGAAGTCCACGCGATCCTCCTCACGACGGATATCCTCACGTTCCTCATTCTTCGCAGCCCACGAAACCTCCACCAGTCGCCGCAACGATCGTCGCAACGCGCGGACGATTTCCCGTCGAACGGGATTCGGGGAAGCGGCGGAGCAGATCTAAATCTGTCTGGACGCTAGAGAGAGAGAAACAGAGGAGGGGCGGCTAGGGTTAGCAGCAGGTTGGCCTGCTCTACCCGTTCGCTATGTTTTATACTAACTGCGCGGTTTTCCACAAAAACCCCCGGTTTATATAAAACCCACTTATTTATCCATCGCCTTAAGAATCATTTGCGTGCGACCCTCTAGGCCCAAGTACCAGTCTAGTTAATGGCCCAACAAGTCCAGTGACTCCTCACTAGCTTTATTAATCAATTAATAACCCTTTATTAATCAATTAATCAATCGAATTGATGTCGCACATCAAATTCGACCGGGCCTCCGATCACGTTGGGTGCCAAGCAACACCGCGTGAACCCGGAAGGTATTGGGGTTAGGTAACCCACTCTTGGAACCTTTCCGCCGACAGTTACCGCGTGGATATAATCCTTCATTCGTACAATGCTCTCGAGTCAAATCAGGGTATGGCGAGCTGTCAAACCCTAACCGGTCGACTCACTTGGATTGGATGCCGCTGATGAATATCGGAAAACTCCTTTCCCGATATTATCATCCGCCCTGGCCAAGGACTTCCGCGCTTCCTTCCTAGAGCATTCTCTCTCTAAGTACCGAGAGCGAATGATTCCTTATTGACACACAATTCCCTTCGACGGTATTCCGCTCTACCTAATCCTTGGCGTATTAGAATCCCGTGGCTAGGATTCATAAACCAAGGTCAAAGCACAAAAGTCCACCGACAAGGTGTCCTTGGTGTCTCAGGTCCGAGGACCATCCACGCAACTGCGACAATAGAATCAAGCTGGTTGACAGTGAGGTACAATACCATCCAGCGATTCAGTCGTATCAGTTCAATGAACTCATTCTCCAATGAGCACTTACAGATTCGCCTTAGTGTCTCCACACAAGTGACTTATGATATCAGTCACCCTCATCATATGAGCAGGAGTAATCTGTACTAGTCTAACCGGATATCCAATGTCCTTCTCGGATATCCTCCGACTAGGAACGATTAAGAATATGTGTGTTTAAGTGATCAGTTTCATTAGTATGATCTCATCATAATCTGATCACTATAGCACATATTCACGGACTTCATTATGAAACGATAATTATTGCGATTTACACATACTGAATATTATGCCATTATATTAAGAAATGAACGAGATTTACATAGTCAGATTGTCTTGTAGGCCACCTAAAACTAACAATCTCCCACTTGGACTAAAGCCAATCACCTTTATACAATAAGCCTATAGACTCTAGGTGACGTTCAAACACAATTGTCGACGGATGGAACTCTTTCCACTACTAGATCTCCTCTGGATATGATCTCTCTGATAAGATGAAAGCGCCTCAGAATATGCTTTGATTTCTGATGAGACCGCGACTCTTTCACTTGCGCAATCGCTCCATTGTTGTCGCACAACAGAGGAACATGCTCGGAGATGCTGGGAACTACGCCGAGGTCAGTGATGAATTTCTTCAAGCACACTACTTCCTTGGCGGCTTCAACTGCAGCGATGTACTCAGCTTCAGTCATCAAATCAACAGTGGTTACTTGCTTGGAACTCTTCCAGCACACTGCACCTCCGTTCAACGTAAACACTAATCCAGATGTAGACTTGCTATCATCTGGATCTGACTGGAAACTCAAGTTAGTAAAGCCTCGTAGTTTCAAGTCACCTCCCCCATAGGCAAGAAACATATCCTTAGTTCTTCTCAAGTACTTAAGGATACATTTCACTGCCTTCCAGTGCTCTTCGCCTGGATCAGCCTGAAATCTGCTCGTAACACTTAGAGCAAATGCAACATTAGGCCGTGTACATAGCATGGCATACATGATAGATCCTATGGTAGAGGCATAGGGTATTCTATCCATGAATGCCCTCTCATTAGGAGTCTTAGGAGACTGCTCCTTTGAGAGATTAATTCCATGTCTCATCAGTATGAGACCTCTCTTGGAATTTTCCATGCCAAACCTTTTGACTATGGTATCTATATACCAGGATTGGGTCATTCTAAGCATCTTCTTTGATCTATCTCTATAGATCCGTATTCCCAACACGTAGGATGCTTCTCCCAAATCCTTCATGGAGAAGTGTTTCGACAGCCAGATCTTTACTGATGACATCATAGCTACATCATTCCCAATGAGTAGTATGTCATCTACGTAAAAAACTAGAAAAATGACTGCACTCCCACTGGTCTTCTTGTACACACAAGGCTCATCTTCATTCTTAATGAAGTCATAAGACTTGACAGCTGTAAACACCGACTTTGGACCACCCCTTTTGGTCATAAAACCGCCTCCATCATTAGCCCTTTATCACCAAAATCCCCTCATTTAGCCATCTCAGCCCACTAACAACTAGGCCCATTAACCAAATCCCGACTCTAGCCATCTTTTCGTAGAAGGTCAGCCAGTCCGCCTTCCACCCCCTTCGAAGGCCACCCCTTGCCTTCTACACCCTTGGAAGGCCAACCACCTTGCCTTCCACCTTTTGGCCACCTTTTTCACTTTTTACCACCTTTTCGTGGAAGGCCAGCCAGTCCGCCTTCCACCCCCTTTGAAGGCCACCCCTTGCCTTCTACACCCTTGGAAGGCCAGCCACCTTGCCTTCCCCCTTTTGCCACCTTTTTCACTTTTTACCACCTTTTCGTGGAAGGCCACCCCTTGCCTTCTACACCCTTGGAAGTCCAACCACCTTGCCTTCCACCTTTTGGCCACCTTTTTCACTTTTAACCACCTTTTCGTGGAAGGCCAGCCAGTCCGCCTTCCACCCCCTTCGAAGGCTACCCCTTGCCTTCTACCTCCTTGGAAGGCCAACCACCTTGCCTTCCACCTTTTGGCCACCTTTCTCACTTTTTACCACCTTTTCGTGGAAGGCCAGCCAGTCCGCCTTTCACCCCCTTCAAAGGCCACCCCTTGCCTTCCACCACCCTTCGAAGGCCACCCCTTGCCTTCCACCCCCTTCGAAGGTGTAACGACCCGCCATCCTATGACCGGAGACCCGATCACTAAATGGATGTCGGCCCATTAACTGCGGGTTCACACCCAGATCTCACACAACACGTCTGGAGGAGTAAGCGTTAAACAAGGCTAAATATATCAATCTTACGGACTACAAAGATATAACAAGTGCGCAGGAAGGAAGATAACAATATCCGTATACAGTCCAACAATAATTACATGGTCCAACAAATTAAATAAGTACAGGCATAAGTAAAGTACAACAACATCGGGGCATACCCCGGAACTGAGACAGCTGCTGGTCCGCACACCAAGGAGACACCACACGCCGCCACACGCCGCGAGGTCCACACCTGAAACCGCAGGGAGTGAGCCACACCAGAATTGGGCTCAGTAGGGATCATTCGATCCCCCGCCTCCCACTCACACACCCACAGGTGCAACAATACGGATATATGGCAATTAAATAAAGCAGTAAACATAGCACCCTAATCTGATATGAAACATACGCGTAAGCAGTGTAGCAGGAACAGTTCTAAGTAACCCGAAGAACCCAACACAAAGTCACGTCTCACAGTCAAAGTCCACAAAGCGACTGAACCACACTGTCGACCGAAGTCAAACGTCGCCTCACAACACTACCACCACTACTTACGCCTGTCCGCCCCTACAGTGTTCCGGGGCACTGTAGGGTGAGGCAGTGAGTCAAACTAGGACTAACTGGGACCAATGTACCACCACGGCCCAGCTACGTGTGCACACAAGCAGTCTAGACTACTGTCCTACCGACCGGATTGCCTCCACGCCAGGCCTCGGCACTTCAGGAGGGCCCTGGGGACCGGCGAACCCCCGTCAAGCCGAAGCTACAGGAACTACCCACAACCCTAACCTCCCGGGTTGCGTCAGGCCAAAGGGCTAAGGGTACCACTCGTAACCTTGATCAAAGGTCACATCAGGCCCAGTGGCTACAGGGGTAAAACAACTCCAACAGTACCACAACCAGCTCCACAGCAAGAAACGCGCCGGAAGCTGCCACGACAAACAGGGAAACCCCGACCTGCTGAGACCAAACAACAACCCCTCGGATAGCGCACCGGCTACTCCGGCCCGACGGGCTCAAGGTGGTTCTGCTTCCCTCAGCCAAAGGTAAAACACAACATGTACCACTCCCCCACCGGTACGGCACAATGCCTCACAGACACCATGACCCTGTCCCCATCGGTCCATGGTGACAAACGTAAACCACAGTTATTCTGATTCCATATTCGCATAAGCACATACACACATATAACATGATTCCATTCGCACAGTAAACCTCCGTCTCAGCGTACAGCTTAAAGCATGCATTTGAACCATCCAACAGTGAAACATATGTTAAAAATCAGGGTTTATGCAGTTCTGTCTTGAATCGCGTCGACCGAGGTCGACGCCATTCAAGCTCCTCAAACAGGTTCATTTAAAGCCAGATTATTCCTTAAAACGCGTCCACCTGGAAAGCCGCCGTTTGAAACGCGTCAGAGCTCTCAGACGCCATTCAAACCGAAATTCCAAATTTGCAGACCCTCAGTCGGAGTGATTTCCTGCCGAAATGGCGTCATGATGGCCCGACGTGCTTCTGAAAGGCGTCGTCCATCCATGACGTCATTTAGCGCCAGAACCCCTAACTCGTGAAACCTCGAACAGGGAGGTTTATGCCCTAAAAGGCGTAGTACTGCCCTGACGTCCTTCTAAAAGGCGTCGACCAGGCACGACGCCGTTTAGCGCCAGAAACCTGGTTCCCTGGTTCAACCCGAGGGTTTCTCCTTTAACCCCAAACACCCCGAAAATGCCCCAAAACAGAAGAGGGAAGATAGGGAAATCAACTACTTCCAGCATGCTACAAATCCACGTTAACGAGCACGGCCATTCCCACAAGAAAACCCCCTAAACATGCTCATTCTAACCCAAAACATAACATGCCACGCCAAGGAAATCACGAGCAACACGTTCACAGTCCACGCAAGGTTCGTCCCCCTACTGGTTCTTGAACTCCTCTAAGCTCCGTGCCGCCGACCCGCCGCACCGCAGACCGCCGCCGGTACCCTCGAGGACGCCGCCACTCCGCCGGGACGTCGGCCGCCGTCCGGAGAATGGAACGCCGCGAAGGTAGTGGTGGTGGTAGAGGTGAGAGGTAGGGAGGTGTTGGAGTGGTGGGAGAGGAAGAAGAGGAAGGGAAGGGGAAAAGAGGGTCGGAGAGGGTGGAGAGAGCGAAGAGAGAGAGGGTGGAGGTGAAAATGAGGGAAGGAAGGGGAGGCTCGTGGGGTCAATCTGAATCTAGCTACAACGCGTCGATCGAGGCAGACGCCAATCAGTCTGACAGGACGAGCCGTACTGACAGCGGTCTGAAACGCGTCACTCTCCACGGACGCCGTTCAGACGACAGGACAGGCCGTACTGACAACGCTCTGGCGCCGTACCCTGACATCACAGAGGTCGCAGTCTGAATCGCGTCGACCAACATGGACGCCATTCAGACGACGAGACAGGGGCCGTACTCTCGCGGCCCGAAACCCGCCCACGTGGCGCACACGTGGCACAACAACAAGCAGACCTAAATGGCGTCCACACAACCTGACGCCTTTTGAAAGGCGTCGAGCAGTGCTGACGTCATTCAGTCAAAAATCTCAAGACCCCTCAGGGTCGAAACCAGGGGATCCGGCCCGAACCCGACCCGAATACAGAACTCGAAACCTCAGTCCTTACATTCTCCCCCCCTTAAAAGAATTTCGTCCTCAAAATTTGCAACTGCTCAACGCAAAACTCGGCTAACCGTCACATGCCGGCACACCGATCACAACAATCATCCTCACCAATCACACATACAAGGTTCCACATAATTAGCCAATCAAATTCACACCAAGCTAACCAAGATTCTCGATTCTGACAAAGAGCTGTAAGATCAAAATAACCACACACTAGCAAGGCACATCTTACAAAACCGATTCTCCACCAAACCCAAATACATAAAAGTGCCACAAGAGTTCTCAACCACCTCTGAATAAGACAAGATAAAAGTGTTCATCTAGCCCAACCGCCCAGACTTCCACTAAGGGACGCAACAGCACTCAACGTCTCGAACACCTACTGACCACTCAGCTCCTGACCTGCCTTATTCTTCTGGGGACAGTTCCTCGCGAGATGTCCCTTCCTGCCACAGCCAAAACAGCTACCAGTGATCAAAGGACATATCCGATTACCATGAAACCTGCCACAATGGGGATAACGATCCGCAGCGTCCAGCCTCGCTTCCTGTTGCCAGCTGACCTCCGTCTGCATCTGCTGAACCGAACCATCTTCATCCTCGTCACAAGGTACCTCCTGGAACTCGAGCTCAAAGGAACTCGGACTGCCTGACGAAAAGACCGCTGATCTATCCCTGCTTTGCTGCTTCCCTTGTGCTGAATGCTCCGACTCCTTCGCCGCGTGTTGGAACTGCATCTCCACCGCTGCCGCGCACCGAACTGCTGACGCCAAATCCTTACAACAATGAGCTGCCACAAACTCCCTCAGACCCTGCCGAAGTCCATCCACAAATTTCTCTGTCCTAAGATCCTCATGCTCAGATATGTGTGGAGCAAATCTTCCCAGAGCTACAAATTTCATCTGATATTCCAGAACTGACATACCATCCTGCACCAATTCCATAAACTCCCTTTCCTTGGCCCTACGAATGTGCCTCGGAAAGTACTGTCCACTAAACTCTCTTACAAAGCCTTCCCAAGGAATCTCTCTCAAGGACCTATCTGGAAACATCAACCCCTTGATGGTGACCCACCAATCATAAGCATCGTCCTTCAGCAAGTAGGTTGCCAACAAGGTCTTGTCACTCTCAGCACATTCTAGAACATCAAACGCCTTCTCTACCTCCTTAATCCAATGAGCCGCCGCGTCTGGAACAGGTTGACCCGTGAAAGAAGGGGGCTTCAACTTCAAGAACCGCTCCATCACCATAGATTGGCCACCTCGGGAATTGGACCCCTTACTTCCATTTCCCTGTTGGTATCTAGACATAGCCCCAATCATAGCTTCCATGAAACGATCCACATTAAGTCCTTCTGCCCTCGAACCACCACCATCTGCTCTCGAACCACGAGCCAACGGAACTCTCCTCTTCGGTGCCATCGCTACCCCACAAACACGAAAATCGAACCAAAACACGTCAAAACCTACCGATCTACACCAGCAGCCATCGCCTGTACAGACTTGTACTTATTGTTGGACTATAATATCTAACCTAGTTTACCACATACTCGACCAGACTGAGCTTTGATACCATCTGTAACGACCCGCCATCCTATGACCGGAGACCCGATCACTAAATGGATGTCGGCCCATTAACTGCGGGTTCACACCCAGATCTCACACAACACGTCTGGAGGAGTAAGCGTTAAACAAGGCTAATATATCAATCTCACGGACTACAAAGATATAACAAGTGCGCAGGAAGGAAGATAACAATGTCCGTATACAGTCCAACAATCATTACATGGTCCAACAAATTAAATAAGTACAGGCAGAAGTAAAGTACAACAACATCGGGGCATACCCCGGAACTGAGACAGCTGCTGGTCCGCACACCAAGGAGACACCACACGCCGCGAGGTCCACACCTGAAACCGCAGGGAGTGAGCCACACCAGAATTGGGCTCAGTAGGGATCATTCGATCCCCCGCCTCCCACTCACACACCCACAAGTGCAACAATACGGATATATGGCAATTAAATAAAGCAGTAAACATAGCACCCTAATCTGATATGAAACATACGCGTAAGCTGTAACGATCCGCCATCCTATGACCGGAGACCCGGTCACTAAATGGATGTCGGAACATTAACTGCGGGTTCACACCCGGATCTCACACAACACGTCTGGAGGAGTAAGTGCTAAACAAGACTAAATATAACAATCACACGGACTACAAGGTAAGCAAGTGCGCAGGAAAGAAAAATAACAATGTCCGTATACAGTCCAACAATAATTACATGTCCAACAATAAAATAAGTACAGGCAGAAGGAAGTACAACAACATCGGGGCATACCCCGGAACTAAGACAGCTGCTGGTCCGCACACTAAGAAGACACCACGCTACCGCTGCGCCTCGAGGTCCTCACCTGAAACCGCAGGGAGTGAGCCACACCAGAAATGGGCTCAGTAGGGATCATCCGATCCCCTGCCTCCCACTCACACACCCACAAGTGTAACAACAGGAATATATGGCAATTAAGTAAAGCAGTAAACATAGCACCCAACTCTGATATGAAACGCACGATAAGCAGGGTAGCAAGAACCATTCTAAGCAACCCGAAGAACCCAACACAGAGTAACGTCTCACAGCCAAATGTCCACGAAGCGACTGAACCACACTGTCGACCGAAGTCAAACGTCGCCTCCCAACACTACCACCACAGCTCACGCCTGTCCGCCCCTACAGTGTCCCGGGGCACTGTAGGGTGAGGCAGTGAGTCAAACTAGGACTAGCTGGAACCAGTGTACAGCCACTGCCAGCTACGTGTGCACACAAGCAGTCTAGACTACTGTCCTACCATCCGGATTGCCTCCACGCTAGGCCTCAGCGCTTCAGGAGGGCCCTGGGGACCGGCGAACCCCCGTCAAGCTGAAGCTACAGGAACTACCCACAAACCCAACTCTCCCGGGCTGCGTCAGGCCAAAGGGCTAAGGGTACCACTCGTAACCTTGATCAAAGGTCACATCAGGCCCAATGGCTAAAGGGTAAACCAACTCCCACCAGTACCAAAACCAGCTCCACAGCAAGAAACACGCCGGAAGTTGTCACGACAAACAGGGAAACCCCGACCCGCTGAGGACAAACAGCGACCCCTCGGATAGCACACCGGCTACTCCGGCCTGTCGGGCTTAAGGCGATCCTGCTTCCCTCAGCCAAAGGTAAAACACACATGTACCCCTTCTCACCGGTACAGCTCACAGACACCATGACCCTGTCCCCATCGGTCCATGGTGACAAACGTAAACCACAGTCATTCCGATTCCACATTCGCATAAGCACACACACACACACCACATGATTCCATTCACACAAGAGTCGTCAGTATCAGCGTACAACGTGAAGCATGCAATTGAAATCATCCCACAGTGAAACACATAGTGAAAACCAGGATTACACCTCTCTGTCTTGAATCGCGTCGACCGAAGTTTACGCCATTCAAGTCCCTCGGACAGGTTCATTTAACAGACAGAAAATTCCCTGAAACGCGTCGTCATAGGGAGTCGCCTATCTAAAACGCGTCCAGGTCCACCGACGCCATTAACACATAAATTCCAGGTTTACAGACCCTCACTCGGGGTGATTTTCCTGTCTAAATGGTGTCATGATGGCCCGACGCCCTTCTGAAAGGCGTCGTCCATCCATGACGTCATTTAGCGCCAGAACCCCTAACACAGGAACCCTCAAACAGGGAGGTTTCTGCCCTAAAAGTCGTCGTACTGCCCTGACGCCCTTCTGAACGGCGTCGACCAGGCACGACGCCGTTTAGCGTCAGAAACCAGGTTTCCTGGTTCAACCCGAGGGTTCCTCCTTTAGTCCCAAGCACCCCGAAAAGCCCCAAAACCAAAGGGGGAGGAAGAGAAATCCAATCATCACAAGCATGCTACGAAACCACGTCCACAAGCACCGCCGTTCCCAGAAGGAATCCCCCTAAACATGCTCAATCTAGCCCCAAACACGTCACGTCACGCCAAGAAACATACGAGCAACACATGCAAGGTTCGTCCCCCTACCGGTTCTTGAACTCCTCCAAGCTCCTCGCCGCCGTCCCGCCGCACCGCAGACCGCCGCCGGTACCCTCGAGGACGCCGCCACTCCGCCGGGACGTCGGCCGCCGTCCGGAGAAGGGAACGCCGCGAAGGAGGTGGTGGGGGTAGAGGTGAGCGGTAGGGAGGCTATGGAAGAGGAAGAAGAGGAAGAGAAGGGGAAGGAGAGAGTCGGAGAGGGCGGAGAGGGTGAGGAGAGAGAGAGTGAAGGCGAGAATGAGGGAAGGAAGGAGAGGCTCGCAAAGTCAATATGAATCCTGCTAAAACGCGTCGATCGAGGTAGACGCCTATCAGTCTGACAGGACGCTGGTAATTGGGCCTAGAGGGTCACACGCAAATGGTTTTCAAGTCGATGGATAATCCGACAGGATTTCGGATAAGTCTGGGTTTTTGTGAAAAACCGCAAACTGACTTTTTATAAAAGAACGGATTCTACGTCCGGGGCCAGCAACCCTGACCTAGCCGTCATTCGTTCATCCCACTTTCTCTCTCCTCTGGGCGTGCCGTTCCCAACTGCTCCACTTCCCGTTCGACGGGGAATCTGGATCCGCATGTCGCGGCGGATCACGCGCAGTCAGACGGGATCTTCGAGCGCCGCAGTTAGCGAGGAAGCGAGGACGATCCATCGCGAGGAGAACCGCGTGGATACCGCTAGAGGTCGGGCATCTGCGCGACTTGCGGCATCGCTCCGACGGAATCGGAAAACGGACGCGGATTCGAATCCGCGCAAGGTAAATCGATCTACATCGGTTTTAGTTTTAACGACCAAAACGGGACAGATCCGATCCCGAACTTCTTTATTCCGCTGCGTTTTAGGATCGGATCCCGACACAGCGATCCCAACAGTTCCCTCTGCCATCTGAGCCTTGAACAGATTCTTCGATATCTCATATCGTTCGATTCTGCTCTGCTCACCAAAGAGCTCCTTCAAATGGAGCATGATGGATCTAGCATCCATCTCTTCATGTTGCCTCTGCAACTCATTGCTCATAGAGGCTAACATATAGCATTGGGCCATGGTGGAATCCTCCTTCCATTTTTCATACGCTATCATTTCCTCCTCTGGAGCATCTAATGCTGGTTCAGCAGGAGGTCCAGTATCCAAGACGTAAGCAATCTGCTCAGACCTGAGGACTATCTTCAGGTTTCTGAGCCAGTCTGAGTAATTGGTGCCTGTCAAACGGTTGGCATCAAGTATGCCTCGCAACGGGTTATGGTGCGACATTCTCGCCTACAGGAGATAATCAATCGATAATTAGCAGATATTCAGATTAACTAAAACAAGATATGGTCTTTTATTATCTAGTTTTACTCCCACTAATTTTCGACGGACTGTATAACCTTCAGATATACAGAACGGGAGACGCCGACTGTCTCCTAGTGGGGATCAGAATCTCCAAGCATCACAGTATGACCTCGGGTAAACACATACTATTATACTGCTATCTCAGAGCAATCATCTCATGATAATTGCAACTCCTTGTAATATCCGATCGTACTTCGGCTCCCAAGTTTAATGGTCCCGGGTAAACACAGTAGACCATTATCCCCGGTCTAAGCTTTACCATCAATACGTGACAGAGTAAAGTAGAAACATAGTTCCCGGGTAAACACGTGGATGACTATATCGTTCCTCTACTCTTATCCAAAGGCATCTTATGCCATGATCAACAGTCCTCTCATCAGTTAATGGCAGACCTCGGGTAAACACATAGTATCTGCCACCACCGAATTAAGTTCTATCAATCATATTGATGGAGAGCCACGCGATACATTCTCAATGACTCGCGCTACAGCTTAGAGTTTGTAACGAAGGTTTTACTTATTTAATTTGGTCTCATCCTAGGTGATAGTATTAAATATATCGAATATATTTATTAATACTAATAACCTAGCAAATATAAAGCACACGCATCACATACATGTCATTAGTGTGGTCATGGACGGCACTGCGGTTTGACTTGAGCTAGACAGTCAAACGCACACATACACACAATATAACAACTTATATCATGAGTCTGCAAACCCATGAATGCAATAAACTCCTTCATTTTCATCTGGTCAGCAGTTGTGGATCATCCTCGCTCCGCGTGCATCCACCTCGATCAAATTACATCGTAATTCCCAATTACATGATAATTCAGAAGAGGAAGCCTTATGGCGATTACATCAAGGAGGAAGGTAGAAGTACAATGGAATATGAGAGGGAGAGGTTCGCAGACCTCTATTTATTAATACACAATAAACCACACAATCACATTCCACATCCACAAGTAATGCCCGTCCATGACCACCATGTGTTTTATTAAACAAACCACACATGAATAGCGCATCAAATGGCTAAATTAAAATTTTCGAAAATAATAATAATTTTGGTTTCATAAAACCAGGGACCAAACAAAATTTGGATTATTTGGAATTTTCGAAAACTTTAGTATTTATTGCAAGCATGCTAATTTAAATCCAATTTAAACAAGCAAATCAATAACACATCAAAAATGCATTAAAATCTAAAATTAACGGCTTCAGAAATATTCCATACTCAATTTGAACAATTCAAATATTTATGGGGTTAATCTAACAATTAGATTGCTTAAGGTTTAATCTAACATTTAGAATTAATTTAATTAACAACCTTTTGTTAATTAATAAACCTTAATAAGGGCCCAATCAAAATAGAATTTGTGTTGGGATCGCTGTGTCGGGATCCGATCCTAAAACGCAGCGGAATAAAGAAGTTCGGGATCGGATCTGTCCCGTTTCGGTCGTTAAAACTAAAACCGATGTAGATTGATTTACCTTGCGCGGAATCGAATCCGCGTCCGTTTTCCGGTTCCTTCGGAGCGATGCCGCAAGTCGCGCAGATGCCCGACCTCTAGTAGTATCCACGCGGTTCTCCTCGCGATGGATCGTCCTCGCTTCCTCGCTCGCTGCGGCGCTCGAAGATCCCGTCTGACTGCGCGTGATCCGCCGCGACATGCGGATCCAGATTCCCCGTCGAACGGGAAGTGGAGCAGTTGGGAACGGCACGCCCAGAGGAGAGAGAAAGTGGGAAGAACGAATGACGGCTAGGTCAGGGTTGCTGGCCCCGGACGTAGAATCCGTTCTTTTATAAAAAGTCAGTTTGCAGTTTTTCACAAAAATCCAGACTTATCCGAAATCCTGTCGGATTATCCATCGACTTGAAAACCATTTGCGTGTGACCCTCTAGGCCCAATTACCAGTCCAGTTAATAGCCCATTAAGTCCAGTAACCCTTTACTGACCCACTGAATTAATTAATATCCTTATATTCAATTAATCAGCCGAATTTAATGTCCCACAATAAATTCGGACGGACTGCCGATCACGTTGGATGCCAAGCAACATCGCGTGATCCTGGATGGAACTAGGGTTATCGCAACCCTCTATTGGAACCTTTCTGTCATCGGTTAGCGCGCGGATATAATCCTTCATCCGTACAATGTTCCCGAATCGACCTAGGGCATGGTTTACTGTTAAACCCTATTTGGTCGATTCACTTGAATCAGATGCTGCTAATCTGAATCCGATAACTCCTTATCGATTACAGAGTCCGCCCTGGCCAGGGACTTTAAGCGCATCATTCCCGGAACATTCTCTCTCAAACAACCAAGAGCGGATGATCCCGTATTGAACACACAATTACCTTCGAGGGCATTTCCCTGAACCCGATCACTTGACTTATTGATATCCCATGGTTAGGGATTCGTTCGTCAAGGTCAAAGCTCAGAAACCTACCAACAAGGTATCCTTGGAGTCTCAGGTCCAAGGATCATCCACGCAACCGTGACAATTGAATCGAGCTGGTTAACAGTGAGGTGATTACCATCCAGCGATTCATAGTCGGATCAGTTCAGTGAACTCATTCACCAATGAGCACCTATAGGTTCAGCATAGTGTCTCCACACAAGTGACTTATGGGATCAGTCACCCTCATCATATGAGCTGAAGTAACCTATACTAGTCTATCCGGATGTTCGATGTCCTATCTCAAACATCCTATGACTAGGAACAATTAAAAACATGTGTTTATAAGTCTTCGGTCCCGTAATTATGATCTCATCATAATCCAAAGACTATTGCACATGTTCATGGACTTCATCGTGATACGATAAATACAGATCGAATTAATTACACACAATGAATTATTGCCATTTATTAATAATCTGAATATGTACACAGTATCGGATTGGCTTTGAGACCATCTAATACTAACAATCTCCCACTTGGGCTAAAGCTAATCACTTTTATACAGAATACCCATATTCTCTAAGTGACGCTCAAAAACATTTTGAGACAAAGGCTTTGTAAGTGGATCTGCTATGTTGTCGGCTGAGGGAACTCTTTCCACCACGACATCTCCTCGAGCTATAATCTCTCTGATCAGATGAAAGCGCCGCAGAATGTGCTTCGACTTCTGATGAGACCTCGGCTCTTTCGCTTGAGCAATCGCCCCATTGTTGTCACACAGCAGTGGGACGGGACCAGATATGCTTTCCACCACACCAAGATCGCTGATGAATTTCTTCATCCACACAGCTTCCTTGGCGGCTTCAGCAGCAGCAATATACTCGGCTTCTGTTGTCGAATCAGCAGTGGTTTCCTGCTTGGAACTTTTCCAGCTCACTGCTCCCCCGTTGAGTGTGAAAATAAAACCTGATGTTGACTTGCTGTCGTCAGGATCAGACTGAAAACTCGAGTTAGTATATCCTTGCAGCTTTAAGTCTCCTCCTCCATAGACTAGAAATAGATCCTTAGTCCTTCTCAAGTACTTAAGGATGCATTTCACAGCCCTCTAGTGTTCATCACCTGGATCTGCCTGATGTCTGCTCGTAACACTTAGAGCATATGCTACATCAGGTCTGGTACATAGCATGGCATACATGATGGACCCTATGGCAGAAGCATAGGGGACTTTATCCATCACTGCCCTCTCTTCAGGTGTCTTGGGAGACTGACCTTTAGACAGTGAAATTCCATGTCTCATCGGTATGAGACCTCTCTTGGAATTTTCCATGCCAAACCTTTTGACAATGGTTTCTATGTACATGGATTGGGTTAAAGCCAGCATCTTCTTTGATCTATCCCTATAGATCCGTATTCCTAATACGTAAGATGCTTCTCCCAAATCCTTCATGGAGAAGTTCTTTGACAGCCATATCTTTACGGATGACATCATTCCTACATCATTCCCAATAAGTAGGATGTCGTCAACGTAAAGAACCAGAAATGTGATTGCGCTCCCACTGTTTTTCTTGTATACACAGGGCTCATCTTCATTCTTAATGAAGCCATAAGATTTGATCGCCTCATCAAATCTTATGTTCCAGCTTCGGGATGCTTGCTTCAGTCCATAAATGGACCTCTGCAACTTGCATACCATGTCTGGAGATTCTTTGGATGTGAATCCTTCTGGTTTTATTATATACACCTCCTCCTCAAGGTTTCCATTGAGGAAGGCAGTCTTCACATCCATCTGCCAGATTTCATAATCATGGTAGGCAGCAATGGCAAGAAGAATTCTGATGGACTTAATCATAGCAACGGGTGAAAAGGTTTCGTCATAGTCAACACCTTGTCTTTGACGATAGCCTTTTGCCACTAATCTTGCCTTAAAAGTCTCAATACGTCCATCTGCACCGATCTTTCTTTTAAAGATCCATTTGCAGCCGATAGGTACTATACCATCGGGTAAATCTACCAAGTTCCAAACTTGGTTGATGTACATGGACTGTATTTCAGAATTCATGGCTTCCCGCCATTTTCCGGCCTCTGAACTTTCAATGGCCTCCTGGTAAGTCTTGGGATCATCATCCTCATTATAGAATATCCTTGAACCATCCAAATTAATATGTCCCACATATCTTTCTGGTGGTTTAGGTACTCTTTCAGACCTACGAGGTTCCTGTGTATCATTTTGAACAGGTTCAGAAACTGACGGTTCATCTGATGAACCATTGCCAGTTTGTGGGTCTGGAACTTCTTCCAGAATTACTTTACTCCCACTGTCCTTCTGGAGAATATAATCTTCTTCCAGAAAGACAGCTCTCCTGGACACAAACACCTTTTGTTCGCCAGGATGATAGAAGTAATATCCATAAGTTTCCTTTGGATATCCCACAAATCTGCATTTGTCAGTTCTGGATTCTAGCTTATCTGCGTCATGTCTTTTAACATGAGCAGGACATCCCCAGACTTTAACATGTTTAAGGTCTGGTTTCCTTCCATTCCATATCTCATATGGAGTGGTCTCAACAGATTTGCTGGGTACCTTGTTCAGGATATACATAGCCGAGCTAAGTGCATATCCCCATAAGGACACTGGTAATTTGGACATGCTCATCATGGATCGCACCATTTCCATTAATGTGCGATTTCTCCTTTCTGATACACCATTCATCTGAGGTGTATAAGGAGGTGTAAGCTGAGAAAGGATACCATTATCCTTTAAGTATTTAATGAACTCAGTACTCAAGTATTCACCACCTCGATCAGATCGGATGGTTTTTATACTCTTTCCTTTTTGTTTTTCTACTTCATTCTTAAATTCTCTGAATTTCTCAAAGGCTTCAGATTTATACTTCAATAAGTATATATATCCAAACCTTGAGTAATCATCAGTGAATGTAATGAAGTATGAGAAACCACCAATGGCTTGGGTTGACATAGGACCACATACATCTGAATGTATGAGTTCTAATATGCCTTTGGCTCGTTCTCCAGTTCCACTAAATGGAGACTTAGCCATTTTACCCATTAAACATGACTCACAGGTTGCATATGATTCATAATCAAATGGATCCAAATATCCATCTTTATGCAACCTTTGGAGTCTGTTTTCACCAATGTGTCCAAGCCTACAATGCCACAAGTAGGCTTTGTTCATTTCATACTTACTTCTTTTAATCGAAGAACCGATATGTAAATTATCATGAGACACATTCAATAGATACAAACCATTGGATAAAATAACAGAAGCTATTAATTTATTTCTGAAATAAATTGAACAACTATTGTTCCCAAAATTTAAATTGTATCCAATTCTATCTAAACATGAAATAGAAATGATGTTCCTTATTATGCTAGGTACATAATAACAATCATCTAATAAAAATGTGTCTCCGGATGGTAGCTTGAGCTTCACTGTCCCCACAGCGATCGCCGCAACTCTTGTGCCGTTACCTAGCCTCAGCTCCACCTCTCCGGTCCTCAGCTTACGTCTTCTTGTCAGTGCCTGCACAGAATTGCAGATATGAGATACACATCCAGTATCTAATACCCATGATGTACAATATCTTATTGACAAGTTTACATCTATCATATAGATACCTGAAGCGTCCTGCTGCTTCACAGTTCCTTGAGCCTTGTCCTTGAGGTATTCCTTGCAATTCCTCTTCCAATGCCCTTTCTGGTGACAGTAGAAGCAATCACCTTTCTCAGCATTTTTACCCTTGTCTTTCTTGACAACCTTTGCCTTTCTCTGAACCTTGTTCTTATTCTTTCGAAAAGCTTGGACTGCAAGTCATTTTCTGTTGGTCTTACCAACCATTAGGACTTGGGGTTTATCCTTCACAAGGTTCCCCTCAGCAGTCTTTAACATGTTCAGCAGTTCAGCTAAGGTGGCCTGGATCTTGTTCATGTTGAAATTGACAATGAACTGAGCATATGAAGGTGGAAGTGAAGACAACACAAGGTCTGTGTGCATCTCCTTGGGAAGTGTAACCCCAAGAGCATCCAGCCTCTCCACCCACTCAATCATCTTCAGCACATGATTCTGTACTGAAGTTCCCTCTGCCATCTGAGCTTTGAACAGATTCTTCGATATCTCATATCGTTCGATTCTGCTCTGCTCACCAAAGAGCTCCTTCAAATGGAGCATGATGGATCTAGCATCCATCTCTTCATGTTGCCTCTGCAACTCATTGCTCATAGAGGCTAACATGTAGCATTGGGCCATGGTGGAATCCTCCTTCCATTTCTCATACGCTATCATTTCCTCCTCTGGAGCATCCAACGCTGGTTCAGCAGGAGGTTCAGTATCCAAGACGTAGGCAATCTGCTCAGACCTGAGGACTATCTTCAGGTTTCTGAGCCAGTTTGAGTAATTGGTGCCTGTCAAACGGTTGGCATCAAGTATGCCTCGCAACGGGTTATGGTGCGACATTCTCGCCTACAGGAGATAATTAATTGATAATTAGCAGATATTCAGATTATCTAAAACAAGATATGGTCTTTTATTATCTAGTTTTACTCCCACTAATTTTCGACGGACTGTATAACCTTCAGATATACAGAATGGGAGACGCCGACTGTCTCCTAGTGGGGATCAGAATCTCCAAGCATCACAGTATGACCTCGGGTAAACACATAGTATCATACTGCTATCTCAGAGCAATCATCTCATGATAATTGCAACTCCTTGCAATATCCGATCGTACTTCGGCTCCCAAGTTTAATGGTCCCGGGTAAACACAGTAGACCATTATCCCCGGTCTAAGCTTTACCATCAATACGTGACAGAGTAAAGTAGAAACATAGTTCCCGGGTAAACACGTGGATGACTATATCGTTCCTCTACTCTTATCCAAAGGCATCTTATGCCATGATCAACAGTCCTCTCATCAGTTAATGGCAGACCTCGGGTAAACACATAGTATCTGCCACCACCGAATTAAGTTCTATCAATCATATTGATGGAGAGCCACGCGGTACATTCTCAATGACTCGCGCTACAGCTTAGAGTTTGTAACGAAGGTTTTACTTATTTAATTTGGTCTCATCCTAGGTGATAGTATTAAATATATCGAATATATTTATTAATACTAATAACCTAGCAAATATAAAGCACACGCATCACATACATGTCATTAGTGTGGTCATGGACGGCACTGCGGTTTGACTTGAGCCAGACAGTCAAACGCACACATACACACAATATAACAACTTATATCATGAGTCTGCAAACCCATGAATGCAATGAACTCCTTCATTTTCATCTGGTCAGCAGTTGTAGATCATCCTCGCTCCGCGCGCATCCGCCTCGATCAAATTACATCGTAATTCTCAATTACATGATAATTTAAATGAGGAAGCCTTATGGCGATTACATCAAGGTGGAAGATAGAAGTACAATGGAATATGAGAGGGAGAGGTTCGCAGACCTCTATTTATTAATATACAATAAACCACACAATCACATTCCACATCCACAATTAATACTCGTCCATGACCACCATGTGTTTTATTAAACAAACCACACATGAATAGCGCATCAAATGGCTAAATTAAAATTTTCGAAAATAATAATAATTTTGGTTTCATAAAACCAGGGACCAAACAAAATTTTGGACTATTTGGAATTTTCGAAAACTTTAGTATTTATTGCTAGCATGCTAATTTAAATCCAATTTAAACAAGCAAATCAATAACACATCAAAAATGCATTAAAATCTAAAATTAACGGCTTCAGAAATATTCCATGCTCAATTTGAACAATTCAAATATTTATGGGGTTAATCTAACAATTAGATTGCATAAGGTTTAATCTAACATTTAGAATTAATTTAATTAACAACCTTTTGTTAATTAATAAACCTTAATAAGGGCCCAATCAAAATTGAATTTAATAAAAACAGTAAAATCATATTTTACAGATAATTATTAAACCAATTTTATAACTAGAATTTTAAAAACTAAAAATTTTAATCAACTGGGCCCCCTTTAAAGGGCTCAGCCCTGCTGAGCCCCTGGCTCGGGCCAGGGCCGAGCCAGGGCGCAGCCAGGGCTCGGACCCAGGTCCGAACCCTGCTGCGCCTGGCTCGGGCCGCCTGGCACGAGCCAGGGCCCAGCCGGGCCGGTTCGGTCGGCCGCCCGGCCGAACCGCCCGAGAGTTCCCTGCGTTGCAGGGAACCCGACGGCGCCGTGCCCTTTTGGGCTTCCTCTCCGGCGCCGGTCCCGGCGGCGACCGGGGACCGGACCTTGTCGCCGGCAAAGCCCATACCACCGGCGAGCTTCGGTGACCGGTGGTGGCCACGGAGGTGCCCCGGAAAGGGGTTTATTCGCCCCCCTTTTTCTCCCAAAAAATATGTTTTTGCAGGTTTCTCAAACCCGTGGGGAGGAAGAAGAAGGTTCATGGCCGCTCTTCCACGGCTACCTATGCCACCAACAACTCGACCAGGGTCATTGGGCATGATCTACAGCGATTAGAACCCCTTAAAATCCATCTCTATGGATCCGACCACATCAAAAACGCCCCGTTCTTCGTCCAACGAAGAACACGACGAAAAACCCCCAAAAATAATTTTTTCTTCAGATTTAAATCACGATCTCATCGCAGTAATCATCTAATGATTATAAATCTTTCAAGAACATAAATCTAAGCATGGAATAAATTCAAAAACCATAAATTTTAGAGACCGAAACGGCGAAAACACAGTGGAACCTGGCTCTGATACCACTGTTGGGATCGCTGTGTCGGGATCCGATCCTAAAACGCAGCGGAATAAAGAAGTTCGGGATCGGATCTGTCCCGTTTCGATCGTTAAAACTAAAACCGATGTAGATCGATTTACCTTGCGCGGAATCGAATCCGCGTCCGTTTTCCGGTTCCTTCGGAGCGATGCCGCAAGTCGCGCAGATGCCCGACCTCTAGCGGTATCCACGCGGTTCTCCTCGCGATGGATCGTCCTCGCTTCCTCGCTCGCTGCGGCGCTCGAAGATCCCGTCTGACTGCGTGTGATCCGCCGCGACATGCGGATCCAGATTCCCCGTCGAACGGGAAGTGGAGCAGTTGGGAACGGCACGCCCAGAGGAGAGAGAAAGTGGGAAGAACGAATGACGGCTAGGTCAGGGTTGCTGGCCCCGGACGTAGAATCCGTTCTTTTATAAAAAGTCAGTTTGCAGTTTTTCACAAAAACCCAGACTTATCCGAAATCCTGTCGGATTATCCATCGACTTGAAAACCATTTGCGTGTGACCCTCTAGGCCCAATTACCAGTCCAGTTAATAGCCCATTAAGTCCAGTAACCCTTTACTGACCCACTGAATTAATTAATATCCTTATATTCAATTAATCAGCCGAATTTAATGTCCCACAATAAATTCGGACGGACTGCCGATCACGTTGGATGCCAAGCAACATCGCGTGATCCTGGATGGAACTGGGGTTATCGCAACCCTCTATTGGAACCTTTCTGTCATCGGTTAGCGCGCGGATATAATCCTTCATCCGTACAATGTTCCCGAATCGACTTAGGGCATGGTTTACTGTTAAACCCTATTTGGTCGATTCACTTGAATCAGATGCTGCTAATCTGAATCCGATAACTCCTTATCGATTACAGAGTCCGCCCTGGCCAGGGACTTTAAGCGCATCATTCCCGGAACATTCTCTCTCAAACAACCAAGAGCGGATGATCCCGTATTGAACACACAATTACCTTCGAGGGCATTTCCCTGAACCCGATCACTTGACTTATTGATATCCCATGGTTAGGGATTCGTTCGTCAAGGTCAAAGCTCAGAAACCTACCAACAAGGTATCCTTGGAGTCTCAGGTCCAAGGATCATCCACGCAACCGTGACAATTGAATCGAGCTGGTTAACAGTGAGGTGATTACCATCCAGCGATTCATAGTCGGATCAGTTCAGTGAACTCATTCACCAATGAGCACCTATAGGTTCAGCATAGTGTCTCCACACAAGTGACTTATGGGATCAGTCACCCTCATCATATGAGCTGAAGTAACCTATACTAGTCTATCCGGATGTTCGATGTCCTATCTCAAACATCCTATTACTAGGAACAATTAAAAACATGTGTTTATAAGTCTTCGGTCCCGTAATTATGATCTCATCATAATCCAAAGACTATTGCACATGTTCATGGACTTCATCGTGATACGATAAACACAGATCGAATTAATTACACACATGGAATTATTGACATTTATTAATAATCTGAATATGTACACAGTATCGGATTGGCTTTGAGACCATCTAATACTAACAGGCCGTACTGACAGCGGTCTGAAACGTGTCGTCCACCGTGGACGCCGTTCAGACGACAGGACAGGCCGTACTGACAACGCTCTGGCGCCGCACCTTGACATCTCAGAGGTCACAGTCTGAATCGCGTCGGCCAACCTGGACGCCGTTCAGACGATGTGACCGGGGCCGTACCCTCGCGGCCCGAAACCCGCCCACGTGGCCCACACGTGGCACAACAACCTATAGACCTAAATGGCGTCCACACAACCTGACGCCTTTTGAAAGGCGTCGAGCAGTGCTGACGCCATTCAGCCAGAAATCTCAAGACCCCCCACAGGGTCCAAACCAAGGGATCCGACCCGAACCCGACCCGAATACTGAACCCGAAATCTCAGTCCTTACATAAGCAGTGTAGCAGGAACAGTTCTAAGTAACCCGAAGAACCCAACACAAAGTCACGTCTCACAGTCAATGTCCACAAAGCGACTGAACCACACTGTCGACCGAAGTCAAACGTCGCCTCACAACACCACCACCACTACTTACGCCTGTCCGCCCCTACAGTGTTCCGGGGCACTGTAGGGTGAGGCAGTAAATCAAACTAGGACTAACTGGGACCAGTGTACCACCACGGCCCAGCTACGTGTGCACACAAGCAGTCTAGACTACTGTCCTACCGACCGGATTGCCTCCATGCCAGGCCTCGGCGCTTCAGGAGGGTCCTGGGGACCGGCGAACCCCCGTCAAGCTGAAGCTACAGGAACTACCCACAACCCTAACCTCCCGGGCTGCGTTAGGCCAAAGGGCTAAGGGTACCACTCGTAACCTTGATCAAAGGTCACATCAGGCCCAGTGGCTACAGGGGTAAAACAACTCCAACAGTACCACAACCAGCTCCACAGCAAGAAACGCGCCGGAAGCTGCCACGACAAACAGGGAAACCCCGACCTGCTGAGACCAAACAACAACCCCTCGGATAGCGCACCGGCTACTCCGGCCCGACGGGCTCAAGGTGGTTCTGCTTCCCTCAGCCAAAGGTAAAACACAACATGTACCACTCCCCCACCGGTACGGCACAATGCCTCACAGACACCATGACCCTGTCCCCATCGGTCCATGGTGACAAACGTAAACCACAGTTATTCTGATTCCATATTCGCATAAGCACATACACACATATAACATGATTCCATTCGCACAGTAAACCTCTGTCTCAGCGTACAGCTTAAAGCATACATTTGAACCATCCAACAGTGAAACATATGTTAAAAATCAGGGTTTATGCAGTTCTGTCTTGAATCGCGTCGACCGAGGTCGACGCCATTCAAGCTCCTCAAACAGGTTCATTTAAAGTCAGATTATTCCTTAAAACGCGTCCACCTGGGAAGCCGCCGTTTGAAACGCGTCAGAGCTCTCAAACGCCATTCAAACCGAAATTCCAAATTTGCAGACCCTCAGTCGGGGTGATTTCCTGCCGAAATGGCGTCATGATGGCCCGACGTGCTTCTGAAAGGCGTCGTCCATCCATGACGTCATTTAGCGCCAGAACCCCTAACTCGTGAAACCTCGAACAGGGAGGTTTATGCCCTAAAAGGCGTAGTACTGCCCTGACGTCCTTCTAAAAGGCGTCGACCAGGCACGACGCCGTTTAGCGCCAGAAACCTGGTTCCCTGATTCAACCCGAGGGTTTCTCCTTTAACCCCAAACACCCCGAAAATGCCCCAAAACAGAAGGGGGAAGATAGGGAAATCAACTACTTCCAGCATGCTACAAATCCACGTTAACGAGCACGGCCATTCCCACAAGAAAACCCCCTAAACATGCTCATTCTAACCCAAAACATAACATGCCACGCCAAGGAAATCACGAGCAACACGTTCACAGTCCACGCAAGGTTCGTCCCCCTACTGGTTCTTGAACTCCTCCAAGCTCCGTGCCGCCGACCCGCCGCACCGCAGACCGCCGCCGGTACCCTCGAGGACGCCGCCACTCCGCTGGGACGTCGGCCGCCGTCCGGAGAATGGAACGCCGCGAAGGTAGTGGTGGTGGTAGAGGTGAGAGGTAAGGAGGTGTTGGAGTGGTGGGAGAGGAAGAAGAGGAAGGGAAGGGGAAAAGAGGGTCAGAGAGGGCGGAGAGAGCGAAGAGAGAGAGGGTGGAGGCGAAAATGAGGGAAAGAAGGGGAGGCTCGCGGGGTCAATCTGAATCTAGCTAAAACGCGTCGATCGAGGCCGACGCCAATCAGTCTGACAGGACGGGCCGTATTGACAGCGGTCTGAAACGCGTCACTCTCCACGGACGCCGTTCAGACGACAGGACAGGCCGTACTGACAACGCTCTAGCGCCGTACCCTGACATCACAGAGGTCGCAGTCTGAATCGCGTCGACTAACATGGACGCCATTCAGAGGACGAGACAGGGGCCGTACTCTCGCGGCCCGAAACCGGCACACGTGGCGCACACATGGCACAACAACAAGCAGACCTAAATGGCGTCCACACAACCTGACGCCTTTTGAAAGGCGTCGAGCAGTGCTGACGTCATTCAGTCAGAAATCTCAAGACCCCTCAGGGTCGAAACCAGGGGATCCGGCCCGAACCCGACCCGAATACAGAACTCGAAACCTCAGTCCTTACAGAAGGCCAACCGGGCCGCCTTCCCCCACAAGATTGGAAGGCAAGTTGCCTGGCCGTCCACTCCCTAACCACCCCCTTGACCTCGTCTTTCCCACTATCTCCTCTACTCACCGCCCTCGTCCCCACTACTCCGATCACTCCCCACTCCGGCGACTGCCGCGCGCACCACCTCCAACCCTTGACCACTTCCTATTGGCTGAAGGTTGATTTACGGGGATTTAGACCCCTATTTCCTCCTACTTTTTCCTTCATCTATTTAAACCCCCCAGGTTCCCTCGAGCAAGGGGGTTGGAAAGGGGATTAAGAAGGAGTTTCTTTCTCGGAACGGGTCGGCTTTGAGGAGTCGAGCGGGCAAAGAGTCAGAGGGTTGTTTCAGAAGGAACGTCACTCCAAATGGGCTTGTCTTCCTAACCTTCTCTTTACTTTTCACCTTTTTCACTTCATTGCATTTCCAATTTCCGTCCATGCCGTAACATTCTCCCTCTTTCACTCTCTTTTTACCTTCAACACATCATTTCACTTTTCACACACGAGCACTTATCTGCATGCATGCATCCTAAAATGACTTAGCAATCCCTATTTACCCCCAGAGGTTTCAAACAAAAAACGGGAGGTGGGTGGCCATAACATATGGTCACCTTCCCTCCCAAACACCCATCCGGTGCGTCTCCCTCTAATTTTTGTTAATTTTTACGTTTGCATGAACGGATCCTACATATTACAATTCTAATCGGACTATTTCTTTTCTTTGTCTGTCTTCTCTTTTCAGGGGCTCTTACCAGATTCTACGCGCGGACTAACGAGCTCTCCTCCTCTGGCCGGCCGAAGGAAGAGAAGGGGAAACCACCATCTCCCGCTCCCACAGAACGCGATCACATCCTCACCATCCTGCGGAGCACAGGGACCGTAAGGTAATGCTCCTGGCGATCACATCCTAATTTCTAACCCCCCCTTAAATCGCCACAGTGCTAAGACGAACGGAGGAACCCTCGCCCGAAGCCCGCAGCCGCGGCGGGGGGCGTTCCGGGCGCCTACAACAGCCTCGTCAAATCTTAGGTTCCAGCTCCGGGAAGCTTGCTTCAGTCCATAAATGGACTTCTGAAGCTTGCACACTTTATCTGGAGATTTTTTGGATGTGAAACCTTCTGGTTGTATCATATACACCTCTTCCTCAATGTTACCATTGAGGAAGGCAGTCTTCACATCCATCTGCCAGATTTCATAATCAAAATGTGCAGCAATGGCGAGCAGAACTCTAATCGACTTTATCATGGCAACTGGTGAGAAAGTCTCGTCATAGTCAATTCCTTGCCTTTGACGATATCCCTTTGCCACCAACCTTACCTTATAAGTGTCGATCCGTCCATCAGCACCGATCTTTCTTTTAAAGATCCACTTGCAACCGATGGGTACAATACCCTCGGGCAAGTCCTCCAAGTTCCAAACTTGGTTGGTGTACATGGACTGGATTTCTGAGTTCATGGCTTCTCGCCATTTCCCGGCTTCTGGGCCTTCTATGGCCTCCTGGTAGGTTTTAGGATCATCATCCTCATTATATTCTACCTTTGACTCACCTTCAACGATATGTCCCACATATCGTTCGGGTAGTCTAGGTACTCTACCTGATCTACGAGGCTCATCTGTGTGTACCTGAACAGATTCATAAACTGATATCTCATCTGATGATAATGTAGCTGTTTGGGGATCTAGAACCTCTTCCAGTACTATTTTACTCCCACTGTCCTCCTGGAGAAGGTATTCCTCTTCTAGGAAGACAGCTTTCCTGGCGACAAACACCTTTTGTTCACCATGATGGAAAAAATAGTATCCAAAGGTTTCCTTTAGATATCCCACAAACCTGCATTTATCAGTTCGTGATTCTAGCTTGTCTGGATCATGCCTCTTTACATGAGCAGGACAACCCCAGACTTTAACATGTTTAAAATCTGGTTTCCTGCCTTTCCATATCTCATATGGAGTAGAGGCCACAGACTTGCTGGGTACTCTGTTCAGTAGGTATGCTGCTGACTCTAGAGCATACCCCCAGAAGGACACTGGTAATCCCAAAATGCTCATCATGGATCGCACCATGTCCAACATGGTGCGTGATCATTCCAAATTGTGTGTCGTTAAACACTCATAAGAACGTTCAATCTAAATTTATTCAGCTCATGTAAATTAGATTTTGAAAATTGATAATGGTGAGTCCGAGTCGAATCCACAGGAAATTAATATTTTAATTTCGAAAACCTTAAATTTTAATTATCTAAAAAAAACTGGGAATTTGAATTGATTAATTAACTACCTAATTAAGTTAAACTAAATTTACGAATTTAACCAACCTAATTTTTAAAAGCACAAATACAGCCACTTTTAAAATTGAGAAGAGAGAGAGATTAACAAAATAGTATAAAAATAACATAACTTCTATGTTAAACTAATCGAGTTTTATGCAACAAGAAATAATAAACACTAACAACTTTAACTTAACTAACCTAAAATAAACCAAAACAAAGTAACAGATTATACTAATAATACAAATGCAGCAGGTGCGGTGGAACTAGGAGGCATGCGAGTGCAGGTGTGCTTGGAGGCCCGTGGGTTGTTTGTGGAGCGCCGGCGCAGTGGACCGCTGAAGAGAAAGCTTTCTAGCTGGGCGCTTGTTAGCTTCTGGTGCTGTTGCTGGCGTGCGTAGAGGAGCTGTTGCTGTGGCTTGCTGGTGCATGGAGGAGGGCTTCACCAAGCGTGCATGCACGCGCGTGGAGCTGGAGGATGCTAGAGGCCGGCGGTTGGTGCAGGCTTCACCGAGCATGCGCGTGGGCGGCGCGAGCTTGACGTGGAGGTCTTCGCTTGGGGGAGGCTTGCAGCAGGGTGAGGGTGTTCGCTGGGAGCTTCAATGGTTGCCGCGTGGGGGATGTCCGAGCATGCGTGGGCGGCGCGTGCAGGAGGTGCTTGCCGGCTGCTAGCCGGAGGATAGGAGGAGGCCGACAACGTGCACGGGCGGTGCGTGGAGGCTGGCTTCATGCTTGGACGTGCCTACATGCATGCAGGCATGTGCTGGAGGAGCAGGGAGCATGCACGCTGGGCCAGGTGCTGGTGCGTGGAGCCAGGAACCGGAGAGAGAGAGAGACGTGGGAGAGAAGAGAGACCGAGAGAAACAGAGAGGGAGGACCCGAGAAAGAGAGGCTGCGGGGAGGAAGAATAAGGGAGAGAGGGAGTCTACCGGAGAGGGGGAATAAGGGAGAGAAAGAGAGGGATGACCAAGAGAGGAAGAGAAGAAGAAGGAGAATCCGAGAGAGAGGAGGAATCCAGCTGCTGGAAAAAAAAACGGAGAAGGAGAGAGACTAGGAATTAGAGAGTTCGAAACCGAGAGAGAGGAAGAGGAAATATATAGAGAGGAAGAGAGACGTGGGAAAGAGGAAGGAAGGTGTGCGGAGGGAAAGAGGGGGAGAAAGAGAAAAGGAAATAGAGAAGAGAGAAGGAAACAGAGAGAATTGAGTTCGGGAAGGAAACTTTTAAAGAGAAGGGAAGGCAGGTTTTTTTTTTTAAAAAAGAAAGTGGGCTTTAGGAAGGCGGCTGGTCCTTCTTGGGTTCTTCTTGGCCATGGAATTAGGGAAACACTAGGGCCTCAAATGACGTTTTTACCCCTGCTTTAATCTTTTGGACAAAATGAAGTCGAATTTATCGAAATTCGAACATTAGACCTCCCCCAAAATTTCCGGAAACTCCACCAGCTGCACTGCATCATCGGCATGTCCTGTTCACATAAAATAAATATAAATTAGTACATTATCATAAAAATATCATTATATTTATTTATTTCGTTCTCGGTTTTGTCGAAAAACCGCAAATGCGCTATACTCCATTAATCACATGAAATGACAATGTTTTTAAGTTAGAATTTGACGAAATTGGTACCGTTGGACTTGGTACGCAATTATCTATCATTTCATGCTATTTTACAGATAAAAACATGAGTATGATGCGTTTGATTGCCTTTAAATGATCAATTTAACACTTTATCAGTGCGATTCCTCCTTTCTGATACACCATTCATCTGTGGTGTATATGGAGGGGTCAGCTGAGAAAGGATACAATTATCATTTAAGAATTGTGTGAAATTAGTACTCAAGTATTCTCCTCCTCGATTTGATCGAAGAGCTTTAATACTCTTTCCTAACTGCTTATCTACCTCATTCTTGAACTCCTTGAACTTCTCAAATGCTTCCGACTTGTACATCATTAAGTACACATAGCCGAATCTTGAGAAGTCATTGGTGAACGTGATGAAGTATGAGTAGCCACCTTTGGCTTGGGTGGACATGGGACCACATACATCTGAATGTATTAGTTCCAGAATGTCCTTGGCATGTTTTCCATGTCCAGTAATGGAGATCTTGCCATCTTTCCCATAAGGCAGGATTCACATGTTGCAAACGATTCATAATCGAATGCAGTTAAGTAACCATACTTGTGCAACTTTTGCAACCTACTTTCGCCAATGCGCCCAAGTCTACAATGCTACATGTAGGCCTGGTTCACACAATTCTTGCTCTTCTTAAGAGTATTATCAATTTGAAGATTGTAATAAGAAACATCTAAGAGATATAGACCGTTGACTAAAGATGTCGAAGCTATTGATTTATTACCATAATAAATCGAACAACTTCTATTCTCAATAGTCAACCTATATCCTATCTTGTCCAAACAAGATATTGATATGATGTTCTTTATTATGCTAGGAACATAATAACAATCTTCTAATAGTAAGGCGTCTCCCGATGGAAGCCTGAGGTTTGCTGTCCCAACAGCAATCGCCATAACTTTTGTGCCGTTTCCTAGCCTCAATTCCGCCTCGCCTTGTCTCAGCTTGCGCTTACTTGTCAGCATCTGTGCATCATGATAGATATGAGAAACACATCCGGTATCCAATACCCAAGATGTGGAATCTCTAACTAACAAGTTGATATCTATCATATAGATATCTGAAGCTTCAGACAGCTTCATTCTTCCATGAGCTTTATCATTAAGGAACTCCTTGCAATTCCTCTTCCAGTGACCATACTGCTTATAGTAGAAGCAGTCACCCTTCACTACTCTTTTGCCTTTGTCCTTTGATCCTTTATCGTTAGCTGTCATCTCTGCTTCAGGGGCATCCAATGCCGATTCAGCAGGAGGATCAGCTCAAGGGACAAAGTCAATGTGCTCAGATCTGAAGACATTCTTCAGGTTTCTGTACCAATCCGAGTAGATCAGGTAAGTCAAAAGGGCATCAAGTATGCCATGGAGTGGGTTATTCGACAACATAATTCCCTACAGGAGATAAGTAAAATCTATTTAGCAGATGTTCAATTATTAAAATTTAAAATAAGACATGGTCTTTTGTTCAAGTTTAACTCCCAATAATTTTCAACGGACTATATAACCCTCAGTTATACAGAACGGGAGACGCCGACAGTCTCCTAGTGGGGATCAGAATCTCAATGACTTGCACTACAGCATTGTGGATAGCACAACAAACTGTAATACAATCAGAGAGCACTCAACTCATAGGACATGCAACTCCTTGCAATATCTGATCATAGCTTCAGTCCCCATAGATTTAATGGCCTTGTGGATAGCACAACAAACCACTAATTCTGGTCCAAACTAACCATCGTTACGAGACGAGCATAGATTTGCATGCAGCCCTTGTGGATAGCACAACATAGCTACATGGTTCCTCTACCCCGATCATATAGGCATCTAATGCCATAGCCACAGTTTTCCTCCCAATTAAGCAGGCCTTGTGGATAGCACAACAAACCTGCCTAAAGTGATTTGAATCCTATGACTATAACGATGGTGGACCACGCGGTAAGTTCTTAACTACTCACGTTACGGCTTAGAGTTTATCTGAGGGTATTTAGATAACTTTTATCTTGGTCTCTCCTAGGTGATAGTATATAAATATATCGTATATATTTACTAAATACTATAACCTGCTTTGATTCATAATCAAAAGAAAAACAATGCATCACATACATGTCTAGTGTGGTCATGCATCACATACCAGGTCCAGTGGCTCGGACCTGGGACCCTAGCCCAACTAGGGCCCGGTCCAACGGGACTGGCCAGGGGCGGCGGTTCGCCCGGGTTCTTCCCCAACCCGACAGTCCATGGAGTTGCAGGAAATCCTAGGGTTCGCCCCCCCCCCCCCGGCGACGCTGACGGCTGAACCCCCGGCCCTCTCGGCGGGCGCCGACCCCGCCGGCGGCCTCCTCGGCGCCGGCAAGGCCGCTGGAGAGTCCCAAATAGGCTCCTGGTCGAACCCCATTTGATTTCTGGTTCTTTCAAAACCGAGAAGAAGAAGATGTAATCCTCTTCTCCGGCCACCTGCAGCGGCCACTCTGGCGTCAACAAGGAGTCTGGTGATGACGAGGGATTAAACCAAGAGAATCCGGAGTCCCGGCCTCAATCCCAACGCTTGGGAAGGCCGGTAGAAGCCCCCATAAACTCGCCGTTTTTCGTCCCACGAAGAACACAAAACCCCCTAAAAATAATTACGAAAATTGCAGAACATTAATCCAATTAATTTGTGTTCATCATATGAACACAGATCTTGCAAATAATCGAACATACGGCAAGGAATAAATCAAGAAAAATTAATTTCGGAATCCAAAACGGGACGAGAAATAGTGGAACCTGGCTCTGATACCACTGTTGGGTTTTCCCGGGTTTCTCCGGATCGCTCACGCAACGGAAAATAAAATAAAACAGCGATCTGTTTTCCAGTTTCGAAAAACTAAAATCGATTATCGGATAATCAAAGTTCTCACCTGTGCGGATTCGAATCCGCAACCGTTCAGTTCCGTCGGTGCGACACCGCAAGCCGCGCAAGTGCCCGGCCTCTAGCGAAGTCCACGCGATCCTCCTCGCGACGGATATCCTCACGTTCCTCGTTCTTCGCAGCCTACGAAACCTCCGCCAGTCGCCGCAACGCGCGGACGATTTCCCGTCGAACGGGATTCGGGGAAGTGGCAGAGCAGATCTAGATCTGTCTGGACGCCAGAGAGAGAGAGAAACAGAGGAGGGGTGGCTAGGGTTAGCAGCAGCTTGGCCTGCTCAGCCCGTTCGCTATGTTTTATACTAACCGCGCGGTTTTTCACAAAAACCCCCGGTTTATATAAAACCCACTTATTTATCCATCGCCTTGAGAATCATTTGCGTGTGACCCTCTAGGCCCAAGTACCAGTCCAGTTAATGGCCCAACAAGCCCAGTGACTCCTCACTGTCTTTATTAATCAATTAATAACCCTTTATTAATTAATTAATCAATCGAATTGATGTCGCACATCGAATTCGACCGGGCCTCCGATCACGTTGGGTGCCAAGCAACACCGCGTGAACCCGGAAGGTATTGGGGTTAAGTAACCCACTCTTGGAACCTTTCCGCCGACAGTTACCGCGTGGATATAATCCTTCATTCGTACAATGCTCTCGAGTCAACTCAGGGTATGGCGAGCTGTCAAACCCTAACCGGTCGACTCACTTGGATTGGATGCCGCTGATGAATATCGGAAAACTCATTTCCCGATATTATCGTCCACCCTGGCCAGGGACTTCCGTGCATCCTTCCTAGAGCATTATCTCTCTAAGTACAGAGAGCGAATGATTCCTTATTGACACACAATTTGTAATGACCGAGATTTCGGGTTCGGTATTTGGGTCGGGTTCGGGCCGGATCCCCTGGTTTGTACCATGGTGGGGTCTCGAGATTTCTGGCTGAATGGCGTCAACAGTGCTCGACGCCTTTCAAAAGGCGTCAGGGTGTGTGGACGCCATTTAGGTCTGCTGGTTGTTATGCCACGTGTGCGCCACGTGGGCGTGTTTCGGGCCGCGAGAGTACGGCCCCTGTCAGATTTGTCTGAACGGCGTCCACCTCGGTCGACGCGTTTCAGACTGCGACACCTACGGTGTCAGGGTGCGACGCCAGAGCGTTGTCAGTACGGCCTGTCTTGTCATCTGAACGGCGTCCGTGGTGGACGACGCGTTTCAGACCGGTGTCGGTACGGCCGTCCTGTCAGATTGAATGGCGTCTGCCTCGATCGACGCATTTTAGGGGAATTCTGGTTGACCCCGCGAGCCTCCCCTTCTTTCCCTCACTTTCGCCTCTCCACTCTCTCTCTTCGCCCTCTCTGCTCCCTCCGCCCTCCTTCCTCCCTTCCCTTCCTCTTCTTCCTCTTCCAACTACTCCATAGCTTCCCTACCTCTCACCTCTACCTCCACCACCTTCCTCGCGGCGTTCCCTTCTCCGGACGGCGGCCGACGTCCCGGCGGAGTGGCGGCGTCCTCGAGGATAACGGCGGCGGCGTGGGGCGAGACGGGTCGGCGGCGAGGAGCTTGGAGGAGTTCAAGAACCAGTAGGGGGACAAAACCTTGCATGTGTGCTCGTTGCTTTCGGCGTGATGTGGCGTGTGTGGGGCTAGATTGAGCATGTTTAGGGGGTTTCCTTGAGGGAATAACGGTGTTTGTGATCGTGGATTCGTAGCATGATTGTGTGGTTGAGCTTCTCTCCTTCCCCCTTTGATTTTGGGATTTTCGGGGTGCCCGGGGTTCAAGGGTGAAGCCCTCGGGTAGAACCAGGAAACCTGGTTTCTGGCGCTAAATGGCGTCGGGCTGGGTCGACGCTTTTCCGAAAGACGTCCGGTCAGCACGACGCGTTTTAGCGCAGAAACCTTCCTGTGTGAGGTTTCCTGAGTTAGGGGTTCTGTGCTAAATGACGTCATGGATGGACGACGCCTTTCAGAAGGACGTCGGGCTATCATGACGCCATTTAGGCAAGAAATGCCCCCGTTTAAGGGTTCTGCAAATCTGGTTTTCTGGGTTGAAAGGCGTCGGGACACCCAGACGCGTTTTAAATGGCGACTTCAACGGTGGACGCGTTTTAAGCAATAATCTGACGTTTAACTGAACCTGTCTGAGGGACTTGAATGGCGTCGACCTCGGTCGACGCAATTCAAGCCAGAAGTGCTATATTGCTGGTTTTTAGCATGTGTTTCACTGTGAAAGTACTAAGGCATGTTTTATGTTGTACACTGTGATCGAGGACTTATATGTGAGTGGAATTACAGCATGTTAAATGTGTATGTGTGTGTGCCTGTACGAATATGGATTCGGGATGACTGTGGTTTCCGTTTGTCACCATGGGCTGATGGGAGAAGGGCCATGGTGTCTGTGAGGAGGGGTACTTGTTGTGTTTCACCCTTGGCTGAGACAAGCAGAACCACCTTGAGCCCGTCGGGCCGGAGTAGATGTGTGCTATCCGAGGGGTTGCTGTTTGGTCTCAGCGGGTCGGGGTTTCCCTTGGTTGTCGTGACAGCTTCTGGCATGTTTCTTGCTGTGGAGCTGGTGGTGTTTCTGGTGGGAGTTGGTTTACCCATTAGCCAGTGGGCCTGATGTGACCTTTGATCAAGGTTACGAGTGGTACCTATAGCCCTTGGCCTGACGCAGCCCGGGAGAGTTGGGTTTGTGGGTAGTTCCTGTAGCTTCGGCTTGACGGGGGTTCGCCGGTCCCCAGGGTCCTCCTGAAGCGCTGAGGCCTAGCGTGGAGGCAATCCGGACGGTAGGACAGTAGTCTAGACTGCTTGTGTGCACACGTAGCTGGCAGTGGCGGTACATTGAGTCCAGCTAGTCCTAGTTTAGCTCGCTGCCTCACCCTACAGTGCCCCGGAACGTTGTAGGGGTGGACAGGCGTGAGCAGTGGTGGTAGTGTTGGGAGGCGACGTTCGACTTCGGTCGACAGTGTGGTTTAGTCGCTTCGTGGACTTTGACTGTGAGTCGTGACTCTGTGTTGGGTTCTTCGGGTTACTTAGAGTGGTTCTTGTTACACTGCTTACCGTGCGTTTCATATCAGAGTTGGGTGCTGTGTTTACTGCTTTGCTTAAATTGCTATATATATCCCTGTTGTTGCACTTGTGGGTGTGTGAGTGGGAGGCAGGGGATCGGATGATCCCTACTGAGCCATTTCTGGTGTGGCTCACCCCCTGCGGTTTTCAGGTGTGGACCTCGTGGCGCGCGGTAGCGTGGTGTCTTCTCGGTGTGCGGACCAGCAGCTGTCTTAGTTCCGGGGTATGCCCCGATGTTGTTGTACTTCCTTCTGCCTGTACTTATTTAATTGTTGGACATGTAATTATTGTTGGACTGTATACGGACATTGTTATTTTGCTTCCTGCGCACTTGCTTATCTTTGTAGTCCGTGAGATTGTCATATTTAATCTTGTTTAGCACTTACTCCTCCAGACGTGTTGTGTGAGATCCGGGTGTGAACCCGTAGTTAATGGACCGACATCCATTTAGTGACCGGGTCTCCGGTCATAGGATGGCGGGTCGTTACACAATTCCCTTCGATGGTATTCCGCTGTACCCAATCCTTGGCGTATTAGAATCCCGTGGCTAGAGATTCGTAAACCAAGGTCAAAGCACAGAAGTCCACCGACAAGGTGTCCATGGTGTCTCAGGTCCGAGGACCATCCACGCAACTGCGACAATAGAATCAAGCTGGTTGACAGTGAGGTACAATACCATCCAGCGATTCAGTCGGATCAGTTCAGTGAACTCATTCTCCAATGAGCACCTACAGAGTCGCCTTAGTGTCTCCACACAAGTGACTTATGAGATCAGTCACCCTCATCATATGAGCAGGAGTAATCTGTACTAGTCTAACCGGATATCCAATGTCCTTCTCAGATATCCTCCGACTAGGAACGATTAAGAATATGTGTGTTTAAGTGATCAATCTCATTAGTATGATCTCATCATAATCTGATCACTATAGCACATATTCACGGACTTCATTATGAAACGATAATTAATGCGTTTTACACATAATAAATATTATTCCATTATATTAATAAATGAACTAGATTTACATAGTCAGATTAGCTTGTAGGCCACCTAAAACTAACATAGGAATGCGAGGTTTAAAGTTAGTATGGTTACTTCAACGGTTGGACAACTACCTGACAGAAGTTCCAGGAACTACTACGTAGACCTTGGAGGTGACGTAGCAAATGATGGTTCCATGATTATAGAGTCGCGTCCTTTCATTCGCAACCAAGGATCCGTCACGACAGGATAGGTCATTTGAGTGAAAAAACGTGGCTTATAGGCCCGATTTGCATGGCGCGCACACACGCACACCTACAATATAGCGCTCAAAATCAATCCCCTTAGATCAAGACTCACAGAGAAAGAGAGCAGCATACAGAACAAAGACTAGTCAGAGAAAAAAGCTAGGTAGGCTAGGTAAGCTTACTAGGTCTCGGCAACTAGGTCAAAAGAAGCAACTGATATAGAGGGCTTTGAACTCAACCAATCCAGGAAAGAGAAAAAAACAAACTCGGAAAGATAGCCAAAAGGAAAAAAGCGGCGGGACAGGAAAACCAGAGGAGAGCTAACAACTCCATACGAGGGAGATGTGAGTTGAGCATGGAAATAGGCAACCATACAGAGAGAGAGAGAGGAAACATCCATCGATACTAGGAAAGAGAGAGGCGAAAGAATAACCAAAAAGACAATCGCACCAACGAAAAATAGCCACTGCAAGGAAACCGCACCAAAAAGCGAACAAAATCAATAAAAAAGAAAAGCTACCGAGCTAACAAATTGCACACCTGCGAATACACACACATACTTGATCTTCTCTTGATCACGCTTAGCGCACTTTGTTCGTTCGCTTCACTCACTCACTCCTCGCTTACTAATAGGGCCTGATCTTTCGCCAGGAAGGAAGCTACATTCAATATGATCCAATCCCCCGTCGCACACACAGATCTAATGCAATTATTTGTCTCCTTTTCCCCCGCCCCTTAACGTAGCTTTCCATGGGAACAAAGCTGTTTCATCCTTGATCGAGATATAGATGGGTGCTCAATCAGCAACAACTTTTCCCACCCACAACCAACCGGAGGGAAAGTCTTGCAAGTTGCTCGAATTGATAAATAAATATCAGGAAAGTCGGTGCTAGTCCGTTGGTGTCCAAGTCAGTCGTTAATACTTCTATATATAAATATATCTCAAGCTTAGTGCCCTTTTATTGAACTGAACTACAATTGAACTAAAGCAGATAGAGTAACCAACCTCCTGCGGCTTGTTCATTCATAATGTAGTAAGTCTTCCTCATCAATTAAAGCTAGCCAACAACTATTATTCCTTTGAACCATGTGTCCCGAGAACCTTCTCCCAATCCTACCGGGATCTTCTTTCATATGATAGGGGAGCACCCCTTCCTAATAACTTGACTTGGAGACCCAATTGAAACTGCTAATCCCAACCTTATTGATAAGGTACGGTAGATGACTGAACATTAATCTTAGCTATTGAGATTGGATTGGTTTGTTCTCAAAAATTAGAGGTGGGTAGGGAAGATGCCAAAAGCAAGAATGTAGTTTTTCCAGCGAGGAGGTAGTCTCCAGTCACTCGACTTAGAAATAAGGTTTTCCCGAGAAGGAATCACTCCTAGGCAAAAAGTGTACCTGCAGTAACTCGAGGAGGCACCCCTTCATTCACGTTTCGTTTCCATATGCATCGGCTTATTCTAAATTGACATATCCAGGTTCTCCCAACCCAACAGGTTCCCTTTCTTTCGAAGTGGCATTGCTGATTCGAGAATAGTTGTCCTTTCTACTACAATTCTCCCTGCTCTTCGCCCCCCATAGGACTCCAGCTTACACCGGTCTTGAACTTGAATAGACCGAAATCTTTATTTCCCATCCTATAAACCTTTTACAGAGTCGGTTCTAGAAAAATCCTCTCTTAAATAATTTTTCGTTCACTCATGGGAACTGGGAACAAGGATTACGGGGCACTCCAAAAGCCAGAGCTAGTTACTGGAAATGGATTGCTGGCAGAAGCACTATAGACTGGGAATGGAATAATTAAGCATTGAGATGCAATCAGATAGAGTAGTGAAATATCTTCCTAGCCCCCTAGGCTTTCGTTGCAAGGCTCCTAGGATTGGCTTGTAATAAGGATTTTGGGAGAAAGAAGAGTGATCCTTCAGGTAACCTTCACAGGTATTTGGAGAAGGAAAGCAACTTAAATGCGCGGCTAGGAATTCTTAATGGTAATAGAGACTTATTATCCCGGCACTGTAACTCCAGAAAAGAAGAAAGATATATCAGGTAAAGAAATCCTATCTATTATTATCCTTCCTGCCCATTTGTGAGACTCCTCCCGAAATAAAGGAAGAAAGTGACGGGTTCAGCCAGGAAGATCTTGCTCACTCAATTTCCTAAATAACAAAGTTTTTAAGGAAAATATTGGATGGGCGAAAGTCATATAGAACACAACTCCAATTACTGGGGCGAGTGACCCCTATGAAACTAAGAAAAAAGAGTGGACATCTCAGCCCAAGGGCTACTTTACATAGCTATGATTCGATCTCTTTGGATGCTTTCCATCTCTGTTAACGAAAGCTAATTCACTTCCGGAAGTCAGTCTCAGTTGGCTTTGTTCACTCAGAGTTCCGTCTTTCTGAAAGAGTCAGATTACAGTCCTTTAACAAAAAACCTTGACTTATTCTTCTACCGCTCCTTCCCAGTTAGGGCTATTTGAACTAGCTAGATGACAGCCCAATGGAAAACCGATAAATATGAAAAGGAAGCGCTGGTGATAAAGTGTTAAATTGATCATTTAAAGGCAATCATATGCATCATACTCATGTTTTTATCTGCAAAATTGTATGAAATGATAGATAATTGTGTAACAAGTCCAACGGTACCAATTTCATCAAATTCTGACTTAAAAACATCGTCATTTCATGTGATCAAAGGAGTGTAGCGCATTTGCGATTTTTTCGACAGAACCGAGACGAAATGAATAAATATGATGATATTTTTATGATAATGCGCTAAATTATATTTATTTGATGTGAACATGACATGCCGATGATGCAGTGCAGCTGGTGGAGTTTCCGGAAATTTGGGAGTGGTCCGGTGTGCGGATTTCAACTAAAACAGGGGTAAAAATACAAATTGACTCCTTCCTTCGCTGGAGTTTCCCAAATCCACTATTTCCTTCCGTCTCTCCAATTTCCTAAAACACATCCTGTCCTTTATTTTAAAGATCCTCTTTCTCTCTCCCGTTTTAGAAAGTGAACCCTCTTTCTTTTCTAGTTTCCTTTTTCTCCCCAAGTTTTCCAACTCCAGTCCGACTTCTTCTCCAGTTTCCTTCCCACGCCTATCTCCCTCTCTATATTAATCTATCCTCCCTTCCCACGCAGGGGGCTCCCTCTCTATTTCCCGTTTTTCTCCGTAGCTTCCCGTAGCCTCCCTCTCTCCGGTTCTCTCTCTCTCGTTTGTTTTCACAGCATCTTCCTCCTCTTTCTCGGTTTTTCTCCCACGTTTCTGTTAGTATTAGATGGTCTCAAAGCCAATCCGATACTGTGTACATATTCAGATTATTAATAAATGGCAATAATTCATTGTGTGTAATTAATTCGATCTGTGTTTATCGTATCACGATGAAGTCCATGAACATGTGCAATAGTCTTTGGATTATGATGAGATCATAATTACGGGACCGAAGACTTATAAACACATGTTCTTAATTGTTCCTAGTCATAGGATGTTTGAGATAGGACATCGAACATCCGGATAGACTAGTATAGGTTACTTTAGCTCATATGATGAGGGTGACTGATCCCATAAGTCACTTGTGTGGAGACACTATGCTGAACCTATAGGTGCTCATTGGTGAATGAGTTCACTGAACTGATCCGACTATGAATCGCTGGATGGTAATAACCTCACTGTTAACCAGCTCGATTCAATTGTCACGGTTGCGTGGATGATCCTTGGACCTGAGACTCCAAGGATACCTTGTTGGTAGGTTTCTGAGCTTTGACCTTGACGAACGAATCCCTAACCATGGGATATCAATAAGTCAAGTGATCGGGTTCAGGGAAATGCCCTCGAAGGTAATTGTGTGTTCAATACGGGATCATCCGCTCTCGGTTGTTTGAGAGAGAATGTTCCGGGAATGATGCGCTTAAAGTCCCTGGCCAGGGCGGACTCTGTAATCGATAAGGAGTTATCGGATTCAGATTAGCGGCATCTGATTCAAGTGAATCGACCAAATAGGGTTTAACAGTAAACCATGCCCTAGGTCGATTCGGGAACATTGTACGGATGAAGGATTATATCCGCGCGCTAACCGATGACAGAAAGGTTCCAATAGAGGGTTGCGATAACCCCAGTTCCATCCAGGATCACGCGATGTTGCTTGGCATCCAACGTGATCGGCAGTCCGTCCGAATTTATTGTGGGACATTAAATTCGGCTGATTAATTGAATATAAGGATATTAATTAATTTAGTGAGTCAGTAAAGGGTTACTGGACTTAATGGGCTATTAACTGGACTGGTAATTGGGCCTAGAGGGTCACACGCAAATGGTTTTCAAGTCGATGGATAATCCGACAGGATTTCGGATAAGTCTGGGTTTTTGTGAAAAATTGCAAACTGACTTTTTATAAAAGAACGGATTCTACGTCCGGGGCCAGCAACCCTGACCTAGTCGTCATTCGTTCTTCCCACTTTCTCTCTCCTCTGGGCGTGCCGTTCCCAACTGCTCCACTTCCCGTTCGACGGGGATTCTGGATCCGCATGTCGCGGCGGATCACGCGCAGTCAGACGGGATCTTCGAGCGCCGCAACGAGCGAGGAAGCGAGGACGATACATCGCGAGGAGAACCGCGTGGATACCGCTAGAGGTCGGGCATCTGTGCGACTTGCGGCATCGCTCCGACGGAACCGGAAAACAGACGCGGATTCGAATCCGCGCAAGGTAAATTCGGTTTACACCAGTTTTGTTTTAACGACCGAAACGGGACAGATCCGATCCCGAGCTTCTTTATTCCGCTGCGTTTTAGGATCGGATCCCGACACAGCGATCCCAACAGTGGTATCAGAGCCAGGTTCCACTGTGTTTTCGCCGTTTCGATCTCTTTTTGATAATTTTGTAATTGATTCCATGCATATGATGCGTTCATGAAATGAACACAGCAAGTTTAAGAGAAACTGTAAGCATTAAAATTTTAATTTTCTGCAATTTTCGTGTGTGTTCTTCGCCGGACGAAGAACTACTCGTATCGGTTTGTTCACGGGCATCCCAAGCGTTGGGAAGGGCTCGATGGAGCGTGGGATTCCTTCCATGGGGTCGTGGATCGAGATTCTGATCTTGCATCATGACCGGGAGGATCATAAACCCCTAGATTTATTTTTATTTTTCAAAGATATGGGGTTCCTAATTTTTTTTGCAGAAAACGGATTTCGGGGGGGGGTTTTGGAAGCTCCCCGCCGGCAACCAGGGGTTGCCGGCGACGGCACCGGTGCCTCCGGGCACCGGAGACCGCCCCACGGCCGGGGCCCTGCCGGCCGGCACCTGCGGGGCAGGTTGCCGGCGGCAGGGAGCCGCCGCCCCCCACCCTGCGCGCAGCTAGGGTTTCCTAGCTGCGCTCGGGTGGGGGGGGTGGGCCCGACGGGCCTGGCCGGGCCCCCGGGTCCGAGCCAGTCGGCCCTGGACCCGGACCAGGTCCGCGCCCTTGTGGGCGGACCTGGGTCCGAGCCAGGGACCGGCTGGGTTCGGCCCAGGTCCGGTCCGGTCCATTGGACCGCTGCCCCCTTTCCCCTTTATTTTTTTTTGTTTTTGTTTTTAATCCTTAATTAATCTGTTTTTGTTCCAAATTAAAAACAGAATTTAATTTTCATTTGTAATGAAATTTTACAATAAGATTGAGCTCTGTTTTTAATTTTATGGTCCAATAATTAGATTAATATGGATTAAAATAGTAATTAACAAGTTGTTGTTAATTCAATCTACTTGTTAGATTAAAGGAAATAATTGGGGAATAAATTTAATTGTTAAATTTATAATTTAATGCCAGTTAATCTTATCTGCATGGAATGTTACAATCTTGTCAAATTAGAGTTTATGTGCATTTATTGATGTGCATTTATTTGCTTGTTTAAATTAGATTTAAATTAGCATGCTTGAAATAAATACTAAAGTTTTCGAAAATCCTAAATCCAATTTTGATTGGTCCCTGGTTTTATGAAACCAAAATTATAAGTTATTTTCGAAAATTTTATTTAGCCATTTGATGCGCAATTCATGTGTGGTTTGTTTAATAAAACACATGGTGGTCATGGACGAGCATTAATTGTGGATGTGGAATGTGATTGTGTGGTTTATTGTGTATTAATAAATAGAGGTCTGCGAACCTCTCCCTCTCATATTCCATTGTACTTCTATCTTCCACCTCGATGTAATCGCCATAAGGCTTCCTCATTTAAATTATCATGTAATTGAGAATTACGATGTAATTTGATCGAGGCGGATGCGCGCGGAGCGAGGATGATCCACAACTGCTGACCAGATGAAAATGAAGGAGTTCATTGCATTCATGGGTTTGCAGACTCATGATATAAGATGTTATATTGTGTGAATGTGTGCGTTTGACTGTCTGGCTCAAGTCAAACCGCAGTGCCGTCCATGACCACACTAATGACATGTATGTGATGCGTGTGCTTTATATTTGCTAGGTTATTAGTATTAATAAATATATTCGATATATTTAATACTATCACCTAGGATGAGACCAAATTAAATAAGTAAAACCTTCGTTACAAACTCTAAGCCGTAGCGCAAGTCATTGAGAATGTACCGCGTGGCTCTCCATCAATATGATTGATAGAACTTAATTCGGTGGTGGCAGATACTATGTGTTTACCCGAGGTCTGTCATTAACTGATGAGAGGACTGTTGATCATGGCATTAGATGCCTTTGGATAAGAGTAGAGGAACGATATAGTCATCCACGTGTTTACCCGGGAACTATGTTTCTACTTTACTCTGTCACGTATTGATGGTAAAGCTTAGACCGGGGATAATGGTCTACTGTGTTTACCCGGGACCATTAAACTTGGGAGCCGAAGTACGATCGGATATTGCAAGGAGTTGCAATTATCATGAGATGATTGCTCTGAGATAGCAGTATGATACTATGTGTTTACCCGAGGTCATACTGTGATGCTTGGAGATTCTGATCCCCACTAGGAGACAGTCGGCGTCTCCCGTTCTGTATATCTGAAGGTTATACAGTCCGTCGAAAATTAGTGGGAGTAAAACTAGATAATAAAAGACCATATCTTGTTTTAGTTAATCTGAATATCTGCTAATTATCGATTGATTATCTCCTGTAGGCGAGAATGTCTCACCATAACCCGTTGAGAGGCATACTTGATGCCAACCGTTTGACAGGCACCAATTACTCAGATTGGCTCAGAAACTTGAAGATAGTCCTCAGGTCTGAGCAGATTGCCTACGTCTTGGATATTGAACCTCCTGCTGAACCAGCATTAGATGCTCCAGAGGAGGAAATGATAGCGTATGAAAAATGGAAGGAGGATTCCACCATGGCCCAATGCTATATGTTAGCCTCTATGAGCAATGAGTTGCAGAGGCAACATGAAGAGATGGATGCTAGATCCATCATGCTCCATTTGAAGGAGCTCTTTGGTGAGCAGAGCAGAATCGAACGATATGAGATATCGAAGAATCTGTTCAAAGCTCAGATGGCAGAGGGAACTTCAGTACAGAATCATGCGCTGAAGATGATTGAGTGGGTGGAGAGGCTGGATGCTCTTGGGATTATACTTCCCAAGGAGATGCACACAGACCTTGTGTTGTCTTCACTTCCACCTTCATATGCTCAGTTCATCGTCAATTTCAACATGAACAAGATCCAGGCGACCTTAGCTGAACTGCTGAACATGTTAAAGACTGCTGAGGGGAACCTTGTGAAGGACAAACCCCAAGTCCTAATGGTTGGTAAGACCAACAGAAAAAGACTTGCAGTCCAAGCTTTTCGAAAGAATAAGAACAAAGTTCAGAAAAAGGCAAAGGTTGTCAAGAAAGACAAGGGTAAAAATGCTGAGAAAGGTGATTGCTTCTACTGTCACCAGAAAGGGCATTGGAAGAGGAATTGCAAGGAATACCTCAAGGACAAGGCTCAAGGAACTGTGAAGCAGCAGGACGCTTCAGGTATCTATATGATAGATGTAAACTTGTCAATAAGAGATTGTACATCATGGGTATTAGATACTGGATGTGTATCTCATATCTGCAATTCTGTGCAGACACTGACAAGAAGACGTAAGCTGAGGACCGGAGAGGTGGAGCTGAGGCTAGGTAACGGCGCAAGAGTTGCGGCGATCGCTGTGGGGACAGTGAAGCTCAAGCTACCATCCGGAGACACATTTTTATTAGATGATTGTTATTATGTACCTAGCATAATAAGGAACATCATTTCTATTTCATGTTTAGATAGAATTGGATACAATTTAAATTTTGGGAACAATAGTTGTTCAATTTATTTCAGAAATAAATTAATAGCTTCTGCTATTTTATCCAATGGTTTGTATCTATTGAATGTGTCTCATGATAATTTACATATCGGTTCTTCGATTAAAAGAAGTAAGTATGAAATGAACAAAGCCTACTTGTGGCATTGTAGGCTTGGACACATTGGTGAAAACAGACTCCAAAGGTTGCATAAAGATGGATATTTGGATCCATTTGATTATGAATCATATGCAACCTGTGAGTCATGTTTAATGGGTAAAATGGCTAAGTCTCCATTTAGTGGAACTGGAGAACGAGCCAAAGGCATATTAGAACTCATACATTCAGATGTATGTGGTCCTATGTCAACCCAAGCCATTGGTGGTTTCTCATACTTCATTACATTCACTGATGATTACTCAAGGTTTGGATATGTATACTTATTGAAGTATAAATCTGAAGCCTTTGAGAAATTCAGAGAATTTAAGAATGAAGTAGAAAAACAAACAGGAAAGAGTATAAAAACCATCCGATCTGATCGAGGTGGTGAATACTTGAGTACTGAGTTCATTAAATACTTAAAGGATAATGGTATCCTTTCTCAGCTTACACCTCCTTATACACCTCAGATGAATGGTGTATCAGAAAGGAGAAATCGCACATTAATGGAAATGGTGCGATCCATGATGAGCATGTCCAAATTACCAGTGTCCTTATGGGGATATGCACTTAGCTCGGCTATGTATATCCTGAATAAGTTACCCAGCAAATCTGTTGAGAACACTCCATATGAGATATGGAATGGAAGGAAACCAGACCTTAAACATGTTAAAGTCTGGGGATGTCCTGCTCATGTTAAAAGACATGACGCAGATAAGCTGGAATCCAGAACTGACAAATGCAGATTTGTGGGATATCCAAAGGAAACTTATGGATATTACTTCTATCATCCTAGCGAACAAAAGGTGTTTGTGGCCAGGAGAGCTGTCTTTCTGGAAGAAGATTATATTCTCCAGAAAGACAGTGGGAGTAAAGTAATTCTGGAAGAAGTTCCAGACCCACAAACTGGCAATGGTTCATTAGATGAACCGTTAGTTTCTGAACCTGTTCAAAATGATACACAGGAACCTCGTAGGTCTGAAAGAGTACCTAAACCACCAGAAAGATATGTGAGACATATTAATTTGGATGGTTCAAGGATATTCTATAATGATGATGATGATCCCAAGACTTACCAGGAGGCCATTGAAAGTTCAGAGGCCGGGAAATGGCGGGAAGCCATGAATTCTGAAATACAGTCCATGTACATCAACCAAGTTTGGAACTTGGTAGATTTACCCGATGGTATAGTACCTATCGGCTGCAAATGGATCTTTAAAAGAAAGATCGGTGCAGATGGACGTATTGAGACTTATAAGGCAAGATTAGTGGCAAAAGGCTATCGTCAAAGACAAGGCGTTGACTATGACGAAACTTTTTCACCCGTTGCTATGATTAAGTCCATCAGAATTCTTCTTACCATTGCTGCCTACCATGATTATGAAATCTGACAGATGGATGTGAAGACTGCCTTCCTCAATGGAAACCTTGAGGTGGAGGTGTATATGATACAACCAGAAGGATTCACATCCAAAGAATCTCCAGACATGGTATGCAAGTTGCAGAGGTCCATCTATGGACTGAAGCAAGCATCCCGAAGCTGGAACATAAGATTTGATGAGGCGATCAAATCTTATGGCTTCATTAAGAATGAAGATGAGCCCTGTGTATACAAGAAAAATAGTGGGAGCGCAATCACATTTCTGGTTCTTTACGTTGACGACATCCTACTCATTGGGAATGATGTAGGAATGATGTCATCCGTAAAGATATGACTGTCAAAGAACTTCTCCATGAAGGATTTGGGAGAAGCATCTTACGTATTAGGAATACGGATCTATAGGGATAGATCAAAGAAGATGCTGGCTTTAACCCAATCCATGTACATAGAAACCATTGTCAAAAGGTTTGGCATGGAAAATTCCAAGAGAGGTCTCATACCGATGAGACATGGAATTTCACTCTCTAAAGGTCAGTCTCCCAAGACACCTGAAGAGAGGGCAGTGATGGATAAAGTCCCCTATGCTTCTGCCATAGGGTCCATCATGTATGCCATGCTATGTACCAGACCTGATGTAGCATATGCTCTAAGTGTTACGAGCAGACATCAGGCAGATCCAGGTGATGAACACTGGAAGGCTGTGAAATGCATCCTTAAGTACTTGAGAAGGAGTAAGGATCTATTTCTAGTCTATGGAGGAGGAGACTTAAAGCTGCAAGGATATACTGACTCGAGTTTTCAGTCTGATCCTGACGACAGCAAGTCAACATCAGGTTTTATTTTCACACTCAACGGGGGAGCAGTGAGCTGGAAAAGTTCCAAGCAGGAAACCACTGCTGATTCGACAACGGAAGCCGAGTATATTGCTGCTGCTGAAGCGGCCAAGGAAGCTGTGTGGATGAAGAAATTCATCGGCGACCTTGGTGTGGTGGAAAGCATATCTGATCCCGTCCCACTGCTGTGTGACAACAATGGGGCGATTGCTCAAGCGAAAGAGCCGAGGTCTCATCAGAAGTCGAAGCACATTCTGCGGCGCTTTCATCTGATCAGAGAGATTATAGCTCGAGGAGATGTCGTGGTGGAAAGAGTTCCCTCAGCCGACAACATAGCAGATCCACTTACAAAGCCTTTGTCTCAAAATGTTTTTGAGCGTCACTTAGAGAATATGGGTATTCTGTATAAAAGTGATTGGCTTTAGCCCAAGTGGGAGATTGTTAGTATTAGATGGTCTCAAAGCCAATCCGATACTGTGTACATATTCAGATTATTAATAAATGGCAATAATTCATTGTGTGTAATTAATTCGATCTGTGTTTATCGTATCACGATGAAGTCCATGAACATGTGCAATAGTCTTTGGATTATGATGAGATCATAATTACGGGACCGAAGACTTATAAACACATGTTCTTAATTGTTCCTAGTCATAGGATGTTTGAGATAGGACATCGAACATCCGGATAGACTAGTATAGGTTACTTCAGCTCATATGATGAGGGTGACTGATCCCATAAGTCACTTGTGTGGAGACACTATGCTGAACCTATAGGTGCTCATTGGTGAATGAGTTCACTGAACTGATCCGACTATGAATCGCTGGATGGTAATAACCTCACTGTTAACCAGCTCGATTCAATTGTCACGGTTGCGTGGATGATCCTTGGACCTGAGACTCCAAGGATACCTTGTTGGTAGGTTTCTGAGCTTTGACCTTGACGAACGAATCCCTAACCATGGGATATCAATACGTCAAGTGATCGGGTTCAGGGAAATGCCCTCGAAGGTAATTGTGTGTTCAATACGGGATCATCCGCTCTCGGTTGTTTGAGAGAGAATGTTCCGGGAATGATGCGCTTAAAGTCCCTGGCCAGGGCGGACTCTGTAATCGATAAGGAGTTATCGGATTCAGATTAGCGGCATCTGATTCAAGTGAATCGACCAAATAGGGTTTAACAGTAAACCATGCCCTAGGTCGATTCGGGAACATTGTACGGATGAAGGATTATATCCGCGCGCTAACCGATGACAGAAAGGTTCCAATAGAGGGTTGCGATAACCCCAGTTCCATCCAGGATCACGCGATGTTGCTTGGCATCCAACGTGATCGGCAGTCCGTCCGAATTTATTGTGGGACATTAAATTCGGCTGATTAATTGAATATAAGGATATTAATTAATTTAGTGAGTCAGTAAAGGGTTACTGGACTTAATGGGCTATTAACTGGACTGGTAATTGGGCCTAGAGGGTCACACGCAAATGGTTTTCAAGTCGATGGATAATCCGACAGGATTTCGGATAAGTCTGGGTTTTTGTGAAAAACTGCAAACTGACTTTTTATAAAAGAACGGATTCTACGTCCGGGGCCAGCAACCCTGACCTAGCCGTCATTCGTTCTTCCCACTTTCTCTCTCCTCTGGGCGTGCCATTCCCAACTGCTCCACTTCCCGTTCGACGGGGATTCTGGATCCGCATGTCGCGGCGGATCACGCGCAGTCAGACGGGATCTTCGAGCGCCGCAACGAGCGAGGAAGCGAGGACGATCCATCGCGAGGAGAACCGCGTGGATACCGCTAGAGGTCGGGCATCTGCGCGACTTGCGGCATCGCTCCGACGGAACCGAAAAACGGACGCGGATTCGAATCCGCGCAAGGTAAATTCGGTTTACACCAGTTTTGTTTTAACGACCGAAACGGGACAGATCCGATCCCGAGCTTCTTTATTCCGCTGCGTTTTAGGATCGGATCCCGACACAGCGATCCCAACAGTTTCCTCCCTCTCTCGGTCTCCCACACGATCTCTCAGTCCCTCCTTCCTCTGTCTCTCCCTCTGTTCTCCCTCTCTCCGTCTTCCTCCCCTCCATGCACGTCTACGCGATGCACGCCCAGCAGCAGGTTCTTTCCTCCCGGTGCACCAACGTTTGCTGAAGCTCCTCCGCGGCAAGAACCTGCAAAGTGCTGCGTTGAAGCCCGGCCTTCCAGCAGCTTCAAGCAGCTCCTGCAGCACCTCCCGCAGTTCCTCCCGCAGCAGCACGCAGCTGCTTCCTCCATGCATGCAGCCCGGTGAAGCCATCAACCTGCAGCGTCTCCTGCGTACCCAGCTTCTCCAGCCAGCAACCTGCATGCACCTGCAAGCTGCTTCTCCACCCGGCTTCTCCACGTACACCAGCGTCGTCCAGCATCTTCTCAGCCCCCTCTCAAACATCCACACGGCAAGCCTACACCACCCAAGCTCCTGCTTCACTTCCAGCAACTCCTCCCAGCAGCAAACGCATCAGCATCTCAGCACCTCCATGCACCTGCATGTTCTTCCATCCGGCAGCAAACCCAGCAGCAGCAGCTCGTCCACGTGGTGAAGCCAGCATCTGCAGCAGCAGCAGCTCGTCCACGTGGTGAAGCCAGCATCTGCAACTCCTCCACGTGGTGAAGCCAGCATCTGCAGCAGCCACGCAGCTCCAGCAGCCCGCTTCCACGACCAGCAGCTTGCTTCCACGACCAGCAGCTTCACCAGCAATAACCTCCTGCATGCACAGCCACGCGCACAGCAGCTGCGGTGAACCCTCCTCCACGCGTTGTCCAAGCTGCAGCCAGCAAGCCTTCACATGCGCCTGAAGCACCGCTAGCCTCTCCATACATCAACCTGGTGCCACCGGGGCCTTCATCTGCATTAAGTTGTTTTAGTTGTTAAACAATAAGTATTTAGGGTTATTTATTTCTTAAAGAAATTTCAATTCAAAAGTTTTGCAATTCTATATCAGAATTTTAGGTGTTTAATAATGTTGTCTTGAATTTTTGATTAAGAATTGTTAGTGTTTTAGCATAGATTTTCCATAGATTAGGCATTTAATTAATGAATGATATTTAGATTTTTTTTAACTAATTTATTTCACATGTTTTGTTGGCCATCTAATTCTCAATTTTCTAGTTTCATTTGAAATCAAATACTTCATATCTTCTAATTTTTAAAACAAATTCAAGATTTTTAAAGTTAAAATTTTAACTCCTTGTGGATCGACTCGGACTCACCGCTATTAAATTTCCAAATTTTGATTTGAGTGAGCCGGATAAATTTAGATTGAACGTTTTCATGTGTTTAACGACGCACAATTCGAAATGATCAGCTGGTGAGGAATATCTGTTGCAGCGGAGGTCTCGATAGAACTCCGTCTTATATAAAGCTAATGATCTGTTCACTGGTACTCTAAACGATAGTCAACTCGAAGGGGCACATAAGTAGCCTTTTTAATAGCACAAATCTACTTTCTAAACTACTTGCTATTTGAATATCGAGAAAGTCCTCTGCTGCCATTGATGGGCAAATCCAGCTAGAATAGTGATTAGTGATTGTTTGAAAACTATGGGTTGATCCTAGACGGCCTAATTGACAACAAACAGATGAAAGGACGTAGTTCAATCCAACCTTTGGCATAACGGAGACGGGGCTTCGTAGCTATGGTTTCCTTTTCTTGTTGAAGGCTTTCGGCACAGGTGACTGAATTTTTCTCTTTCTTCTCATAGGGCTTAAAATAGAGTCTAATGACCATCTGAGATTACTGATGTAGCAGGTGAACCAGAGCTGGGAATATGCCCTCGTAAGAGGTAGACGAAATTTAGTCTGATTGCTAAACAAAGGACGGGCGATAGAGATAGAGATTTTTACATCTAATATTCTAATACAATAAAATACAAGATCCCACTCAATAGCAACTAAAGTCAGACCTGGTCAAGCCATATCCTTCACTTCAAGTCCCACAGCTGATTCTAGCACAACAGAGTTTGACTGACTTTGCCACCACCACAGCAATTTGAATAAGAGGTATGAAAGAACTAAAAGACTTTCAGCTCCTCCTATGGCTTCAATCCCAATCTTGTTAAGAGTTTGTTGTCATTTGCTTACTCACAAGCAGCAGTGGATAGGTGGAAAGCTGTAAAGCATCAAAACTCCTACGTTAGTGACTACCAAAGTAGCTTTCAGTGATTTAGGAACTGAATTTTCTATGCGTGCGTCTTTAACACTCTTTCGAGAGCTATGAAAATAAGATAGAATACTGTCAACGTAGGATGCCTAGAGGGAGCCGCTAGAGAATCCACCGTCAATGCCTTTCATTCTCTTCTAGTTAGTGCATAGTGGGCTCTTGAAAAGACTCTTTCTTCCAAGCCTAATGAACTAGTCCCACCGGGACTAGGTCAGACTAGCAGTTAGTTGAGTCAGCTACCCTTTCGGGACTAGCATTTCTGCTATGCAGCTTAGGCTTTCTTTCTGCTTAGCTCACTTTCAGCAACTCGGGAATGAGTGCCCCTTTCAGCGCGGAGGCACATCCGGAACAGGTTTAGAGAGAAGCCAATCGGTCTGCAAACAAGAGTTGGTTGACCCGCATTGCCTGACGGCTCGAGGTTGAGAGGAGAGAAGTTCCCTGTATGCTTCACACATTCAGTCTATCTTTTCCCTTACGTGATAGGGCTCTAAAGCCAAGTGCTTTCTTTACCGGCACACAAACTATATATCATGACCCAACCTTGTGAACAAACTCTACTTCTTTTCATTTATGAGGATTAGAGGATATCGGTTCTTGGCCAAAGGGTCTTCCTAATTGCGGAGATGACCTATATGATGTGGAGGGGATATGATTGGAAGCTTTTCCAAGAGACAAGGAGACATGCAGAATACCAGACAATGAGATGTACCGAGGCGGAAGAAGAGTCTCATAATCTATTTGCTGATTTCATTCCTTGCGTCTAATCGTCTGGTGCTATAACTAAGAGGATGGTTAGTCAAAGAATTGGTTAATACCTTCCCGAAGGTCACTAAGGACATTTGCCGACTTGTTACGAATCTTAGTTTAGGCTTGAGATGAAGATCCTCCTCGTGGTAATATCATAGACTTAAATAGTTCAATCTTCCTCCTATACTGAAAGTTCAGTTTTAGACTTAAATAGTTCAATCTTCCTCCTATACTGAAAGTTCAGTCTTAAGTTAAGTAGTGAAAGACTTTCATTCATATTCAGTCGTATGTTTTGTTTTCTCATTCCTGATCTCACTCCTGCTTTCAACTTGACTACTAGGGTTGCTGACGGTTGAGGTAACTCGGCTTTAGGTGTTGTCGTCTAAGAATCAATCTTATTCTTTCCCGCTCTCGCAACCACACACATGCCGATCTTCTGAGTTCGTAAGCAAGCTAAAACTAAGGGATGGAAGTTAGGCGAAGGGTTTCTTTCCTCTCCCTGTCGGTCGAGCGTATTACATGACCTCTCCTTGTTGGCTTAGGTTAGCCTGGTCTCGCCCCCGATCAAGCTTGGTTTCGCGGATCTGTTCATGAAGTGGTTTCCGCTTCTAATAGTGGTTTCCTCCGACAGGATTAGTATCAATACAATAGAAGGGTCCCCCTCCTTATCGTAAAAAGTCTGCCTTCGTAGATCTGAGGATGAAAAAAGAAAGTCCGCTATCCCTCCACCGGTTGCCACCTTTTTGGGTCGAGGTAATGCGGGATACCCATACATAACTAGAGAGTCACTGTCGGCAAGTAAGACAGATCTTTCCCCCATAACCTCTTCCCTATAGCCTGGTGCCGACAAGTCCCGCTGAGTAAGGACCATCTCTAAATGAATAAGAGGCCCAACCACCACCTGTTTTGATCTCCAATTTCATATGCAAGCGATTTGGGACAAGAATGTTTGTTAAGCCAAGAGTCTTTTAGAATAGGAAGAGAGGGGCACTCTCAGCTAGCCTCAAACTTTTGAACAACTTCATCCTCATATATTATATTTATAAATGAAGAATTGCTTTTTTATTCGCGCTTTCTAGTGATTAGAGGGAGAGCACTTTGAGACCGGGCCAACAAAGGTCGGATGGATCGGCGATAAACACCGACCAGGTCGTAACCATATTCTAAAGCTTTGGAATGAACGGCAAGCAGTAGTTGGTGGGAATTACTATTCCACCGGGGAATTTTTGTGTGTCGAAAGATAGAGAGGCGAGAGAGAGTCCTTCTTGTTCATCTCTGCCTCCCGACGCTGCTGACCCTACCGGGACTTTTGACCTTTATTCGCTACAAGACTGGTACATTTTGTATAGTTCGTTGCACTCCCCCTTCGTTTATGTTAATCATTCATGACCCCTGAATGGAAGATCTTGACTAAGCAACATCGGTCCCCATTGGGTAATTGTTTCAATAGAGGCAAGGGTTCGAAGCAGTACCACTGGACTATCCCACTAGCGATCCTACTTCAATGACATTCTCGTAAGAAAAGTCTCCGGATCCTATAGGAGTCACAGCCGTAGTTCTGATCGATGAAGATCTTTATTCTTAAAAGAAAGGGCAAGCACCAAAATACAGGAATGATCAAAGAGAGGCCAATGTGCATTAAGGAATCTCACTTTTAGTTACATAACTTATCTGTGGGTATCTGGCGAAGAAGCGCCATCGACCAATAGGGGCTAACAACCTCCCTCAAGAGACATGCTTAGACGGCCATCCCCTCTCGATATAGGTATAGTAGCTTCCCTTTTTAGGAGAATAGCTAAAGAGAAAGAAGAAGATTTGTCATCTCGGAGCAGAGAATCCTTCATATCGGATGACGAAAGCCTGGCTATAGCGAATAGAAAGAGTGCTCTGGGAAAAAAAGACCTTTACTACTGTACGAATTTGGCCAGTCTGTCACCTCTACCAACATTGAAATTAGCTCATATGGGTCCACTAGGGCCATCTTTCGATTATGTTTTTGTCATGTCTACTATTGCTATTGATTCCAGTGCACAATCCCTTCTCTAGCTCGAGGCTCTATGCTATATGCTATTAGATGTTTGAATGGCCGGATTTGAGAACAATCAAGCAATAGAATCCCTTTCTCTTTTTATTTGACCCTTTTCAGATATGAATGAATTTGAGGCTCTGACAAGACCTAATAAGTCAAAAACTCTATTTACTGTCTCACATCCCTCAGAATCAGTTAAGGATTCTTCAATTCCAGGGTATCGAGGCATATTTCTCACAGGTATGATGCACGATAATGAATTGGAAGTCAAATCATGAGAGAATAACAAAGAAGAAAGAAGTCCTAAATTGTGAGCTTTATATCCTCTTTTCGACAGGAGCATAGATTGTGTACTCGTTTCTCTTATATATAACCTGTAGGACTGTACGACCGACTGGCTAGACCAAGAACGGGAATAGCTTGTCAAAGCCCTGTTGGTAGTAGACCATCTGGAAGAACTAGTAACTAGAGCAGAACCCGCTTCAACAAAAAGACCTGTTACTAAAACTGGTACACCTATGACTCTTGTGCCTACATCATCACCTCTTTACAAAAAAGTCAAAAAAAAGAGGAAAGGTCCATGCATGTAAAAGCTGGTTCTACTACTGCGGGATCAGACTTATAGCTATATGCTATAAAATTCTAAAGTCTCACCATCAAATGGAGTCTTCGGTTTATGGTAAGTTAGCTAGGAAAGGACTTCTACCGCCCAAGGCACTTAGTACTATCAACCGACCATAGGCTACCTAGTCCTACTCTGGCACCTGATACAGTGTTAAATTGATCATTTAAGGGCAATCATATGCATCATACTCATGTTTTTATCTGTAAAATAGCATGAAATGATAGATAATTGTGTACCAAGTCCAACGGTACCAACTTCGTCAAATTCTGACTTAAAAACATCGTCATTTCATGTGATTAAAGGAGTATAGCGCATTTGCGGTTTTTTGACAAAACCGAGACGAAATAAATAAATATGATGATATTTTTATGATAATGTGCTAATTTATATTTATTTATGTGAACAGGACATGCCGATGATGCAGTGCAGTTGGTGTAATTTTCTGAAATTTGGGGGAGGTCTAGCATTCGGATTTCAACTAAAGCAGGGGTAAAAATGCAATTTGATGTCCTAATATTGCTCTGATTCCTTCTTTATCTGGAGTTTCCCAAAACCCTCTATTTCCTTCCTTCTCTCCAATTTCCCAACCACATCCCTTCCTTTCTTTATTTTAAACACCCTCTCTCTCTCTTTTTAGAAATTCTCTCTCCAACTCCGAATCCTCTTCCTTCTCCAGTTTCCTCTTCCTCTCCTTTAATCCTCCTTCGCCAATTCCCAGCCGCAGCAGCCTCCCACGGATTCTCCTCTCTTATATAATCTTTCTCTCCCTCTCTCCGGTTCTCTCTCTCGTTTTGTTTTCACAGCAGCCCTATTCTCTCCCTTTTCCAATTCCGAATCCTCTCCCACACGCCCTCTCTCTGTTCTCTCCCGGGCAAACCACACCTTTCTCTCTCGATTTTTTTTTTTCTCAACCCACAGCCTCCTCTCTCTCTCGGACTCTCCCTCTTTCTCTTCCCACGCAGCCCTCTCTTTCATTCTTTCCCTCTGTTCTCTCTCTCTGGATCTCTCTCTTCTAACCCCAGCCCGTAGCTCTCCCTCCTTCCATCTCTCAGTCTCCCACAAACCTCTCTCCTTTGCTCTCTCTCCCAGGATTCTCTCCTTCTCTCCTCCTCAGTATCTCTCTTCCTCCCTCTCTCTCCAGCATCCCTCTCTCTTTTCCGATTCTCCCTTTTCTCGGTTTCTCTCTTTCTCTCGCTCTGTTCTCTCTCTCGATCTCTTCCTGTAAGGACTGAGGTTTCGGGTTCTGTCTTCGGGCCCGGTTCGGGTCGGATCCCTTGGTTTGGACCCTGTGGGGGGTCTTATGATTGCTGACTGAATGGCGTCAGCACTGCTCGACGCCTTTCAAAAGGCGTCAGGTTGTGTGGACGCCATTTAGGGTCTGTTGGTTGTTGCGCCACGTGGGCGGGTTCCGGGCCGCGAGAGTACGGCCCCTGTCAGATTTGTCTGAACGGCGTCCAGCTCGGTCGACGCGTTTCAGACTGCGACACCTGCGGTGTCAGGGTGCGGCGCCAGAGCGTTGTCAGTACGGCCTGTCTTGTCATCTGAACGGCGTCCGCAGTGGGCGACGCGTTTCAGAGCGGTGTCAGTACGGCCGTCCTGTCAGACTGATAGGCGTCTGCCTTGATCGACGCGTTTTAGTGGAATTCTGGTTGACCCCGCGAGCCTCCCCTTCTTTCCCTCATTCTCACCTTCACTCTCTCTCTCCTCACCCTCTCCGCCGTCTCCGGTGATTTTCTTCCTATTCTTCCTCTTCCAACCACTCCATAGCCTCCTTACCTCTCACCTCTACCTCCACCACCTCCTTCGCGGCGTTCCCTTCTCCGGACGGCGGCCGACGTCCCGGCGGAGTGGCGGCGTCCTCGAGGGTACCGGCGGCGGTGTGCGGTGCGGCAGGACGGCGGCACGGAGTTTGGCGGAGTTCGAGAACCGGTAGGGGGACGAAACCTTGCTTGTGTTGCTCGTTTGCTTCTTGGCATGATGTGGCGTGTGTGGGGCTAGATTGAGCATGTTTAGGGGGGTTTCCTTGTGGGAATAGCGGTGTTTGCGATCGTGGATTCGTAGCATGATTATGTGGTTGATCTCCTCTTCCTTCCCTTTTGGTTTTGGGGCTTTTCGGGGTGCCCGGGGTTCAAGGGTGAAGCCCTCGGGTTGAACCAGGAGACCTGGTTTCTGGCGCTAAATAGCGTCGTACCTGGTCGACGCCTTTCCGAAAGACGTCGGGTCAGTACGACGCGTTTTAGGCCAGAAACCTCCCTGTGTGAGGTTTCCTGAGTTAGGGGTTCTGCGCTAAATGACGTCATGGATGGACGACGCCTTTCAGAAGGACGTCGGGCCATCATGACGCCATTTAGGCAGGAAATGCCCCCGTTTAAGGGTTCTGCAAATCTGGATTTCTGGGTTGAATGGCGTCGAGACACCCAGACGCGTTTTAAATGGCGACTTCAACGGTGGACGCGTTTTAAGGATAAATCGGGCTTTTAATAAACCTGTCTAAGGGTCTTGAATGGCGTCGACCTCGGTCGACGCGATTCAAGACAGGAATGCTTAATGCTGTGATTTCGTGCATGTTTCACGGTGGGATGATTCTAATGCACGCTTTGAGTTGTATACTGAGACGGGGACTTCTGCGTGAGTGGAATTACATCACCTGTGTGTGTGTGTGTGCTTTAACTATATACTGAGACTGAGGTTTATTGTGCGAATGGAGTCATGTTATGTGTGTGGTTGTGTTATGCGAATGTGGATCGGGTTAACTGTGGTTTACGTTTGTCACCATGGGCTGATGGGAGAAGGGCCATGGTGTCTGTGAGGAGGGGTGCTTGTTGTGTTTTACCCTTGGCTGAGACAAGCAGAACCACCTTGAGCCCGTCGGGCCGGAGTAGCTGGTGTGTTATCCGAGGGGTTACTGTTTGGTCTCAGCGGGTTGGGGTTTTCCTTAGTTGTCGTGACAGCTTCCGGCGTGTTTCTCGCTGTGGAGCTGGTGGTGTTTCTGGTGGGTGTTGGTTTACCCTTTAGCCAGTGGGCCTGATGTGACCTTTGATCAAGGTTACGAGTGGTACCTATAGCCCTTGGCCTGACGCAGCCCGGGAGAGTTGGGTTTGTGGGTTGTTCCTGTAGCTTCGGCTTGACGGGGGTTCGCCGGTCCCCAAGGCCCTCCTGAAGCGCTGAGGCTTAGCGTGGAGGCAATCCGGACGGTAGGACAGTAGTCTAGACTGCTTGTGTGCACACGTAGCTGGCAGTGGCGGTACACTGAGTCCAGCTAGTCCTAGTTTGGCTCACTGCCTCACCCTACAGTGCCCCGGAACACTGTAGGGGTGGACAGGCGTGAGCAGTGGTAGTAGTGTTGGGAGGCGACGTTCGACTTCGGTCGACAGTGTGGTTTAGTCGCTTCGTGGACTTTGACTGTGAGTCGTGACTCTGTGTTGGGTTCTTCGGGTTACTTAGAATGGTTCTTGTTACACTGCTTACCGTGCGTTTAATATCAGAGTTGGGTGCTGTGTTTACTGCTTTACTTAATTGCCATATATTCCTGTTGTTACACTTGTGGGTGTGTGAGTGGGAGGCGGGGGATCGGATGATCCCTACTGAGCCCATTTCTGGTGTGGCTCACTCCCTGCGGTTTCAGGTGTGGACCTCGAGGCGAGCAGGAGCGTGGTGTCTTCTTGGTGTGCGGATCAGCAGCTGTCTTAGTTCCGGGGTATGCCCCGATGTTGCTGTACTTCCTTCTGCCTGTACTTATTTAATTGTTGGACATGTAATTATTGTTGGACTGTATACGGACATTGTTATTTTCCTTCCTGCGCACTTGCTTATCTTTGTAGTCCGTGAGATTGTCATATTTAATCTTGTTTAGCACTTACTCCTCCAGACGTGTTGTGTGAGATCCGGGTGTGAACCCGTAGTTAATGGGCCGACATCCATTTAGTGACCGGGTCTCCGGTCATAGGATGACGGGTCGTTACACTTCCCCTCCCGGACAATAGCTCCCAAGCAACCGACCAGCAGCGCATGCACCTCTTCCACGCACCTGCACGTGTTGCTCTGCAAGCCGGTGAAGCCCACGCTGCACCTGCTAACTTCACGCATGTCTGCAAGCCTGCACGCGTTGCTCTGCATGCCGGTAAGCTCTCCAGCAGCTGTCCTCCAACCGAACCAAGCCGGTTTTCTCAGCAGCACAGCCGTGCCTCCCCGAGCTCCTGCAAACGCACCGGGTGAAGCCAACACCCAGCCGCGCCGTTCACGCCTCCTCTCCACGCTGCCAGCCGGGTGTCTACGCAGGCACGCCCAGTGAAGCTTCCTCCATCCACCTGCAAGCTCCAGCATGCATGCTCGGTGAATCCTGCAAATCCACACACACCACCGACAGCAACACCCAGCCGCACCGTCCACGCACCAACTGCAAGCGCCGGCCAGCTCCTCCTGCATGCATGTAGGCACATCCCTCCAAGCTCAAGCATCCAGCACCTCCACGTCAAGCTTCCACCAGTTCCACGGACCAGCAGCTTCCAAGCACCCTTCCACGGCCAGCAGCTGCTTCCTCCAACGCCTGTTCCTGCTACATCTGAAGCACTGGTCCACTGCGCCACCCTCCTCTCCTTCGTGGTCCACTGTGCCAGCCAGCAGTTCCAACATAAGCTGCTCTGTTCTTTCCCTTCCCCAATTAGTGTAGAATTAGTTTAATTATTTAGGATTAGTTAGTTGTTATTTGATAATCTGTTTATTTAGTTTAAGGTTATTAAATCATAAATGTTGTAATTTGTTTCGTAATTTTTAGATAATTAATAATTTACACATAGTTAAATTTCAATGTCTTTGTTATATTTTTTTTAATTGTGCTTATTCTCCAGTTGAAATCATTTTTAATTTTTAAAAAAAGAAAAGGAAAAAAAATATTTGTTTAATTTAGGTAATTATATTTTTAGGTAACATTAGTTAATTTAATTCTAGTTTAATTAAGTAATTAGTTTACTCAGACTCACCATTATTAATTTTCAAAATCTGATTTAAGTGAGCAGGATAAATTTAGATTGAACGTTTTCATGAGTGTTTAACGACGCACAATTTGGAACGATCAATTTTTGGCGCCGTTGCCGGGGAGTTAGATTTTTAATTTTGATTATCTTGGATTTAGTGTAATTATTCTTTAGCTAACCTTATTTTTCTTATTTTTGCAGGTAAATTGAAAAAAAAAAAAAGGGAAAGCGAAATCATGGTAAGTGTGTTCCAACATTATATGTTTCAATTTCCTTATTCTAGTTAGTTTCCATTTTCGTAGTTTCTAGTCTAGATAGGTTTCCATTAACTAAAAAAAGAAACAAAAAGAAGAACACCCAAAGTTAAAAATTTTCATCTCCAAGATTAGAAACCTTCCATGCTAGGCATTCATCATTCTAGGAAAGCATGAGTTAGTTTCCTTTCACAGTTATTTCCATAAATTGTTGAAGATTGCGGGGGAAAGGTACGTGTTTCAATTTTAGCAAGTCATTCATGATTGCATCAACACACCTTGCATTGATTTGTTGCCTTGGATTGCATTTAAAAAGAGTTTAAGGGCAGCAACTTTAACCACGTAAGGTAGGGATTTAATCACCCTTCCTTAGCCTACAAATCACCTTCTTTCCATTGGCATTTCCTAATCCAATTAAAAGCAAGTCGAAGGAGAATCTAGGGTTTACACCGTGAGTGGTTTAAATCTCGGGTTGCCTCCATTTTTGGCAACGGTGTCTAGGCTAGAGGTAAAAAGGCAAACGTCTAAGCGGGAAAGTGGTTCTCTAATTAGGTCCCTACGAAAGTAGGGGGAGCCTCCCACTACCCCACCTCTTACCTGGCCGTTGATTGATTGTGGTTGTGACTCGAGGTGGACTCCATTCACCTTGTAAGAAAATTCACATAGAGAGTCTAGGTTAACATTAGATCATTAGGATAATTTGTTTGTCAAAATTGTTCGCATTTTAAAAAAAAAACAAGAAATAGAAAACAAAATCTTCTCTCCATCAGTCCTAGTATATGCAAGGTAGGAGATCTCAAAATCCTAACCTGCTAGGACCACTTGCTAAAATAGAAAGAATCTTACATCAAAGAAGTCCACCACAAGATTCAATGGCTGATAATCAGGACCCACCAAAGCAAATGAAGGACTATTTCATTTCAAATCGATATCAACCTTCATCATGTATTCATCTTCCTCAGAATCCAGCCAATCAATATGAAATTAAATCTAGCACCATTCAGATGCTCTCATCCTTTTATGGGAATACTAATGAAGATCCTTATAAGCATCTGGATGAATTTCTAGAAATCTGTTCCACGGTGAAGATCCAGAATTTCGCCGATGATGGCCTTAAGTTGACCTTATTTCCCTTTTCATTAAAGGACAAGGCTAAATATTGGTTGGGAACTATAGGAAGGCCCATTAGGACATGGGAAGAGATGCAGAAAGAATTTCTCAAGAAGTTCTATCCCATCGGGCGGACCAATACCATGAGTAGGGCCATCACGAGTTTTACCCAAACCCTCGGGGAATTGATCCATGAATCTTGGGAAAGACTGAAAGAATTGCTCAGGAAATGCCCTCATCATGAGCTTTCAAAATGACAAATTGTCCAAGCATTCTATGAAGGATTGTCTGAACAGTTCAGACAGATGGTGGATGCCTCATGTGGAGGGGCATTTATGATGAAAAATGAAGATGAGGCCTATGATCTGTTTGAGATGTTAAGTGAAAATTCCATCAATCATGCCTCATTATCATCTTATGAAAGGTTTGTTGGGCCATCTAAACGGACTAGAATGTATGAACTTAAGGCACGCGGACAGCCCGAATCCAGAATGGACATAAATTTGATTAATCAGAAATTGGATAAGGTAAACATCTTGGCCCAGAAACTAGACTAACTCTTGGCCTTAAACAAGAAAGAGCCTACTTGCCCAACACAATCTAGTCCATAGGACGGCCCATCTTCTGCAAATCATGATATTTGTGCCGTATGCGCAAGTCCAACCCATCAAGTGAATGAATGCCCAACTGCGGCCCAACTTCTTCATTCAAGAACAAGTTCAGGCTGCCCAGGGATTCTCCAGTTTCAATAATGATCCATTCTCAAATACTTACAATCCTTGATGGAGAAATCACCCTAATTTCTCTTGGAAGAATAAGCAGGCCCCATTACCAATGTCCAATCCTCCCATGCATCAAGCCCAAAAGCCACAGAATTCATTTCAACAACAATCTAATTTATATGGAAATGTTCAGGCTAGGGGATCTCAAGCCCAATTTTCTCAACCGGCCCAGTATCAATCAGGTCAACCGGCCCCGTATCAATCAGGTCAATCATCCCAGTATCAATCAGGTCAACCGGCCCAGTATCAATCAGGACAACCGGCCCCGTATCAATCAGGTCAATCATCCCAGTATCAATCAGGTCAACCGGCCCACTACCACTCATTCCAATCAGGACAGCCAACCCAATACCATCCTCCACCCACTTACCAACAACCTCCTCAGTCCAACTTTGATGACAAATTCACTCAACTCCAACAACTGATTTTGACCCAGCAACAATCCATTGCTAAGTTGGAAAGTCAAATGGGCCAACTAGATGAGGCTACGATGAGAAGAGAAGTGGGTCAACTTCCTAGTCAACCCATTGCCAATCCAAGGAATCAACCTTCGGGTTTTCCACAGCAATCGGGTCTTTTACCTCAGCCTGGTCCGGTACCACAACCTAAAGGGCCGCAATTTGAGAATGCTAAAGCCATTTCAGCCCTTAGGAGTGGGAGAAGTTTAGAAAAACCACATGCAGATGGAGAGTTAGCCAAAGGTTCCACTGATGGGCCTCAGGAAATTGAAAGTGAGAGTGAAGATGAACCCAACATGGAAAAGTTGGAGGAGAATCTGGCCCAGAACGAGGAATTGTTGGATTTATTCAAACAAGTCCAAATTAATATTCCACTCCTCGATGCCATCAAGCATGTGCCAGCTTATGCTAAGTTTCTCAAGGAATTATGTACTCCACGAAGAGAATCTAGAATGACACCCGAAAAGGTTCGGCTGTCCGAGAATGTTAGTACAATTGTGATGAATCATTTACCCAAGAAGTTAAAGGATCCTGGAGCACCTCTAATTTCATGTGACTTAGCTGGAGTTACATTTGATAGAGGTTTATTGGATCTAGGTGCTAGTGTGAATCTATTGCCAACAACCATTTATGAGAAATTTGATATTAGAGAATTAAAGCCCACACCCATCATCTTGCAGTTGGCTGATAAGTCTGTGAAAACTCCACGGGGATTAATTGAGGATGTTATTGTGAAGGTTCATGATTGTTATTTTCCCGTGGATTTTCTTATTCTGGATATGGCATTACCTGAGGAACTCATTCACACTCCGATCATCCTAGGTCGTCCATTCTTAGTCACTGCCAAAGCTAATATAAATTGTGAAATTGGCATAATGGACATTTCATTTGGGGGTCAAAAGGTCCAGATTAATGTCTTCAAAGCATCTCAATACCCAGATCATGAAAAAGAGTGCCATACTATTGATGTCTTGGATAATCTGGTTGAAGAAAATAAGATGTTCACTTATGACCTTTTGGAGGAAGCCAATACTTTAAAGGACTCTCCCGGCCCATTAACATCTTGGCCCAAGGTTGAACCTTTACCAGCTTTACAATCTGAACCCGCTTTGCCATCCTTAGAGGACCCTCCTGAGCTTGAACTCAAACCACTACCTGAGTCTCTCAAGTATATCTTTTTGGGCCCGAACCAAACTCTCCCAGTCATCATTGCGGCAAATCTCAATCGCCGCAGGAGGCCCAATTAACCGAGGTCCTCAAAGACCACAAGGGTGCCATTGGATGGTCGGTGGCAGATTTAAAGAGAATTAGCCCATCCATTTGTATGCATCACATCTATATGGAAGAGAATTCTAAGCCCATCGGGAGATGCAAAGGCTGCTTAATCCCAATATGAAAGAAGTGGTGAAGAAGGAAGTTGTGAAATGGCTGGATGCAGGTATCATTTACCCCATATCAGACAGTAAATGGGTCAGCCCAACTCAAGTGGTACCCAAGAAATCTGGATTAACGGTTATCAAGAATGATCATGGAGAACAGGTACCCACTAGGCTCACCACGGGATGGAGAGTGTGCATTGATTACCGAAAGCTGAATCTCATGACTAAGAAGGATCACTTTCCGCTCCCATTCATGGATCAGATTCTGGAAAAGTTATCGGGCTAGAAGTACTTTTGCTTCTTAGATGGGTACTCCGAGTATAATCAAGTGGCTATTTACCCGGAAGATCAAGAAAAGACCACCTTCACGTGCCCTTATGGCACGTTTGCTTTTAGGAGAATGCCATTCGGATTATGCAACGCACCAGCCACATTTCAACGGTGCATGATGGCCATCTTCTCCGATATGGTGGGAGAATTCCTCGAAGTTTTCATGGATGATTTCTCAATCTTCGGGGACTCTTTTGAAAATTGCCTGGAAAATCTTAAACAGGTGCTAGCACGATGCATAGACACCAATCTGATACTTAGTTAGGAAAAGAGCCATTTTATGGTTCGAGAGGGCATTGTTCTAGGCCACATTGTGTCTGAAAGGGGGATAGAGGTAGATAAAATTAAGATCGATCTCATATCCAATCTTCCTCTTCCTACCTCGGTCAGACAGATCCGTTCATTCCTTGGCCATGCCGGTTTCTATCACCGGTTTATCCACAATTTCTCTCAAATTGCCCGGCCTCTAACTCTCCTCTTAGCTAAGGATGTCCCGTTCCAAATAGACGAATCTTGCATGAAGGCATTTAATTCTCTGAAGGAATCTTTGACCAAAGCCCCGATTCTTCAATCTCCAGATTGGTCTTTACCCTTCGAAATCATGTGTGATGCCTATGATTATGCTATCGGTGAGGTTTTGGGACAAAGAATCAACAAGTGTCCCGTGGTGATCTATTATGCAAGTCGCACCCTTGCAGATGCTCAAATAAATTATATCACCACAGAAAAGGAACTATTTGCTGTGGTTTTTGCCCTAGAAAAATTCAGATCCTATCTTTTAGGGGCAAAAGTCATAATCTATTCTGATCACTCAGCTCTGAAATACCTGTTGACCAAGAAGGATGCAAAGCCTAGGTTTATTAGATGGATCTTACTCCTTCAGGAATTTGATTTGCAAATTCGGGATAAGAAGGGTTCTGAGAATGTGGTAGCTGACCACCTATCCCGAATTCCGATCTCTGAAAGTACACCAATCACTGATTCCTTTCCTGATGAGCATCTACTGACCATTTCTCACACTGTTGCACCTTGGTATACTCATATTGTCAATTACAAGGTGACTAATCAGCTTCCGGAAGGATGGACTAAAAGTGAAAAGGACAAATTCTTTTCTTAGGAAAAATATTATTTCTGGGAGGATCCTGAATTATTCAAATTATGTCCTGATCAAATCATTAGGCAATGTGTTCCTGAAGAAGAACAACAGAGTGTTCTCAACTTCTGTCATAATCTAGCTTGTGGGGGCCATTTCTCAGGAAAGAAAACTGCAGCCAAAGTCCTGCAAAGCAGTTTTTACTGCCCCACAGTTTTCAAAGATGCCCATCAATTTAGCAAAACTTGCCTCCGATGTCAGGCTGTAGGAAATATGGCGAAAAGGGATATGATGCCACTCAACCCAATATTGGTGGTTGAAGTCTTTGATGTTTGAGGAATTGACTTTATGGGACCTTTTCCACCCTCTTTTGGACATACATATATTATGGTCGCGGTGGATTATGTCTCAAAATGGATTGAAGCAGTAGCCACCCGAACCAATGATCATAAAGTGGTCATTAAATTCGTTCAGAAGAATATCTTTTCTCGGTTCGGGTGGCCTAAAGCTATCATAAGTGATGGGGGAACGCATTTCACGAATTACCAATTTCGAGCTTTGCTCAAGAAATATGGGATTAATTACAAAGTAGCCATCCCCTATCATCCCCAAACCAGTGGCCAAGTGGAAGTTTCCAATAGAGAGATTAAGAATATTCTGCAAAAGTCCGTTAGGCCCGATAGAAAAGATTGGATGATGCTTTATGGGCCTATCGGACCGCTTACAAAACTCCTATTGGCATGTCTCCTTATCGCCTAGTTTTTGGAAAAGTGTGCCACCTTCCGGTGGAATTGGAACATAGGGCTTATTGGGCCATCAAACAAGTCAATCTAGACCTAGCCCAAGCTGGTTCCCACCGAACCATACAACTGAGTGAGCTAGAAGAGTTGCGCAACGAAGCCTATGAAAATTCAAAGATTTATAAAGCCAAAACTAAAGCTTTTCATGATAAACATATTGTGAGAAAATCCTTTCTTCCAAATCAGAATGTTTGGCTATTTAATTCTAGGCTTCGCCTATTTCCTGGAAAACTGAAATCCAGATGGGATGGACCATTCGTGGTCGTTAAAGCCTTCGATCATGGAGCCGTTAAAATTCTGAATCCCAAGAGTGGGAACACTTTTACTGTTAATGGTCAACGGTTGAAACCATTCATTGAAAATCTTCAAAATGAGCCACCTAAATCCATAGAATTGAGTGATCCACATTAACTGAACCTCCGTCTGGCTGAAGACGATAAACATTGCACTTGTTGGGAGGCAACCCAATATTTTACTTCAGTTTTTGTATTTCTTTTCCCTTTAGATCCCTGAGCAGCAATCGCCGTGGGTATGTCGCATCCTCTTCATTACAGGTTGTTTCGCTCCTTCACAAATTCTCTTCTGGCTGACATGTTTTTCATATCTTTTATGCCATTGAGGATAATGCCAATTAAGTTGGGGGGTGGGACAATCAATTTGATATGCATTTATTGAAAATCTTTTGAAGAAAACTAATATCTTCCACTAAAAAATGGTCAAATTTTTTAAAAAATCTTTTTTTCACATCACTATGAAAATTGCATGAAAATCATGTTTCATTCAGTAAATCTTAAACAAATCAGTTTTTTGTGGTCACATTAGTTAAAGAACCTTCAAAGTTTAAATATCCCACTTCACAAAAATCCACGGCAGGATGATTTTCACACACACACGGCAACTTAGAATAAATGAAAGATCTTAAAAGTATAGAATTGTTAGAATTAACCCTAAGGATAAGACTACTTATTTTAATTTTTCTTTTGGGTTGAACGAAAAGAATGTGTAGGATCCGTAATAGGGAACTATCCCACTCAGTACTCTAAAAGAGGCAGTCATTTAAAATGGACAGCTTAAAGACTAAAGGCAATAAAAGACAATAAAAGAGCTAAAGGAAGGTAGGTGGCAAAAAGTACGCACCTCCCCTCAGACAATTCAAAGAGTGGCAAAAAGTACGCACTCTCAAAAGAAAAAGTACAATGAAATGAAAAAGCCACGCTAAAAGTCCATCGTACCAAAAACATGACCAAGTCGTGAAAAGTGCTGAGTTGGGACGGGAACTGAAAAATGGTCCTCGCTGACTGATCAAGAAATCTTTTATTCTCTTCTCCTCCTCGAGTAGTCTTATCTAAAGGGTAATAAAGGTAAGAATATACCAGAAAGGTCGGAAACGAGTTCTAAGCGTGCCAATTTTCATGCACAATCACCTGTCGTGAATCAAAATATTGTGGGATATGAAAACTTTTAGCTTAACCAATCGGATACCACTTAAATTGATTGTGAAAGATACTACAAATGAAGCATGATAATTCATTGTTTGTCCTAACTTTTCCTTATTTGCATTGCTAAGAGACTAGCAATGAGTAAGTTGGGGGGTGTGATAAAGTGTTAAATTGATCATTTAAGGGCAATCATATGCATCATGCTCATATTTTTATCTGCAAAATAACATGAAATGATAGATAATTGTGTAACAAGTCCAACGGTACCAATTTCGTCAAATTCTGACTTAAAAACATCATCATTTCATGTGATTAAAGGAGTATAGCGCATTTGCGGTTTTTCGACAAAACCGAGACGAAATAAATAAATATGATGATATTTTTATGATAATGTGCTAATTTATATTTATTTTGTGTGAACAGGACATGCCGATGGTGCAGTGCAACTGGTGGAGTTTTCTGAAATTTGGGAGAGGTCTAGTGTTCGGATTTCAACTAAAGCAGGGGTAAAAATGCAATTTGATGTCCTAATATTGCTGTGATTCTTTCTTTCTCTGGAGTTTCCCAAAACCCTCTATTTCTTTCCTTCTCTCCAATTTCCCAACCACATCCCTTCCTTTCTTTATTTTAAAAACCCCCTCTCTCTCTTTTTAGAAATTCTCTCTCCAACTCCGAATCATCTTCCTTCTCCAGTTTCCTCTTCCTCTCCTTTAATCCTCCTTCTCCAATTCCCAGCCGCAGCAGCCTCCCACGGATTCTCCTCTCTTATATAATCTTTCTCTCCCTCTCTCCGGTTCTCTCTCTCGTTTTGTTTTCACAGCAGCCCTATTCTCTCCCTTTTCCAATTCCGAATCCTCTCCCACACGCCCTCGCTCTGTTCTCTCCGGGGCAGACCACACCTTTCTCTCTCGATTTTTTTTTTCTCAACCCACAGCCCTCCATAGCCTCCTCTCTCTCTCAGACTCTCCCTCTTTCTCTTCCCACGCAGCCCTCTCTTTCTTTCTTTCTCTCTGTTCTCTTTCTCTGGATCTCTCTCTTCTAACCCCAGCCCGTAGCTCTCCCTCCTTCCCTCTTTCGGTCTCCCACAAACCTCTCTCCTTTGCTCTCTCTCCCAGGATTCTCTCCTTCTCTCCTCCTCCGTATCTCTCTTCCTCCCTCTCTCTTCTCTTCTCTCTCTCCAGCATCCCTCTCTCTTTTCCGGTTCTCCCTTTTCTCGGTTTCTCTCTTTCTCTCGCTCTGTTCTCTCTCTCGATCTCTTCCCCTCCCGGACAACAGCTCCCAAGCAACCAACCAGCAGTGCATGCACCTCTTCCACGCACCTGCACGTGTTGCTCTGCAAGCCGGTGAAGCCCACGCCGCACCTGCCAACTTCACGCACGTCTGCAATCCTGCACGCGTTGCTCTACATGCCGGTAAGCTCTACAGCAGCTGTCCTCCAACCGAACCAAGCCAGTTTTCTCCGCAGCACAGCCGTGCCTCCCCGAGCTCCTGCAAACGCACCGGGTGAAGCCAACACCCAGCCGTGCCGTTCACGCCTCCTCTGCACGCTGCCAGCCGGGTGTCTACGCAGGCACGCCCGGTGAAGCTTCCTCCATCCACCTGCAAACTCCAGCATGCATGCTCGGTGAATCCTACAAATCCACGCACACCAGCGACAGCAACACCCAGCCGCACCGTCCACGCACCAGCTGCAAGCGCCGGCCAGCTCCTCCTGCATGCATGCAGGCACATCCCTCCAAGCTCAAGCATCTAGCACCTCCACGTCAAGCTTCCACCAGTTCCACGCACCAGCAGCTTCCAAGCACCCTTCCACGGCCAGCAGCTGCTTCCTCCAGCGCCTGTTCCTGCTGCATCTGAAGCACTGGTCCACTGCGCCACCCTCCTCTCCTTCGTGGTCCACTGTGCCAGCCAGCAGTTCCAACAGAAGCTGCTCTGTTCTTTCCCTTCCCCCATTAGTGTAGAATTAGTTTAATTATTTAGGATTAGTTAGTTGTTATTTGATAATTTGTTTATTTAGTTTAAGGTTATTTAATCATAAATGTTGTAATTTGTTTCGTAATTTTTAGATAATTAATAATTTACACATACTTAAATTTCAATGTCTTTGTTATATTTTTTTTAATTGTGCTTATTCTCCAGTTGAAATCATGTTTAATTTTTAAAAAAAGAAAAGGAAAAAAAAGATTTGTTTAATTTAGGTAATTATATTTTTAGGTAACATTAGTTAATTTAATTCTAGTTTAATTAAATAATTAGTTTAGTTAAATTTTCACTTATTTTTGGATTAACTGAATTCCAAAGTTTTCGAAATTAAAATCTTAACTCCCTGTGGATCGACTCGGACTCACCATTATTAATTTTCAAAATCTGATTTGAGTGAGCCAGATAAATTTAGATTGAACGTTTTCATGAGTGTTTAACGACGCACAATTTGGAACGATCAGCACCCTTTCAGACTCCCGGGCTATACCATTTCATCTCTAGGGGAACCATATCGAATTCCACTCCTCTCGCTAGGGATATAATCTGAGTGGCTATCAAGTCGCCTCTTAGTCCTATACTCGCCGAATCTGAGGCTATGCAGCTTTAGAAGGCCGCTGTCAACTTTGGTAGGTAAGAAGGTACTTAAGGTCCATAGAAGAAGTTGTTTACGGTCCAATCGAAGATGAGAGATCAGCACGGAAAAGAATAGATCCATGTAATGGATCCTTTGCTCTACTGAGCTAGCTTCACACTTGTCAAAAAGTCTACTTTTAGAATATATATCTTCCGAACTTCCTTTTCTTTCTTATTAATATAGCGTTAAGCCTGAGCCGGGATCCAATCCAGAGTCTGTTGAACTATGGACCTTCCAACCATCTCTTTTTCATTTTTAGTGATTCATAAGAAATGCAATGAAAACTCGAATCATGGCAAGCGATCAAAGGACTTTCTGTTGGGGAAAACTCACATCATTACTTACAAAAGACTCTATTGCCGCCTTTCATTCTTAGTACTAGCAACTGAAAGAGCTACTTCTAAATAAACTAACCGAATTAGACCTCCTGCTCGTGAAAGTCAGAAAACTAGACTAACAAATCTAACTTAGATAACTACGAAAACTGTTTGGACACCAAGAAAGATCAAGTCAAACTCCTAGCTTGGAGGAAAAAAGTGTTAGTCAAGTTGATGCTTCCTCGCTACTAACATTGGCTTGCATGCATATGAGGCTCGATAGAGATTATATATCAGCTCATCAACCAGGCTACTTCAAGGCCTACAGCTTCTATCAAGTCACTGGCTAACAGGTAAACTCCATGCTTGCTGAACACAACCACTATGCCCTCTGATTGGCTAGTGGCTTGAAGAAAGAGATAAAGATAGAGAACGAAGTAACTAGACTGATTTCAGGATTTTGTAAACATATATCTCTGACTGACTCTGAGAACGTATTATAAAATTAAAATAGAGACCCCTAAGTATAGGGTTTTCTGCACTTCTCTTTTTCTTTCCGAAAAAAAAAAACTATGATTTGCATCTCTCTCACCCTGGTTGGCTATTGACTTGGCTTCACTCTCTCAAGAAAGAGTTCAATCTCCTATAAGAAAAAGAAATAGAGAAAGCTAAAATATCTAGGAAGAGCTACTAGAAGCATGAGTGTACGGTCAGTAGTGATCGAACTTCTTGCCTCTAACTCAGAATCAAGTATTAGTGAGTAAGGAAAGGCAAGAGAAGAGATTCATTAGTAGGCTAGAATCAAAGTCGGGTTACTAAGCTGGGATTGGTGGTAATTAGTCTTTAACAGCCTTGAATCTGATGTAGAGCGTATCCCTATTGGTGGACTCGGCTTATTCTCTTGTGGGTAAAAGGGACTTTCTTATTGTTAGACATTCTAAAAACAAGCTGTATGGGATTTTAAAGAGGGTTTCACAGGGTCTTCAGTACTATTGGTGGATTGGGAAAATGCCCATCTTCCTCTTTCAGTCGTTCTCTACTTTGGGGTGTTCACTCTAACGTCTTGCCCCGGGCACGTCGGTGAATCAGTCGGAAGCTTGACCTGTGCCTCTTGGCAATCCAGTCGCTTCCCCGGGAGAGGAAGCTAGTCCGGCTAATCAGACTCTACGAGTGGTCCCCTATCCCTATCAACCGGATGAAGTGATAGGAGGAGATTCTATTAAGATAATAAAAACTCGCCTTTTACAGAATCTCAGGCCTAAGCTAAGAATTCTGTCTTTTGGACTTTTCACTTCCCCGGAGTTTCACTCATAAATCATTTCAGTCGGAGACCTGGTATTTGACATATGAAATCGATAAATGATCTTCCTATGGGGCGGTAATATCAGACAAGTTGTTTAATGCACCTTCAAGAGCGCTTTTTGGGATTTGGTAATTGGCTTTACCGAAGAATGACCCTAGTCTGATGGTGAGGGGACTCAGGCTTCTTGGACTATGACTCCTACATCTACTTTGTTCTCTTCAGTTAGCTCTAAGAAAAGAGAAAAAGTTCTGCTACGCACCTCTATCAATTCCATTTAGTGCTTGTCTTATCGGACATAGATTCAAGGACAGAATAGTTTCAATCCCAAATTCCCCTAGGGTTCTCTTTGGTTCTATTAGTTGAATCCCCAAAAGCAAAAGGGGAAGAAGTTCTTTGCGCCATGTGAAAGTTAGTCACTATCAATAGCTCCTTACTTAGACCCTTCGTTCCCCATAGCCTTTTTTTTGGGATAGCAAGGTCTTTCGTCGCCTTAAGCGGGGCCTCAAAAGGCATTTAAGCGGCTCTTGGCCCGGACCTTGATGACCTTTCTCCCTCCGGCGCTTTACTAAGGTCTATCAAGCCCAGATCTCCCGACCCCTCGCCGCCTATTGATCTTGCTCCTGACTCCTCTCTTTGCCTTTAGTGGGAGCTCTTATCAGACTGACGAATTGGTTAATCAAGGATGATTTGATTATTAAGGTAAGGTCATCAAGGTAGAATAGATAGCACAGGCCTATGCCTTAGACTTCTTTCTGCTAAAGCTACTTTTTCACCTCCACAGGGGATCCGGTAAGAGTTCAAATTGGTTGCAGCATGACTCTATCTATAAATCCTCCCTCACTAAAGAGCATAGAAGAAAGATATTAGACAACCATTCTTCTATTAATATTAAAAAACTACTTATTCTTTTGCATTCATAGAGTAAACTGCATTCAAATAAGTGGTCAATACTCCTCTGTCCTAAAAGGAAGAATTTCAGGGCAACAAAACATATATGTCTATTTAGCCTACTTACTGCTTGACCTACTTACTGAATGCCAAAGCAAGGAAAGACTCTATTCCACTTCTGCTTGTCCTTCTGGTTGTCACATCTTGTCATCCTGTCTTAGCTATCTGTTCGTAATGCTTCCTTCTTTTCTTCGATTGAATGAAGGTGTAGACGGCTGCAAACTGCAACAACAAAAGACTTTTTTATGGGTAATTCCCCAACCCTCATAAGAGGAAAGCCCATAAGATCCTTAGACCCTTCTCTTGCTCTTGTTTTCATTCAATATCCTCAGACTGAGTCACTCTCCGCTATGCCTTGCATCAAGTATGAAAACTTCTCCTTTCTTTGTTTAGTGCCTAGGTGGTTAATCAACAGATCCCTGCTTGACTTTTTGTTCAATGCTAGGATTCTCAGTCAGTTGATATGGTCTTTTTATGTCATTATACGAATCAGATGATCATCCTTTTGTGAACGACGGACTCGGCTACGTAGAACGCTAGGAGATTGGAGGCGTCGACATTAATTAAGCCACCCACCTGAGGTTTGGGTGAAAGAGAGTTCTGTCCATCTTAAGAAGTGAGAGAAGGCGAGTGAAGTGAGGAAATTTTTGACGATTTTTTACCGGCTTTCCTTTTTTGCATTACTTTATGTAGGGTAGGCAATATCAGACCTTTATTTGAACCTTATCTGATTCGAATAAATACCTCTTGAAACAATTATGAGATCTCTGACTTTGCCATATTCTGTCTCACCAGTAGACACTAGAGCTTCCTTTAACTCTTAGCTTGCCCGTGAACAGAGACAGAGGGATTCCATTTAATGGTTTGACGGGCCATCGCGGATAGTTGTTCTTATTATTCGAAAGCAACACAACAGTAGCTACTCTATTCCCTCACGCAAGCAAGGAATAGTGGTTAGTTCCCTTATCGCTCTAGTTTATGTAGGTAGGTAGTATAAGAGTTTGTTCTTGGCTTCTACTTTTCTAACTTCTTAACCTATACGGTTTGGTTGTTAAGTTGCTTATCTTGATTAACATCTTTATGAAAAGTGGGACCTTTTACTAATAGCTTCCTCGCTTACGCCTTCGCTCCTCTCCTATCCTTGAAGTCGAGCTACCCTGTGGCACCCTTCTCTTTCTTTCCCTGTAGATGAAAGGTGGGTTAAAGAAGAATTCCTAGCATCTACAACAATGTTCTAAAGCCTATTTTTACTCTCCAATGGTATCCGTAGAGTCAAAACACCTGCCTTTTCCCTATCGTATGGGATATTCTTACAAGCAAGAGGTTCAATGTCACCAAGAGCCTAAATCAAGGTTCTCCTTGGACCATAATAATATCTTTCTCTTTCGGTAGCAGTCTATTCAACTACTATGGATTTTAGGTCAAAAGTTGTAGGCCGTGCCGATACTTCATCACCTGAAGAGGTGAAATTGAGCTCGGTTAGTTCCCGATTCATTCGTGAAACAATTAGAATGACTTTTCGGGCTAGTCTACCTTAAGGTTTTCTAACCTACCAACAACGCTTACTGTAGACTCATACTTATGGTTCATCTTCTTCGGCATTCCCTTTCGCCCAATTTTGGTGATTGACCAGCCTGATTCGGCTACCAACTCCTTTCCGGCTAGCTCCTTTATTAGGTAAAGACGTACCACAGCTCGGTAAGGCTCTCAAAAGGCTAGCAATGTGACCGATTCGATGACAGAGGTATGTCAATCCATTTTTTCTCTTTTAAGAGTACGTGGTTTTCTCCCCGTTTTTCGCCATAGTTATAGTAGTTTGACGATTGATCTAACAGGTGTCTCTACCCTAGTTCATAATTCCTTATTTATACTTATACTCCATCTATGAGAGGTTCTCAGTAATCCTTATCTGAGTACATACAGCTGGAGAAGTTGAATAGATTCTTTCCTTTGAAGGTCAGTCTCTAGCGTGGGATTTCCTAATGTGCCAACCCAAGTATAAATAGGAATGATGTTCCCTCTTGCAATGAGACTAGAGAACGACAATGGTATGACTCTAAAGTAGGACTACTATTCTAGACTACTTTTTTTTAGAGTAAAGAACTCAATTGGGAAAGTCAAAAAAAGGGCTGCGGGAGACTAGGATTATTCGCTGACCGATAGGCTTAAATGAAGGTAGCTTGCTTCCGGATGATAAGATTGAGAAAAAGTACTCTCTCATCCTTTTCCTAACCCGTAGTGGTTGTCTAAGAGAAGGCAGATCTTACGCATCAAGGTTGTCAATGAGAGAAGGCTTTAGAGTCGCTTCTGGAGTTCTTAGAGAAGGCTTACTTCAAGAGAAGAGGTCGTTAAGAAGGCTGATAAAGTGTTAAATTGATCATTTAAGGGCAACCATATGCATCATACTCATGTTTTTATCTGTAAAATAGCATGAAATGATAGATAATTGTGTAACAAGTCCAACGGTACCAATTTCATCAAATTCTGACTTAAAAACATCGTCATTTCATGTGATCAAAGGAGTGTAACGCATTTGCGGTTTTTCGACAAAACCGAGACGAAATGAATAAAAATAATGATATTTTTATGATAATGCGCTAAATTATATTTATTTGATGTGAACAGGACATGCCGATGATGCAGTGCAGCTGGAGGAGTTTTCGGAAATTTGGGGGAGGTCTAGTGTGCGGATTTCAACTAAAACAGGGGTAAAAATACAATTTGATTCCTTCCTTCGCTGGAGTTTCCTAAAACCCACTATTTCCCTCCGTCTCTCCGATTTCCTAAACACATCCCTTCCTTTATTTTAAAAATCCTCTCTCTCTTTCTCGTTTTAGAAAGTCGAATCCTATTTCTTTTCCAATTTCCTCTTCCTCTCCAGATCCAAATCCTGTCCCTTCTCCAAGTCTCCCACATATCCTCCTCCTTTTCCAACTCAAACCCGGCAGCCTCTCCTCCTTCTCCTCTCTATAAAATCTCCCCCACGTTTTGTTCTCCAGCTTGCTAGCCGATTCCTCCTCCTCCTCCGTAGCCTTTCTCTCCCGCAGCCTTCTCTCTCTCGTTTTCTTTTCCCCAGCAGCCTTCCTCTCCAGTTCTTCTCCAAGTTTTCCTTCCCGCAACTCTCTTTCTCCCTCGGTTTCTCTCTTCTCAACTTCTATCTCTCCCGTCTTTCCACAGAAATTTCTCCCTCTCTCCGTTTCCCAGCAGCCTCTCCTTCACCCTCTCCTTCTTTCTCTCTGCATGCCGGCGAGCCCTCTCCACCAAGCCGACATTCACAACAACTCCTCCCAGCCTGCACCAACCGAGCAACCTGCAGCAGCCATCAAGCCTCTTCCATGCATGCTGACCAGCTGTAGTAAAGTCCTTCCCAAGCTCCTCCACGTGCCCCAGCACCTGCAGCAGCAACCCAGCGCCGGCGACGCTCCAGCAGCTGAGCCCCACACGGCCAGCAGCTGCACCTCCACACGTTGCAGCGGCAACCCCCCCTGCTCCACAGCACGACACCAGCACCTGTGCCTCCTTCCACGTGCAGACTTGGTGAAGCTGCATCTCCACGTACCAGCAGCTCCAAGTTGCAGCAGCAAACTCCAGCCTCTCCACGTTGCAGCAGCAACTTCCAGCGCCTCTGTGCCTCCTCCAAGTTCTTCCACGCCAACCAGCAACATCTCCACGTGCAGCAGTTCCAGCAAGCGCATGCAGCAAGCTTGTTCACCAACCACCTCCAGCAGCTTCTCCACGCAGCCCATGCATGCTGCCATCCACCCACATGCAGCCACGCAGCTTCCAGCAAATTCCTCCCACATAGCACCTGTCCCAGCCGTGAACCAGCAAGCAGCCTTGCGTTTCCAACAGCAAACCTGCGGCAGCAACATGAAGCTTGGACCGCTGCGCCACCCTCCTTTCCTTGTGGTCCACTGCGCCGGCAGACCCACATATTGTTGTTGTGTTGCCCTTTCTATTTCCCCCACTAGCATAGTCTTTATTATTTAATTAGGGGTAGTTGTTAGTTATTTGATGTTTAGGTATTGTTTAATTAGTCTTAGGTTATTTAATTAGGGTGAATTCTTGATTGGTTATCGTTTTGTTAATTATTAGTTATTTAATTAAGTTATTTGATTCATGGTGTTTAATAATTTATACAATCAAACAATAGGTTGTTTTTGTTGTTATAATTTTTAGTCGTGCTTATTTTTATGTGTGTTTGTGTTTAATTTCTGAAAAAGAGAAGAGAGAAAAAGATTTGTTTAATTTAGATAATTATAATTTTAGGTAACATTAGTTAACTTAATTTTAGTTTAATTAAGTAATTAGTTTACTTAAAATCTCACTTATTTTTAGATTAACTAAAGTCCAAAGTTTTCAAAATTAGAATCTTAACTCCCTGTGGATCGACTCGGACTCACCACTATTAAATTTCCAAATTTTGATTTGAGTGAGCCGGATAATTTAGATTGAACGTTTTCATGTGTTTAACGACGCACAATTCGAAACGATCAATTTTTGGCGCCGTTGCCGGGGAGTTAGATTTTTAATTTTGATTACCTTGGATTTAGTGTAATTATTCTTTAGCTAATCTTCTTTTTCTTATTTTTGCAGATAAATTGAAAAAAAAAAAAAGGGAAAGCGAAATCATGGTAAGTGTGTTCCAACTTTCTATATTTCAATTTCCTGACTTTCGTTAGTTTCCATTTTTGTAGTTTCTAGTTTAGATAGGTTTCCATTAACTAAAAAAGGAACAAAAATAAGAACATCCAAATTTAAAAATCTCCATTTCCAAGATTAGAAACCTTCCATGTTAGGTCATGCATCATGTAGGACTGCATTTTTAGAATGTTTCCTTTCTTGTAAATTTCCATTTTGTTGAAGATTGCGGGTGATAAGGTGAGATCTCTACCTTCCTTAAATACCATGTTCATGTATTTCCATGATTGCATAGAACCCCTTGTTTGATTTGGTTGTGCACTTCACATAAAAATATCTTAAGGGCAAGTCCATTAACAAAATAAGGTGGGGATTTGACTACCCTTCCTTGGCCCAAAAACAACCATCCCTTGCACTCTTTCACTAACCCAAGCCCATTCAAAGTGAGTAGGAATTCAATTTAGGGTTCACAATGAGATTTGGGTCTAGCTTGAGCCCACTATCACTTTTGGAGACCGGTGTCTAAGGCTAGAGGTCCAATGGCAAACGCCTAAGTGGGTCGGTGGTTCTTTAATTAGGTCCCTACGAAAGTAGGGGGAGCCTCCCACCACCCCACCTCTTACCTGGCCGATTGATAATTGTGAGGGTGGACTTGAATTAAACCTAGATTAATTTGTGAGAAACACATCTTGTAGGCTAGTTTAACCATAGTTGTCTTAGGAATAATTGTGTGATAACTTGTTTGCATCATTAATAAAATAAAAATAAAAATAAAAAGATTTTCAACATGGAGTGGACTCAAATGAACCAATTTCTTGGCCCATGTCTTAATACCATCACACCTTTCCCTCCACCACCTAATATGGATTTGGCTCACAGATTAGCTAAGCTAGACAAGTTGGCCCACACAATTGATCAATTTCTAGCTTTGGGCCCAGAACCGTCCTCATATCCCACACAATCATATACCTATCAAGAAAGATGTCCCGTTTGGGCCAATCAGGACCATTATGATACCCCACCTGCTCTTCAATTTCCACCTCACCAGGCCCAAGCTCCAAGTCTAGCTATCCAAGACTTCTCGGATTGGCCCCAATTCCAAGTCTACTCTGGTGGTTTGGCCCACAATCATGGACACTCCGATTATCCATTGTCCACAAGTTCTTGTCCACCTTGCTTCCAATCAAATTATTCGACATATTCTTCGCAGTCTGATTATCAGCCCAGTTATCCGCATTCTCAAGATGATCAATTCATGCAACTTGAACAAATAGTCTTGGCCCAACAACAAACCATTGGTAGAATGCAGGCCCTAGTTGACTGTTTGACTGAAACTAATCTAAGGATGGATTTAGAAGAAGTGCTTAGCAAGCCCATTGAAAATCTGCAATCTTTTTCACCTGATTTTGACCAACAAATCAACTCACAAATTCAACTTGACATCGTCCAATCCGGTAATGGTCACGTCATGCCTGATCTTGAAAACAGAGAGTATCTTACGGAGTCGCATCAGGTGAGAATAGGGAATGCTAGCATGAATCAATCTGTGAAAAATCCTGAGACTGGTCAACAAGATGCATCCATGATCATACCTGTCTGTCCTGAGGAAAGCTTAAGTGATAGAAAAGGAGAAGGGGAAGTGAGTGATCTTTTAGAGGTTAATCCGGATTTTGAACACTTCATATTCCCCACAGTGGAAGTCAATATGCATGCTAGTCCGAACCTCGAATATTTTTTCTTCCCAATAGAGAAAGTGGATATTCTAGAAGATATATACCCGGTGGATAGAGAGAAGATGGAAAACCCTCAGACTGACCAGCAAAGTGAAGTCACGATCACACCTATCTCTCTTGAGGTGAGCTTGAAGGAAAAAGGAGAAGGAGAAATGAGTGATTTGCTGGATATTGATCTGGACTTTGAACACTTTCTATTTCCCACAGAGGAATTAAATACACATGATGGTCCGGATCTTGAATATTTCTTACAATGGATCAGAAAGTGGATAATCTTGAGGAATTGCATCAAGAGAAAACTGAAGCCATAGACTTAGCTAATCATCAAGAAGAGCCCATTGAGGGTAAGTTGGGGGGAGATGAAGGAGACGAGAAGGATTCTAGTGAGAGCCCAGATATTCACCTACCTATGATCAGTTTCCCGAATGTTAGAGAATCTAAGCCCAATAGCCTCCAAAAGCTGGCCCGACTCAAGAAGGTGATGGAATTATTGGGCCAAGTCCACATCAACAGCTATTTTCTCAAAGAAACTCACTGTGTTGCCCAACTCAATTCTTACAATATCGATAACATCAATCTTTACTGGATTTTATTGAAATTTGAGGCCGAACCGAACCTGTTCTCAGTCTCTATCTTTGAGAAATTTGGAATCCACAAATTAAAGTGCACGTCGGTTGCTTTGCAGTCAATTGATCATTTCATTAAGCAACCGCATGACATGATCCAAGATACTCTTATTCAGGTGGATAGGAGCCACATATTTGTTGATTTCCTCATCTTCGACATTAGATCATCCCTTTCATTGAATCAATGTCCCATCAATTTGAGAATTTCTGATATTTTTCTAGGGGATCAAAGGCTTCAGTTCAATCAAGGAAACGAAGTGGGGTACGTGGTTGACATGGCCTATGAATCAAGTAGAACCAATATCCTATTGACCATGTTGAAAAATTCTTTTCTTTGGAATCTCAATGATAACATTCTGACTCATCAGCTATATACAATGCTAAGTGCACTCCAACCAACAAATTTCAAAATGCATGCACTGAAATTTGTGCTAGTAGGCATTGGATAGTGTGCACATTCCGTCTGGCTGAAGACGATAAACTTAGCGCTTGTTGGGAGGCAACCCAATATTTTACTTCAGTTTTTGTATTTCTTTTCATTTTTAGGTCCTTGAGCAACAGTCGTCGTGGGCATGTCGCATCCTCTTCATTACAGGTTGTTTCGCTCCTTCACAATTCGCTTCTGGCTGACATGTTTTTCATATCTTTTATGCCATTGAGGACAATGTCAATCAAGTTGGGGGGTGGGACAATCAATTTGATATGTATTTATTGAAAAATCTTTTGAAGAAAACTGATATCTTTCACTGAAAAATAGTCAAATTTTTAAAATTTCTTTTCACATCCTATGAAAATTGCATGAAAATCATGTCTCATTAAGTAAATCTTAAACAAATCAGTTTTCTGTTAGTCACATTGGTTATAGAGCCTTTAAAGTTTAAATATCCCACTTCACAAAAGTCCTCGGCAGGATGATTTTCACACACACACGGCAACTTAGAATAAATACAAGATCTTAAAAGTATAGAATTGCTAGAATTATCCTCAAGGATAAGACTACTTATTCTAATTTTTCTTTTGGGTTGAACGAAAGGAATGTGTAAGATCCGTAATAGGGGACTGTCCCACTCAGCACTCTAAAAGAGGCGGTCAGTTAAAATGGACACCTGTAAACACTAAAGGCAAAAGAAGGCGATAAAAGAGGTAAAGGAAGGTAGGTGGCAAAAAGTACGCACCTCCCCTCAGGCAATTCAAAGAGAGTGGCAAAAAGTACGCACTCTCAAAAACAAAAGTACAATAAAATGAAGAAACGCCACGCTAAAAAGTCCATCGTACCAAAAATATGACCAAGTCGTGAAAAGTGCTGAGTTGGGACGGGAACTGAAAAACGGTCCTCACTGACTGATCGGGAAATCTTTTATTCTCTTCCCCTCCCCAAGTAGTCTTATCTAAAGGGTAGTAAAGGCAAGAATATACCAGAAAGGTCGGAAACGAGTTCTAAGTGTGTCAAATTTCATGCACAATCACCTGTCTGAATCAAAATATTGTGGGACATGAAAACTTTTAGCTTAACCAATCGGCTACCACTTAAATTGATTGTGAAAGATACTACAAACGAAGCATGATAATTCATTGTTTGTCCTAAACTTTTCCTTATTTGCATTGCTAAGGGACTAGCAATGGGTAAGTTGGGGGATGTGATAAAGTGTTAAATTGATCATTTAAGGGCAACCATATGCATCATACTCATATTTTTATCTGTAAAATAGCATGAAATGATAGATAATTGTGTAACAAGTCCAACGGTACCAATTTCATCAAATTCTGACTTAAAAACATCGTCATTTCATGTGATCAAAGGAGTGTAGCGCATTTGCGGTTTTTCGACAAAACCGAGACGAAATGAATAAAAATAATGATATTTTTATGATAATGCGCTAAATTATATTTATTTGATGTGAACAGGACATGCCGATGATGCAGTGCAGCTGGAGGAGTTTTCGGAAATTTGGGGGAGGTCTAGTGTGCGGATTTCAACTAAAACAGGGGTAAAAATACAATTTGATTCCTTCCTTCGCTGGAGTTTCCTAAAACCCACTATTTCCCTCCGTCTCTCTGATTTCCTAAACACATCCCTTCCTTTATTTTAAAAATCCTCTCTCTCTTTCTCGTTTTAGAAAGTCGAATCCTATTTCTTTTCCAATTTCCTCTTCCTCTCCAGATCCAAATCCTGTCCCTTCTCCAAGTCTCCCACATATCCTCCTCCTTTTCCAACTCAAACCCGACAGCCTCTCCTCCTTCTCCTCTCTATAAAATCTCCCCCACGTTTTGTTCTCCAGCTTGCTAGCCGATTCCTCCTCCTCCTCCGTAGCCTTTCTCTCCCGCAGCCTTCTCTCTCTCGTTTTCTTTTCCCCAGCAGCCTTCCTCTCCAGTTCTTCTCCAAGTTTTCCTTCCCGCAACTCTCTTTCTCCCTCGGTTTCTCTCTTCTCAACTTCTATCTCTCCCGTCTTTCCACAGAAATTTCTCCCTCTCTCCGTTTCCCAGCAGCCTCTCCTTCACCCTCTCCTTCTTTCTCTCTGCATGCCGGCGAGCCCTCTCCACCAAGCCGACGTTCACAACAACTCCTCCCAGCCTGCACCAACCGAGCAACCTGCAGCAGCCATCAAGCCTCTTCCATGCATGCTGCCCAGCTGTAGTAAAGTCCTTCCCAAGCTCCTCCACGTGCCCCAGCACCTGCAGCAGCAACCCAGCGCCGGCGACGCTCCAGCAGCTGAGCCCCACACGGCCAGCAGCTGCACCTCCACACGTTGCAGCGGCAACCCCCCCTGCTCCACAGCACGACACCAGCACCTGTGCCTCCTTCCACGTGCAGACTTGGTGAAGCTGCATCTCCACGTACCAGCAGCTCCAAGTTGCAGCAGCAAACTCCAGCCTCTCCACGTTGCAGCAGCAACTTCCAGCGCCTCTGTGCCTCCTCCAAGTTCTTCCACGCCAACCAGCAACATCTCCACGTGCAGCAGTTCCAGCAAGCGCATGCAGCAAGCTTGTTCACCAACCACCTCCAGCAGCTTCTCCACGCAGCCCATGCATGCTGCCATCCACCCACATGCAGCCACGCAGCTTCCAGCAAATTCCTCCCACATAGCACCTGTCCCAGCCGTGAACCAGCAAGCAGCCTTGCGTTTCCAACAGCAAACCTGCGGCAGCAACATGAAGCTTGGACCACTGCGCCACCCTCCTTTCCTTGTGGTCCACTGCGCCGGCAGACCCACATATTGTTGTTGTGTTGCCCTTTCTATTTCCCCCACTAGCATAGTCTTTATTATTTAATTAGGGGTAGTTGTTAGTTATTTGATGTTTAGGTATTGTTTAATTAGTCTTAGGTTATTTAATTAGGGTGAATTCTTGATTGGTTATCGTTTTGTTAATTATTAGTTATTTAATTAAGTTATTTGATTCATGGTGTTTAATAATTTATACAATCAAACAATAGGTTGTTTTTGTTGTTATAATTTTTAGTCGTGCTTATTTTTATGTGTGTTTGTGTTTAATTTCTGAAAAAGAGAAGAGAGAAAAAGATTTGTTTAATTTAGATAATTATAATTTTAGGTAACATTAGTTAACTTAATTTTAGTTTAATTAAGTAATTAGTTTACTTAAAATCTCACTTATTTTTAGATTAACTAAAGTCCAAAGTTTTCAAAATTAGAATCTTAACTCCCTGTGGATCGACTCGGACTCACCACTATTAAATTTCCAAATTTTGATTTGAGTGAGCCGGATAATTTAGATTGAACGTTTTCATGTGTTTAACGACGCACAATTCGAAACGATCAAAGGCCCTGGTAATAGAAGTAGCTCTACTCTTTGAGGAGAGGGTAGCAGAATACCATGTTGATGTTTATCCCATTAGTGCAGTTCTTTCCTAGGTAAAAATACCTAACAACAATAATCAGGCGGGAAGGTTCTAGGACGAGGGGAATAGATCTTCATGCACTGGCTTTCCTATAGCGGCAAAGAGCCCTTCAATCTCCCCCTTGTTAAATTAGGTGAAGGTTTGGTGTTATCATCAACATATCAGTAATTGATCGTGTTAAAGGATGACGCTATCATCTCAAGTCTTATTAAAGAATCGTAATACCAAGGAAGCAAGTGTAGCTGTGAAAGCAGCACCATTAGAGGAAACCAAGATTCAAGGTCGGAATAATCGGAAAGAGACTCGAAAACGGCTCTAGCGGCCTCTTGGCTTCTTTCTTTACAGTTGATCTAGGCTAGTCCTGGCTTTCGAACATTCTAGAATTGCATGAGTTCTAGTTTCCACTATCAAACCTTTGGCAGGTGGGGCTATATCTAATATTCCTTTGCAAGAACAAAGCATTAGTGATGAACCTTTCATGCATAATAATGCATATTAGGATTCTAAGTTTATGGGGCGATCCAGTTCATTGCCCCTATTTTCTATTTTGTTCCTCTCTCTTATGAAATCGAAACACTTTTCTTTCTTGAAAAGAATTTGTGAGACTGAGCCTTCCGAATGATAATGCTTAGTTTCCAAACAAGGCAAAAGTATACCGTTATACCATAGAGTGCTCATCTGGACTTCCTCGCGTCTATGTAAGCATAGCTTGACTCCTACCTGCGCCCATACCCATGTCAAAGGTCATGACTTTCCCCTTCATCCATCATCCAAGATTGGTTTGACCACCCAACTTTGACTCATTTTATCCTTCCTCTTGACCTAGAAAGGTCCGACTTAGACTAGAAAGCCATCAACCAATCTGAATTGGTGTTGATTTGAAAGTTCTGTACCAAAGAGGACTATCCAACCTGTTTTAGTTTTATGCAAGTCATGATCAAACTCTGTCTTATGATCGGATCGAAAGCCATCTCTTCTATCGGGGAAAGATCCCAACTCGAGGTCTAATGATACTTATGGATAGCTTTTCTTAGCTTATTCACGAGCTTACTGTCTTATGGATTGAATGAATTAGCTAGAACCTGCTTTTCTCTCCTTGGTGCTAGGTATTGCTTGCCTTAAAGGTTTTATTATTAGAGGACATTCTTCTATTTTGAATAGTGGAGAAAGACATCTCGTATTAAGTCTTAGAGTATAGTAGTCTCCCTTCTTCCTTCTTTATGGAATATTGGAATTTTAACTACTAGCATAAAAAACTAGAAGGCTATCCTCGCTTATTGATTGAATCCCTCCGAAAGATGCCAGAACTAGAAATAGAAAGTCAATTAGCTTACCACTCGAAAGAAAGAGCGATAGGGCTATCAATGCCTTGCTTAATTAGCTTTGATACAGGAGAAGAACAATTCGCTTATGCATTCTTTAGATACTAACTTTATTACTTTCTCATAACTACTCCCATGAATATTGCATACTTTAACAACTCTATTCAAGTGCTTCCGGAGTAGTGTTAATACCACAGAGAATCTTCATTTTCCTGGCTTCTGAATATCTAGTTTAGTCAAGGAAATGAAGATTCCCTCTGTTCAAGTGCCAGTGCAAACCAAACAACGGCATCCCAAAGCAATAACCACAGATGGAGGAGCATTCATTCCTGTTTTTAACCAGTTTTCCCAAACCAAGATATCCTGCCCATCCCCAGACTCTCTCCAAAAAGTAGCATCGTAGCAAGAGTGGTTTTGACTAAGCATATGCCGAAGGATGGGCCAAAGCTAGAGCTAAGTGGCTGGTGGCTGGGTCAGGGTAAGTATGGAAAGCTACGGTCGACTTAATCCAATTGATTGGATTAGTTAATTTCATTATTAATCCGAAAAGGTCAGCCTATAGATTGAGGGAAATTCCCACTGAGATGATTAAAAATTGATAAGTTGATAATTTTGATCGTTTAAGGGCAATCGCACGCATCATATTCACATTTTTATGTGTAAAATAGTATGAAATGATCGATAATTTTGTAACGAGCCCAACGGTACCAATTTCGTTAAATTTCTAGTTAAAATCATCATCATTTCATGCATTTGTGCAAAACCGAGATAAATCATTTATTTAAGCATAAATATTCATGATAATATCTTAATTTATGTTTATTCTATGTGAACAGGACACAAAGTGGATGTAGTGCAGATGGTGAGATCTCTGGAAATGTTGCGAGAGGTCCAGTGATCAAATCTCAAGAAAAGAATCAACTTTAATTTGGGGAAGAAGTTAAAAGAGGGGCAAATTCGTCATTTGCTATCCTAAAAAGGGTGCCCTAACCCTTTACCCAAGAAACCCTAACTTAAGAGGCAGCCACCACCTCCTTGCCCTCTTGCTATTTTTAAATAAACGTCCCTTCCCTTTTTAAAAGGAGGAGCCTCCCTCTCTAGGGGGCGGCTTTTTCCCCTCTCAGTGTCTCTCTGCCCTCTCTAGGGGGCGGCTTTTTCCCCTCTCAGTGTCTCTCTGCCTCTCTCTCTCTCTCACCCGCTCTCTCTCACTCTCCCATTTTCTTCCCCTTTCTTTCTCTCACCCAGAGTCTCTCTCTATCCTTTTTGCTTTCTCTATCTCAGATCCGCTTCCTCTCTCTCTGTCACCTTCACTCTCTCCCCAGCGCCTCTCTCTCCCTTAGTTTTTTCTCTCTCCCTCTGCATCCCTCTCTCTCTCTCTCCCTGTTTACCCCCTCTCTGTCAGAACCCCCTCTCCTTCTTCCTCACTTTTCCCCCCCTCTCTCTCCACCTTTTTCCCTCTCGCTCTGTCTCTCTCTTCTCTCTGCCCTGCCGTACGCCGCCCAGGGCCACGCGGCCCACGTCGCCGCAGCGAGCCGCCGCACCCGGGCCCGCAAAGGCCACATGTCGCCCCTGCGTGTTTTGCAGGGGGCGACATCGTCGCCCGTGCCGCTGCACGGGCCGCCACGCGCCACGCGGCGCTCTCTGGGCGCTTCCTGCCCAGTCGCCTGCCACACTGCCCGTACGAAGCACGCGCCTCGCTAGGCGCACGGCGCCACCCCGCGCCCACCTCTCCTGCCTCGCTAGTGCTCGGCACACCACGCCGGTTTCTCCCATTGCCCCTGCATCGGTCTAGTGCGCCGAGCCCTTTCAAGCTCTCCTGTTGGCTCCACCAAGCTCGGTTTACTACGCCCAGTGCAAACAGGATCCCTATTGCCACTGTTTGGTAGCTGTTCTCATTGTCTTTTCCAGTTTATTTAGTTGTTTTGTTTAGGTTTAGTTGTTTGAATATTCTTTTAAGTTGATTAAGTCTAGAAAAGTTTGCAAGGTTATTCTTTGTTGTTAGATGGGTAATGGTTAATGATAATAGTATTTAGAGTTTCTTCATTTGGTTGATTATTTCTTTTTCACAAGAGTGTATGTGTATTTTTTTTAATTAGTTCACTTAGTTAGTTGTTTTTGTTGTAGTCTTGGTTGTGTTAGTTAATTAAGTTGTTGTTGTGATTAAATACCTAATTAGTTAACGCAAATCATCAATTCTTTTTCTAGATCAATCAAAATTCAAAGTTTTCAAACATTAAGATTCTATTTCCCTGTGAATTCGACTCGGACTCACCGTTACTCTTATTAAATCTGATTTGAATGAGCCGATTAAATATGATTGTTAGCTTTGATTTTTAACGACATAATCTTTGGCTATCAACTTTGGCGCCGTTGTCGAGGAAGTAGATTTTTAATTTTGATTATTTTGGATTTAGTGTAATTATTCTTTAGCTAACCTTCTTTTTCTTATTTTTGTAGGTATATTGAAAAAAGAAAAAAAGAAGGGGGAAGGCGAAATCATTGGTAAGTATGTTCCAACCTTCTATTTTTCAATTTCCTTATTTTAGTTAGTTTTCTTTTTGTAGTTGCCAATTTAGATAGGTTGTCATTAACATAAAAAAGAAAGGAGAGAAAAATTCAAATTCAAAATCTTCATCTCAAGATTAGAAACCTTCCATACTAGGCATTCATCATTTAGGAAAGCATGCATTAGTTTCTATTTTCAGTCATTTCTATATTTGTGTAGGAGATTGCGGGGGAAAGGTACGTGTTTCAACTATAACAAGCCATTCATAATTGCATCAACCCGCCTTGCCATAATTTGATGGTTGCCTTGCATTACATTCAAAGAGACTTTTAAGGGCAATTCCCATAACAACATAAGGTGGGGATTTCATTACCCTTCCTTAGCCCACAAATCACCTTCCTTGCATTGGCATTTCCTAAACTTAATAAAAGCAAGTCGAAAGGGACCCTAGGGTTCACACTGTGCGCGGTTTAAATCTCGGGTTGCCTCTATTTTTGGCAACGGTGTCTAGGCTAGAGGTTAAAAGGCAAACACCTAAGTGGGAAAGTGGTTCCTTAATTAGGTCCCTACGAAAGTAGGGGGAGCCTCCCACTACACCACCTCTTACCTGGCCGTTGACTGATTGTAGTTGTGACTTGTGGTGGACCCCATTCACTTTGTGAGAAAAATTCACATAGAAGTCTAGGTCAATCTTAGCTAATTAGGTTAAGATTGTTTGATAATTTGTCTGCATATATATAAAAAAAAAAGAGTGAAAGAAAAGAAAAATCAAATCCTTCTTCTCTCTCTTCGTCCCAGTGCATGCAAGGTAGGAGATCTCAAAGTCCAAATCTTCTAGGACCGATTGCTGAAATTGAGAGAATTATCTATCAAAGAAACCCACTTCAAGATCAAATGGCCGACAATCAGCAGCCACCGAAGCAAATGAAGGATTATTTCATTCCAAATCAATATCAACCTTCATCCTGTATTCACCTTCCTCAGAACTCGGCCAATCAATATGAGATTAAATAAAGCACCATTCAGATGCTCCCATCTTTTTATGGGAATACAAATGAAGATCTTTATAAGCATCTGGATGGATTTCTAGAAATCTGTTCCACGGTGAAAATCCAGAATTTCACCGATGATGCCCTTAACTTGACCCTATTCCCCTTTTCTCTGAAAGATAAAGCCAAATATTGGTTGGGGACTATAGGTAGGCCCATTAGGACATGGGAAGAAATGCAAAAAGAATTTCTAAAGAAGTTCTATCCCCTAGGGTGAACCAATACCATGAGAAGGGCCATCACGAGTTTTATCCAAACTCCCGGGGAATTGATCCATGAATCTTGGGAAAGATTGAAAGAATTGCTTAAGAAATGACCTCATCATGGGCTATCAAAGTGGCAAATTGTCCAAGCATTCTATGAAGGATTGTCTGAATAGTTCAGACAAATGGTGGATGCTTCATGTGGAGGGGCATCTATGATGAAAAATGAAGAGGAGGCTTATGATTTATTTGAGATACTAAGTGATAATTCCATCAATCATGCCTCTCTATCATCTTACAAGAGGTCTGTTGGGCCATCTAAGCGGACCAGAATGTATGAACTTAAGACTCGTGGGCAGCCCGAATCCAGAATGGACATCAATCTGATCAATCAGAAATTGGATAAGGTAGATGATAAAGTGTTAAATTGATCATTTAAGGGCAGTCATATGCATCATACTCATGTTTTTATCTGCAAAATAGCATGAAATGATAGATAATTGTGTAACAAGTCCAACGGTACCAATTTCATCAAATTCTGACTTAAAAATATTGTCATTTCATGTGATTAAAGGAGTATAGCGCATTTGCGGTTTTTCGACAAAACCCAGACGAAATGAATAAATATGATGATATTTTTATGATAATGCGCTAATTTATATTTATTTTGTGTGAACATGACATGCCGATGATGCAGTGCAGCTGGTGGAGTTTCCGGAAATTTGGGGGAGGTCTAGTGTGCGGATTTCAACTAAAATAGGGGCAAAAATGCAATTTGATTCCTTCCTTCGCTGGAGTTTCCCAAAACCCACTATTTCCTTCTTTCTCTCCAATTTCCCAAACCGCAGTCCTACTTCTTCTCCAATTTCTTTTCCCGCACACACTCCTCTCTATATATATTTCACCCTCTCTTCTTTTCTAAAAGATCTCTCCCACGTTTTTGTTTTCCAGTTTCCTAGCCGCACTCCACTCCCCTCTCTCCGATTTCTCTGTCTTCTCTCCACCTTATTCTCTCTCTCTCCCACAGATTCCTCCTGGCTCTCTCGGTCCCTCTCTGTTTTCCACACCTACCTTCCTCCCTCCTCTGCTCCCTCTCTCCGGTTTTCACCCTCTCTACCTCAGCCACACCCTATTATTTTCTCTCTCTCTGTTCTCCCCTCCTCCGGTTCTCTCTCTCGCCATCTCCCTTGCCTCTCTCTCGTCCTCTTTCAGCACTCTCCTCCTCTCCCTCTGCCTCCCGCAATCTCCCTCTCTCTGCACCTTTTCCTACCTCTCTCTCTCCTCCTTCTCTCCCTGCCATCTCTTTCTCTCCCCCACGCTCTCTCTTGCCGGTCCGCTGCTCCAACGCTCGAGCCCACAGCACGCCTACACGGCGACGTGCATGCACGTCCACGCGACTCCAGCAAGCCAGTGCAGCAACACTCGCCGTACCTGCGCGAGCCAACCCACCGGCTGCACCTCTACCAGCCAGCAAGCATCACGCGCGCCTCCAGTGACCTACACGGCGACGTGCATGCATGCCCAGTGAAGCTCCCACGCGGCAGCAGAACCAGCACACCACGCGCCGGCAGCAGCAACGTGCACCAGCATCCTTCTCCACGCACTCCAGCAGCAACGTGCAGCAGCATCCTTCTCCATGCACTCCAGCAGCAACGTGCAGCAGCTCCTCCTGCACCTCGACGTGGTGAAGCCAGCAACTTGAAGCTGTTCAGCCCTGCATGCGAACCAGCTCCACGTAGCCTGTCCAAGGTGAAGCCAGCAGCGGCCCCCTCTGTTTCTTCACACACCAGCAACAACAGCTGCTTTCTCCACCCTGCTTCCAAGCACCCCACGCAGCTGCTTCTTCCAAGCACGCATCCAGCTTCCTCCTTCCTCCAACGCAGCAGCAGCCACGTACACCAGCAGCTTCCAAGCACCACGCAGCAGCCTGTTTCCTCAAGCAAGTCCAGCGTTCACAGCAATTCCATCCTTCCCAGCAGCTAGACCACTGCGCCACCCCCCTTTCCTTGTGGTCCACTGCGTCGACAGACCCACAGATTGTTGTTGTGTTGCTCCTTCTATTTCCCCCACTAGTATAGTTATGGGTTATTTAATTAGAGTTAGTTGTTAGTTAGTTGATGTTTAATGATGTTTTATTAGTTATTGATGTTTTATTAGGTTATTTGATTTATGATAATTAAGGGTTTACACAATTAAACAATAATTTTTATTTTGTTGTTATAATTTCTTAGTTGTGTTTATTATTCAATTATGATTGTGTTTAATTTAAAGAAAAAAAAAAGAAAAGAAAAAGAGATTTGTTTGATTTATGTAATTCTGATTTTAGATAACAATAGTTAATTTAAGTTTAGTTTGAATAAGTAATTAGTGCACTTAAATTTTCATCTATTTTTAGATAACTAAACTCCAAAGTTTTCAAAATTAAAATTCTATCTCCCTGTGGTTCGACTCGGACTCACCGCTATTAATTTTCAAAATTGAATTTGAGTGAGTCGGATAAATTTAGATTGAACGTTCTCATGAGTGTTTAACGACGCACAATTCGAAACGATCAATTTTTGGCGCCGTTGCCGGGGACTTAGATTTTTAATTTTGATTATCTTGGATTTAGTGTAATTATTCTTTAGCTAACCTTATTTCTCTTATTTTTGCAGGTATATTAAAAAAAAAAAAAAAAAAAGAGAAGGAAAGCGAAATCATGGTCAGTGTGTTCCAACTTTCTATGTTTCAATTTCCTTACTTTAGTTAGTTTCCAATTTTGTAGTTTCTAGTTTAGATAGGTTTCCATTAACTAGAAAAAAGAAACAAAAAGAGGAACATCCAAATTTAAAAACCTTCATTGCCAAGATTAGAAACCTTCCATGCTAGGCATTCATCATCCTAGGAAAGCATGAGTTAGTTTCATTTCACAGTTATTTCCATAAATTGTTGAAGATTGCGGGGGAAAGGTACGTGTTTCAATTTTAGCAAGTCATTCATGATTGCATCAACAAACTTTGCATTGATTTGTTGTCTTGTATTGCATCCAAAAAGACATTAAGGGCAGCAACTTTAACTATATAAGGTAGGGATTTGATCACCCTTCCTTAGCCCACAAATCACCTTCCTTGCATAAGGTAGGGATTTGATCACCCTTCCTTAGCCCACAAATCACCTTCCTTGCATTGGCATTTCCTAATCCAATTAAAAGCAAGTCGAAAGAGAATCTAGGGTTTACACGTGAGTGGTTTAAATCTCAGGTTGCCTCCATTTTTGGCAAACGGTGTCTAGGCTAGAGGTAAAAAAAAGGCAAACGTCTAAGCGGAAAAGTGGTTCTCTAATTAGGTCCCTACGAAAGTAGGGGGAGCCTCCCACTACCCCACCTCTTACCTGGCCGTTGACTGATTGTGGTTGTGACTCGAGGTGGACTACATTCACCTTGTAAGAAAATTCACATAGAGAGTCCAGGTTAACATTAGATCATTAGGATAACTTGTTTGTCAAAATTGTTTGCATAAAAAAAAAAAAAAAAACAAACAAACACGAAATAGAAAACAAAATCCTCTCTCCATCAGTCCTAGTGCATGCAAGGTAGGAGATCTCAAAATCCTAACCTTCTAGGACCACTTGCTGAAATAGAAAGAATCCTACATCAAAGAAATCCACCACAAGATCCAATGGCTGATAATCAGGACCCACCAAAGCAAATGAAGGACTATTTCATTCCAAACCGATATCAACCTTCATAATGTATTCAGCTTCCTCAAAATCCAGCCAATCAATATAAAATCAAATCTAGCACCATTCAGATGCTCCCATCCTTTTATGGGAATACGAATGAAGATCCTTATAAGTATCTGGATGAATTTCTAGAAATCTGTTCTACGGTGAAGATCCAGAATTTCACCGATGATGGCCTTAAATTGACCTTATTTCCCTTTTCATTAAAGGACAAGGCTAAATATTGGTTGGGAATTATAGGAAGGCCCATTAGGACATGGGAAGAGATGCAGAAAGAATTTCTCAAGAAGTTCTATCCCATCGGGCGGACCAATACCATGAGAAGGGCCATCACGAGTTTTACCCAAACTCCCGGGGAATTGATCCATGAATCTTGGGAAAGACTGAAAGAATTGCTTAGAAATGCCCTCATCATGGGCTTTCAAAATGGCAAATTGTCCAAGCATTCTATGAAGGATTGTCTGAACAGTTCAGACAGATGGTGGATGCTTCAAGTGGAGGGGCATTTATGATGAAAAATGAAGATGAGGCCTATGATCTGTTTGAGATGTTAAGTGAAAATTCCATTAATCATGCCTCATTATCATCTTATGAAAGGTCTGTTGGGCCATCTAAACGGACTGGAATATATGAACTTAAGGCCCGCGGAGAGCCCGAATCCAGAATGGACATAAATCTGATCAATCAGAAATTGGATAAGGTAAACATCTTGGCCCAGAAACTAGACCAACTCCTGGCCTTAAACAAGCAAGAGCCTACTTACCCAACACAATCTAGTCCATATGACGGCTCATCCTCTGCTAATCATGACATTTGTGCCTTATGCGCAAGTCCAACCCATCAAGTGAATGAATGCCCAACTGCGGCCCAACTTCCACCATTCATTCAAGAACAAGTTCAGGCTGCCCAGGGATTCTCCAGGCCCAATAATGATCCATTCTCAAATACTTACAATCCTGGCTGGAGAAATCACCCTAATTTCTCTTGGAAGAATCAGCAGGCCCCATTACCAATGTCCCATCCTCCCATGCATCAAGCCCAAAAGCTACAGAATTCCTTTCAACAACAATCTAATTTCTATGGAAATGTTCAGGCTAGGGGATCTCAAGCCCAATTTTCTCAACCGGCCCCGTATCAATCAGGTCAACCGGCCCAGTATCAATCAGGTCAACCGGCCCACTACCACTCATTCCAATCAGGACAGCCAACCCAATACCATCCTCCACCCACTTACCAACAACCTCCTCAGCCCAACTTTGATGATAAATTCACTCAACTCCAACAACTGATTTTGACCCAGCAACAATCCATTGCTAAGTTGGAAAGTCAAATGGGCCAACTAGCTGAGGCCGCAATGAGAAGAGAAGTAGGCCAACTTCCTAGTCAACCCGTTGTCAATCCAAGGAATCAACCTCCGGGTTTTCCACAGCAATCGGGCCTTTTACCTAAGCCTGGCCCGGTACCACAACCTAAAGGGCTACAATTTGAGAATGCTAAAGCCATTTCAGCCCTTAGGAGTGGGAGAAGTTTAGAAAAACCACATGCAGATGGAGAGTTAGCTAAAGGTTCCACTGATGGGCCTCAGGAAATTGAAAGTGAGAGTAAAGATGAACCCATCATAGAGAATCTAGAATGGCACCCAAAAAGGTTCGGCTTTCTGAGGATGTTAGTGCAATTGTGATGAATCATTTACCCAAGAAGTTAAAGGATCCTGGAGCACCTCTCATTTCATGTGACTTAGCTGGAGTTACATTTGATAGAGCTTTACTGGATCTAGGTGCGAGTGTAAATCTATTGCCAACAGCTATTTATGAAAAATTTGATATTGGAGAATTAAAGCCCACATCCATCATCTTGCAGTTGGCTGATAGGTCTGTAAAAACTCCACGGGGATTAATTGAGGATGTTATTGTAAAGGTTCATGATTGTTATTTTCCCGTGGATTTTCTTATTCGGGATATGGCATTACCTGAGGAACTCATTCACACCCTGATCATCTTAGGTCGTCCATTCTTAGCCACTGCCAAAGCTAATATAAATTGTGAAACTGGCATAATGGACATTTCATTTGGGGGTCAAAAGGTCCAGATTAATGTCTTCAAACCATCTCAATACCCAGATCATGAAAAAGAATGCCATACTATTGATGTCTTGGATAATCTGGTTGAAGAAAATGAGATGTCCACCTATGACCTTTTGGAGGAAGCCAACACTTTAAAGGACTCTCCTGGCCCATTAACATCTTGGCCCAAGGTTGAACCTTTACCAGCCTTACAGTCTGAGCCCGCTTTGCCATCTTTAGAGGACCCTCCTGAGCTTGAACTCAAACCATTACCTGTGTCTCTCAAGTATATCTTTTTGGGCCCGGACCAAACTCTCCCGGTCATCATTGCGGCAAATCTCACATCGCCGCAGGAGGCCCAATTAACCGAGGTCCTCAAAGACCACAAGGGTGCTATTGGATGGTCGGTGGCAGATTTAAAGGGAATTAGCCCGTCCATTTGCATGCATCACATCTATATGGAAGAGAATTCTAAGCCCAGTCGGGAGATGCAAAGGCGGCTTAATCCCAATATGAAAGAAGTGGTGAAGAAGGAAGTTGTGAAATGGCTGGATGCGGGTATTATTTACCCAATATCAGACAGTAAATGGGTCAGCCCAACCCAAGTGGTACCCAAGAAATCTGGATTAACGGTTATCAAGAATGATCATGGAGAAGAGGTACCCACTAGGCTCACCACGGGATGGAGAGTGTGCATTGATTACCGAAAGTTGAATCTCATGACTAAGAAGGACCACTTTCCACTCCCATTCATGGATCAGATTCTGGAAAAGTTATCGGGCCAGAAGTACTTTTGCTTCTTAGATGGGTACTCCGGGTATAATCAAGTGGCTATTTACCCGGAAGATCAAGAAAAGACCACCTTCACGTGCCCTTATGGCACGTTTGCTTTTAGGAGAATGCCATTCGGATTATGCAACGCACCAGCCACATTTCAACGGTGCATGATGGCCATCTTCTCCGATATGGTGGGAGAATTCCTCGAAGTTTTCATAGATGATTTCTCAATCTTCGGGGACTCTTTTGAAAATTGCCTGGAAAATCTTAAACAGGTGCTAGCACGATGCATAGACACCAATCTGATACTTAGCTGGGAAAAGAGCCATTTTATGGTTCGAGAGGGCATTGTTCTAAGCCATATTGTGTCTGAAAGGGGGATAGAGGTAGATAAAGCTAAGATCGATCTCATATCCAATCTCCCTCCTCCCACCTCGATCAGACAGATCCGTTCATTCCTTGGCCATGCCGGTTTCTATCGCCGGTTTATCCACAATTTCTCTCAAATTGCCCGGCCTCTTACTCTTCTCCTAGCTAAGGACGTTCCTTTCCAAATGGATGAATCTTGCATCAAGGCATTTAATTTTCTGAAGGAATCTTTGACCAAAGCCCCAATTCTTCAATCTCCAGATTGGTCTTTACCCTTCGAAATCATGTGCGATGCCTCTGATTATGCTATCGGTGCGGTTTTGGGCCAAAGAATCAACAAGTGTCTCGTGGTGATATATTATGCAAGTCGCACCCTTGCCGATGCTCAAATGAATTATACCACCACAGAAAAAGAATTATTGGCTGTGGTTTTTGCCCTAGAAAAATTCAGATCTTATCTTTTAGGGGCAAAAGTCATAATCTATTCTGATCACTCAGCTCTCAAATACCTGTTGACCAAGAAGGATGCAAAGCCTATGCTTATTAGATGGATCTTACTCCTTCAGGAATTTGATTTGGAAATTCGGGATAAGAAGGGTTCTGAGAATGTGGTAGCTGACCACCTATCCCGAATTCCGATCTCTGAAAGTACACCAATCACTGATTCATTTCCTGATGAGCATCTACTGACCATTTCTCACACTGCTGCACCTTGGTATGCTCATATTGTCAATTACAAGGTCACTAATCAGCTTCCAGAAGGATGGACTAAAAGTGAAAAGGACAAATTCTTTTCTCAGGAAAAATATTATTTCTGGGAGGATCCTGAATTATTCAAATTTTGTCCTGATCAAATCATTAGGCGATGTGTTCGTAAAGAAGAACAACAGAGTGTTCTTAACTTCTGCCATAATCTGGCATGTGGGGGCCACTTCTCAGGAAAGAAAACTGCAGCCAAAGTCCTACAAAGTGGTTTTTACTGACCCACACTTTTCAAAGATGCCCATGAATTTAGCAAAACTTGCCTCCGATATCAGGCCGTAGGAAATATGGCGAAAAGGGATATTATGATGCCACTCAACCCAATCTTGGTGGTTGAAGTCTTTGATGTTTGGGGAATTGACTTTATGGGACCTTTTCCACCCTCTTTTGGACATACATATATTCTGGTAGCGGTGGATTATGTCTCAAAATGGATTGAAGCAGTAGCCACCCGAACCAATGATCATAAAGTAGTCATTAAATTCGTTCAGAAGAATATCTTTTCTCGGTTCGGGTGGCCTAAAGCTATTATAAGTGATGGGGGAACGCATTTCACGAATTACCAATTTCGGGCTTTGCTTAAGAAATATGGGATTAATCACAAAGTAGCTACCCCTTATCACCCCCAAACTAGGGGCCAAGTGGAAGTTTCCAATAGGGAGATCAAGAATATTCTGCAAAAGTCCGTTAGGCCCGATAGAAAAGATTGGTCTAAAAGATTGGATGATGCTTTATGGGCCTATCGGACCGCGTACAAAACTCCTATTGGCATGTCTCCTTATCGCCTGGTTTTTGGAAAAGCGTGCCACCTTCCGGTGGAATTGGAACATAGGGCTTATTGGGCCATAAAGCAAGTCAATCTGGACCTAGCCCAAGCTGGTTCCCACCGAACCTTACAACTGAGTGAATTGGAAGAATTGCGCAATGAGGCCGATGAAAATTCAAAGATCTATAAAGCCAAAACTAAAGCTTTTCATGATAAACATATTGTCAGAAAATCCTTTCTTCCAAATCAAAAAGTTTGGCTATTTAATTCTAGGCTTCGCCTATTTCCTGGAAAATTGAAATCCCAATGGGATGGACCATTCGTGATCGTTAAAGCCTTCGATCATGGAGCCGTTAAAATTCTGAATCCCAAGAGTGGGAACACTTTTACTGTTAATGGTCAACGGTTGAAACCATTCATTGAAAATCTTCAAAATGAGCCACCTGAGTCCATAGAACTGAGTGATCCACAGTAACTGAACTTCCGTCTGGCTGAAGACGATAAACTTAGCGCTTGTTGGGAGGCAACCCAATATTTTACTTCAGTTTTTTAGTATTTCTTTTAGGTCCCTGAGCAGCAGTCGCCTTGGGTATGTCGCAGCCTCTTCATTACAGGTTGTTTCGCTCCTTCATGAATTCTCTTCTGGCTGCATGTTTATTCATATCTTTTATGCCATTGAGGACAATGTCAATCAAGTTGGGGGGTGGGACAATCATTTTTTATATGCATTTATTGAAAATCTTTTGAAGAAAACTAATATCTTTCACTGAAAAATGGTCAATTTTTTTCAAAAACTTCTTTTCACATCCTAGGAAAATTGCATGAAAATCATGTTTTATTAAGTAAATCTTTAACAAATCAATTTTTTTTTTGTTGTCACATTGGTTAAAGAACCTTCAAAGTTTAAATATCCCACTTTACAAAAGTCCACGGCAGGATGATTTTCACACACATACGGCAACTTAGAATAAATGGAAGATCTTAAAAGTATAGAATTGCTGGAATTAACCTCAAGGATAAGACTACTTATTCTAATTTTTCTTTTGGGTTGAACGAAAGGAATGTGTAGGATCCGTAATAGGGGACTGTCCCACTCAGCACTCTAAAAGAGGAGGTCATTTAAAATGGACAGCTGTAAACATTAAAGGCAATAGAAGGCGGTAAAAGAGCTAAAGGAAGGTAGGTGGCAAAAAGTACGCACCTCCCCTCAGGCAATTCAAAGAGAGTGGCAAAAAGTATGCACTCTCAAAAGCAAAAGTACAATAAAATAGAGCAAACGCCACGCTAAAAAGTCCATCGTACCAAAAATATGACCAAGTCATGAAAAGTGCTGAGTTGGGACGGGAACTGAAAAACGGTCCTCACTGACTGATCGGGAAATCTTTTATTCTCTTCTCCTCCCCAGGTAGTCTTATCTAAAGGGTAGTAAAGGCAAGAATATACTAAAAAGGTCGGAAACGAGTTTTAAGTGTGTCAAAGTTCATACACAATCACCTGTCGTGAATCAAAATATTGTGGGATATGAAAACTTTTAGCTTAACCAATCGACTACCACTTAAATTGATTGTGAAAGATACTATAAATGAAACATGGTAATTCATTGTTTGTCCTAACTTTTCCTTATTTGCATTGCTAAGAGACTAGCAATGAGTAAGTTGGGGGGTGTGATAAAGTGTTAAATTGATCATTTAAGGGCAGTCATATGCATCATACTCATGTTTTTATCGGCAAAATAGCATGAAATGATAGATAATTGTGTAACAAGTCCAACGGTACCAATTTCATCAAATTCTGACTTAAAAACATCGTCATTTCATGTGATTAAAGGAGTATAGCGCATTTGCGGTTTTTCGACAAAACCGAGACAAAATGAATTAATATGATGATATTTTTATGATAATGCGCTAATTTATATTTATTTTGTGTGAACAGGACATGCCGCTGATGCAGTGCAGCTGGTGGAGTTTTTGAAAATTTGGGAGAGGTCTAGTGTGCGGATTTCAACTAAAACAGGGGTAAAAATGCAATTTGATTCCTTCCTTCGTTGGAGTTTCCTAAAACCCACTATTTCCTTCCTTCTCTCCAATTTCCCAAACCGCAGTCCTACTTCTTCTCCAATTTCCCTTCCCGCACACACTCCTCTCTATATATATTTCACCCTCTCTTCTTTTCTAAAAGATCTCTCCCACGTTTTTGTTTTCCAGTTTCCTAGCCGCACTCCACTCCCCTCTCTCCGATTTCTCTCTCTTCTCTCCACCTTATTCTCTCTCTCTCCCGCAGATTCCTCCTGGCTCTCTCGGTCCCTCTCTGTTTTCCACACCTACCTTCCTCCCTCCTCTGCTCCCTCTCTCCGGTTTTCACCCTCTCTACCTCAGCCACACCCTATTATTTTCTCTCTCTCTGTTCTCCCCTCCTCCGGTTCTCTCTCTCGCCGTCTCCCTTGCCTCTCTCTCGTCCTCTTTCAGCACTCTCCTCCTCTCCCTCTGCTTCCCGCAATCTCCCTCTCTCTGCACCTTTTCCTACCTCTCTCTCTCCTCCTTCTCTCCCTGCCATCTCTTTCTCTCCCCCACGCTCTCTCTTGCCAGTCCGCTGCTCCAACGCTCGAGCCCACAGCACGCCTACACGGCGACGTGCATGCACGTCCACGTGACTCCAGCAAGCCAGTGCAGCAACACTCGCCATACCTGCGCGAGCCAACCCACCGGCTGCACCTCCACCAGCCAGCAAGCATCACGCGCGCCTCCAGTGGCCTACACGGCGACGTTCATGCACGCCCAATGAAGCTCCCACGCGGCAGCAGAACCAGCACACCACGCGCCGGCAGCAGCAACGTGCAGCAGCATCCTTCTCCATGCACTCCAGCAGCAACGTGCAGCAGCATCCTTCTCCATGCACTCCAGCAACAACGTGTAGCAGCTCCTCCTGCACCTCCACGTGGTGAAGCCAGCAACTTGAAGCTGTTCAGCCCTACATGCGAACCAACTCCACGTAGCCTGTCCAAGGTGAAGCCAGCAGCGGCCCCCTCTGTTTCTTCACACACCAGCAACAACAGCTGCTTTCTCCACCCTGCTTCCAAGCACCCCACGCAGCAGCTTCTTCCAACCACGTATCCAGCTTCCTCCTTCCTCCAACGCAGCAGCAGCCACGTACACCAGCAGCTTCCAAGCACCACGCAGCAGCCTGCTTCCTCAAGCAAGTCCAGCGTTCACAGCAATTCCATCCTTCCCAGCAGCTGGACCACTGCGCCACCCCCCTTTCCTTGTGGTCCACTGCGCCGGCAGACCCACAGATTGTTGTTGTGTTGCTCTTTCTATTTTCCCCACTAGTATAGTTATGGGTTATTTAATTAGAGTTAGTTGTTAGTTAGTTGATGTTTAATGATGTTTTATTAGTTATTGATGTTTTATTAGGTTATTTTATTTATGATAATTAAGGGTTTACACAATTAAACAATAATTTTTATTTTGTTGTTATAATTTCTTAGTTGTGTTTATTATTCAATTGTGATTGTGTTTAATTTAAAGAAAAAAAAAAGAAAAGAAAAAGAGATTTGTTTGATTTATGTAATTCTAATTTTAGATAACAATAGTTAATTTAATTTTAGTTTGAATAAGTAATTAGTGTACTTAAATTTTCATCTATTTTTAGATAACTAAACTCCAAAGTTTTCAAAATTAAAATTCTATCTCCCTGTGGTTCGACTCGGACTCACCGCTATTAATTTTCAAAATTGAATTTGAGTGAGCCGGATAAATTTAGATTGAACGTTCTCATGAGTGTTTAACGACGCACGATTCGAAACGATCAGTAGACATCTTGGCCCAAAAGTTAGACCAACTTTTAGCCTTAAACAAGCAAGAACCTACTTATCCAACACCATCTAGTCCATATGAAGGCCCATCTTCCATCTCTCATGACATTTGTGCTTTATGCGCAAGTCTGGCCCATCAAGTGAATAAATGCTCAACTACAACCCAACTTCCACCATTCATTCAAGAACAAGTTCAGGCTGGTCAGGGATTCTCCAGGCCCAATAATGATCCATTATCTAATACTTACAATCTGGGCTGGAGAAATCACCCTAATTTTTCGTGGAAGAACCAGCAGGATCCTTTACAAATGTCTAATCCTTCCATGCATCAAGCCCAAAAGCCACATAATTCATTTCAACACCAGTCCAATTTCTATGGTAATGTATAGGCTAGGGGATCTCAGGCCCAATTCTCCCAACCGGCTCACTACCAATCCTTCCAATTAGGTCAACCAGCCCATTATCAATCGTTCCAATCAGGGCAACCAACCCAATACCATCCTCCACCCACTTACCAACAACCTCCTCAGCCACACTTTGATGACAAATTTACTCAACTCCAACAGCTTATCTTGACCCAGCAACAATCTATTTATAAGCTGGAGAGCCAAATGGGGCAATTAGCTGAGGCTACTATGAGAAGAAAAATGGGCCAACTTCTTAGTCAACCCATTGCCAATCCAAGGAATCAGCCTCCGGATTTTCCACCACAATCGGGCCTTTTACCTCAACCTGGCCCATTACGACAACCTAAAGGACCACAATTTGAAAATGCTAAGGCCATTTCAGCCCTTAGGAGTGGGAAAAGTTTAGAGCACCCACAGACAGATGGGGAGTTGATCGAAGATCCCACTAATGGGCCTCATGAAGTTGAAAGTGAGAGTGAGGCTGAACCTAACATGGAGAAGTTGGGGGAGGATCCAAAAGGAAAAGGAAAGATTGATGAAGGCCCAAGTTCATATCAACCAAGGGTGCCATTTCCAAACGCCTTATTATCTAAGCCTAATGCCAGGAAGAAACTGGCCTAGAATGAGGAGTTGTTGGAATTATTCAAACAAGTTCAGATTAATATTCCACTTCTCGATGCTATCAAGCATGTGCCAGCTTATGCCAAGTTCCTCAAGTAATTATGCACACCACGAAGAGAATCTAGAATGGCACCCGAAAAGGTTAAGCTATCGGAGGATGTGAGTGCTATTGTAATAAATCATCTTCCTAAGAAGTTAAAGGATCCCGGGGCACCTTTGATCTCATGTGACTTAGGTGGAGTTACATTTGATAGAGCTTTATTGGATTTAGGTGCCAGTATGAACCTCTTGCCAACAACCATTTATGAGAAATTTGATATTGGAGAACTGAAACCCACTTCCATCATCTTACAATTGGCTGATAGGTCTGTGAAGACTCCACGGGGATTAATTGAGGATGTTATAGTAAAAGTCCATGATTGTTATTTTCCCGTGGATTTTCTTATTCTGGATATCGCATCGTCCGAAGAACTCATTAACAATCCAATCATCCTAGGACGTCCATTCTTAGCCACTGCCAAAGCTAACATAAATTGTGAAACTGGCATGATGGACATATCCTTTAGGGGTCAAAAAGTCAAGATTAATGTCTTTAAAGCATCCCAATATCGTGATCATGAAGAAGAATGCCATACTATCGATATCTTGGATAATTTGGTTGAAGAAAATGCGATGTTCACGCATGACCTTTTAGAGGAAACCAATGCCTTAAAAGATTCTCCCAGCCCATTAACATCTTGGCCTAAGGTTGAACCTTTACCAGCCTTGCAATATGAGCCCACTTTGCCATCCTTAGAGGACCCTTCTGAGCTTGAACTCAAGCCATTACCTGAGTCTCTCAAGTATATCTTCTTGGGCCCGGACCAAACTCTCCAGGTCATCATTGCAGTAAATCTCACATTGCCGCAGGAAACCCAATTAACTGAGGTCCTCAAAGACCACAAAGGTGCCATTGGATGGTCGGTGGCCGATTTAAAGGGAATTAGCCCGTCCATTTGCATGCATCACATCTATATGGAAGAGAATTCTAAGCCCAGTCGGGAGATGCAAAGGCGGCTTAACCCAAACATGAAAGAGGTGGTTAAGAAAGAGGTTGTGAAATGGCTGGATGCGGGTATCATTTACCCTATATCGGATAGCAAATGGGTCAGCCCAACTCAAGTGGTACCAAAGAAGTCCGTATTGAAAGTTATCAAGAGTGATCAGGGGGAGGAGGTACCTACTAGGCCCACCACGGGATGGAGAGTGTGCATTGATTACTGAAAGCTGAATCCCATGACTAAGAAGGATCACTTTCCACTCCCATTCACAGATCAGATTCTGGAAAAATTATCGGGCCAAAAGTACTTTTGCTTCTTAGATGGGTACTCAGGGTACAATCAAGTGGCTATTTACCCAGAAGATCAAGAAAAGACCACCTTTACATGCCCTTATGGCACGTTTGCTTTCAGGAGAACGTCATTCGGATTATGCAATGCACCAGCAACATTTCAACGATATATGATGGCTATATTCTCTGATATGGTGGGAGAATTCCTCGAAGTTTTCATGGATGATTTTTCGATTTTCGGGGATTCTTTTGAAAATTGCCTGGAGAATCTAAAACAGGTGCTAGCAAGGTGCAAAGAAACCAATCTAATTCTTAGCTGGGAGAAGAGCCACTTCATGGTTCGAGAGGGTATTGTTCTAGGCCACATTATATTTGAGAGGGGGATAGAGGTAGATAAAGCTAAGATTGATCTTATATCTAATCTTCCTCCGCCCACCTCAGTCAGACAAATCCGTTCATTTCTTGGCCATGCCGGTTTCTATCGCCGGTTTATCCACAATTTCTGTAACGACCCGCCATCCTATGACCGGAGACCCGGTCACTAAATGGATGTCGGCCCATTAACTACGGGTTCACACCCGGATCTCACACAACACGTCTGGAGGAGTAAGTGCTAAACAAGATTAAATATGACAATCTCACGGACTACAAAGATAAGCAAGTGCGCAGGAAGGAAAATAACAATGTCCGTATACAGTCCAACAATAATTACATGTCCAATCAATTAAATAAGTACAGGCAGAAGGAAGTACAACAACATCGGGGCATACCCCGGACCTAAGACAGCTGCTGGTCCGCACACCAAGAAGACACCACGCTTCCGCTCGCCTCGAGGTCCACACCTGAAACCGCAGGGAGTGAGCCACACCAGAAATGGGCTCAGTAGGGATCATCCGATCCCCTGCCTCCCACTCACACACCCACAAGTGTAACAGCAAGAATATATGGCAATTAAGTAAAGCAGTAAACACAGCACCCAACTCTGATATGAAACGCACGGTAAGCAGTGTAACAAGAACCATTCTAAGCAACCCGAAGAACCCAACACAGAGTCACGACTCACAGCCAAAGTCCACGAAGCGACTGAACCACACTGTCGACCGAAGTCAAACGTCGCCTCCCAACACTACCACCACAGCTCACGCCTGTCCGCCCCTACAGTGTCCCGGGGCACTGTAGGGTGAGGCAGTGAGTCAAACTAGGACTAGCTGGAACCAGTGTATAGCCACTGCCAGCTACGTGTGCACACAAGCAGTTTAGACTACTGTCCTACCGTCCGGATTGCCTCCACGCTAGGCCTCAGCGCTTCAGGAGGGCCCTGGGGACCGGCGAACCCCCGTCAAGCCGAAGCTACAGGAACTACCCACAAACCCAACTCTCCCGGGCTGCGTCAGGCCAAAGGGCTATAGGTACCACTCGTAACCTTGATCAAAGGTCACATCAGGCCCAATGGCTAAAGGGTAAACCAACTCCCACTAGAAACACCACCAGCTCCACAGCAGGAAACACGCCAGAAGCTGTCACGACAACCAAGGGAAACCCCGACCCGCTTAGACCAAACAGCAACCCCTCGGGTAGCACACCAGCTACTCCGGCCCGACGGGCTCAAGGTGATTCTGCTTTTCTCAGCCAAGGGTAAAACAGAACATGCACCACTCCACAGACACCATGGCCCTTCTCCCATCGGCCCATGGTGACAGACGTAAACCACAGTTAACCCGATCCACATTCGCATAGCACAACCACACATATAACAAGATTCCATTCGCACAGTTAACCTCAGTCTCAGTATATAGCTAAAGCACACACACACACACACACACAGGTGATGTAATTCTACTCACGCAGAAGTCCTCCGTCTCAGTATACAACCCAAAGCATGCATTTGTACCATCCTACCGTGAAACGCGCATGAAATAACAGGGTTTAAGCATTTCTGTCTTGAATCGCGTCGACCGAGGTCGACGCCATTCAAGACTCTCAGACAGGTTTATTAAAAGCCAGATTATCGCTTAAAACGCGTCCACCAGTGAAGCCGCCGTTTAAAACGCGTCAGGGTCGCCCGACGCCATTCAACCCAGAAATCCAGATTTGCAAAACCCTTAAACGGGGGCATTTCCTGCCTAAATGGCGTCATGATGGCCCGACGTCCTTCTGAAAGGCGTCGTCCATCCATGGCGTCATTTAGCGCAGAACCCCAAACTCAGGAAACCTCGAACAGGGAGGTTTCTGCCCTAAAATGCGTCGTACTGACCAGACGTCTTTCGGAAAAGCGTCGACCAGGCACGACGCCATTTAGCGCCAGAAACCAGGTTTCCTGGTTCAACCCGAGGGTCTCACCCTTGAACCCCAAGCACCCCGAAAAGCCCCAAAACCAAAAGGGGGAAGATGAGAACGTCAAGCAACACGATCATGCTATGAAACCACGTCCACAAACACCACCATTCCCACAAGGAATCCCCCTAAACATGCTCGATCTAACCCCAAACACGCCACATTACGCCAAGAAGCAAATGAGTACACATGCAAGGTTTCGTCCCCCTACCGGTTCTTGAACTCCGCCAAGCTCCGTGCCGCCGTCCCGCCGCACCGCACACCGCCGCCGGTACCCTCGAGGACGCCGCCACTCCGCCGGGACGTCGGCCGCCGTCCGGAGAGTGGAACACCGCGAAGGAAGTGGTGGAGGTAGAGGTGAGAGGTAAGGTGGTGTTGGAGTGGTGGAATAAGAAGAAGAGGAAGGGAAGGGGAAGAAGAGCGTCGGAGAGGGCGGAGAGGGCGAGGAGAGAGAGAGTGAAGGCGAGAATGAGGGAAAGAAGGGGAGGCTCGCGGGGTCAACCAGAATCCCTCTTAAACGCGTCGATCGAGGCAGACGCCTATCAGTCTGACAGGACGGCCGTACTGACAGCGGTCTGAAATGCGTCGCCCACCGTGGACGCCGTTCAGACGACAGGACAGGCCGTACTGACAACGCTCTGGCGCCGCACCCTGACATCTCAGAGGTCACAGTCTGAATCGCGTCGGCCAACCTGGACGCCGTTCAGACGATGTGACCGGGGCCGTACCCTCGCGGCCCGAAACTCGCCCACGTGGCGCACACGTGGCACAACAACCTGCAGACCTAAATGGCGTCCACACACCCCGACGCCTTTTGAAAGGCGTCGAGCAGTGCTGACGCCATTCAGCCAGAAATCTCAAGACCCCCCACAGGGTCCAAACCAAGGGATCCGACCCGAACCCGACCCGAATACAGAGCCCGAAACCTCAGTCCTTACAATCTCCCCCCCTTAAAAGAATTTCGTCCTCGAAATTGCAACCGCTCAACGCTCAACTCGGCTAACCATCACACGCCGACACCCACCGATCACAACAATCAATCTCACCAATCACACACACAAGGCTCCACATAAATAGCCAATCACATCACATCAAGCTAACCAAGATTCTCAATTCTGACAAAAGCTGATAGATCAAAATATCCACACACTAGCAAGGCTCAAATCACGAAACCGATTTCTCTATCAACCCAAATACATACAAGTGCCACACGAGTTCACAACCATCTCAGAAAAAGATAAGACAAAAGTGCTCTCCTAGCACAACCTCTCGGACCTCCACAAGGAGACGTGACTCCAATCACATCTCGAACACTTACTAACCGCTCGGCCCCTGACCTGCCTGGTTCTTCTGGGGACAGTTCCTCGCGAGATGTCCCTTCCGACCACAGGCGAAACAGCTACCAGTGATCAAGGGACATATCCGGTTGCCATGAAACCTGCCACATCGGGGACAACGATCTGCAGCGCCCCGCCTCGCCTCCTGCTGCCAGCTGACCTCTGTCTCCATCTGCTGAACCGAACCATCCTCATCCTCGTCATAAGGTACCTCCTGGAACTCGACCTCGAAGGAACTCGGGTCATCTGACGAAAAGGCTGTCGATCTATCCCTGCTATGCTACTTTCCCTGTGCTGAATGCTCCGATTCCCTCGCCGTGTGTTGGAACTGCATCTCCACTGTTGCCGCGCACTGAACTGCTGACGCCAGATCTTCACAACAATGGGCCGCCACTAACTCCCTCAGACCATGCCGAAGTCTATCCACAAATTTCTCCGTCCTAAGATCCTCACGCTCAGATATGTGTGGAGCAAATCTTCCCAGAGCTACAAATTTCATCTGGTATTCTAGAACGGACATATCATCCTGCACCAATTCCATAAACTCCCTTTCCTTGGCCCTACGAACGTGCCTCGAAAAGTATTGTCCACTGAACTCTCTCACAAAGCCTTCCCAAGGGATCTCTCTCAAAGATCTATCTGGAAACAACAACCCCTTGATGGTAACCCACCAATTGTACGCATCGCCCTTCAGCAAGTAGGTTGCCAACAAGGTCTTGTCACTCTCAGCACATTCTAGGACATCAAACACCTTCTCCACCTCCTTTACCCATTGAGCTGCCGCATCTGGAACAGGTTGACCCGTGAAAGAAGGGGGCTTCAGCTTCAAGAACTGCTCCACCACCGTGGATTGGCCACCTCGGGAACTGGACCCCTCACTTCCATCTCCCTGCTGATATCTAGACATAGCCCCAATCATAGCTTCCATAAAGCGATCCACATTATGGCCATCTGCCCTCGAACCACCACCATCTGCTCTCGCACCCCGAGCCACCGGAGCTCTCCGCTTCGGCGCCATCGCTGCCCCACAACACGCAAATCGAACCAAAACACGTCAAATCCTATCAATCTACACCAGCAGTCATCGCCTGTACAGACTCGCACTTATTGTTGGACTATAATATCTAACCCAGTTTATCACATACTCGACCAGACTGAGCTCTGATACCATCTGTAACGACCCGCCATCCTATGACCGGAGACCCGGTCACTAAATGGATGTCGGCCCATTAACTACGGGTTCACACCCGGATCTCACACAACACGTCTGGAGGAGTAAGTGCTAAACAAGATTAAATATGACAATCTCACGGACTACAAAGATAAGCAAGTGCGCAGGAAGGAAAATAACAATGTCCGTATACAGTCCAACAATAATTACATGTCCAATCAATTAAATAAGTACAGGCAGAAGGAAGTACAACAACATCGGGGCATACCCCGGACCTAAGACAGCTGCTGGTCCGCACACCAAGAAGACACCACGCTTCCGCTCGCCTCGAGGTCCACACCTGAAACCGCAGGGAGTGAGCCACACCAGAAATGGGCTCAGTAGGGATCATCCGATCCCCTGCCTCCCACTCACACACCCACAAGTGTAACAGCAAGAATATATGGCAATTAAGTAAAGCAGTAAACACAGCACCCAACTCTGATATGAAACGCACGGTAAGCAGTGTAACAAGAACCATTCTAAGCAACCCGAAGAACCCAACACAGAGTCACGACTCACAGCCAAAGTCCACGAAGCGACTGAACCACACTGTCGACCGAAGGCAACGTCGCCTCCCAACACTACCACCACAGCTCACGCCTGTCCGCCCCTACAGTGTCCCGGGGCACTGTAGGGTGAGGCAGTGAGTCAAACTAGGACTAGCAGGAACCAGTGTACAGCCACTGCCAGCTACGTGTGCACACAAGCAGTCTAGACTACTGTCCTACCATCCGGATTGCCTCCACGCTAGGCCTCAGTGCTTCAGGAGGGCCCTGGGGACCGGCGAACCCCCGTCAAGCCGAAGCTACAGGAACTACCCACAAACCCAACTCTCCCGGGCTGCGTCAGGCCAAAGGGCTATAGGTACCACTCGTAACCTTGATCAAAGGTCACATCAGGCCCAATGGCTAAAGGGTAAACCAACTCCCACCAGAAACACCACCAGCTCCACAGCAGGAAACACGCCAGAAGCTGTCACGACAACCAAGGGAAACCCCGACCCGCTGAGACCAAACAGCAACCCCTCGGGTAGCACACCAGCTACTCCGGCCCGACGGGCTCAAGGTGATTCTGCTTTTCTCAGCCAAGGGTAAAACACAACATGCACCACTCCACAGACACCATGGCCCTTCTCCCATCGGTCCATGGTGACAGACGTAAACCACAGTTAACCCGATCCACATTCGCATAGCACAACCACACATATAACAAGATTTCATTCGCACAGTTAACCTCAGTCTCAGTATATAGCTAAAGCACACACACACACACACACAGGTGATGTAATTCCACTCACGCAGAAGTCCTCCGTCTCAGTATACAACCCAAAGCATGCATTTGAACCATCCTACCGTGAAACGCGCATGAAATAACAGGGTTTAAGCATTTCTGTCTTGAATCGCGTCGACCGAGGTCGACGCCATTCAAGACCCTCAGACAGGTTTATTAAAAGCCAGATTATCGCTTAAAACGCATCCACCAGTGAAGCCGCTGTTTAAAACGTGTCAGGGTCGCCCGACGCCATTCAACCCAGAAATCCAGATTTGCAAAACCCTTAAACGGGGGCATTTCCTGCCTAAATGGCGTCATGATGGCCCGACGTCCTTCTGAAAGGCGTCATCCATCCATGGCGTCATTTAGCGCAGAACCCCAAACTCAGGAAACCTCGAACAGGGAGGTTTCTGCCCTAAAACGCGTCGTACTGACCAGACGTCTTTCGGAAAAGCGTCGACCAGGCACGACGCCATTTAGCGCCAGAAACCAGGTTTCCTGGTTCAACCCGAGGGTCTCACCCTTGAACCCCAAGCACCCCGAAAAGCCCCAAAACCAAAAGGGGGAAGATGAGAACGTCAAACAACACGATCATGCTATGAAACCACCTCCACAAACACCACCATTCCCACAAGGAATCCCCCTAAACATGCTCGATCTAACCCCAAACACGCCACATCACGCCAAGAAGCAAACGAGCACACATGCAAGTTTTCGTCCCCCTACCGGTTCTTGAACTCCGCCAAGCTCCGTGCCGCCGTCCCGCCGCACCGCACACCGCCGCCGGTACCCTCGAGGACGCCGCCACTCCGCCGGGACGTCGGCCGCCGTCCGGAGAGTGGAACACCGCGAAGGAAGTGGTGGAGGTAGAGGTGAGAGGTAAGGTGGTGTTGGAGTGGTGGAATAAGAAGAAGAGGAAGGGAAGGGGAAGAAGAGCGTCGGAGAGGGCTAGGAGAGAGAGAGTGAAGGCGAGAATGAGGGAAAGAAGGGGAGGCTCGCGGGGTCAACCAGAATCCCGCAAAAACGCATCGATCGAGGCAGACGCCTATCAGTCTGACAGGACGGCCGTACTGACAGCGGTCTGAAACGCGTCGCCCACCGTGGACGCTGTTCAGACGACAGGACAGGCCGTACTGACAACGCTCTGGCGCCGCACCCTGACATCTCAGAGGTCACAGTCTGAATCGCGTCGGCCAACCTGGACGCCGTTCAGACGATGTGACCGGGGCCGTACCCTCGCGGCCCGAAACTCGCCCACGTGGCGCACACGTGGCACAACAACCTGTAGACCTAAATGGCGTCCACACACCCCGACGCCTTTTGAAAGGCGTCGAGCAGTGCTGACGCCATTCAGCCAGAAATCTCAAGACCCCCCACAGGGTCCAAACCAAGGGATCCGACCCGAACCCGACCCGAATACAGAGCCCGAAACCTCAGTCCTTACAATTTCTCTCAAATTGCCCGGCCTTTAACTCTTCTCCTAGCTAAGGATGTTCCTTTCCAAATGGATGAATCTTGCATCAAGGCATTCAATTCTCTGAAGGAATCTTTGACCAAAGCTCCGATTCTTCAATCCCCAGATTGGTCTTTGCCTTTCGAAATCATGTGCGATGCCTCTGACTATGTTATCGGTGCGGTATTAGGACAAAGAATCAACGAGTGTCCTGTGGAGATTTATTATCCAAGTCGCACCCTTGCAGATGCTCAAATGAATTATACCACCACAAAAAAGGAATTATTAGTTGTGGTTTTTGCCTTAGAAAAATTCAAATCTTATCTTTTAGGGGCAAAAGTCAAAATCTATTCTGATCACTCAGCTCTGAAATACCTTTTGACCAAGAAGGATGCGAAGCCTAGACTTATCAGATGGATCTTCCTCCTTCAGGAATTTGATTTGAAAATTCGGGATAAAAAGGGTTCTGAGAATGTGGTAGCAGACCAGCTATCCCAAATTCTGATTTCTGAAAGTGCACCAATAACTGATTCATTTCCTGGTGAGCATTTGCTGGCCATTTCTTACACTATTACACCTTGGTATACTCATTTTGTCAATTACAAGGTGACTAATCAGCTCCCGGAAGGATGGACTAAAAGTGAGAAGGACAGATTCTTTTCCCAGGAGAAGTATTATTTCTAGGAGGATCCGGAACTATTCAAAGTTGGTGCTGATCAAATCTGTAACGACCCGCCACCCTATAATCGGGGATCCGATTACTAAATGGGTACTGAATCATTAATTTGGAACCAAACCAGGATCTAAGTAAGTCTGGGAAATAAATAATAAACTAAGCTAAACATTCACATCGCATTGAATTGAAAGGAAAATGCAGAAATTAAAAGTTATTACAATGCGACTCAATACAACAAATAATTACATATTCCAACAGAAGAGAAATAATTAAGCATACAGGCCAGAAATAAAGATAACAACTACGTCGGGGCATACCCCGGAACAACAACTAACAGCGCGCGACACAGAGCAGCACACCCCTCACTAAGTCTGCCTGGAGTCCTCACCTGAAAACCGCAGGGGTGAGTCTCAACGAAAAGACTCAGTAGGGATCCTTCGATCCCCACTGCCCACACCCACACCCACACCCACAAGTGCAATTACCAAGATACAAGTAAACAAGGTAAGTAAAGCTGTAACATATTACCCTTAATTCTCGATATAAACCACATGCGTTCGGAATATAACATGTATATCACAGAAATCATTCTACCAAGAAGCCTACAACTCGCGTCTCGGCAAAACGCGTCAACTATGTCTCCGAAAGTGGGAAACAACGACCCGCTGAGGCGAAACAGTAACCCCTCGGATAGCACGGTGGCTACCTCGGCGGTTACTGCTTCCCCCAGCAAACACCGACCCGCTGAAACCAAACAGTAACCCCTCGGATAGCACGCTGGCTACTCCGGCCCAACTGGCTCAGGTGGTCACTCCTTCCCCCAGCACGAGTGACACTCCAAAGGTACCACTCCGACACCGGTACAAGCTAGCTAACCCCGGGGTTCACTAGGTGACCCTCTCTCACTAGGCGTCACCTCGCCACTGCTCCCGTTAGCGCTGTGTCCCTCCGCACCGACACAGGGTGTCAAACACTACAACTGTCACGCTGTGTCCCTCCGCACCGGTCCACGTGAGAAGTCCGCGGTCGCACGACACACAACGTAGTGCCATCCGGTCATGAAGAGTCCATCGTCATCGAGTGTACTAAAAGCATGCATTTAATTAACTATCTAGCAATGTAAACACATTTTACTGGCATGGATTAGTGTGGTTCTTCCTTGAATCGTGTCGACCAAGGACGACGCCATTCAAGTCTCCTAAACTGGTTCATGAATTCCCGGCCTCAGAATATGGCCTAAAAAGGCGTCGTCACAGTTAGCCGCCTTTTAAAAACGCGTCGAAGTGCTCAGACGCCCTTTACACGAAAATTCGGAATTAGCAGAAAACCTTAATCGGGGGATTTCTGCATAAAAGGCGTCATGGTGTCCCGACGCTATTCCAATTCGCGTCGTCCAAGCTTGACGTCTTTGAGCGCCAGAATCCCCGAATTGACAGAGCCTGAGTGGAACGATTTCTGCCTAAAAGGCGTCATGATGGCCCGACGCCCTTCTAAAAGGCGTCGTCCATGCATGACGTCTTTTAGCGCCAGAAACCAGGTCCTGTCTCCTGCCTAAAGGCTCCCTTTATCACCCCCAAATGCCCCAAAATCAAACCAAACGGAGGAGGAAGAGGAGCAAGCTAATCATTACTAAACCACATTCACAGAAACCCTCATCCTCATCAAGAAAAGTTCCTAAACATGCTTATTCTACCCAAGAACCATAGACCCGTCGCATGCTTCAAAGTGGTAGAACATGGTTTTAAAATGAAACACTGAGGGAATTGTCACCCTACTGATTCTTGAACTCCTTCTGGCTCCGCCGCCAAACCGTTGCACCGCAAACCGCCACCGGTACTCCGAGGACGCCGCCACTCCGCCGGGACGTCGGCCGCCGTCCGGAGAATGGAACGCCGTGAAGAAAGTGGTGGTGGCAGTGGTGAGAGGTGGAGAGGTGGAAGAGGAAGAAGGGGAAAAGGAAGGGGAAGAGTGGGGCGAGTCGGAGGGTGGAGAGGGTGAGGAGAGAGAGAGTGAGGGTGAGAATGAGGGAAAGGAAGGAGGGCTCGCGGGGTAACCATAAACTAGGTAAAACGCGACGAGATGTACGGATGCCTATCAGATGACATGACAGGCCATTCTGATGGAAGTCTGAAACGCGTCGCCCAAGGCTTACGCCATTCAGACGACAAGACTGGTACCGTACTCTGACACCGTAGGGTCGCAGTCTGAAATGCGTCGACCAACATGGACGCCGTTCATACGACACGACCGTCCCGTACACTTGCGACCCAAGGCCAGCCCACGTGGCATCCGCGTGGCACAATCTAAAACGCGTCTGCCATGCCGGACGCCGTTTAAACCGCGTCGAGCAGGCTCGATGTGAAACAGAACAAGGTCCCAGCCCCGCTAGGGCCCAAACTATAGGGTCCGACCCTGAAACTTACCCGATAATCGGATCCGAAACATCAATCCTTACATTCTCCCCCCCTTAAAAGAATTTCGCCCCCGAAATTGCCTGCTGGAATTAACGAGGTTGAAACATAAAGATACAAGCTCACAAGAGAACTTACGAGAAAAGGTAAGGAAATTGCTCCCGCATCTCGTCCTTACGCTCCCAGGTTGCCTCGCCCCCGGAGCGGTACTGCCAAATCACCTTGACCAAAGGTACAATCTTGTTCCGAAGGACTTGCTCCCTGCGATCCTCAATACGAACTGGAAACTCTGGAAAAGACAAGTCCTCAGCAATCTCCAACTCTGAAAAATCTAAAACGTGGGACGGATCTGGAACATATTTTCTCAACAAGGAAACATGGAACACATCGTGCACTCCTGCAAGACTGGGCGGCAAGGCCAGCTGATACGCGGTTTCCCCAATTCGAGCGAGGATGGGAAAAGGCCCAACATATCGCGGACTCAGCTTGCCTCGCTTTTCGAACCTCATCACGCCCTTAGAGGGTGAGACTCGGAGAAACACGTGGTCCCCAACCTCAAACTCAAGCGGTCTCCTTCGGATATCAGCATAGCTCTTCTGCCTGCTCTGAGCTGAAATCAATCTCTGCTGCACCACCCTGACAACCTCAGTACACTGCTGTACTAACTCTAGCCCTGCTATCTGCCTCTCGCCAATCTCGAACCAACACACCGGGGATCGACACGGCCGCCCGTACAAAGCCTCGTAAGGTGCCATGCCGATACTAGAATGATAACTGTTGTTGTAGGCAAACTCCACAGTAGGCAAATGTTGCTCCCAAGAACCTCCCCAGTCTAAGCAACATGCCCTAAGCATATCCTCCAGTGTCTGAATGGTCCTCTCCGACTGTCCATCAGTCTTGGGATGATAAGCCGAACTGAAGGCCAGCTGCGTGCCCAAGGCATTCTGAAAACTCTTCCAGAACCTGGAAGTAAACCTCGGATCCCGATCTGATACGATGGATAAAGGCACCCCGTGCAGAGAGATGATCCGATCTACAAACAACTTAGCCAACTTACCGACTGACCAGTCCTTCCTAATAGCCAGGAAGTGTGCCGACTTGGTCAGCCGAGGAACAATAACCCAGATTGCGTCTCTCCTGCCAGGGGATACAGGTAATCCCATCACAAAGTCCATAGTCACGTGCTCCCATTTCCATTCCGGGATCAGTAAGGGTTGCAACAACTCTCCTGGTCTCTGATGTTCTGCCTTAACCTGTTGACAAGTCATGCACCTAGCCACATACTCAGCCACATCTTTCTTCATACCAGGCCACCAAAAGTGCCTCCTCAAACAATGATACATCTTAGTTGTCCCGGGATGCACTGCATACCTAGAACGGTGCGCCTCATCAAGGACACTCCTGCGTACGTCCTCCTCGGCCGGAACATAGAGTCTGCCCCTAAACCTGACTGTACCATCATCCCACAATTCCACCTCTGGTCTCTGGAGAATCTGCGGCAACTCTACATCTGCCCTCTGAGCCTCAATCACAGCATGGTACACTGCTGGTCTCACAGTCAAGCTGGCCAATACGGGTCTATCATGCTCACGTGGAACTCGAAAGGAAGATCCCACAACCTGCTCAAATAGTCTCCATTCTCGAACCATAAGGTATGACACGACCGTCTTCCGACTCAAGGCGTCTGCCACCACATTCGCCTTGCCCGGATGATAAGAAAGGTCGAGGTCATAATCCTTGATGAACTCCATCCACCTACGCTGCCTCAAATTCAGATCCCTCTGTGTGAACACATACTTCAGGCTCTTGTGATCAGTAAAAACCTGAAATTTCTCACCATACAAGTAATGTCTCCAGATCTTTAGTGCAAATACCACAACTGCCAATTCCAAATCATGGGTGGGATAGTTCTCCTCATGCTTCTTTAGCTGCCTAGAAGCATAGGCCACGACCCTACCATGCTGCATTAGAACTGCACCCAAACCTCGGCGAGACGCATCTGAATAAACCACAAACCCACCAAAACCTGATGGAAGCACCAACACTGGGGCTGAAGTGAGGCGAGTCTTTAACTGAATGAAACTCCGCTCACACTCCTCGGTCCATACAAAACGAACTCCCTTTCGAGTCAACCTCGACAAGGGGGCCGCTATCGAAGAAAACCCCTGAACAAACCGCCTATAATAACCTGCTAGCCCCAAGAAGCTCCTGATCTCAGTCACTGAAGTTGGCCTGCTCCAATCCATCACTGCCTCGATCTTGGCTGGATCCACTGCGATGCCCTCGCCAGAAATGACATGCCCAAGGAAGTGTACCTTGTCTAGCCAGAATTCACGCTTGCTAAACTTGGCATAGAGTTGGTGCTCTCTCAGGATCTGCAACACCACACGAAGATGAGTGGCGTGCTCTTCCTCATAAGAAGAGTATATTAAAATATCATCTACAAAGACCACCACAAATTGATCCAGATAGGCCCTGAAGACTCGGTTCATCAGATCCATAAAAGCCGCCGGAGCATTGGTCAAGCCGAAAGGCATAACCAAAAACTCATAATGTCCGTACCGAGTTCTAAAAGCCGTCTTACTAATATCGACCTCACGGATCCTCATCTGATAATATCCAGATCTCAAGTCAATCTTAGAAAACACCTTTGCATACTGCAGCTGATCCATCAAATCATCGATCCTTGGAAGTGGGTACTTATTCTTTATCGTCACCTGGTTCAGCTGCCTATAATCAATGCACAACCTCAGAGAACCATCATTCTTCTTGACAAATAGAACTGGAGCACCCCACGAAGAAGTACTGGGACGAATGAAACCCTTATCCAGTAACTCCTGCAACTGCGCCTTCAACTCAGCGAGTTCGGCTGGTGCCATCCGATACGGGGCCTTAGACAAGGGTGCCGTACCCGATGCAAGCTCAATGGTAAACTCGACCTCTCGTTGAGGAGGAAGGCCAGGCAACTCTTCAGGAAACACATATGCAAAGTCACACACTACAGGCACCTCCCAAGGACTGGGACTATCATGGACATCGGGAACAACAACAGAGGCAAGGAAGGCCTCACAACCACCAGCAAGCAACCTCCGAGCCTTAAAGGCAGAAATAAGAATACCTTGAGAAGAGAGCCTAATACCTTGGAAGTAGAAGGTCGGGATGTCCGGAATAGAGAAACGCACCCTCTTCCTGTGGCAGTCCACCTCAGCATAATAAGCTTCCAACCAATCCATGCCCAGGATGATATCAAAATCACGAATGGCAAGCACAACTAACTGGGCGGGTAACTCATGGCCCTCAATGGTCAAGGGAACATCCCTCAAACAATTATAAGATAACATGAAATCCCCAGAAGGAACCTCTACCATTAATCCATCAGATAGCTCAACAATGGGTGCAGAAAGAATATCTATGAACTGCTCAGAAATGAAAGAATGCGAAGCAACCGAATCAATCAACACATGTGCAGAGTTCCCAAGGACAGAAAGTGTACCTTCCACCAAGTTGGATGCACGAGCCTCCTTCCTGGTGATAGCTAGCACTCTCCCCTGGGTCCTCGGCTTCTTCTGATCAGCTGGCCCTTGCCTCTCGCCACGCCCCTGCGGGCAAAACCTCGCCACGTGGGCCTGCTGGCCACAAGTATAGCATCTCCCGGAAAAAGCAGGACACTGAGTCCCACCATGAGTACCACCACAGTGCTGACAAACTGCTGGAAGCCTCTTAGCTGGCTCCTGCTGAGCGCTGGACACTGACTGGCTCTGCTGATCCTGCCTGGGTCTACTACTACCGCTACTGCTGCCACCGCCTCGAAAGAATCTCCTAAATCTGGAGCCGAGTGACGACGATCCCGATCCGGACGAAGGGGCTGCTGCCACTGCCTTACCCCTGCCACGAGCTGGTCCCTGAGTAGTCGGTCCTCTCTCTCGGGCTGACTGGTTCTGCTGTGCCTCCACTGCTGCTGCACACCTAACCGCTAATGCCAAATCTGTACAACAGTTAGATGCCACAAAGTTCCTCAGACTAAGCCTCAGTCCATCCACAAACCTCTCAGTACGACGCTCCTCGTCCCCTGAAATAAAAGGCACAAACCTCCCAAGCGAAACAAACTTCGCCTGGTACTCGAGTACTGTCATACTCCCCTGAGTCAGCTCCATAAATTCCCTTTCCTTGGCCCTCTAGACATGCCTAGGGGAATACTGCGCATTGAATTCCTTTACAAAAGTCTCCCATGAAATCTCCCTGAGACTCCTATCCTCATATGACAAACTCTTCAAAGTGGTCCACCAATCATAGGCGCTATCCTTCAACATGAAGGTAGCCAACGGAGTCCTCTCAACTGCTGCACAATCCATAGTATCAAAAGTCTTCTCCATCTCCCTCAACCAGTGAACGGCGTCATCAGGGTCGGGACGACCGGTGAAATGAGGTGGCCTCAGCTTCAGGAATCTCTCTAGTGTAGTTGTAGACCCTCATCGAGCACTGGAACTCTCACTAGGGTCTCGGGTCTGATATCTAGCCATCGTGTCCATCATAGCCTCCATGAACTGCTCTACGCTTGGCCTACCGGCCTCAGATCCACTAGGGACATCTCCCCGCTCTCTAAAAACCGGCATCCTCTTCCTAAGAGCCATCTAATCGCCTACAATCACAAAATCGAAAAGTTATAATTAGAAACCTAAAACCTATACGACCGCCGCCTGTACGGGATAATGTAATTATTTGCCGGACTCACGACATTTAACCTAGTTATTCATTTATTTGCCAGACCGAATGCTCTGATACCAACTATAACGACCCGCCACCCTATAATCGGGGATCCGATTACTAAATGGGTACCGAATCATTAATTTGGAACCAAACCAGGATCTAAGTAAGTCTGGGAAATAAATAATAAACTAAGCTAAACATTCACATCGCATTGAATTGAAAGTAAAATGCAGAAATTAAAAGTTATTACAATGCGACTCGATACAACAAATAATTACATACTCCAACAGAAGAGAAATAATTAAGCATACAGGCCAGAAATAAAGATGACAACTACGTCGGGGCATACCCCGGACCAACAACTGACGGCACGCGACACAGAGTAGCACACCCCTCGCTAAGTCTGCCTGGAGTCCTCACCTGAAAACCGCAGGGGTGAGTCTCAACGAAAAGACTCAGTAGGGATCCTTCGATCCCCACTGCCCACACACACACCCACAAGTGCAATTACCAAGATACAAGTAAACAAGGTAAGTAAAGCTGTAACACATTACCCTTAATTCTTGATATAAACCACATGCGTTCTGAATATAACATGCATATCACAGAAATCATTCTACCAAGGAGCCTACAACTCGCGTCTGGGCAAAACGCGTCAACTATGTTTCCGAAAGTGGGAAACAACGACCCGCTGAGGCCAAACAGTAACCCCTCGGATAGCACGCTGGCTACCTCGGCGGTTACTCCTTCCCCTAGCAAACACCGACCCGCTGAGACCAAACAGTAACCCCTCGGATAGCACGCTGGCTACTCCGGCCCAACTGGCTCAGGTGGTCACTCCTTCCCCCAGCACGAGTGACACTCCATAGGTACCACTCCGACACCGGTACAAGCTAGCTAACCCCGGGGTTCACCAGGTGACCCTCTCTCACTAGGCGTCACCCCGCTACTGCTCCCGTTAGCGCTGTGTCCCTCCGCACCGACACAGGGTGTCAAACACTACAACTGTCACTCTAGGTCCACAGTAACACAAAACATGGCACGGTGCGATTCGGTCACGTGAGAAGTCCGCGGTCACACGACACACAACGTAGTGCCATCCGGTCATGAAGAGTCCATCGTCATCGAGTGTACTAAAAGCATGCATTTAACTAACTATCTAGCAATGTAAACACATTTTACTGGCATGGATTAGTGTGGTTCTGCCTTGAATCGCGTCGACCAAGGACGACGCCATTCAAGTCTCCTAAACTGGTTCATGAATTCCCGGCCTCAGAATATGCCTAAAATGGCGTCGTCACAGTTAGCCGCCTTTTAAAAACGCGTCGAAGCCCTCAGACGCCCTTCACACCAAAATCCGGAATTAGCAGAAAACCTTAATCGGGGGATTTCTGCATAAAAGGCGTCATGGTGTCCCGACGCTATTCCAAATCGCGTCGTCCAAGCATGACGTCTTTTAGCGCCAGAATCCCCGAACTGACAGAGCTTGAGTGGAACGATTTCTGCCTAAAAGGCGTCATGTTGGCCCGACGCCCTTCTAAAAGGCGTCGTCCATGCATGACGCCTTTTAGCGTCAGAAACTAGGTCCTGTCTTCTGCCCGAAGGCTCCCTTTATCACCCACAAATGCCCCAAAATCAAACCAAATGGAGGAGGAAGAGGAGCAAGCTAATCATTACTAAACCACATTCACAGAAACCCTCATCCTCATCAAGAAAAGTTCCTAAACATGGTTATTCTACCCAAGAACCATAGACCCGTCGCATGCTTCAAAGTGGTAGAACATGGTTTTAAAATGAAACACTGAGGGAATCGTCACCCTACTGATTCTTGAACTCCTTCTGGCTCCGCCGCCAAACCGTCGCACCGCAAACCGCCACCGGTACTCCGAGGACGCCGCCACTCCATCGGGACGTCAGCCGCCGTCCGGAGAATGGAACGCCGCGAAGAAAGTGGTGGTAGCAGTGGTGAGAGGTGGAGAGGTGGAAGAGGAAGAAGGGGAAAGGGAAGGGGAAGAGTGGGGCGAGTCTGAGGGTGGAGAGGGTGAGGAGAGAGAGAGTGAGGGTGAGAATGAGGGAAAGGAAGGAGGGCTCGCGGGGTAACCAGAAACTAGGGAAAACGCATCGAGATGTACAGACGCCTATCAGATGACATGACAGGCCGTTCTGACGGAAGTCTGAAATGCGTCGCCCAAGGCTGACGCCATTCAGACGACAAGACTGGCACTGTACTCTGACACCGCAGGGTCGCAGTCTGAAACGCGTCGACTAACATGGATGCCGTTCATACGACACGGCCGTCCCATACACTTGCGACCCAAGGCCAGCCCACGTGGCATCCGCGTGGCACAATCTAAAACGCGTCTGCCATGCCGGACGCCGTTTAAACCGCGTCGAGCAGGGTCCCAGCCCCGCTAGGGCCCAAACTACAGAGTCCGACCCTGAAACTGACCCGATAACCGGATCCGAAACCTCAATCCTTACAAAATCATTAGGCGATGTGTTCCTAAAGAAGAACAACTGAGTGTTCTCAATTTCTCCCATAATCTGGCTTGTAGGGGCCATTTCTCAGGGAAGAAAACTACAGTCAAGGTCTTGCAAAGTGGTTTTTACTGTCCCACACTCTTCAAAGATGCCCATGAGTTCAGCAAAACTTGTTTGAGGTGCCAAGCTGTAGGAAATATGACAAAAAGGGACATGATGCCACTCAACCCAATCTTGGTAGTTGAAGTCTTTAATGTTTGGGGGATAGACTTTATGGGACCTTTTCCACCTTCTTTTGGACATGCATATATCTTGGTAGCGGTGGATTATGTTTCTAAGTGGATTGAAGCAGTACCCACCCGAACCAATGATCATAAAGTGGTCATTAAATTCGTCTAGAAAAATATCTTTTCTCGGTTCGAGTGGCCTAAAGTTATCATAAGTGATGGGGGAACGCATCTCACGAATTACCAGTTTCGATGTATGTGGTCCAATGTCTACTCATGCTATGGGTGGTTACTCATATTTTGTTTCATTTACAGATGATTTCTCAAGATATGGCTACATATATTTAATGAAATATAAGTAAGAAGTCTTTGAGAAATTTAAAGAGTTTAAAAATGAAGTTAAGAACCAGACTGGAAAGAGTATCAAAACTCTTCGATCAGATCGAGGGGGTGAATACTTAAGTACAGAATTCACACAATATCTTAAGAATAATGGTATTTTGTCTCAGTGGACTCCTCCCTATACACCACAATTAAATAGTGTATCGGAAAGGAGAAATCGTACTCTATTAGATATGGTACGATCAATGATGAGTTATGCTAAACTTCCAATCTCTTTATGGGGATATGCACTGTTGACTGTTGCATATTTGTTGAATAAAGTTCCTAGTAAGTCAGCATCTTCCACTCCATATGAGATATGGAAAGGAAAGATACCAGACTTTAAGCATGTTAGAGTCTGGGGTTGTCCTGCACATGTCAAAAGACATGATCCAGACAAACTGGATTCCAGGACAGAGAAATGTAGATTTGTGGGATATCCAAAAGAGACTTTTAGATATTATTTCTATCAGCCCAGCGATCAAAGGGTGTTTGTCGCAAAAAGAGCTGTCTTCTTAGAAAAAGAATATCTTTCAAAAGAAGACAGTGGGAGCAAGATAGAATTGGAAGAAATTCTAAACACACAAATCAACACTAGTTCATCTACTGAACCATTGACTCAAGAACTTGTTCAAGATGATACACAAAAGGTTCGCAGATCAGGTAGAGTGCCTAAGCAGCCTGAAAGATATGTTGGACATATCGATGATGGCAAGCCAAAAGTGCACTTAAATGAGGATGATGATCCTCAAACCTACCAAGAAGCCATGAATAGTCAAGAATCAGAGAAATGGCAAGAGGCAATGAATTCTGAAATTCAGTCCATATATGCCAACCAAGTTTGGAACTTGGTTAATCTCCCAGAAGGTATTGCACCTATTGGGAGTAAATGGATCTTTAAAAGAAAGATCGGGGCAGATGGACAGATTGACACACACAAGGCAAGGCTGGTAGCAAAAGGATATCGTCAAAGGCAAGGCATTGACTATGACAAAACCTTTTCTCCAGTTGCCATGATTAAGTCAATCAGAATACTTCTTGCCATCGCCGCATTCTATGATTATGAAATATGGTAAATGGATGTGAAAACAGCATTCCTTAACGGGAACCTTCAAGAAGAGGTGTATATGATACAACCTGAAGGATTCACTTCCAAAGAGCATTCAAGCAAGACATGCAAGCTGCAAAGATCCATTTATGGATTAAAGCAGGCATCCCGAACTTGGAACTTAAGATTTGATGAAGCAATCAAATCTTATGACTTCATTAAGAATGAAGATGAACCTTGTGTATACAAAAAGACTACTGGGAGCGCAGTTACCTTTTTGGTACTTTACGTTGATGACATTCTACTCATTGGGAATGATGTAGGAATGTTGTCATCAGTAAAGACTTGGTTATCCAAAAACTTCTCCATGAAGGATTTTGGAGAAGCATCCTATATTCTGGGAATAAGGATCTATAGAGATAAATCCAAAAGGATGCTTGGATTATCCCAATATATGTACATAGATACCATAGTCAAAAGGTTTGGCATGGAAAATTCCAAGAGAGGCCTCGTTCTAATGAGGCATGGAATTTATCTCTCTAAAGGAATGTCTCCCAAGACACCTGAAGAGAAAGCATACATGGATAGAGTTCCTTATGCCTCGGCAATAGGATCTATCATGTATGCAATGCTATGTACTACGCTTGATGTGGCACACCCACTAAGTGTCCCTAGTAGATATCAGGCTGATCCAAGAGAAGAACACTGGAAGGCAGTGAAATGTATCCTTAGATACTTAAGAAGGACTAAGGATCTATTTCTCGTCTATGGAAGAAACCACTTGGAACTTCGAAGGTTTACTGACTCGAGTTTCCAGTCGGATATGGATGATAGCAAATCCATGTCTGGATTTGTGTTCATGTTAAATGGAGGTGCAGTAAGTTGGAAAAGTTCCAAACAAGAAACAACTGCAGATTTGACGACCGAAGCAGAATACATTGCTACAGCTGAACCGGCCAAGGAGGCGGTTTGGATGAAGAAGTTCATCTCTGCACTTGGAGTAGTTCCAAGCATTTCAGATCATGTTCCATTATTGTGTGACAACAATGGGGCAATAGCTCAAGCGAAGGAGCCCAGATCACATCAGAAGTCAAAGCACATTCTGAGACGATTTCATCTGATTCGTGAGATCATCGCCCGAGTAGATATAGTAGTTGAGTAAGTCTCATCTGAAGATAATGTAGCAGATCCCTTGATAGTCCAAGTGGGAGAATGATAGAATTGGGTGGCCTCAAAGCCAATCATTGTACATTCTAGTTCACATTATTAATAAAGGCAATTATTTCTTCATTTATAGTTCTTACAAATTAACTATCGTAATGAAGGTCCGTAGACAAATGTATGGGATATTGAATCATGATGAGATCGTAATAGTGAGATCAATATCCTCAGTCACTTGTCTTAAACAGTTCTCGATCATAGGATATTTGAGATGGACATTAAATATCCGATAAGATCGACACAAGTTATGTATGTTCATGTGATGAGGGTGAATGATCTCACATTCAATCGTATGGTGACACTAAGACAAACTTCTGGGTGCTCATTAGAGAATGAGTTCACTGAACAGACGCAAATAAGAATTCCTGGATGGTAATTATACCTATTAGTCAACCAGGGAATTCAATCGTTACTGTAGCACAGTTGGTCCTTTGATCTGAGTCACCAATGATACCTTGTTTGTAGACCACTTTGTCTTTATTCTCTGACTTGTGGACTTTAACCATTAAGCCCACGATAGTCGGCCTCTCAGATACAGTGGAAAGCTTGCAAAGGTAATTGAGTGAACAACAAGGGATCACTCACTCTTGGTATAAGACTGGAGAGAGAATGTCCTATGGATGTGTACACAGAAATCCCTGGCCAGGGTCAAATGAAAGAGATGTCTTTCTAGAAATTAACTGAGTACTGGAATCCATCTAAATAATGCGATAGAGGGTTTGACTATAAAACCATACCCTTGCGTTATTGGGACATTGGATGAGTGAAGGATTTTATCTGTGCGGTATCTGCAGATGGAAATGTTCAAATGAAGGGAACAGTATCCCTTATATCTTCTGGGATCATGAGGTAGTGTTTGGTACCGTTCATGATCAGAAGGCGAAGTGAATTAATCATCAGATGATAAATCACTTGTTTATTAAATTAATCACTTAACATATGATGTATAAATGTTAATTAATAAATATTAAACTCTAGAATTAGTTCTAAGTTTAATGGGCCTAAAACCGGACTGATATATGGGCCTAGAGGGTCACACACATGAGAGCTCTCGTCAGACGGTGAGAGACGTTAAATTTCATGCTCATCTGGGTTTTTTATGAAAAGCTGCAGGATAAACATGAACTTTTAATGGAGATTTATCCAAGGCCAAACTCTTGGATAATCATGAGGATTAATCCTTGTGCTTATCCTTATTTCTTATATAAGGAGGCCAAGGGGAGGGGTAAAAGAAGTTGGACGAATTTCACACCCCAAGATTCTCTATCTCCTCTCTCTCTCTCCTTCTCTCTCTCTTGGAGTAGATCTTTCTCTTTCCGCGCATGGTGGATTTGAGATCTGGTCGGAGTACTCAAATAGAGGAGGAAATCGCGTCTGCAGCGGGAGCTCGTGTGGATACCTCTAGAGATCGTGCACGTGCGCGATTACCGAGTCGGAATCATCCACGGGAGATTCGAAACCCCGCAAAGGTGAAGAACCGTTCTTTCCGCGATTAATTTTAATTGTCCGTTTTACGATCCGAGCAACCGATACATAGGAATCGATTTTATTTTTCGCTGCGTTCTAGGCGATTCCTAACAGGTGACGCCTAGAGAGAGGGTCACCTGGTGTACCCCGGGGTTAGCTAGTACCGGTGTAGGAGTGGTACCTCTGGAGTGTCACTCGTACTGGGGGAAGTAGAAACCACCTAGAGCCAGTTGGGCTAGAGTACCTAGCGTGCTATCCGAGGGGTTACTGTTTGGTCTCAGCGGGTCGGTGTTTCCCACGTTCGGTCGTATGGTTGGCGTGTTTTGCCGAGATGCTAGTTGTAGGCTCCTTGGTAGAATGGTTTCAGAGTTGTGTTTGTTACATTGCGAATGCGTGTGTTTTATATTGAAATTTAGGAATTGTTTTACTGCTTTACCTGCTTAATTTACTTATATTTGTGTTGCTGCACTTGTGGGTGCGTGAGTGGGCGGTGGGGATCGAAGGATCCCTACTGAGTCTTTTCGATGAGACTCACCCCTGCGATTTTCAGGTGAGGGTTCCAGGCAGGCGTAGCGAGGAGAGTGCTACCTTGGGTTGCGCGCCAACAGCCGTTGTTCTGGGGTATGCCCCGACATAGTTGTTATTTTATTTTCTGGCCTGTACGCTTAATTATTTCTTTTTAGTTGGAGTATGTAATTATTTGCTGTGTCGAGTCGCATTGTAATAATTTTTAATTCTTGCACTTCTTTTTCAATTCAATGCGATGTGAATGTTTAGCTTAGTTTATTATTTATTTCCTAGACTTATATGGATCCTTGTTTGGCTCCAAATTAATGATTCAGTTCCCATTTAGTAATCGGATCCCCGATTATAGGGTGGCGGGTCGTTACATCCCCAGTCTAGGCAACATGCCCTGACCATATCCTCCATTGTCTGAATGGTCCTCTCCGACTGCCCATCAGTCTCGGGATGATAAGCCGAGCTGAAGGCTAATTGCGTACCCAAGGCATTCTGAAAACTTTTCTAGAACCTAAAAGTAAATCTCGGATCCCGGTCTGACTCGATGGATAAGGGCACCTCGTGCAGAGAGATGATTCGATCCACAAACAACTTAGCCAACATACCGATTGACCAGTCCTTCCTAATAGCCAGAAAGTGTGCCGACTGTTGGGTTCTCGGGTTTCTTCAGATCTTCCGCGCAGCGAAATTAAAATAAAAACGGAGATCCATTTCCGTTTCAAAGAATCTAAAACCAAATTATCGGATAATCGGTTCTTACCGTGTGCGGATTCGAATCTGCAACCGTTCGGTTCCGTCGGTGCGACACCGCAAGCCGCTCAAGCGCCCGGCCTCTAGCGGAGTCCACGCGATCCTCCTCGCAACGGATATCCTCACGTTCCTCATTCTTCGTAGCAATGAAACCTCCGCCGATCGCCGCAACATTCGCCGCAACGCGCGGACGATTTCCCGTCAAACGGGAGTCGAAGAAGCGGCGGGGAAGATTCGGGGATCCGGATCTGTCTGGGACGCCAGAGAGAGAGAGAGAAATAGAAGAGGGGGCAGCTAGGGTTAGCAGCAGCTTGGCCTGCTCAGCCCGTTTGCTATATTTTATGCTAACCGCGCGGTTTTTCATAAAAACCCCCGATTTATATAAAACCCACTTATTTATCCATCGCCTTGAGAATCATTTGCATGTGACCCTCTCGGCCCAACTACCAGTCCGGTTAATAGCCCAATAAGCCCAGTAACTCCTTACTAGCTTCATTAATCAATTAATAACTTTTTATTAATTAATTAATCAATCGAATTGATGTTGCACATCGAATTCGACCGAGCCTCCGATCACGTTGGGTGCCAAGTAACACTGCGCGGACCCGGAAGGTATCGGGGTTAAGTAACCCACTCTTGGAACCTTTCCGCTGACAGTTACCGCGTGGATATGATTCTTCATTCGTACAATGCTTTCGAGTCAACTCAGGGTATGGCGTGTTGTCAAACCCTAACCGGTCGACTCACTTGGATTGGATGCCACTGATGAATATCGGAAAACTCCTTTCCCGATATTATCGTCCGCCTTGGCCAGGAACTTTCGCGCATCCTTTCTAGAGCATTCTCTCTCTAAGTACCGAGAGCGAATGATTCCTTATTGACATACAATTCCCTTCGACGGTATTCCACTGTACCCAATCCTTAGCGGTTTAAAATCCTGTGATTAGATACTCGTAAACCAAGGTCAAAGCACAGAAGTCCACCGACAAGGTGTCCTTGGTGTCTCAGGTCCTAGGACCATCCACGCAACTGCAACAATAGAATCAAGCTGGTTGACAATGAGGTACAATACCATCCAGCGATTCAGTCGGATCAGTTCAGTGAACTCATTTTCCAATGAGCACCTACAGATTCGCCTTAGTGTCTCCACACAAGTGACTATGAGATCAGTCACCCTCATCCTATAAGCGGGAGTAATCTGTACTAGTCTAACTAGATATTTGATGTCCTTCTCGGATATCCTCCGACTATGAACGACTAAGAATATGTGTGTTTAAGTGATCAGTCTCACCAGTATGATCTCATCATAATTTGATCACTATCGCACATATTCACGGACTTCATTATGAGACGATAATTAATACGATTTACACACAATGAATATTATGCCATTATATTAATAAAGATGAACGAGATTACAAAGTCATATTGGCTTGTAGGCCACCTAAGACTAACAATCTCCCACTTGGACCAATGCCAATCACCTTTGTACAGTAAGCCTATAGACTCTAGGTGACGCTCAAACACAATTTGAGCCAACAACTTTGTCAGTGGATCTGCTACATTGTCGACAGATGGAACTCTTTCCACCACTACATCTCCTCTACATATAATCTTTCTGATAAAATGAAAGCGCCTCAGAATATGCTTCGATTTCTGATGAGACCGCGGCTCTTTCGCTTGCGCAATGGCTCCATTGTTGTCGCACAATAGCGGAACATGTTCAAAGATGCTGAGAACTACGTCGAGGTCAGTGATGAATTTCTTCAACCACACTGCTTCCTTGGCAGCTTCAGTTGCAACGATGTACTCAGCTTCAGTCGTCGAATCTGCAGTACTTGCTTGCTTGGAAGTCTTCCAGCACACTGCGCCTCCGTTCATAGTAAACACAAATCCAGATGTAGACTTGATATCATCTGGATCCGACTAGAAACTCGAGTCAGTGAAGTCTCGTAGTTTCAAGTCACCTCCTCCATAGACAAGAAATATATCCTTAGTTCTTCTCAAGTACTTAAGGATACATTTCACTGCCTTCCAGTGCTCTTCGCCTGGATCAGCTTGAAATTTGCTCGTAACACTTAGAGCATATGCAACATCAGGCCGTGTACATAGCATGGCATACAAGATAAATCCTATGGCAGAGGCATAGGGTACTCTATTCATGAGTGCCCTCTCATCAGGAGTCTTAGGAGACTGCTCCTTTTAGAGATTAATTCTATGTCTCATCGGTATGAGACCTCTCTTGAAATTTTCCATGCCATACCTTTTGACTATGGTATCTATGTATAAGGATTGGGTCATTCCAAGCATCCTCTTTGATATATATCTATAGATCTGTTCCCAATAAGTAGGATGCTTCTCCCAAATGCTTCATGGATAAGTTTTTCGACAGTCAGATCTTTACTAATGACATCATAGCTACATCATTTCCAATGAGCAGTATGTCATCTATGTAAAGAATTAAGAAGGTGACTACGCTCCCACTGGTCTTCTTGTATACACAAGGCTCATCTTCATTCTTAATGAAGTCATAAGACTTGACAGCCTCGTCAAATCTTATGTTCCAGCTCCGGGAAGCTTACTTCAATCCATAAATGGACCTCTGAAGCTTGTACAGTTTATTTGGAGATTCTTTGGATGTGAAATATTCTGGTTATATCATATACACCTCTTCCTCAATGTTACCGTTGAGGAAGGTAGTCTTTACATCCATCTACCAGATCTCGTAATCGTAGTGTGCAGCTATGGCGAGTAGAACTCTAATCGACTTTATCATGGCAATCGGTGAGAAAGTCTCGTTATAGTCAATTCCTTGCCTTTGACGATATCCTTTTGCCATCAACATTGCCTTATAAGTATCGATCCGTCCATCAGCAGCGATCTTCCTCTTAAAGATCTACTTGCATCCTATGGGTACAATACCCTCGAGCAAGTCCTCCAAGTTCCAAACTTGGTTGGTGTACATGGACTGGATTTCTGCACTTCTCGCCATTTCCCAGCTTCTGGGCCTTCTATGGCCTCCTGGTAGGTTTTACGATCATGATCTTCATTATATTCTACCTTAGACTCACCTTCAATGATATGTCCCACATATCGTTCGGGTAGTCTAGGTAATCTACCAGATCTACGAGGCTCATGTGTGTGTACATGAACATATTCAGGAACTTATATCTAATCTGATGATAATGCAGTTGTTTGGGGATCTGAAACCCCTTCCAGTACTATTTTACTCCTACTGTCCTCCTGGAGAAGGTATTCCTCTTCCAAGAATACAGCTTTCCTGGCGACAAACACCTTTTGTTCATTAGGATGGTAAAAATAGTATCCAAAGGTTTCCTTTGGATATCCCACAAACCTACATTTATCAGTTCGTGATTCCAGCTTGTCTGGATCATGCCTCTTTACATGAGCAGGACAACCCCATATTTTAACATGTTTAAATTCTGGTTTCCTGTGTTTCCATATCTCATATGGAGTAGAGGCCATAGACTTGCTGGGTCCTCTATTCAGTAGGTATGCTATTGACTCTAGAGCATACCCCCAGAGGGACACTGGTAATCCCGAAAAGCTCATCATGGATCGCACCATGTCTAACAAGGTGCGATTCCTCATTTCCGATAAACCATTCATCTGTAGTGTATATAGAGGGGTTGGCTAAGAATGGATACCATTATCCTTTAAGAATTGTGTGAAATTAGTACTCAAGTATTCTCCTCCTCGATCTAATCGAAGAGTTTTAATACTCTTTCCTAATTGCTTCTCTACTTCATTCTTGAACTCCTTGAACTTCTCAAATGCTTTCGACTTGTACTTCATTAAGTACACATAGCCAAATCTTGAGAAGTCATCAGTGAACGCAATGAAGTATGAAAAACCACCTTTGGCGTGAGTGGACATGGGACCACATACATCCGAATGTATTAGTTCCAAAATGTCCTTGGCACGTTCTCCATGTCCAGTAAATGGAGATTTTGCTATCTTTCCCATAAGGCAGGATTCATATGCCGCAAACGATTCATAATCGAATGCTGTTAAATAACCATGTCGGTACAACTTTTGCAGCTTGCTTTCACCAATATGACCAAGTCTACAATGCCACATGTCGGCTTGGTTTACACAATTCTTGCTCTTCTTAAGAGCATTATCAATTTGAAGATTGTAATAAGAAACATCTAAGAGGTATAGACCGTTGACTAAAGATGCCGAAGCTATTGATTTATTACCATAATAAATCGAACAACTTCTATTCTCAATAGTCAACTTATATCCTATCTTGTTCAAACAAGATACTAATATGATGTTATTTATTATATTAGGAACATAATAACAATCTTCTAATAGTAAGGCGTCTCCTGATGGAAGCCTGAGGTTTGCTGTCCCAACAGCAATCGCCGCAACTTTTGCGCCATTTCCTAACCTCAGTTCCACCTCGCCTTTTCTCAGCTTGCGCTTACTTGTCAGCATCTACACATCATAGCAGATATGAAAAGCACATCCAGTATCTAATATCCAAGATGTGGAATCTCTTACTGACAAGTTAATATCTATCATATAGATATCTGAAGCTTCAGACAGCTTCACCTTTCTATGAGCTTTATCGCTAACGAACTCCTTGAAGTTCCTCTTTCAGTGACCATTCTACTTACAGTAGAAGCAGTCACCATTTACTACTCTTTTGCCTTTGTCCTTTGATCTTTTATCGTTAGCTATCATCTCTGCTTCAGGGGCATTTAATGCCGATTCAGCAGGAGGATCAACATCAAGGGCGTAGGCAATCTGCTCAAATCTGAAGACATTCTTCAAGTGTCTGAGCCAATCCGAGTAGTTCAGGCAAGTTGACCTAAATGGCGTCCACACAACCTGACGCCTTTTGAAAGGCGTCGAGCAGTGCTGACGCCATTCAGTCAGAAATCTCAAGACCCTCCTCAGGGTCCGAACCAGGGGATCCGGCCCGAACCCGACCCGAAAACAGAACCCGAAATCTCAGTCCTTACAAGTATGATCTCATCATAATCTGATCACTATCGCACATATTCACAGACTTCATTATGAGACGATAATTAATACGATTTACACACAACGAATGTTATGCCATTATATTAATAAATATGAACGAGATTACAAAGTCATACTGGCTTGTAGGCCACCTAAGACTAACACCGACTTAGTCAATCGATCAACGATGACCCATATCGTTTCTCTTCTGCCAGGGGATACAGGTAATCCCATCACAAAATCCATAGTCACGTGTTCCCATTTCCATTCCGGGATTGGTAATGGCTGCAACAACCCTCCTGGTCTCTGGTGTTCTGCCTTAACATGCTGACAAGTTAGGCAGCTTGCCACATAATCAGCCACGTCCTTCTTTATACGTGGCCACTAAAAGTGTCTCCTCAAACAATGATACATCTTAGTCGTTCCGGGATGCACTGCATATCTAGAACGGTGCGCCACATCCAAGACACTCCTGCGCACATCATCCTCTGCTGCAACATAGAGTCTGCCTCTATGTCTGACCATGCCATCATCCCACAACTCTACCTCTGATATCTAGAGAATCTGCGGCAGCTCTGCATCTACCCTCTAAGCCTCGATTACGGCATGGTACACTGCTGGCCTCACAGTCAAGCTGGCCAACACGGCTCTATCAGCCTCTCGCAGAATCCTAAAGGAAGATTCCACAACTTGCTCGAATAACCTCCATTCTTGAACCATAAGATATGATATGACCGTCTTCCGACTCAAGGCATTTGCCACCACGTTTGCCTTGCCCGGATGATAGGAAAGTTCGAGATCATAATCCTTGATAAACTCCATCCGCCTGCGCTACCTCAAGTTCAGATCCTTCTGCGTGAATACATACTTCAGGCTCTTATGATCGGTAAAAACTTGAAACTTCTCTCAATATAAATAGTGCCGCCAGATCTTCAGTGCAAATACTACAGCTGCCAACTCTAAGTCATGAGTAGGATAGTTCTCCTCATACTTCTTCAGCTGCCTAGAAGCATAGGCCACAACCTTACCATGCTGCATCAGAACCGCACCCAAACCTCGATGAGATGTATCTGAGTAAACCACAAATCCACCGGAGCCTGATGGAAGCACCAGAACTGGCGCCGAAGTGAGACGAGTTTTCAATTCAATGAAGCTCCGCTCACACTCCTCGGTCCACACGAAATGAACTCCCTTACGAGTCAACCTCGACAAGGGGGTCGCTATTGATGCGTATTTAAATGCCGTCATTAAAACACAAACAACATCAATCTTAATTTCCGAATCTCAATTAAAAATAACAAGGTAGTGCATGGTTGAGACCGGGTCGATCCACAAGGAAATAGACTTTTGATTTTGAAAATCTTGAGTTTTTAGTGGAAACAATGTGAGCAAGTGTGACTTTGAGATGCAAATCTTGTGAAGATGATCAATTAATTGCCGAAATTTACTCACACTCCTAAAACACTAAATCGCCTAAGTTTTATTAAGACAACACTAACAATACTCAACTAATGATCTATATGTAAATCTAACTAAATGATTGAATAATAGACAAAATAAATATATTATCCTAAGAAGATAGATATTTCTAGAAGACTAAATTACCAAGCTACTGCATAAAAGAAAACTGATACAACATTATTTAAAGAGAAATTACAATGTGAGTTTTCAAGGCTAATTGAACTAAGCCTATTAACATAAAATGAACAAGCTAGAAATTCAACAGCAGTGAGAACCGCAGCAGAAGGGCTGCTGGCCAAGAGGCGCCTGGTGCAGATGGCGCGGGCACACTGGTCCAAGCCGGATTCGTGGCAGCAAGTGGAGGCGTCGGCGCTTTGGACCGACCGCAGGGATGCGCGGTGCACTGCACCGAAGCGCGGGTCCGTGCAGCAGGCTCGGCAGGGCGGCGCGAGGTGAGAAGCGCAGCAGCCGAGGCAGGGCGCTGCAGGCGAGGCTGGCGGCGCGAGCGGAAGACTGGCACGGGCGACGATGTCGTCCCGCGCGAGTCACGCGGTGCTGCCGCGTGGCGCTGATGGGGCCTGCAGCATGGCAGGCGAGGCGGACGAGGGCTCAGCAGGTGAGGCAGGCACGGGCGACGAGGCCAGCTTGCGCGAACAGCGGCGTGATGCCGCGTGGGCCTGGCGGGCGGCGACGACCTGTGCGTGGGCGTGCCCGAGCGCGACGCGTGGCTGCTGGGGGCGGCCGAGCGGGAGTGCCTGCTCTGTGCAGGCACGGGCGACGAGGGGGTGCTGGCGCGAACCTGCTCTGCCCGCCGCGTGTCCTCGCGGGGCCCGGTGTGACAGGCGGCGAGAGAGAGAGAGAGACAGTGAGAAAAAGGTAAAGGGGAGAGAGAAAAACACAGAGAGAGGAAAAGTCTGTGGGAGAGAAAGGAAAAGCCGAGAGAGAAAGAGAGATGTAGGGGGTGGAGAGAGAGTGCTGGAAAAATAAAAATAAAAAAAATAAAAAAAACAATCTTTTTTAAAAACTGTGAGAGGGAGAAAGATGGCGCAGGGGGAAGGGAGCTTCAAAAGAAAAAAAATGAAAAATGTGAAAGAGGGAGATAAACAAAGAAGAGAGGAAAATAAGAGGGAAAGAAGAGGGAGAGGGGTGCGTAGAGGGAGAGAGAGCAGTGGGAGTGAGAGAGAAAAAACTATGGGAGAGAGAGGGATTAAAAATTTCTGGAAAATTCCGTTCTCTCACCTTGACCTCCTCCCTTAGTTTTATAGAAAAGAGGGGGGGGGGTTTGAATTTCAAAAAGATTTTAAAATCCTCTCATTAAGTTCCCTTTAATTTAGGAGATCCTCTTTAAAACATTTAATTGATATTTTTGAATTTCGAATTTCTAAAATGGATCCTCCTTTCTTTGAATTTCAGAATTCCCTCCTTCTTTCTCTCTTAGTTGGCATGTAGGCCCCAGTCGAAGCTAAAATACGAAAATAAAATGATGTTTTTGCCAGGATTTGAACTCTGGTCATTTCCTTGAAGTTCAGGTGGTCCAACCACTATGCCATCTGCTTGTTTATGTCCTGTTTCACATAAAATAACAGTTAAGTTCTCATAGCCATAAATCATTCAACTGCGTATTAAATAATTGCTGAGGAAATGAAGTTGCTACCCTTATTCCATCCATGGAGTGATGAAATTTTAAAATTCAGATTCTGAATGCGCAAATGGTTTATCTATCATTCCATGTGATTTTGTCCGTTAAATTGATAGCAAATTATGTAAATTTCATCTGTTATTTATGTAAAATTGTGGCCTTACCACACCCCCCAACTTAATCATTGCTAGTCCCTTAGCAATACAATCATTTGAAAAATTAGGACTACCATGATTAGTAAAAAGAATCACACTTCATTTTAAAGGATATCTATTGCAAATGGAAGGTAATTGGAATTCAAGTTTTCGTTCTCCCGCCCACCATACTTAGAATCATGACAAGTGATTGTGCATATCATTTGAGGTGCTTGGAGTTCATTTCTATCATGTTTGGTATATCGTTGCCTTTACTGCCTCTTGGAGTAGAATTACCCAGGGGAGAGAATAGAAAAAGAGATCTTTGAATTAGTTGGCTAGATTCGCTTTTCGATTTTTGCCCCGACTTAAAACTTTTTAGGATTTGGTCTTATTTTGCTATGAAGGACTTTAGCACGATTGTTTTGTGCTTTGAGAGTGCGTACTTTTTGCCACTCTCTTTATTTTTGTTTGAGGGGAGGTGCATACTTTTTGCCACCGTCCTTCCTTTGACTCTTTTGAAGCATATTTATTTGATTTTTTATGCTTCTGATTGTCCCTTCTTTTTTTTTTTTTTTTTTTTTTTTGAAGTGACCGCCTCCTTAAAGTGTTAAGTGGTTTGATTTCTTATTACGAATCCTAACTTTCCGTTCGTTTGACCTAAAAGTAAAAGTAGAATTGGTAATTCTACTCTTCAGGTAACTCCAGCAACTCTACACTTTCAGGATCTTCCACTCTTTCCAAGTTACCGTGTGTGTGTGAAAATCATCCCGTCGTGATTCTTTGTAGAGAGAGGGGTTAACTCAAACTTTTACTCATCCTTTTACCTCAATTTTTGATCAATATTCCCTAAATGAAGTGTGATAGATATGAATTTCTGTTGGAGTGTGAAAATGAAACAATTTTTCTTTTGAAAATTTGTGTGAAAATTGAAAAAATTTCACAACTTTTGTTCATTTTAAACGATTTTATTCAATATGCATTATGATTCTCCCCCCAACTTGAATGACATTGTCCTCAATGGCATAAAAATGCACAAAAATTAATGATGAGGAGAGATACAACCTGAAATGTGACGAAGCTTCTCTCTGTTCTCCAAAGTCGATTTTATGAGTTTTCTAAAAAGAAAAGAAATGAAAGAATAATCAGAATAAAAATGAGAAGATTGGGTTGCCTCCCAATAAGCGCTAAGTTTAATGTCTTCAGCCAGACGAAATTGTGTTCATTGTGGGTCACTTAGCTGCATGGATTCCAATGGACAATTTTGAAGGTTTTCAATGTAAGGTTTTAAGCGTTGCCCATTTACAGTAAATGTCTGTCCATTTTTTGGATCCATGATCTTGACCGCACCATGGTTAAAAGCTTTAATTACCAAGAATGGCCCATCCCATCTTGATTTCAATTTTCCAGGAAACAAACGCAACCTTGAGTTAAATAGCCAGACTTTTTGATTAGGGTGGAAAGATTTCCTCACAATATGTTTATCATGAAAAGCTTTAGTCTTGGCTTTATAGATTTTCGAGTTCTCATAGGCTTCATTTCTTATTTCATCTAGTTCGCTCAATTGTAAGGTTCGGTGTGAACCTGCTTTGACTAGATCAAAATTGACCTGTTTGATAGCCCAATAAGCTCTATGTTCTAATTCCACTGGGAGATGGCAGGCTTTTCCAAAGACTAGTCTGTATCGTGACATGCCAATAGGAGTTTTATAAGCAGTCCGATAGGCCCACAAAGCATCATCTAACCTTTCGGACCAATCTTTTCTATCGGACCTAACAGATTTTTGCAAGATATTCTTGATTTCTCTATTGGATATCTCTACTTGGCCACTAGTTTGGGGATGGTAAGGGGTAGCAAGCTTATGAGTAATCCCATATCTTTTGAGCAATGCTCGAAATTGAGAATGACTGAAGTGCGAACCCCCATCCCTAATAATAGCCTTTGGACATCCGAACCTAGAAAAGATATTCTTCTGTACATATTTCATCACCACCTTGTGATCATTGGTTTGGGTGGCTATTGCTTCAATCCATTTAGACACATAGTCCACTGCTACCAAGATGTATTCGCATCCAAAAGATGGTGGAAAAGGGCCCATGAAATCTATTCCCTAAACATCAAAAATTTCAACCACTAAGATTGGATTTAGAGGCATCATATCTCTTTTAGTCATATTTCCAATAGCTTGACATCTTAGGCATGTTTTGCTGAACTCATAAGCATCCTTGAAGAGTGTGGGCCAATAGAAACTGCTTTGTAAAACCTTTGCTGCGGTTTTCTTTCCGGAGAAATGACCTCCACAAGCAAGGTTATGGGAAAAGTTCAAAACACTTTGTTGTTCTTCTTCAGGCACACATCTCCGGATTATTTGATCTGGACAAATTTTGAAGAGTTCAGGGTCTTCCCAAAAATAATACTTCTCTTGAGAGAAGAATTTATCTTTTTCATTTTTTGTCCATCCTTGTGGGATTTGACCAGTCACCTTAAAATTCACAATATGTGCATACCATGGTGGTGACATGTGGGAAATGGCTAAGAGGTGTTCATCAGGGAATGAATCTCTCATTGGTTCATTATCTGAAATCATGATTCGGGAGAGATGATCAGCAACCACATTCTCGGACCCCTTTTTGTCCCGAATCTCCAAATCAAATTCTTGGAGGAGTAGGATCCACCTGATTAATCTTGGTTTGGCATCTTTCTTTGTCAACAAATATTTCAATGCCGAGTGATCAGAGTAAATAATCACTTTTGCCCCCAAAAGGTAAGATCGAAATTTCTACAGAGCAAAAACAACAGCTAACAATTCTTTTTCTGTGGTAGTATAGTTCATTTGAGCATCTACAAGTGTACGACTTGCATAATAAATCACCACCGGCTTTTTATTGATTCTTTGTCCCAGTACTGCCCCCATAGCATAATCAGAAGCATCGCACATTATCTCAAATGGCAAAGACCAATCAAGCGATTGGAGAATAGGAGCTTTGATCAGAGCCTCTTTTAAAGATTTAAATGCTTCCAAGCATTTCTCATCAATATGGAATGGGACATCTTTGGCTAAGAGAAGAGTTAATGGTCGGGCAATTTGGGAGAAATTTTGGATAAATCGGCGGTAGAAGCCGGCATGGCCCAAGAATGATCGAATTTGTTTTACCGAAGTGGGTGGAGGAAGATTGGCGATTAGGCTAACTTTAGCTTTATCCACTTCGATACCTCTTCCCGACACTATATGGCCCAAAACTATGCCCTCTTTAACCATGAAATGGCTCTTTTCCCAACTTAGAACCAAATTGGTCTCTATGCATCTTCCCAGTACATTTTTCAAATTCTCCAGACAAATTTCAAATGAATCCCCGAATATTGAAAAATCATCCATGAATACTTCAAGGAATTCTCCCACCATATCTGAAAAGATGGCCAACATGCACCTTTGGAAAGTTGCTGGTGCATTACATAGTCCAAATGGCATTCTTCGGAATGCAAATGTGCCAAATGGACATGTGAATGTGGTTTTCTCCTGATCTTCTGGATATATAGCCACTTGATTATATCCCGAATATCCATCTAAGAAACAGAAATATTTCTGACCCGCTAGCTTTTCCAAAATTTGATCAATAAATGGGAGTGGGAAATGATCTTTCTTTGTCATTGTGTTCAATTTTCTGTAATCAATACAAACTCTCCACCCTGTGGTTAGCCTAGTGGGCATTTCTTCACCTTTTTCATTTGTTACCACAGTTAAGCCAGACTTCTTTGGCACTACTTGGGTTGGGCTTACCCACTTGCTATCAGATATTGGGTATATGATACCCGCATCTAGCCATTTCACCACTTCTTTCTTAACCACTTCCATCATAATAGGATTCAATTTCCTTTGCATTTCTCTACTTGGTTTTGCATTATCTTCAAGATAAATATGATGCATGCATGTGGTTGGGCTTATTCCTTTCAAATCAGCTACTGACCACCCTATGGCTTCTTTATGAGTTCGAAGAACTTCAATGAGTTGTTCTTCTTGGGTAGGGTTAAGATCCGTAGCTATGATCACAGGTAGAGTTTCAGATGGGCCCAAAAAGACATATTTGAGGGATTCTGGCAAAGGTTTGAGCTCTAACTGAGGAGGAACCTGGAGAGATGGAGGAGTAGGTTCTAGATTGAGTTCAGGTAAAGGCTCAACCTTATTGGGCTGCCAGGTCTTTTTATTCAAATCTGATATGGCCATTAACTCTTCTTCCTCTTCAAGTTGGGCCGAAGGGAATGTTTCTACAATCTTATCAACCACATCAATTGCAAAGCAATCTTCCCCATCTTGCATATGGCCAGAAGCTTTGAAAATATTGAGAGATAATTTGTGGTCTCCAAATGAGATATCCATTAATCCAGATTTGCAGTTGATGATGGCATTTGCAGTAGCTAGAAAAGGTCGGCCCAATATGATTGGGCTATTTCTCAGATGTTGAACGGGCTCCATGTCAAGGATGACAAAATCAACTGGGAAGTAGCAAGTATCAATCCTGACAATGACATCTTCCACCATTCCTTTCGGTGTCCTAAGAGATCTATCGGCCAATTGTAGGATCACCGGAGTTGGTTTCAATTCTCCTATCCTAAATTTTTCATAAACTGAGGTGGGTAATAGGTTCACACTTGCTCCAAGGTCCAATAATGCCTTATCAAAGGTGGTTCCTTCAACAACACAAGAGATAAGTGGTGCTCCAGTGTCTTTCATCTTTTTAGGCATTTGGTTGAGCAAAATGACACTCACTTCTTCAGACAAAAAGACTTTTTTGGGATTTGCTTTAGGCTCTCTCTTTTGAGTGCAAAGTTCTTTCAAAAACTTGGCATAGGCCGGCACATGTTGGATTGCATCAACCAATGGTATGTTAATGTGGACTTGTTTAAATAAGTCCATTAACTGTTCATTTTTTGCTTGGATTTGATGCTTTCTTTGTTCTTTGCCATTCTCTAAAGCTTGTGGAAAAGGGATTTTCGGTTTATAATTCTCAGGATATTCCTCCATTTTTCCTTTTCCTTGAATGATATTGGGTTGTTCATTCTCATCTTCATCTTCATCTTCTTCTCCTTTTTCTTCTTCATTTTGTTCAAGATTGGGCTGACTAGATCCTTGATTTGGGTAAGGATCCGGCAAGACTTTACCACTTCTTAAGGCCAAAATTGCTTTCGCATTTTCTAACTGTGGGCCTCTTGGTGGATTTGAGCCTATTTGAGGTTGGGCTTGAGGGTTAGGTAGGATTGGTTGATGTTGGAAACCCGGAGCATAGTTTCGCGGGTTTGCAATGGGTTGACTTGGTAATGGGCCCACTTCCCTCCTCATGGTTGTATCAGCCATTTGACCCAATTGGGCTTCCAATTTTGAAATGGATTGTTGTTGAGAGATGACCAATTGTTGCAATTGTTGCTGTTGTTGTTGTTGATTCATGAGTAATTGTTGCAGCATATTGAATTTGTCATCATTTTGATTTGATGGCTGATGTTGTGGGATTTTATATGGAGGTTGAGAGAACATATTCTAATTGTTATTGGGCTGAAAGTAAGGGGCTTGAGCTTGTTGGCTTTTGTTGAAAGATTGATTTGGATAGTTATTCTGTTGATGGGCCCTATTCTGAAAATTTTGTGCTTGTGGATTTGGAGCTTGGGCTTGTTGAGATTTCCATGAAAAATTAGGATGATTCTTCCAACCAGGGTTGTAGGTGTTAGAATATGGATCATGATTGGGCTTTGAATAACCCTGGGCTGCTTGGACTTGTTCTTGGATGAACGGTGGCAATTGGGCTGCCGTGGGACACTCACTGACATGGTGAGTTGGGCTGGCACAAAGACTACAAGCTTCTTGGTAAGATGAAGAGGATTCAGAGTAAGGTCTTGATTGTGCATGGATATTAGATCCTTGGTTATTCGAAGCTAGGACTTGGTCTAGCTTTTGGGCCATAAGATCCATTTTGCTCATTTGTTGGGCCAGAAGGTCCACCTTATCCAACTTTTGAGACAAGGCATTGATATCCATCTTAGGTTCAAATTCTCCTCTATTTCTTATTTCATAGACTCCAGTCCGTTTGGATGTTCCCACAGATCTTTCATATGATGAAAGTGAAGCATGATTTATTGAATTTTCACTTAGCATTTCAAACAAATCATAAGCTTCTTCCTCACTTTTGCTCATGAATGCTCCTCCACAAGATGCATCTACCATTTGCCTGTATTGTGCATCTAATCCTTCATAGAATGCTTGCACAATTTGCCATCTAGACAATCCATGATGTGGACATTTTCTCAACAATTCTTTCAATCGTTCCCAAGATTCATGAATTTGTTCTCCTGGTAATTGTGAGAATCCAGTTATAGCCCTTCTCATTGTATTTGTTCTCCCGATAGGATAGAATTTTTTTAAGAATTCTTGTTGCATTTCGGGCCAAGTCTTAATGGGCTTCCCTATCGTTCCAAGCCAATATTTGGCTTTGTCCTTAAGTGAGAAAGGGAATAGGGTAAGTCGAAGGGCATCTTCCGTGAAATCTTGAATTTTCACGGTTGAGCAAATTTCAAAGAATTCATCCAAATGTTTATATGGATCTTCATTGGTATTCCCATAAAAAGATGGGAGCATTTGGATGGTGCTTGGCTTGATCTCATAATGGCTAGCATGGACATTAGGCAATTGGATACAAGATGAAGGATTATAGTCTTGAGGAATGAAGTATTCCTTCATTTGTTTAGGCATTTGTTGATTATTTCCAGCCATTTGATGTTGAAGATTGGTTTGGTGATGTAGGTATCTCTCAATTTCTTGAATGGGTTTGATAATATATGGCTTTTGAGATCTTCTACCTAGCATACACTAGACCAAGATGAGATGAGAATAGTTGTTTTTGTGATTTTTATTTTTATATTTTTTTTATGTATATGTATGCAAAGACAAACAAGTTAATAACAAATTCCTAATGACCTAAGTGTGTCCTAGACTTAAAGATGAGATTTCTCACAAAATGGCTATAATTCACTATGAATCACCCCTACAATAGATCAATCGGCCAGGTAAGAGGTGGGATAGTGGGAGGCTCCCCCTACTTTCGTAGGGACCTAATTAAATAACCACTTGTCCACTAAGGCGTTTGCCTTTGTAACCTCTAGCCTAGACACCGTTGTCCAAAGTAGAAATGAATTCAAAGCTCGGTCCAATCATAGTGTGAACCCTAGGTGCAATTGCTATTTGATTTTTATTGGGCTTGGGACAATGCAAGATGGAGTGTTTGTGGTTTGTGGGCCAAGGAAGGGTGATGAAATCCCCACCTTATCTTGTGATGAAGATGCCCTTAAATTATTTTATCAATGAGATGCACACCACAATTCAATCAAGTTTGTTTTGTGCAATAATGAAATGACAATGCATGAACATGTTATTTGCACAATATTGAAAAACTTACCTTGCCTCCCGCACTCTTCAACATGAAATAAATGGCAAAAATTTAAAACTAATGCATTCCTAAATGATGCATGTCCTAAAACATGGTGGTTTGGTTTCTAATCTTGAAATGCAAAAAAAATTTTTTAATTTTTTTTTTCTGATTTTTTTTTTTTATTTAATGAGGGCTATATCTATTTTAAGCAAACCTAAACATAAAAATATTAAAAAGATTGGAACAAACTCACCAAGTTGAGCTTTCCTTTTATCTCTTTTTTTTTTTAAAATTCCTGCAAAAAGAGAAAATGAATGTGAGTATGGATTTATACAAATGGACCCAAAATAATCAAAATTAAAATTCTAATTCCCCGGCAACGGCGCCAAAAATTGATGCGTATTTAAATGCCGTCATTAAAACACAAACAACATCAATCTTAATTTCCGAATCTCAATTAAAAATAACAAGGTAGTGCATGGTTGAGACCGGGTCGATCCACAAGGAAATAGACTTTTGATTTTGAAAATCTTGAGTTTTTAGTGGAAACAATGTGAGCAAGTGTGACTTTGAGATGCAAATCTTGTGAAGATGATCAATTAATTGCCGAAATTTACTCACACTCCTAAAACACTAAATCGCCTAAGTTTTATTAAGACAACACTAACAATACTCAACTAATGATCTATATGTAAATCTAACTAAATGATTGAATAATAGACAAAATAAATATATTATCCTAAGAAGATAGATATTTCTAGAAGACTAAATTACCAAGCTACTGCATAAAAGAAAACTGATACAACATTATTTAAAGAGAAATTACAATGTGAGTTTTCAAGGCTAATTGAACTAAGCCTATTAACATAAAATGAACAAGCTAGAAATTCAACAGCAGTGAGAACCGCAGCAGAAGGGCTGCTGGCCAAGAGGCGCCTGGTGCAGATGGCGCGGGCACACTGGTCCAAGCCGGATTCGTGGCAGCAAGTGGAGGCGTCGGCGCTTTGGACCGACTGCAGGGATACGCGGTGCACTGCACCGAAGCGCGGGTTCGTGCAGCAGGCTCGGCAGGGCGGCGCGAGGTGAGAAGCGCAGCAGCCGAGGCAGGGCGCTGCAGGCGAGGCTGGCGGCGCGAGCGGAAGACTGGCATGGGCGACGATGTCGTCCCGCGCGAGTCATGCGGTGCTGCCGCGTGGCGCTGATGGGGCCTGCAGCGTGGCAGGCGAGGCGGACGAGGGCTCAGCAGGCGAGGCAGGCACGGGCGACGAGGCCAGCTTGCGCGAACAGCGGCGTGATGCCGCGTGGGCCTGGCGGGCGGCGACGACCTGTGCGTGGGCGTGCCCGAGCGCGACGCGTGGCTGCTGGGGGCGGCCGAGCGGGAGTGCCTGCTCTGTGCAGGCACGGGCGACGAGGGGGTGCTGGCACGAACCTGCTCTGCCCGCCGCGTGTCCTCGCGGGGCCCGGTGCGACAGGCGGCGAGAGAGAGAGAGAGAGACAGAGAGAAAAAGGTAAAGGGGAGAGAGAAAACACAGAGAGAGGAAAAGTCTGTGGGAGAGAAAGGAAAAGCCGAGAGAGAAAGAGAGATGTAGGGGGTGGAGAGAGAGTGCTGGAAAAAATAAAAATAAAAAAAACAATCTTTTTTAAAAACTGTGAGAGGGAGAAAGATGGCGCAGGGGGAAGGGAGCTTGAAAAGAAAAAAAATGAAAAATGTGAAAGAGGGAGATGAACAAAGAAGAGAGGAAAATAAGGGGGAAAGAAGAGGGAGAGGGGTGCGTAGAGGGAGAGAGAGCAGTGGGAGTGAGAGAGAAAAAACTATGGGAGAGAGAGGGATTAAAAATTTCTGGAAAATTCCGTTCTCTCACCTTGACCTCCTCCCTTAGTTTTATAGAAAAGAGGGGGGGGGGGTTTGAATTTCAAAAAGATTTTAAAATCCTCTCATTAAGTTCCCTTTAATTTAGGAGATCATCTTTAAAACATTTAATTAATATTTTTGAATTTCGAATTTCTAAAATGGATCCTCCTTTCTTTGAATTTCAGAATTCCCTCCTTCTTTCTCTCTTAGTTGGCATGTGGGCCCCAGTCGAAGCTAAAATACGAAAATAAAATGATGTTTTTGCCAGGATTTGAACTCTGGTCATTTCCTTGAAGTTCAGGTGGTCCAACCACTATGCCATCTGCTTGTTTATGTCCTGTTTCACATAAAATAACAGTTAAGTTCTCATAGCCATAAATCATTCAACTGCGTATTAAATAATTGCTGAGGAAATGAAGTTGCTACCCTTATTCCATCCATGGAGTGATGAAATTTTAAAATTCAGATTCTGAATGCGCAAATGGTTTATCTATCATTCCATGTGATTTTGTCCGTTAAATTGATAGCAAATTATGTAAATTTCATCTGTTATTTATGTAAAATTGTGGCCTTATCAGCTATCGAAGAAAAATCCTGGGCGAACCGTCTGTGATACCTTGCTAACCCCAGGAAGCTCCTGATCTTAGTTACTGTTGTCGGTCTACTCCAATCCATCACTACCTCAATCTTGGCTGCATCATCTGCAATGCCATCTCCAGAAATGACATGCCCTAGGAAGTGCACCTTATCTAGCCAGAATTCACACTTGCTAAACTTGGCATAGAGTTGGTGCTCTCTCAGAACCTATAACACCACCTGAAGATGAGTGGCATGCTCTTCCTTAGAAGTAGAATATACCAAAATATCATTTACAAATACCACCACAAACTGATCCAGGTAGGCTCTGAAGACCCGGTTCATCAAATCCATAAAAGCCGCCGGAGCATTGGTCAAGCCAAAAGGCATAACAAAAAAACTCATAATGTCCGTACCGAGTCCTAAAAGCCGTCTTACTCACATCAAGCTCACGGATCCTCATATGGTAGTACGCTGATCTCAAGTCAATCTTCGAAAACAGCTTCGCAGACTGCAACTGATCCATCAGATCATCGATCCTCAAAAGTGGGTACTTGTTCTTTATTGTTACCTGTTTCAGCTGTCTATAATCAATGCATAGCCTCGAGAACCATCCTTCTTCCTAACAAATAGAACTGTACACGGAGAAGTACTGGGACAGATAAAACCTCCAGCAGTTCCTGCAACTGCGTTTTAAACTCAGCGAGTTCAGCCAGAGCCATCCGATACGGGGCCTTAGACAAGGGCGCCGTACCTGGTGCAAGCTCAATAGTGAACTCAACCTCCCGCTGAGGAGGAAGGCTAGGCAACTCCTCAGGAAATACATCAACAAAGTCACAAACTACAGGCACTTCCCAAGGACTAGAACCACTACCAACACCAACTGTAACAACAGAGGCAAGGAAAGCCTCACAGCCACCAACAAGCAACCTCCGAGCCTTAAAAGCATAAATAAGATTACCATGAGAAAAGAGCCTAATACCTTGGAAGTAGAAGGTCGGGATGCCCGGAATAGCGAAACGCACCCTCTTCCTCTGGCAGTCCACCTTGGTATAATAAGCCTCCAACCAATCCATGCCCAAGATGACATCAAACTCGCGAATGGCAAGCACAACTAATTAGGAAGGTAACTGATGACCCTCAATGGTCAAGGGAACCTCACTCAAGCAGTTATAAGTCAACATGAAATCCCCAGAAGGAACCTCAACCATCAGTCCATCAGATAACTCATCAATGGGTGCAAAAAGAATATCTACGAACTGCTCAAAAATAAAAGAATGCGAAGCACCTGAATCAATGAACACATGTGCAGAGTTCCCAAGGACAGAAAGCGTACCTTCCACCAAGTTGGACACATGAGCCTCCTTCCTGGTGATAGCTAAAACTCTCCCATAGGTCCTCGACTTCTTCTAATCACCTGGTCCCTGCCCCTGACCTTGCCCCTGCGGGAAATACCTCGCCAAATGGCCCTGCTGGCTGCAAGTGTAACACTTCCCAAAAAATGCAAGACACTGAGTCCCACCGTGAGTACCACCACAATGACAACAAGCTGCCAGAAGCCTCTGAGTTGTCTCCTGCTGAGCACTGGATTCCGACCGACTCTGCTGGCTCTGCCTAGGTCTGCTACTACCGCTACTGCCACTGCTACCGCCACCGCCTCGAAAGAACCTCCTGAACGTGTAGCCGAGTGAAGACGATCCTGATCCGGATGAAGGTGCTATTGCTGCTGCTGTCTTTCCCTTGCCATAAGCTGGCCCTTGAGTAGTCAGTCCCCTCTCCCGAGCCAACTGATCATGCTATGCCTCTTACTGCCGCGGCACACTTAACCGCCGATGCCAAGTCCGTACAACAGTGGGACATCACAAAACTCCTCAAATTGGACCTTAGTCCATCCACAAACCTCTCAGTTCGACGCTCTTTGTCTCCTGAAATAAAGAGCACAAACCTCCCAAGAGAAACAAACTTCATCTGGAACTCAAGCACAATCATGCTTCCTTGGGTCAACTCCATAAATTCCCTCTCCTTGGCCTTCTGAACATGCCTAGGGAAGTACTGCTCATTGAATTCCTTCACAAATGTCTCCCATGGAATCTCCCTGAGATTCCTATCCGCATATGACAAACTCTTCAAAGTGGTCCACCAGTCGTAGGCATCATCCTTCAACATGAAGGTAGCCAACGGAGTCCTCTCAACTGCCGCACAATCCATAGTATCAAAAGTCTTCTCCAACTCCCTCAGCCAATGACCGGCCTCATCAGGGTTGGGACGACTGGTAAAATGAGGCGGCTTCAGCTTTAGGAATCTCTCTAGAGCAGCTGAAGGTCCTCCCCGAGTACTAGAACTCTCACTAGGGTCTCGAGTCTGATATCTAGTCATCGTGTCCATTATAACCTCCATGAAATGCTCCATATTCGGCCTATCGGACTCAGATCCACTAGGAACATCACCCCGTTCCCTAATAACTGGCACTCTCTTCCAAGGAGCCATCTAATCGCCTACACTCTTCTCACTACACCTGCCTGGAACCCTCACCTGAAAACCGCAGGGGGTGAGTCTCATAGAAATAGACTCAGTAGAGATCCTTCAATCCCCACCACCCACTCACACACCCACAAGTGAAATACACAAATATAGGCAGTTTAACTAAAAAAAGCAGTAAACACAATACCCAGATTTCGATATAAAATACATGCATTTATAACAGCAACATGCACGATTCTAAAACCACCCTACCACGGAGTCCACAACTAGCATCTCGGATAAACACACAAGTCACACGGTCGAACGCGGAAAACACCGACCCGCTGAGACCAAACAGCAACCCCTCGGATAGCGCACTGGCTACTCCGGTCTGACCTGGCTCAAGGTGGTTCTACTTCCCACAGCACGAGTGACACTCCGAATGTACCACTCCTACGCCATGTCACTCCCACACCGACACAGGGTGCCTAAGCGCTAACAACTATCACTGTAACGACCCGCCATCCTATGACCGGAGACCCGGTCACTAAATGGATGTCGGCCCATTAACTGTAGGTTCACACCCGGATCTTATACACACATCTGGAGGAGTAAGCGTTAAACAAGATTAAATATAACATTCACACAGACTACAAGGGTACAGTGCGCAGGAAGTAAAATAATAATGTCCGTATACAGTCCAACAATAATTACATGTCCAAATACTAAATTAAGTACAGGCAGAAATAAAGTACAACAACATCGGGGCATACCCCGGGAACTGAGATAGCTACTGGTCCGTACACCAAGGAGAGCACCACGCGCCGCCACACGCCACAAGGTCTACACCTAAAAACGCAGGGAGTGAGCCACACCAAAATTGGGCTCAGTAGGGATCATCCGATCCCTCGCCTCCCACACACACACCCACAAGTGCAGCAACAATGATACAGGTAATAAGGCAAGTAAAGCTATAACACACTACTCCTAAAATCTCGATATGAATCATGTGCATTCGAAATGTAACATGCATATCTCTGAAATTATTCTATCAAGGAGCCTACAACTCACGTCTCGGCAAAACACGCCAACCACGCCTCCGAAAGTGGGAAACACCAACCACACAGCCGTAAGTGGGAAACACCGTCCACGCAAGAACAAGTAGGAAACACCGACCCGCTGAGACCAAATAGTAACCCCTCGGATAGCGCGCTAGCTACTCCGGCCCAACTGGCTCAGGTGGTTACTCCTTCCCTCAGCATGAGTGACTCTCCGAATGTACCACTCCGACACCGGTACTAGCTGACTCCGGGGTTCACCAGGTGACCCTCTCTCACTAGGCGTCACCCCGCCCACGCCCCCACCGGCGCTGTGCTCACGCCCCCACCAGCACAGGGTGATAAAGCGCTACAATGTCACTCCAGGTCCACAGTAACTCAAAACACCAAAACCCGGCACAGTACGATCCGGTCACGTGAAAAGCCCGCGATCGCACTACACACAACGCAGTGCCATCCGATCATAAAGAAACCAAGTATACTAGAGCATGCACTAACCAACTATCTAGCAGTATGTACATTTTACTAGCATGAATTAGTGTTGTTCTGTCTTGAATCGCGTCGCCCAAGGCCGACGCCATTCAAGTTCCCTAAACTGGTTCATAAAACAGAGGCCACGGGAATCTGGCCTAAAAGACGTCGACACCAGCGGTCGCCTTTTGAAAGGCGTCGACATCCTCCGACGCCATTCAGCTGATAAATCCAAAATTTCAAGAAAACATTACCCAGGGGATTTCTGCCTTAAAAGGCGTCATGGTTACCCGACGCCATTCAAATCGCGTCGTCCACCTATGACGTCTTTTAGTCCCAGAATCCCGAGTTGATGGACCCTCAGTCGGGGTGATTTCCTGCCTAAATGGTGTCATGATGGCCCGACGTCCTTTTTAAAGGCGTCGTCCATCCATGACGTCATTTAGCGCCAGAACCCCTAACTCGTGAAACCTCGAACGGGGAGGTTTCTGCCCTAAAACGCGTCGTACTGCCCTGACGTCCTTTTGAAAGGCGTCGACCAGGCACGACGCCGTTTAGCGCCAGAAACCTGGTTCCCTGGTTCGAACCGAGGGTTCCTCCCTTAATCCCCAAATGCCCCGAAAAGCCCCAAAACGGAAAGGGGGAGGAAGATAAATTGATTCACCACAAACATACTACGAAACCCCATTCACGAACGCGGCCATATCCACGAGAACACCCCCTAGACATGCTTAATCTAGCCCAAAACACATCACGTAATGCTTAAGAAAACATGAGCAACGCATACAAGGTTCGTCCCCCTACCAGATACTTGAACTCCTCCTGGCTCTGTGTCGCCCAACCGCCGCACCGCAGACCGCCGCCGGTACCCCGAGAACGTCGCCACTCTGCCGGCACGTCGGCCGCCGTCCGGAGAACGGAACGCCGCGAAGGAAGTGGTGGTGGCAGAGGTGAGAAGTAGGGAGACGTTGGAGTGGTGGAAGAGGAAGAAGAGGAAGGGAAAGGGGGAGACCGGGATAGGAGGAGGCGGAGAGGGAGAGGAGAGAGAGTGAAGGGGTGAGAAATGAGGGAAAGAAAGGAGGGCTCGCGGGGTCAACCAGGAACTCCCTAAAACGCGTCGAGCGAGAAGGACGCCTATCAGATGACAGGACGGGCCGTACTGACATCTGTCTCGAACGCGTCGACCACCACGGACGCCTTTCAGCTGACATGTCAGGCACCGTACACTGACATCGCAGGGTGGCAGTCTGAATCGCGTCGACCATCATGGACGCCGTTCAGACGATGAGACAGGGGCCGTACTCTCGCGGCCCGAAACCCGCTCACGTGGCACAATCAGCAAATCGTCTAAATGGCGTCCACCTATCAAGATGCCGTTTGAAACGCGTCGTGATGTGTAGACGTCATTCAGGAGGAATTCTCAAGACCCTTCAGGGTCCAAACCAGGGGATCCGGCCCGAAACCAACCCGAAAACTGAACCCGAAGCCTCAGTCCTTACATTCTCCCCCCCTTAAAAGAATTTCGTCCCCGAAATTGCCTGCTACAAGTAACGAGGGCGAAAATGCCTCCACTGCCAACTCGCATGGGAACTTACCAAAAAAAAGGGGGGTAGGGAACTGCTTCCCAGCAACTCAATCACGTGCCCCCAGGTCACCTTGCTCCCAGAGCGATGCTGTCAAAATACTCAGTCCACAGATGCAACCTTGTTGCGAAGGACCTGTGACTAGTGATTCTCAAAACGCACTAGACACTCTGGAAAGGACAAGTCCTCAGCGACCTCAAGTCCTGAAAGTTCTAACACCTGGGGCGGATCCAGAACACTCCTCTGCAACGAAACACGAAACGCATCGTGCACTCCCGCAAGATTGAACGGCAAGGCTGGCTGGTAATTTTTCCCAATTCGAGCAAGAACGGGAAGAGGCCCAGCACGGCACGGACCCAGCTTACCTTGCTTCTCAAATCCCCTCACACCCATGGAGGGCGAGACTTGGAAAAACACGAAGTCCCCAACTTCAAACTCAATCGGTCTCTTACCGATGATAGCATAACTCTGGCAACCTAAGCACCCTGCTATACCAACCCTGATCCTGCTAACTGCCTCTGGCCATTCTCAGACTAGATCACAAAGGATCGACACCACCATCTAAACAATGCCTCAAAAGGCGCCATGCCAATGCCAGAGTGGTAACTGCTATGGTACACAAAATCCCAATGTGAACCAATACTGCTCTCAAGAACCTCCTCAGTCTAGGCAACATGCCACGAGCCAAAAACCTCCAAAATCCAAATGGCCCTCTCAGACCGCCCATCAACCTCGGGATGATAGGCCGGGCTGAAGGCTAACCGCGTACTCAAAGTCTTCCAAAGACTCTTCCCACAATTAAGAAGTAAATCTCAAAGCCCGATCCGACATGATGGATAAGGGCACATCGAGCAGAAAGAGATGATCCGACTCATAAACAACTCAGTCAACTTACCAATTGACCAGTCCTTCCTGATAGCCAGGAAGTGTACTGACGTAGTCAGTTGTTCAATGGTAATCCAGATCACGCTCCCTCCACCAGGGGATAAAACAATCCTAACACACGCCTCAAGTCGCAAGCTCCCATCTCCACACCGGGATCAGCAAGGACTGCAACCACGCTACCGCTGCACCACTCTGATATTCCACCCTAACTTGCCGACAATTCAAGCATTCAATTTACAAAATCACCCCTGTCCTTCTTCTTACTAGACCACCTCAACAATGATACGCCTTACTCGATCCGAGAAGCATCATTTATCTAGAACAGTGCGCCTCCAAAAGGGACACCTACGCACGTCCTTCTCGGTCAAATCACAAAGTCTACCAATAACATGACTGTACTACTGCCCCACAATTCCACCTCTGAACTCTGGAGAATCTGCGGTAACTCTGCATCTGTCCTCTAAGTCTTAATTACGGTATGGTACATTGCTGGCCAACCTGGCTCCATCAGCCTCACGTGGAATCCGAAAGGGAGATTCCACAGTTGCTCAAATAAACCCCATATAAACAATGCCTCTAGATCCATGGTGCAAACACCACAGCTGCCAACTCTAAGTCAAAGATGGATAGTTCTCCTCAAGCTTCTTCAACTGCCTAAAGGCCACAATCTTACCAAGTTGCATCAGAACGCAACTAAACCTCGATGTGATGTAACTGAATACCCCACAAATCCACCGGAACTTGATAAAAGTATCAACACTGGAGTCCTAGTGAGGCAAGTCTTCAACTTAATGAACTCCGCTCACACTCCTTGGTCCACACGAGACGAACTCCTCTACGAGTCATCCTCAACTAGGGGGGGGGTTGCTATCGAAGAAAACTCCTGGACCAACCATCGGTAAAATCCTGCTAATGCCCTCCACGATCACACTCTTACACGGGGCTCCCCACACACAATCCATCAATCATAACAATACTAAAACTAATTACGTGCCATGATTCCACCAAAATTGATAGACCAACATCATTATATAATGGCCTTACAAAGTACACATTACAATACCAAATCACCACCACGACCCAAAATACATAACGGGTGCCAAAAGAGTTCACAACCACTACCTCATAAGACAAGATAAGAGTGTTCATCCATCCCCGCACCTCGGATCTCCACAAAAAAGGCACACAACACTACATAAGGTACCGGGCTCCTACTGACCACTCGGCCCCTGACTCGTCTTATTCTTCTGGGGACAGTTTCTCGCGAGATGTCCCCTCCTGCCACAGCCAAAACAGCTACCAGCGACCAATGGACACACCCGGTTGCCGTGATACCTACCACAACGGGGACAATACTCTGCCGCATCATGACTCTTTCCTTGTTGCCTGCTAGCCTCAGTCTGCATCTGTTGGGCCGAACCGTCCTCATCTTCAACACGTGACGTCCCTTGGGACCCGAACTCAAAGGAACTCGAACCGCCTGACGAAGGGACCGTTGATTTGCTCTTGCCTTGCTGCTTCCCTCGTACCGATCGCTCCAAGTCTTTCGCCATTTGCTGAAATTGAGTCTCCACCGCTGCCGCGCATCGAACAGCTGACGCCAGGTCTCTACAACCCTGAGGTGCCACCATTGTCCTTAGATCATATCGGAGTCCATCTACAAATCTCTCTGTTCTATATCTCTCCTGCTCATATAAGTGCGGAACGAATCTTCCAAGAGCCACAAACTTCGCATGATAATCTAGAACTAACATGTCATTTTGCACCAACTCCATAAATTCTCTTTCCTTGGTCTCCTGGACGTGCCTCGGAAAGTACTGTCCACTAAACTCTCTCACAAATGCCTCCCAAGGGATCTCTCTCAAAGATCTATTTGCAAACATCCTTGTCTTGATGGTAACCCACCATTCATATGCATTATCCTTCAACAAATAGGTTGCCAACAAGGTCTTCTCATTCTCAGCACATTCAAGAACGTCAAACGCCTTTTCCACTTCCTTAATCCAACGAGCTGCCTGGTCTGGGACTGGTCGACCTGCGAAAGAAGGGGTCTCCAACCTCAAAAACCGCTCTAATACCGTGAACTGGTCACCTTGGGAATTGGATCCCTCACTACCGTCTCCCTGCTGGTATCTACCCATAGCTCCAATCATAGCCTCCATGAAACGATCCACATTATGCCCTTCTGCCCCTGAACTACCATCGTCTGATCTCGTACCACGAGCCAATGAAACTCTCTTCCTCGGCGCCATCACTACCTCACGAACGCGAAAATCAACACAAACCCGTCAAAACCTATCACTCTACACTAGCAGCCATCGCCTGTACAGACTCGTACTTATTGTTGGACTACGATATCTAACCCAGTTTACCACTTACTCGACCAGACTATGCTCTGATACCAACTGTAACGACCCGCCATCCTATGACCGGAGACCCGGTCACTAAATGGATGTCGGCCCATTAACTGTAGGTTCACACCCGGATCTTATACACACATCTGGAGGAGTAAGCGTTAAACAAGATTAAATATAACATTCACACGGACTACAAGGGTACAGTACGCATGAAGTAAAATAATAATGTCCGTATACAGTCCAACAATAATTACATGTCCAAATACTAAATTAAGTACAGGCAGAAATAAAGTACAACAACATCGGGGCATACCCCAGGAACTGAGATAGCTGCTGGTCCGTACACCAAGGAGAGCACCACGCGCCGCCACACGCCACAAGGTCTACACCTGAAAACGCAGTGAGTGAGCCACACCAAAATTGGGCTCAGTAGGGATCATCCGATCCCTCGCCTCCCACACACACACCCATAAGTGCAGCAACAATGATACAGGTAATAAGGCAAGTAAAGCTATAACACACTACTCCTAAAATCTCGATATGAATCATGTGCATTCGAAATGTAACATGCATATCTCTGAAATTATTCTATCAAGGAGCCTACAACTCACGTCTCGGCAAAACACGCCAACCACGCCTCCGAAAGTGGGAAACACCAACCACACAGCCGTAAGTGGGAAACACCGTCCACGCAAGCACAAGTAGGAAACACCGACCCGCTGAGACCAAACAGTAACCCCTCGGATAGCGCGCTAGCTACTCCGGCCCAACTGGCTCAGGTGGTTACTCCTTCCCTCAGCATGAGTGACTCTCCGAATGTACCACTCCGACACCGGTACTAGCTGACCCCGGGGTTCACCAGGTGACCCTCTCTCACTAGGCGTCACCCCGCCCACGCCCCCACCGGCGCTGTGCTCACGCCCCCACCAGCACAGGGTGATAAAGCGCTACAATGTCACTCCAGGTCCACAGTAACTCAAAACACCAAAACCCGGCACAGTACGATCGGTCACGTGAAAAGCCCGCGATCGCACTACACACAACGCAGTGCCATCCGATCATAAAGAAACCAAGTATACTAGAGCATGCACTAACCAACTATCTAGCAGTATGTACATTTTACTGGCATGAATTAGTGTTGTTCTGTCTTGAATCGCGTCGCCCAAGGCCGACGCCATTCAAGTTCCCTAAACTGGTTCATAAAACAGAGGCCACGGGAATCTGGCCTAAAAGACGTCGACACCAGCGGTCGCCTTTTGAAAGGCGTCGACATCCTCCGACGCCATTCAGCTGATAAATCCAGAATTTCAGGAAAACATTACCCAGGAGATTTCTGCCTTAAAAGGCGTCATGGTTACCCGACGCCATTCAAATCGCGTCGTCCACCCATAACGTCTTTTAGTCCCAGAATCCCGAGTTGACGGACCCTCAGTCGGGGTGATTTCCTGCCTAAATGGCGTCATGATGGCCCGACGTCCTTTTGAAAGGCGTCGTCCATCCATGACGTCATTTAGCGCCAGAACCCCTAACTCGTGAAACCTCGAACGGGGAGGTTTCTGCCCTAAAACGCGTCGTACTGCCCTGACGTCCTTTTGAAAGGCGTCGACCAGGCACGACGCCGTTTAGCGCCAGAAACCTGGTTCCCTGGTTCGAACCGAGGGTTCTTCCCTTAATCCCCAAATGCCCCGAAAAGCCCCAAAACGGAAAGGGGGAGGAAGAGAAATTGATTCACCACAAACATACTACGAAACCCCATTCACGAACGCGGCCATATCCACGAGAACACCCCCTAGACATGCTTAATCTAGCCCAAAACACATCACGTAATGCTTAAGAAAACACGAGCAACGCATACAAGGTTCGTCCCCCTACCGGATACTTGAACTCCTCCTGGCTCCGTGTCGCCCAACCGCCGCACCGCAGACCACCGCCGGTACCCCGAGAACGTCGCCACTCTGCCGGCACGTCGGCCGCCGTCCGGAGAATGGAACGCCGCGAAGGAAGTGGTGGTGGCAGAGGTGAGAAGTAGGGAGATGTTGGAGTGGTGGAAGAGGAAGAAGAGGAAGGGAAAGGGGGAGACTGGGATCGGAGGAGGCGGAGAGGGAGAGGAGAGAGAGTGAAGGGGTGAGAAATGAGGGAAAGAAAGGAGGGCTCGCGGGGTCAACCAGGAACTCCCTAAAACGCGTCGAGCGAGAAGGACGCCTATCAGATGACAGGACGGGCCGTACTGACATCTGTCTCGAACGCGTCGACCACCACGGACGCCTTTCAGCTGACATGTCAGGCACCGTACACTGACATCGCAGGGTGGCAGTTTGAATCGCGTCGACCATCATGGACGCCGTTCAGACGATGAGATAGGGGCCGTACTCTCGCGGCCCGAAACCCGCCCACGTGGCACAATCAGCAAATCGTCTAAATGGCGTCCACCTATCAAGACGCCGTTTGAAACGCGTCGTGATGTGTAGACGTCATTCAGGAGGAATTCTCAAGACCCTTCAGGGTCCAAACCAGGGGATCCGGCCCGAAACCAACCCGAAAACTGAACCCGAAGCCTCAGTCCTTACAATCACTCTAGGCCCACGATCGCACAAAACGCAACACGGTGCGATCCGATCGTGTAGAAATCATCGTCCTCGAGTATATTTTTGAACATGCATTTATCCAAGGTATCTAACAATATAAACACATGTTAATTGCATGCTTTAATGAGATTATGTCTTGAATCGCATCGCCCATGGCCGACGTCATTCAAGACCTCTAAACTTGTTCATATGAAAACTATCCTCGGAAGTTGGCCTAAAATGCGTCGTGTACAGAGGTTGCCGTTGGAATGGCGTCGCTATCCCTGGACGCTATTCAATCCAGAGACAAACTCTGTCATCTGGAATAAATCGCGTCGTGGGCGGAAGCCGCTTTTTAAATGGCATCGCTGTCCCCAGATGCCATTTAACCCTCACAGATAGGTTCTCCCTCCGCCTCCCCCCAGTTCACAAGGTGGAATTTTCTCCCTCAAATGGCACAAAAACGTCATAAAATAGAGGAGTTGGAGGAGAACCCAAATACCCAATAAAAGCCCACCAATCCTAATTTTGTGATATAAGCATTTTCACCCCGAAAATCCCCTAAACATGCCTGAAAGCGGGAAAACATAGTTCTAAACAAAACATTGTGAGGATCGTCACCTTACCGGTTACTCGAACTCCTCCGAGCTCCAAGCCGCCGGACAGCCATGCCACGAGCCGCCGCCAGTACCGCCGTAGATGCCGTTACTCCACCGGAACGTAGGCCGCCGTCCGGAGAGAAATGTGCCTCGGAGGAAATGGTGGTGGTTGTGGTGGAAGTTAGGGGGTGGATGGAGTGGAGGGAGAGGAGGAATGGGGAGAGGAAAGGAACGAGAAGGGGAGGGGGCACCGGACGGATCGGAGGGGAGAGGGAGGAGAGAGAGAGATGAATGGTGTAAGGATTGAGGATTCGGGTTCAGTTTTTGTGTCAGTTTCAGGCCGGATCCGTTGGTTTGGGCCCTGATGGATTTGGGAGTGCTTTCTAAATGACGTCTAGGGGCACGTCACGTTCCAAACGGCGTCTTGCTGAGTGGATGCCATTTACTTGATTTGCTATTGTGCCACGTGGGCGGGCTTCGGGCCCCGAGAGTACGGTGCCGGTCTTGTCGTCTGAACGGCGTCTTTGATGGGCGACGCGTTTTAGAGTCTCTGTCAGAGTACGGTGTCCTGTCATCTGATAGGCGTCTGTCTCGCACGACGCGTTTTACCCTGTTTCAGATTGACCCAACGAGTCATTCCTCCTTTCTCTCATTTTCTCCTCCTCAGTCTCTCTCTTCACTCTCTCCGCCCCCTCCGATCCGTCCTTTCCTTTCCCTTCCCTTTCTTCCTCTTCCACCACTCCAACACCTCTCTACCTCTCACCACTACCACTACCACTTCCTTCGCGGCGCTTCATTCTCCGTGCGGCGGCCGACGTCCCGGCGGAGTGACGATGTCCTCGGAGGTATCGGCGGCGGTCTGCGGTGCGGCGGTTCGGCGGCACGGAGCCAGGATTTCTGTGTGATCGGGATCGCATCGTATGTGCTTATAGTTATACGATTGTGGAGCTGGAACAATTGTGGTTTACGTTTGTCATCTTGTGCCGAAGTGGGAGGGCCTTGGTGTTTGTGTGGCAGTGTTGCCGTACCGGTGTGGGAGGGGTACATGTTGTGTTTCACCTGTGGCTGGGGGAAGCAGAACCACCTAGAGCCAGTTTGGCCAGAGTAGTTAACGTGCTATCGGAGGAGTTACTGTTTGGTCTCAGCAGGTTAGTGCTTTCCTAGTTTGTCGTGGTAGCTTCCAGCGCGTTTCTTGCTGTGGAGTTGGGTGTGGTGCTATTGGAGTTTTACCCTTTCGCCACTGGGCCTGATGTAACCTGTGATATCAAGGTTACGAGTGGGACTCTTCGCCCTTTGGCCTGATGCGACCCGGGAGGTTAGGGTCGTAGGTAGTCCCTATAGCTTTGGCTTGACGGGGGTTTCGCCGGTCCCCAGGGCCCTTTTGAAGCGCCGAGGCCTGGCGTTGAGGGAAGTCCGGTCGATAGGACAGTAGTCTAGGCTACTTGTGTGCTGACGTAGCTGGGCGGTGGTGGTTCACTGGTCCCAGTTAGTCCTAGTTTGACTCACTGCCTCACCCTACGGTGCCCGGAACACCGTAGGGGTGGATAGGCGTGAGCGTTGGTGGTGTTGTGAGGCGACGTTTGTACGTAGTCGATAGTGTGGTTTGATCATTTAGCCGGATCCTTGGTTATGAATTATGGTATTGAGTTGGGCTACTTGAGTTGCTTAGAACTGTGCTTGTCGCATTACTTATGCGTATGTTCCATATTGAGTTTTGGGAGCTGTGTTTTCTGCTTTACTTAATTGCCTTCATATTGTATTATTATGCTTGTGGGTGTGTGTGGGGGAGGCGGGGATCGGATGATCCCTACTGAGCCCAATTCTGGTGTGGCTCACTCCCTGCGGTTTCAGGTGCGGAATTCTTGGCGAGTGGCGGCGTGTGGTGTTCTCCTTGGTGTACGGACCAGCAGCTATCTCAGTTCCGGGGTATGCCCCGATGTTCTTGTACTTTGCTTCTGCCTGTGCTTATTTAATTCTTTGGACCATGTAATTATTGTTGGATTGTGTACGGACATTATTAATTTCCTTTTTGCACACTTGTATTTTCCTTGAAGTCCGTGTGATTGTTATATTTAGCCCTGTTTAACGCTTACTCCTCCAAACATGTTGTATGAGATCCGGGTGTGAACCCGTAGATAATGATCCGATACCCATTTTGTAATCGGGTTTCCGATTATAGGGTGGCGGGTCATTACAGATGGTATCAGAGCTCAGTCTGGTCGAGTATGTGGTAAACTAGGTTAGATATCATAGTCCAACAATAAGTACGAGTCTGTACAGGTGATGGCTGCTGGTGTAGATTGATAGGTTTTGACGTGCTTGTTTCGATTTTTGTGTTCGTAGGGTAGTGATGGCGCCGAAGAGGAGAGTTCCGTTGGCTCGTGGTACGGGAGCGAACGATGGTAGTTCGGGGGTAGAGGGGCGTAATGTGGATCGTTTCATGGAAGCTATGATTGGGGCAATGTCTAGATACCAACAGGGAGATGGTGGTGAGGGATCCAATTCCCGAGGTGGTCAGTCCACGGCGATGGAGTGGTTCTTGAAGTTGAAGACCCCTTCTTTCACGGGTCAACCAGTTCCAGATGAGGTAGCTCATTAGATTAAGGAAGTGGAGAAGGCATTTGATGTTCTTGAATATGCTGAGAATGACAAGACCTTGTTGGCAACCTACTTGTTGAAAGACGATGCTTATGATTGGTGGGTTACCGTCAAGAGAATGATGTTTGCAGATAGGTCTTTGAGAGAGATCCCTTCGGAGGTATTTGTGAGAGAGTTCAGTGGACAGTACTTTTCGAGGCACGTTCGGAAGGCCAAGGAAAGGGAGTTTATGGAATTGGTGCAGAATGATATGTCAGTTCTGGAATATCAGATGAAGTTTGTGGCTCTTGGAAGATTTGTTCCACACATATCTGAGTATGAGGAACGTCGAACATACAGATTTGTGGATGTACTCCAGTATGATCTGAGGGCAATGGTGGCATCTCATTGTTGTAGAGATCTTGCATCGGCGGTTCGGTGTGCAGCAGCGGTGGAGACTCAGTTCCAACAAATGGCGAAAGAGTTGGAACGATCAGCACGAGGGAAGCGACAAGGCAAGAACAAATCAGCGGTCTTTTCGACAGACGGTTCGAGTTCCTTTGAGTTCGGGTTCCAAGAGATGCTTTGTGACGAGGATGAAGACGGTTCGGTTCAGCAGATGCAGACTGTGGCTAGCAGACAGCAGGAAGCGAGACAGGATGCGGCGGATTATTGTCCCCGTTGTGGTAGGCATCATGGCAATCGGATGTGTCCATTGGGCACTGGTAGCTGTTTTGGCTGTGGTAGGAAGGGACATCTTGTGAGGAACTGTCCCCAGAAGAATAAGACAGGTCAGGAGCCGAGTGGTCAGTAGAAGCCCGGGACCTAGAGTGGTGTTGTATGTTCTTTTAGTAGAGGTCCAAGGTGCTGGGCTAGATGAGCACTGTTATCTTGTCTTATTAGGTAATAGTTGTGAACTCTTATGACACTTTTTATGTATTTTGGACATGATGGAGAATCAGTTTTGTAATATGTGCCTTGCAAGGTTAATGTATGGTTATTTCAGTCTATCTGTGTTGGCAGAATCGTGGAGTATAGTTAACTTAGTGTTGATTGGATTGACCGGTTGTACGGAGCCCCGTGTAAGAGTGTGATCAGTGAGGATGATTGATGTGATCTGTGTTACCGGTGTGGAATTGTTGTCGGTGGTTATCGTTTGAGCGGTTGCAATTTCGAGGACGAAATTCTTTTTAAGGGGGAGAGTATGTATAAGGACTGAGGCTTTCGGATCCGGTTTTCGAGGTTGGACCCTGTAGTTCAGGCCCCAGTGGGGCTGAGACTCTGTATTGATTTGCGTCGAGCCCGCTCGATGCGGTTTAAACGGCGTCCAGCTATGCAGACGCGTTTTAGCCTGTGCCACGTGGGCTGGCTTTGGGCCGCAAGAGTACGGCCCTGACATGTCGTCTGAACGGCGTCTGTGAGGCACGACGCCATTTAGACTGCGACTCTGGGTTGTCAGAGTACGGCGCCAGTCTTGTCGACTGAACGGCGTCTTTCATGGAAGACGCGTTTCAGACCTCTGTCAGAGCGTTGCAGGGTGTTGTCAGAGCAGCCGTCACATCGACTGATAGGCGTCTGTACATCTCGACGCGTTTCAGCCAGTCTTTGGTTAACCCCGCGAGCCCTCCTTCTTTCTCTCATTTTCTCCTCCTTCTCTCTTTCTCTCCTTCCTTCCGGCGACTCCGGCATCGACCCTTCCTCCTCCCTCTTTTCCTCCCACTACTTCGTCCTTCCCTCCACTCCAACACTTCCCTACCTCTCACCTCTACCACCACCACTTCCTTCACGGCGTTCCATTCTCCGGACAGCGGCCGACGTCCCGGCGGAGTGGCGGCGTCCTCGAGGGTACCGGCGGCGGTCTGCGGTGCGGCGGGACGGAGGCACGGAGTTTGGAGGAGTTCAAGAACCGGTAGGGTGACGGTTCCCACAGTGTTGTGTTCTAAACCATGTTTTTCCTCGTTTAAAGCATGCTATGGATCGATGGTTTTGGGGTAGAATGAGCATGTTAGGGGGTTTTTCCTTGATGGGAATGGGAGTTTCTGTGGATGTGAATTCTTGATACTTTGGTTACCCTCTTTCCCCTCTGTTTTTGGGGATTTTTCGGGGTATTTGGGGTTAAGGGAGAAACCCTCGGATCGAACCAGGGAACCAGATTTATGGCGCTAAACTGCGTCGTGCCTGGTCGACGCCTTTCAGAAGGATGTCATGGTAGTACGACGCCTTTTAGACAGAAATTCCCCTGTTCGAGGTTTCAAGAGTCAGGGACTCTGGCGCTAAATGATGTCATGGATGGACGACGCCTTTCAGAAGGACGTCGGGCCATCATGACGCCATTTAGGCAGGAAATCACCCTGACTGAGGGACTCAGTTCGAGGATTCTGGGACTAAAAGACGTCATGGGCGGGCGACGCGTTTTGGAATAGCGTCGAGCCACCATGACGCCTTTTAAGGCAGAAATCCCTCGATTAATGTTTTCTGTAATTCCTGGATTTTCGGTGTGAACGGCGTCTAAAGATGTTGACGCCTTTTAAAAGGCGACCACTGGTGTCGACGCCTTTTAGGCCAGATTCTGAGGCCGGTATTTTCATAAACCAGTTTAGGGTGCTTGAATGGCGTCGGCCTCGGGCGACGCGATTCAGGACAGAACTACACTAATCCATGCCAGTAAAATGTGTTCACACTGCTAGATAGTCGGTTAATGCATACAGTTAGTATACTCGATGTAATGAACTCTTCGTGACCAGATGGCACTGCGTTGTGTGTCGTGCGACCGTGGACTGCTTCCGTGACCGGGTGCCGTGTTTTCTGTTTCGGTAGACCTAGAGTGACAGTTGTAGCGTTCTACACCCTGTGTTGGTGCGGAGGGACACAGCGCTGACGGGAGCAGTGGCGGGGTGACGCCTAGTAGAGAGGGTCACCTGGTGAACCCCGGGGTTAGCTAGCTTGTACCGGTGTCGGAGAGGTACCTTTGGAGTGTCACTCGTGCTGGGGGAAGGAGTAACCACCTGAGCCAGTTGGGCCGGAGTAGCCAGCGTGCTATCCGAGGGGTTACTGTTTGGTCTCAGTGGGCCGGTGTTTGCTGAGGGAAGAAGTGACCGCCGAGGTGGCCCGTGTGCTATCCGAGGGGTTACTGTTTGGTCTCAGCGGGTCGTTGTTTTTCCCACTCTCGTTGTGAAGTTGACGTGTTTTAAGGATACGCCGAATTACGAGTTTCCTGATAGATTGGAATTACGCATGTTAGTTATACTTTGAACGCATGTGATTCGTATTGAGATGTAGGCATGGAAATCACTGTCTCTTCATGGTTATTATATCCCTGCTGTACTTTACACTTGTGGGTGTGTGTGTGTGGGTAGTGGGGATCGAAGGATCCCTACTGAGTCTTTTCGTTGAGACTCACCCCTGCGGCTTTCAGGTGAGGACTCCAGGCAGACCTAGCGAGGGTTGTGCGGCTGAGTGCTGAGCGTCGTCGACTGTTGTTCCGGGGTATGCCCCGATGTAGTTGTTATCTTTATTTCTGGCCTGTATGTATAATCATTTCTTTTCTGTTGGAGTATGTAATTATTTGCTGTATCGAGGCGCATTGTAATAACTTTTAATTTCTGCATTTTCCCTTCAATTCAATGCGATGTGAATGTTTAGCTTAGTTGATTATTTATTTCCCAGACTTACTCGGATCCTGGTTTGGTTACAAGTTAATGATTCGGTACCCATTTAGTAAACGGATCCCCGATTATAGGGTGGCGGGTCGTTACAGGTGGTATCAGAGCATTCGGTCTGGCAAATAAATGAATAACTAGGTTAAATGTCATGAGTCCGGCAAATAATTACATTATCCCGTACAGGCATGACGGTGGTATAGGCTTTAGGATTCTAACTAGAACTTTTCGATTTTGTGTTTGTAGGTGATTAGATGGCTCCCAGGAAGAGGGTGCCAGTTATTCGAGAGAGGGGAGATGTCCCTAGTGGTTCTGAGGCCGGTAGGCCGAGTGTAGAGTAGTTCATGGAGGCTATGATGGATACCATGGCCAGATATCAGACCCGAGACCCTTGTGAGAGTTCTAGTGCTCGGGGTGGGTCTACGGCCACACTGGAGAGATTCCTGAAGCTGAGGCCACCTCACTTCACCGGTCGTCCCGACCCTGATGAGGCCGTTTACTGGCTTAGGGAGATAGAGAAGACTTTTGACACCATGGATTGTGCAGCAGTGGAGAAGACTCCGTTAGCTACCTTCATGTTGAAGGATAGCGCCTATGATTGGTGGACCTCCTTGAAGAGTTTGTCTTATGAGGATAGGAGTCTCAGGGAGATTTCTTGGGAGACTTTTGTGAAGGAATTCAATGCGCAGTATTTTCCTAGACATGTACAGAGGGCCAAGGAGAGGGAATTTATGGAGCTGACTCAGGGGAGTATGACAGTACTCGAGTACCAGGCGAAGTTTGTTTCGCTTGGGAGGTTTGTGCCCTTCATCTCGGGGGACGAGGAGCGACGTACTTAGAGGTTTGTGGATGGGCTGAGGCTCGGTCTGAGCAACTTTGTGGCATCTCACTGTTGTAAGGACTTGGCATCAGCAGTTAGGAGTGCAGCAGCCGTGGAGGCACAGCTGAATCAGTCAGCCCGGGAGAGAGGACTGACTGCTTAGGGACCAGCTCGTGGCAGGGGTAAGGCAGCGGCAGCGGCCCCTTCGTCCGGATCGGGATCGTCGTCACTCGGCTCCCGATTCAGGAGATTCTTCCGAGGCGGTGGCAGCAGTAGTGGCAGCAGTGGTAGTAGCAGACCTAGGCAGGATCAGCAGAGCCAGTCGGTGTCCAGCGCCCAGCAGGAGCCAGCTCAGAGGCTTCCAGCAGTTTGTCAGCACTGTGGTGGTACTCATGGTGGGACTCAGTGTCCTGCTTTCTCTGGGAGATGCTATACTTGTGGCCAGCAGGGCCACGTGGCGAGGTTTTGCCCGCAGGGGCGTGGCCAGAGGCAAGGGCCAGCTGATCAGAAGAAGCCGAGGACCCAAGGGAGAGTTCTGGCTATCACCAGGAAGGAGGCTCGTGCGTCCAACTTGGTGGAAGGTACACTTTCTGTCCTTGGGAACTCTGCACATGTGTTGATTGATTCGGGTGCTTCGCATTCTTTCATTTCTGAGCAGTTCATAGATATTATTTCTGCACCCATTGATGAGTTAGCTGATGGATTGATGGTAGAGGTTCCTTCTGGGGATTTCATGTTATCTTATAATTGTTTGAGGGATGTTCCCTTGACCATTGAGGGCCATGAGTTACCCGCCCAGTTGGTTGTGCTTGCCATTCGTGATTTTGATATCATCCTGGGCATGGATTGGTTGGAAGCTTACTATGCTGAGGTGGACTGCCACAGGAAGAGGGTGCGTTTCTCTATTCCGGACATCCCGATCTTCTACTTCCAAGGTATTAGGCTCTCTTCTCGAGGTATTCTTATTTATGCCTTTAAGGCTCAAAGGTTGCTTGCTGGTGGTTGTGAGGCCTTCCTTGCCTCTGTTGTTGTTTCCGATGCCCGTGACTGTCCCAGTCCCTGGGAGGTGCCTGTAGTGTGTGACTTTGCAGATGTGTTTCCTGAGGAGTTGCCTGGCCTTCCTCCTCAGCGAGAGGTCGAGTTTACCATTGAGCTTGCACCGGGTACGGCGCCTTTGTCTAAGGACTCGTATCGGATGGCGCCAGCCGAACTCGCTGAGTTGAAGGCGCAGTTGCAGGAGTTGCTAGATAAGGGTTTCATTCGTCCCAGTACTTCTTCGTAGGGTGCTCCAGTCCTATTTGTCCGGAAGAAGGATGGTTCCTTGAGACTGTGCATTGATTATAGACAGCTGAACCAAGTGACGATTAAGAACAAATACCCGCTTCCCAGGATCGATGATTTGATGGATCAGCTATAGTCTGCGAAGGTGTTTTCCAAGATTGACCGGAGATCTGGATATTATCAGATGAGGATCCGTGATGTTGATGTCAGTAAGACAGCTTTCAGGACTCGGTATGGACATTATGAGTTTTTGGTTATGCCCTTCGGTTTGACCAATGCTCCGGCAACCTTTATGGATTTGATGAACCGAGTCTTTAGGGCCTATCTGGATCAGTTTGTGGTGGTATTCGTCGATGATATTTTGATATATTCTTCTTCTGAGGAAGAGCACGCCACTCATCTTCGAGCGGTGTTGTAGGTCCTAAGGGAGCACCAACTCTATGCCAAGTTCAGCAAGTGCGAATTCTGGCTAGACAAGGTGCACTTCCTTGGGCATGTCATTTCTGGCGAGGGCATCGCAGTGGATCCAGCCAAGATTGAGGCAGTGATGGATTGGAGCAGGCCAACTTCAGTGACTGAGATCAGGAGCTTCTTGGGGCTTGCCGGTTATTACGGGCGGTTTGTTCAGGGGTTTTCTTCGATAGCAGCCCCCTTATCGAGGTTGACTCGAAAGGGAGTTCGTTTTGTCTGGACCGAGGAATGTGAACGGAGTTTCACTGAGTTAAAGACTCGCCTCACTTCGGCCCCAGTGTTAGTGCTTCCATCTGGGTCAAGTGGGTTTGTGGTTTACTCGGACGCGTCCCGTCGAGGTTTGGGCGCAGTTCTAATGCAGCATGGCAGGGTAGTGGCTTATGCTTCTCGACAGCTGAAGAAGCATGAAGAGAACTATCCTACCTATGATTTGGAGCTGGCAGCTGTAGTATTTGCACTTAAGATTTGGAGACATTACTTGTATGGTGAGAAATTTCAGGTCTTTACTGATCACAAGAGCCTGAAGTATGTGTTCACTCAGAGAGACCTTAATTTGAGGTAGCGAAGGTGGATGGAGTTCATTAAGGATTATGACTTTGACCTTTCTTATCATCCGGGCAAGGCGAATGTTGTGGCAGACGCCTTGAGTCGGAAGACGGTCATGTCATACCTTATGATTCGAGAATGGAAATTATTTGAGCAGGTTGTGGAATCTTCCTTCCGGGTACCACGTGAGGATGATAGACCCGTGTTGGCCAGCTTGACTGTGAGACCAGCTGTGTACCATGCTGTGATTGAGGCTTAGAGGGCATATGTAGAATTACCGCAGATTCTCCAGAGACCAGAGGTGGAATTGTGGTATGACGACACAGTTAGATTCAGAGGTAGACTTTATGTCTCGGCCGAAGAGGACATACGTAGGAGTGTCCTTGATGAGGCGCACCGTTCCAGATATGCAGTGCATCCCGGAACAACCAAAATGTATCAGTGTTTGAGGAGGCACTTCTGGTGGCCTGGTATGAAGAATGATGTGGCTGAGTATGTGGCTAGGTGCATGACTTGTCAGCAGGTTAAAGCCGAGCATCAGAGACCTGGAGGGTTGCTGCAGCCCTTGCCGATTCCGAAATGGAAGTGGGAACACGTGACTATGGACTTTGTGATGGGATTACCTACATCCCCTAGCAGGAGAGACGCTATCTGGGTCATTGTTGACCGGCTGACCAAGTCGGCACACTTCCTAGCTATTAGGAAGGACTGGTCGGTCAGTAAGTTGGCCAAGTTGTTTGTAGATCGGATCATCTCTCTGTACGGGGTACCTTTGTCCATCATATCAGATCGGGATCCGAGGTTTACTTCCAGGTTCTGGAAGAGTTTTCAGCATGCCTTGGGTACTCAGTTGGCTTTCAGTTCGGCCTACCATCCCGAGACAGATGGGCAGTCGAAGAGGACCATTCAGACTTTGGAGGACATGCTCAGGGCATGTTGTTTAGACTGGGGAGGTTCTTGGGAGCAGCATTTGTCTACGGTGGAGTTTGCCTACAACAACAGTTATCATTCTAGTATCGGCATGGCGCCTTACGAGGCTTTGTACGGGCGACCGTGTCGATCTCCTCTGTGTTGGTCTGAGATTGGTGAGAGACAGGTTGCAGGACCTGACTTAGTTCAGCAGTGTACTGAGGTTGTCAGGATGGTACGACAGAGGTTGACAGCAGCTCAGAGCAGGCAGAAGAGTTATGCTGATATCCGGAGGAGACCGCTTGAGTTTGAGGTGGGAGACCACGTGTTCCTCCGAATCTCACCCGCCAAGGGTGTGATGAGATTCGGGAAGCGAGGCAAGCTGAGTCCGCGATATATTGGACCTTTTCCCATTCTTGCTCGGATTGGGGAAACCGCGTATCAGTTGGCCTTGCCACCCAGTCTTGCAGGAGTACACGATGTGTTCCATGTTTCCTTGCTGAGAAAATATGTTCAGGATCCATCCCACGTCTTAGATTTTTCAGAGTTGGAGATTACTGAGAACTTGTCTTTTCCAGAGTTTCCAGTTCGTATTGAGGATCGCAGGGAGCAAGTCCTTCGAAACAAGATTGTACCTATGGTCAAGGTGATTTGGCAGTACCGCTCCGGGGGCGAGGCAACCTGGGAGCGTGAGGACGAGATGCAGGAGCAGTTTCCTTACCTTTTCTCGTAAGTTATCCTGTGAACTTGTATATCTATGTTTTGTCCTGGTTAATTCTAACAGGCAATTTCGGGGGCGAAATTCTTCTAAGGGGGGGAGAATGTAAGGACTGAGGCTTTCGGATCCAGTTTTCGGGGTTGGACCCTGTAGTTCAGGCCCCAGTGGGGCTGAGACTCTATATTGATTTGCGTCGAGCCCGCTCGACGCGGTTTAAACGGCGTCCAGCTATGCAGACGCGTTTTAGCCTGTGCCACGTGGGCTGGCTTTGGGCCGCAAGAGTACGGCCTTGACATGTCGTCTGAACGGCGTCTGTGAGGCACGACGCCTTTCAGACTGCGACTCTGGGTTGTCAGAGTACGGCGCCAGTCTTGTCGACTGAACGGCGTCTTTCATGGAAGATGCGTTTCAGACCTCTGTCAGAGCGTTGCAGGGTGTTGTCAGAGCAGCCGTCACATCGACTGATAGGCGTCCGTACATCTCGACGCGTTTCAGCCAGTCTCTGGTTAACCCCGCGAGCCCTCCTTGTTTCTCTCATTTTCTCCTCCTTCTCTCTTTCTCTCCTTCCTTCCGGCGACTCCGGCATCGACCCTTCCTCCTCCCTCTTTTCCTCCCACTACTTCGTCCTTCCCTCCACTCCAACACTTCCCTACCTCTCACCTCTACCACCACCACTTCCTTCGCGGCGTTCCATTCTCCGGACGGCGGCCGACGTCCCGGCGGAGTGGCGGCGTCCTCGAGGGTACCGGCGACGGTCTGCGGTGTGGCGGGACGGAGGCACGGAGTTTGGAGGAGTTCAAGAACCGGTTGGGTGACGGTTCCCACAGTGTTGTGTTCTAAACCATGTTTTTCCCCGTTTAAAGCATGCTATGGATCGATGGTTTTGGGGTAGAATGAGCATGTTAGGGGGTTCTTCCTTGATGGGAATGGGAGTTTCTGTGGATGTGAATTCTTGATACTTTGGTTACCCTCTTTCCCCTCTGTTTTTGGGACTTTTTCAGGGTATTTGGGGTTAAGGGAGAAACCCTCGGATCGAACCAGGGAACCAGATTTCTGGCGCTAAACGGCGTCGTGCCTGGTCGACGTCTTTCAGAAGGACGTCAGGGCAGTACGACGCCTTTTAGACAGAAATCCCCCTGTTCGAGGTTTCAAGAGTCAGGGACTCTGGCGCTAAATGACGTCATGGATGGACGACGCCTTTCAGAAGGACGTCGGGCCATCATGACGCCATTTAGGCAGGAAATCACCCCGACTGAGGGACTCAGTTCGAGGATTCTGGGACTAAAAGACGTCATGGGCGGGCGACGCGTTTTGGAATAGCGTCGAGCCACCATGACGCCTTTTAAGGCAGAAATCCCTCGATTAATGTTTTCTGGAATTCCTGGATTTTCGGTGTGAACGGCGTCTGAGGATGTTGACGCCTTTTAAAAGGCGACCACTGGTGTCGACGCCTTTTAGGCCAGATTCTGAGGCCAGTATTTTCATAAACCAGTTTAGGGTGCTTGAATGGCGTCGGCCTCGGGCGACGCGATTCAGGACAGAACTACACTAATCCATGCCAGTAAAATGTGTTCACACTGCTAGATAGTCGGTTAATACATACAGTTAGTATACTCGATGTGATGAACTCTTCGTGACCGGATGGCACTGCGTTGTGTGTCGTGCGACCGTGGACTGCTTCCGTGACCGGGTGCCGTGTTTTCTGTTTCGGTGGACCTAGAGTGACAGTTGTAGCGTTCTACACCCTGTGTCGGTGCGGAGGGACACAGCGCTGACGGGAGCAGTGGCGGGGTGACGCCTAGTAGAGAGGGTCACCTGGTGAACCCCGGGGTTAGTTAGCTTGTACCGGTGTCGGAGAGGTACCTTTGGAGTGTCACTTGTGTTGGGGGAAGGAGTAACCACCTGAGCCAGTTGGGCCGGAGTAGCCAGCGTGCTATCCGAGGGGTTACTGTTTGGTCTCAGCGGGCCGGTGTTTGCTGAGGGATGGAGTGACCGTCGAGGTGGCCCGTGTGCTATCCGAGGGGTTAGTGTTTGGTCTCAGCGGGTCGTTGTTTTTCCCACTCTCGTTGTGAAGTTGACGTGTTTTAAGGATACGCCGAATTACGAGTTTCCTGATAGATTGGAATTACGCATGTTAGTTATACTTTGAACGCATGTGATTCGTATTGAGATGTAGGCATGGAAATCACTGTCTCTTCATGGTTATTATATCCCTGCTGTACTTTACACTTGTGGGTGTGTGTGTGTGGGCAGTGGGGATCGAAGGATCCCTACTGAGTCTTTTCGTTGAGACTCACCCCTGCGGCTTTCAGGTGAGGACTCCAGGCAGACCTAGCGAGGGTTGTACGGTTGAGTGCTGAGGGTCGTCGACTGTTGTTCCGGGGTATGCCCTGATGTAGTTGTTATCTTTATTTCTGGCCTGTATGTATAATCATTTCTTTTCTGTTGGAGTATGTAATTATTTGCTGTATCGAGGCGCATTGTAATAACTTTTAATTTCTGCATTTTCCCTTCAATTCAATGCGATGCGAATGTTTAGCTTAGTTGATTATTTATTTCCCAGACTTACTCGGATCCTGGTTTGGTTACAAGTTAATGATTCGGTACCCATTTAGTAATCGGATCCCCGATTATAGGGTGGCGGGTCATTACAGTATGTAAGGATTGAGGATTCGGGTTCAGTTTTCGGGTCGGTTTGGGCCCGGATGGGCCTGGGGAGTGCTTTCTAAATGACGTCTAGGGGGTACGACGCGTTTCAAACGGCGTCTTGCTGAGTGGACGCCATTTAGTTGAGTTGCTGTTGTGCCACGTGGGCGGGCTTCGGGCCGTAAGAGTACGGCGCCGGTCTTGTTTTTTGAACGGCGTCTTTGATGGGCGACGCGTTTCAGAGTCTCTGTCAGAGTACGGCCCTTCCTGTCATCTGATAGGCGTCTGTCTCGTACGATGCATTTTACCCCGTTTCAAATTGACCCATCGAGCCTTCCCTCCTTTCTCTCATTTTCTCCTCCTCACTCTCCCTCTTCCCTCTCATGTAATGTGGTTGTTTTATCCATGTTTCCCGCTTTGAAGCATGAGGCGTGCATGGGTTTTTGAGTAGAACGAGCATGTTAAGGGGATTTCTTAGTGGAAATGGCCATATTCATGAATGGGGCTTTGTGGGTTTCATGTGGTGGATTGGTTTCCCCTCTTTGTTTCCCCCTCTTGGGTGTTTTTGGGATGAATTTGGGGTTAAAGGGAACCCTCGAGTTGAGCTGCAAAAACCAGGTTTCTGGCCCTAAATGACGTCGCGCTAGGACGACGCCATTTAAAATGGTGACGGCCTAGGACGACGCCATTTAGGCAGAAATGTCCCAGAAGTGGTTTCTGTTAGATTAGATTTCCGTGTTGAATGGCGTCTAGCGACAGCGACGCCTTTCAAAAGGCGGCTTCCTAGGACGACGCGTTTTAAGTAAAATCTCCCGTAGCTGGTCTCTGCTTTTGTCGCTAACAGGCGACTAGGGACTGCGACGCGTTTTAAAAGACGACGACTAGGCACGACGCCTTTTAGGCCATATTCTGAGGCCGAGTTTATATGAACCAGTTTAGGAGGCTTGAATGGCGTCGGCCATGGGCGACGCGATTCAATGCAGAACCACAATAATTCATCATATTAAAATGTGTTTACACTGTTAGATAGTTCAATCAATGCATGCTTTAAATCATACATCGAGGACGAGGATTTCTGTGTGATCGAGATCGCATCGTATGTGCTTATGGTTATACGATTGTGGAGCTGGAACAATTGTGGTTTACGTTTGTCACCTTGTGCCGAAGTGGGCGGGCCTTGGTGTCTGTGTGGCAGTGTTGCCGTACCGGTGTGGGAGGGATACATGTTGTGTTTCACCTGTGGCTGGGGGAAGCAAAACAACCTAGAGCTAGTTTGGCCGGAGTATCTAGCATGCTATCCAAGGGGTAAGGACTGAGGTTTCGGGTTCGGTTTTCGGGTCGGTTTCGGGCCGGATCCCTTGGGTCGGACCTTGCGGGGTCTGGAGAATTTCCTCTGAATGGCGTCGGAGGATCACGACGCCTTTCAAACGGCGTCTTGATAGGTGGACGCCATTTAGGTGAATTGTTGTTGTGCCACGTGGGTGCCACGTGGGCGGATTTCGGGCCGCGAGAGTACGGCCCCTGTCTTGTCGTCTGAACGGCGTCCATGATGGACGACGCGATTCAGACTGCCACCCTGCGATGTCAGTGTACGGTGCCTGTCATGTCAGCTGAACGGCGTCCATGGTGGTCGACGCGTTTCAGACAGCTGTCAGTACGGCCCGTTCTGTCATCTGATAGGCGTCCTTCTCGCTCGACGCGTTTTAGGTAGTTTCTGATGACCCCCGCGAGCCCTCCTTTCTTTCCCTCATTTCTCACCTCTCACTCTCTCTCCTCTCCCTCTCCGCCTCCTCCGATCCCACTCTCCGCCATTCCCTTTCTCTTCTTCCTCTCCCACCACTCCAACGCCTCCCTACCTCTCACCTCTGCCACCACCACTTCCTTCGCGGCGTTCCATTCTCCGGACGGCGGCCGACGTCCCGGCGGAGTGGCGACGTTCTCGGGGGTACCGGCGGCGGTCTGCGGCGCGGCGATTGGGCGACACGGAGCCAGGAGGAGTTCAAGTATCCGGTAGGGGGACGAACCTTGTATGTGTTGCTCGTGCTTTCCTAGGCGTGTTTTGATGTGTTTTGGGCTAGATTGAGCATGTTTAGGGGGTGTTCTTGTAGGTATGGCCGCATTTGTGAATGGGGTTTCGTAGTATATTTGTGGTGGATCAACTGCTCTTCCTCCCCCTTTCCGTTTTGGGGCTTTTCGAGGCATTTGGGGTTAAGGGAGAAACCCTCGGTTCGAACCAGAGAACCAGGTTTCTGGCGCTAAACGGCGTCGTGCCTGGTCGACGCCTTTTAGAAGGACGTCGGGGCAGTACGACGCGTTTTAGGGCAGAAACCTCCCCTGTTCGAGGTTTAACAGGCTAGGGGTTCTGGCGCTAAATGACGTCATGGGTGGTCGACGCCTTTCAGAAGGACGTCGAGCCACCATGACGCCATTTAGGCAGGAAATCACCCCGACTGAGGGTCCGTCAGCTCGGGATTCTGGGACTAAAAGACGTCATGGGCGGGCGACGCGATTTAAATGACGTCGGGAGACCATGACGCCTTTTAAGGCAGAAATCCCTTGGGTACTGTCTTCCTGAAATTCTGGATTTATCAACTGATTGACGTCGTAGGATGTCGACGCGTTTTAAAAGGCGACCACTTGGGTCGACGCCTTTTAGGCCAGATTTCCGTGGCCTCTGTTTTATGAACCAGTTTAGGGAGACTGAGTGGCGTCGGCCTTGGGCGACGCGATTCAGGGCAGAACAATACTAATTCATGCCAGTAAAACGTGTTCATACTGCTAGATAGTTAGTTAGTGCATGCCTTAGTATACTCGGATTCTTCATGACCGGATGGCACTGTGTTGTGTGCCATGCGATCGCGGGCTTTTCACGTGACCGGATCGTACTGTGCCGGGTTTTGGTGGTTTTGTGTTACTGTGGACCTGGAGTGACATTGTAGCGCTTTATCACCCTGTGCTGGTGGGGGCGTGAGCACAGCGCCGGTGGGGGCGTGGGCGGGGTGACGCCTAGTGAGAGAGGGTCACCTGGTGAACCCCGGGGTCAGCTATTACCGGTGTCGGAGTGGTACATTCGGAGAGTAACTCATGCTGAGGGAAGGAGTAACCACCTGAGCCAGTTGGGCCGGAGTAGCCAGCGTGCTATCCGAGGGATTACTGTTTGGTCTCAGCGGGTCGGTGTTTCCCACTTTCGCTTGTGTGGACGGTGTTTCCTACTTACGGCTGTGTGGTTGGTGTGTTTCCCACTTTCGGAGGCGTGGTTGGCGTGTTTTGTCGAGACGCAAGTTGTAGGCTTCTTGATAGAATGATTTTAGAAATATGCACGTTACATTTCGAATGCATATGGTTCATATTGGGATTTAGGAGTAGTGTGCTACAGCTTTACCTGCCTTATTACCTGTACCTTTATCACTGCACTTGTGGGTGTGTGTGTGGGAGGCAGGGGATCGGATGATCCCTACTGAGCCCAATTCTGGTGTGGCTCACTCCCTGCGTTTTCAGGTGTGGTCCTTGTGGCGTGTGGCGGCGCGTGGCGTTCTCCTTGGTGTGCGGACCAGCAGCTATCTTAGTTTCCGGGGTATGCCCCGACGTTGTTGTACTTTATTTCTGCCTGTACTTAATTAATCTGTTGGACATGTAATTATTGTTGGACTGTGTACGGACATTATTATTTTACTTCCTGCGCACTGTACCCCTTGTAGTCCGTGTGAATGTTATATTTAATCTTGTTTAACGCTTACTCCTCCAGATGTGCGAATAAGATCCTGGTATGAACCTACAGTTAATGGGCCGACATCCATTTAGTGACCGGGTCTCCGGTCATAGGATGGCGGGTCGTTACAGTTGGTATCAGAGCATAGTCTGGTCGAGTAAGTGGTAAACTGGGTTAGATATCGTAGTCCAACAATAAGTACGAGTCTGTACAGGCGATGGCTGCTGGTGTAGAATGATAGGTTTTGACGTGTTTGTGTTGATTTTCGTGTTCGTGAGGTAGTGATGGCGCCGAGGAAGAGAGTTTCGTTGGCTCGTGGTCCGAGACCAGATGATGGTAGTTCGGGGGTAGAAGGCTATAATGTGGATCGTTTCGTAGAGGCTATGATTGGAGCTATGGGTAGATACCAGCAGGGAGACGGTAGTGAGGGATCCAATTCCCGAGGTGACCAGTTCACGGTATTAGAGCGGCTTTTGAGGTTGGAGACCCCTTCTTTCACAGGTCGACCAGTCCCAGACGAAGCAGCCCGTTGGATTAAGGAGATGGAGAAGGCGTTTGACGTTCTTGAATGTGCTGAGAATGACAAGACCTTGTTGGCAACCTATTTGTTGAAGGATAATGCATACGAATGGTGGGTTACCATCAAGACAAGGATGTTTGCAAATAGATCTTTGAGAGAGATCCCTTGGGAGGCATTTGTAAGAGAGTTTAGTGGACAATACTTTCCGAGGCACGTCCAGGAGACCAAGGAAAGAGAGTTTTTGGAATTTGTGCAAAATGACATGTCAGTTCTAGATTATCATGCAAAGTTTGTGGCTCTTGGAGGATTCGTTCCACACTTATCTGAGCATGAGAGATATAGAACCGAGAGATTTGTAGATGGACTCCGATATGATCTAAGGACAATGGTGGCACCTCAGGGTTGTAGAGATCTGGCGTCAGCGGTTCGATGCGCGGCAGCGGTGGAGACTCAATTTCAGCAAATGGCGAAAGAGTTGGAGCGATCGGTACAAGGGAAGCAGCAAGGCAAGAGCAAATCAACGGTCCTTTCGTCAGGCGGTTCGAGTTCCTTTGAGTTCGGGTCCCAAGGGACGTCACGTGATGAAGATGAGGACGGTTCGGCCCAACAGATGCAGATTGACGCTAGCAGGCAGCAGGGAAAGAGTCATGATGCGGCAGATTATTGTCCCCGTTGTGGTAGGTATCACGGCAACCGGGTGTGTCCATTGGTCGCTGGTAGCTGTTTTGGCTGTGGCAGGAGGGGACATCTCGCGAGGAACTGTCCCCAGAAGAATAAGACGAGTCAGGGGCCGAGTGGTCAGTAGGAGCCCGGTACCTTATGTAGTGTTGTGTGCCCTTCTTGTGGAGATCCGAGGCGCGGGGATAGATGAACACTCTTATTTTGTCTTATGAGGTAGTGGTTGTGAACTTTTGTGGTACTCTTTATGTAGTTTGGGTCGTGGTGGTGATTTGGTATTGTAATGTGTACTTTGTAAGGTTATTATATAATGGTGTTGGTCTATCAATGTTGGTGGAATCATGGAACATGTTTAATTTGGTATTGTGCTGTTTGACCGTTTGTGTGTGGGGAGCCCCGTGTAAGAGTGTGATCGGTGAGGGCATTAGCAGGATTTTGCCGATGGTTGGTCCAGGGGTTTTTCTTTGATAGCAACTCCCCCTGGTTGAGATTGACTCGTAGGGGAGTTCGTCTCACGTGGACCGAAGAGTGTGAGTAGAGTTTCATTAAGTTGAAGACTCGCCTCACTTGGGCTCCAGTGTTAGTGCTTCTATTAGATTCCGGTGGATTTGTGGGGTATTCAGTTACATCACATCGAGGTTGGGTGCGTTTCTGATGCAACTTGGTAAGATTGTGGCCTATTGGCAGTTGAAGGAGCTTGAGGAGAACTACCCATTTATGACTCAGAGTTGGCGGCTGTGGTGTTTGCACTATAGATCTAGAGGCCTTGTTTGTATGGGGATTATTTGAGCAGACTGTGGAATCTCCCTTTTGGATTCCACGTGAGGCTGATGGAGCCAGGTTGGCCAGCAGTGTACCGTACCGAAATTAAGACTTAGAGGACAGATGCAGAGTTACCGCAGATTTTCCAGAGTTCAGAGGTGGAATTAAGGGCCGTAGTACAGTTAGGTTGGAGGTAAACTTTGTGATTTGACCGTGAAGGACGTGCGCAGGTGTCCCTTTTGAAGGCACACTGTTCTAGAATAAATGATGCTTTCCGGATCGAGTAAGGCGTATCATTGTTGAGGTGGTCCAGTAAGAAGGAGGACAGGGGTGATTCTGTGATTGAATGCTTGAATTGTCGACAGGTTAGGGAGGAATGTCAGAGTGGCGCAGCGGTAGCGTGGTTGAAGTCCTTGCCGATCCCGGTGTGGAGACGGGAGCTTGCGACTTGAGGCATGCATCAGGATTGTTTTATTCCCCGGTGGAGGGAGCGGGATCTGGATTACCATTGAGCAACTGACTACGTCAGCACACTTCCTGACAATCAGGAAGGATTGGTCAGTCGGTAAGTTGGCTGAGTTGTTTGTGAGTCGGATCATCTCTTTCTGCTCGATGTGCCCTTGTCCATCATGTCGGATCGGGCTTTGTGATCTACTTCTTAATTGTGGGAAGAGTCTTTGGAAGACTTTGAGTACGCGGTTAGCCTTCAGCCCGGCCTATCATCCCGAGCCTGATGGGCGGTCAGAGGGGGGCCATTCGAATTTTAGAGGTTTTGCTCGTGGCCTGTTGCCTAGACAGAGGAGGTTCTTGAGAGCAGCATTGGTTTTCAGTGGGGTTTTGTGCACCATAGCAGTTACCACTCTAGCATTGGCTTGGCGCCTTATGAGGCATTGGTCAGATGGCTGTGTCGATCCCTTGTGATCTAGTCTGAGATTGGCAAGAGGCAGTTAGCAGGATCAGGGTTAGTATAGCAGGGTGCTTAGGTTGCCAGAGATGTGCTATCATCGGTAAGAGACCGATTGAGTTTGAAGTCGGGGACCTCGTGTTTTCCCAAGTCTCGCCCACCATGGGTATGAAGAGATTTGAGAAGCAAGGTAAGATGGGTCCGTGCCGTGCTGGGCCTCCTCCCGTTCTTGCTCGAATTGAGGAAGATTGCCAGCCAGCCTTGCCGTTCAGTCTTGCGGGAGTGCACGATGCGATTCGTGTTTCATTGCAGAGGAGTGTTCTGGATCCACCCCAGGTGTTAGAACTTTCAGGACTTGAGGTCGCTGAGGATTTGTCCTTTCCTGAGTGTCTAGTGAGTTTTGAGAATCACTAGTGACAGGTCATTCGGAACAAGGTTGCATATGTGGACTGAGTATTTTGACAGTATCGCTCCGGGAGCGAGGCGACCTGGGGGCGTGTGATTGAGATGTTGGGAAGCAGTTCCCTATCCTTTTTGGTAAGTTCCCATGCGAGTTGGCAGTGGAGATGTTTTCACCCTCGTTACTTGTAGTAGGCAATTTCGGGGACGAAATTCTTTTAAGGGGGGGAGAATGTAAGGACTGAGGTTTCGGGTTCGGTTTTCGGGTCGGTTTCGGGCCGGATCCCCTGGGTCGGACCTTGCGGGGTCTGGAGAATTTCCTCTGAATGGTGTCGGAGGATCACGACGCCTTTCAAACGGCGTCTTGATAGGTGGACGCCATTTAGGTGAATTGTTGTTGTGCCACGTGGGTGCCACGTGGGCGGATTTCGGGCCGCGAGAGTACGGCCCCTGTCTTGTCGTCTGAACGGCGTCCATGATGGACGACGTGATTCAGACTGCCACCCTGCGATGTCAGTGTACGGTGCCTGTCATGTCAGCTGAATGGCGTCCATGGTGGTCGACGCGTTTCAGACAGCTGTCAGTACGGCCCGTCCTGTCATCTGATAGGCGTCCTTCTCGCTCGACGCGTTTTAGGTAGTTTCTGATGACCCCCGCGAGCCCTCCTTTCTTTCCCTCATTTCTCACCTCTCACTCTCTCTCCTCTCCCTCTCCGCCTCCTCCGATCCCACTCTCCGCCATTCCCTTTCTCTTCTTCCTCTCCCACCACTCCAACGCCTCCCTACCTCTCACCTCTGCCACCACCACTTCCTTCGCGGCGTTCCATTCTCCGGACGGCGGCCAACGTCCCGGCGGAGTGGCGACGTTCTCGGGGGTACCGGCGGCGGTCTGCGGCGCGGCGGTTGGGCGACACGGAGCCAGGAGGAGTTCAAGTATCCGGTAGGGGGACGAACCTTGTATGTGTTGCTCGTGCTTTCCTAGGCGTGTTTTGATGTGTTTTGGGCTAGATTGAGCATGTTTAGGGGGTGTTCTTGTGGGTATGGCCGCGTTTGTGAATGGGGTTTCGTAGTATATTTGTGGTGGATCAACTGCTCTTCCTCCCCCTTTCCGTTTTGGGGCTTTTCGGGGCATTTGGGGTTAAGGGAGAAACCCTCGGTTCGAACCAGAGAACCAGGTTTCTGGGGCTAAATGGCGTCGTGCCTGGTCGACGCCTTTTAGAAGGACGTCGGGGCAGTACGACGCGTTTTAGGGCAGAAACCTCCCCTGTTCGAGGTTTAACAGGCTAAGGGTTCTGGCGCTAAATGACGTGATGGGTGGTCGACGCCTTTCAGAAGGACGTCGAGCCACCATGACGCCATTTAGGCAGGAAATCACCCCGACTGAGGGTCCGTCAGTTCGGGATTATGGGACTAAAAGACGTCATGGGCGGGCGACGCGATTTAAATGACGTCGGGAGACCATGACGCCTTTTAAGGCAGAAATCCCTTGGGTACTGTCTTCCTGAAATTCTGGATTTATCAACTGATTGGCGTCGTAGGATGTCGACGCGTTTTAAAAGGCGACCACTTGGGTCGACGCGTTTTAAAAGGCGACCACTTGGGTCGACGCCTTTTAGGCCAGATTTCCGTGGCCTCTGTTTTATGAACCAGTTTAGGGAGACTGAGTGGCGTCGGCCTTGGGCGACGCGATTCAGGGCAGAACAACACTAATTCATGCCAGTAAAACGTGTTCATACTGCTAGATAGTTAGTTAGTGCATGCCTTAGTATACTCGGATTCTTCATGACCGGATGGCACTGTGTTGTGTGCCATGCGATCGCGGGCTTTTCACGTGACCGGATCGTACTGTGCCGGGTTTTGGTGGTTTTGTGTTACTGTGGACCTGGAGTGACATTGTAGCGCTTTATCACCCTGTGCTGGTGGGGGCGTGAGCACAGCGCCGGTGGGGGCGTGAGCACAGCGCCGGTGGGGGCGTGGGCGGGGTGACGCCTAGTGAGAGAGGGTCACCTGGTGAACCCCGGGGTCAGCTAGTACCGGTGTCGGAGTGGTACATTCGGAGAGTCACTCATGCTGAGGGAAGGAGTAACCACCTGAGCCAGTTGGGCCGGAGTAGCCAGCATGCTATCCGAGGGGTTACTGTTTGGTCTCAGCGGGTCGGTGTTTCCCACTTTCGCTTGTGTGGACGGTGTTTCCTACTTACGGCTGTGTGGTTGGTGTGTTTCCCACTTTCGGAGGCGTGGTTGGCGTGTTTTGTCGAGACGCAAGTTGTAGGCTTCTTGATAGAATGATTTTAGAAATATGCACGTTACATTTCGAATGCATATGGTTCATATTGAGATTTAGGAGTAGTGTGCTACAGCTTTACCTGCCTTATTACCTGTACCTTTGTCACTGCACTTGTGGGTGTGTGTGTGGGAGGCAGGGGATCGGATGATCCCTACTGAGCCCAATTCTGGTGTGGCTCACTCCCTGCGTTTTCAGGTGTGGTCCTTGTGGCGTGTGGCGGCGCGTGGCGTTCTCCTTGGTGTGCGGACCAGCAGCTATCTTAGTTTCCGGGGTATGCCCCGACGTTGTTGTACTTTATTTCTGCCTGCACTTAATTAATCTGTTGGACATGTAATTATTGTTGGACTGTGTACGGACATTATTATTTTACTTCCTGCGCACTGTACCCCTTGTAGTCCGTGTGAATGTTATATTTAATCTTGTTTAACGCTTACTCCTCCAGATGTGCGAATAAGATCCTGGTATGAACCTACAGTTAATGGGCCGACATCCATTTAGTGACCGGGTCTCCGGTCATAGGATGGCGGGTCGTTACACAAGGGGTTACTGTTTGGTCTCAGCAGGTCGGTGCTTTCCTAGTTTGTCGTTCCGGCACGTTTCTTGCTGTGGAGCTGGGTGTGGTGTTGTTGGAGTCTTACCCTTTCGCCACTGGGCCTGATGTAACCTGTGATATCAAGGTTACTAGTGGTGCCCTTCGCCCTTTGGCTTGATGCGACCTGGGAGGTTAAGGTCGTAGGTAGTCCCTATAGCTTCGGCTTGACGGGGGTTTCGTCTCCCCAGGGCCCTCTTAAAGAGCTGAGGCCTGGCGTTGAGGGAAGTCCGGTCGATAGGACAGTAGTCTAGACTGCTTGTGTGCATACGTAGCTGGGCGGTGGTGGTTCACTGGTCCCAATTAGTCCTAGTTTGACTCACTGCTTCACCCTACGGTGCCCGGAACACCGTAGGGGTGGACAGGCGTGAGCGTTGGTGTTGTTGTGAGGCGACGTTTGTACGCGGTTGATCGTTCCAAATTGTATGTCGTTAACCACTCATAAGAACGTTCAATCTAAATTTATTCGGCTCATTTAAATTCGATTTTGAAAATTAATAATGGTGAGTCCGAGTCGATCCACAGGGAGTTAAATTTCTAACTTTGAAAATCTTGTGATTCTTAGTTATCTGAAAATTAGGTGAGAATTTGAGTGAACTAATTACTTATTTAAACTAAAACTCAATTAACTAATGTTACCTAAAAAATATAATTACGTAAATTAAACAAATCCCTTTTTTTTTCCTTTTTCAGAAATTAAACATAATTTCAACTGGAGAATAAGCACAACTAAGAAGTTATAACATCACAAAAAAAAAACTATTGTTTAATTGTGTAAACCAATAACTCACACTAATTAAATAAACTAATAACTAAGAAAACATCATTAAACATCAAATAACCAACGACTAATCCTAATTAAATAAACTAATACTGTATTAGTGGGGGAGAGAAAGAAGAAATCAGCAGCTGTGGGGTCTTTGTGGGGTTGCCGGCGCAATGGGCCGCTGGAGAGGAGGTGCAGCCGGGTGCGGGTGCAGCTTCAGGTGTTGCTGGCTACGTGGAGGATGCTGGAGCTTGCCGGATGCTGGCTACGTGCAGGTGGAGAACGTGCATGCATGAGCTGAGACGTGGCCGCTGGAGGTGCTTCATGCAATGCGTGGAGAAGCTGCCGGTGCGTGGAGGAGGTTTGGAGCTCAGGCAGGTGCGCCGAGTGCAGAGACGTGCGCTGGGTGCTGCTCGAGGTTTGCTGAGTGCGTGCGCTGGGTGGTTGGACGTGCCTGCATGCATGCAGGCGTGTGCTGGAAGAGGTGCTTGCCCGATGGCGTTTGCAGGAGGTGCTGGCTCGATGGCGTTTGCAGGAGGTGCTGGCTCGATGCTGGCCGAGTGGGGGATGCTGTGAACAAGGTGCGTGGAGCTGTTGCTGGGCTTCAGCGGATGTTGTTGCTGCACGTGGAGGCGCTGGAGTGCTGCCACAGGCTCGCGTGGTAGGAGGGGGGCCGAGAGAGAGAGCAAAGGAGAGAGGAGTGAGAGATACCGAGAGAGGGAGCTGTGGAGGGAGGAAGAGAGGGGGAGGAAGAAGCTGTGCGTGGGAAAAAGAGAGAGAGAGGAAGAAACTGTGCGTGGGAAGGGAAACCGAGAGAGAGGAGGAGGAGCTGTGCGTGGGAAACTGGAGAAGCTGGAAAATCCGAGGGAGAGCAGGAATAGGACGGCCGGGAGCAAGAGAGAGATATATAGAGAGGAAGAGAGAGTCGTGGGAAAGAGAGAGAGAGGTGTGCGGAGGGAAAGAAGGAGAGAAAGGAAACAGAGAGGAGAGAAGGAAGATTTTTTTTTAAAAAAAAAAAAAGAAAGTGGGCTTTAGGAAAGCGGCTGGCCCTTCTTGGGTTTTTCTTGGCCATGGAATTAGGGCAACACTAGGGCCTCAAATGACATTTTTACCCATGCTTTAATCTTTTGGACACAAGGAAGTTGAATTTATCGAAATTCGAACACTAGACCTCCCCCAAATTTTCGGAAACTCCACCAGCTACACTGCATCATCGGCATGTCCTGTTCACATAAAATAAATATAAATTAGCACATTATCATAAAAATATCATTATATTTATTTATTTAGTCTCGGTTTTGTCGAAAAATCGCAAATGCGCTATACTCCATTAATCACATGAAATGACAATGTTTTTAAGTCAGAATTTGACGAAATTGGTACCGTTGGACTTGGTACGCAATTATCTATCATTTCATGTTATTTTATAGATAAAAACGTGAGTATGATACATATGATTGCCTTTAAATGATCAATTTAACACTTTATCACACCCCCCAACTTACTCACTGCTAGTCCCTTAGCAATGCGAATAAGGAAAAGTTGGGACAAACAATGAATTATCATGCTTCATTTGTAGTATCTTTCACAAACAATTTAAGTGGTAGCCGATTGCGAGAAGCAAGGGATGTCGTGAACGGTGGGAGGTCAAAGAGAATTTACCTATTCATAGAGTGATCCTATGATCTATATAGGATATAGACTCTTTGTTATATCATATATCTATATGATATAAGGGTGACTCAATCAATTGGGGGTGGCATAATGCATGCTGGAATGTGGGAATTCAAGGTCTCATGAACTACTACTTTGACTTTGTTTTGTTTGCGGACAAACGATTGTTGGGGCCGGCCGTTCACACGAGCATAGGGAATCTATACTCAAGCGTTCCCCCTGACAGGATAGGTAAGGAATCACTCTTGATCTGATCCATTGGGGCCTACAACTTTGCCGAGCCGACTAGCATCCCTTTCCACTGCACATTTATCGAACAAAGAAGATGGGATCAAATTTTCTTTCCACGGTGAACTGGTCGTCCCATACCTTCTGCGTGTCTCATGTGTGTAGAGCCAGGTCTTTTTCGGTTCCAGCTTAATTGACGTAGCCAAACCAACCCAGGGCGAGAAACGGTCCCTTGTTGCCTATTTAGTAAGCGGGCCTTCGATTCCACTGGGGTCTAATAGTCTCTGAGAGAGGGGGAGAACCACCTAACTAAAGAAGAATAGTGCTCTTTACTTTATAAGAGTAGGCGTGGAGAACTTTTTGCAAGGAAACTTGCAAGTCATGTTTGGGGGGAGGCAGTGTTGGGTTTTCTCGGTTTCTCCGGATCGCTGACGCAGCGGAAAAAATAAAATTATTTACAGCGATCCGTTCCCGTTTCAAAATCTAAAATACGATAATCGGATTATCGAAGTTCTTACCGTGTGCGGATTCGAATCCGCAACCGTTCGGTTCCGTCGGTGCGACACCGCAAGCCGCGCAAACGTCCGGCCTCTAGCGAAGTCCACGCGATCCTCCCTGCGATGGATATCCTCGAGTTCCTCGTTCTTCGCAGCCCACGAAGCCTCCGCCGGTCGCCGCAATAATCGCCGCAGCGCGCGGACGATTTCCCGTCGAACGGGATTCGAAGAAGCGGCGGAGCAGATCTGGATCTGCCTGGACATCAGAGAAGGACAGAAACTGAGGAGGGGCGGCTAGGGTTAGCAGCAGCTTGGCCTGCTCAGCCCGTTTGCTATGTTTTATACTAACCGCGTGGTTTTTCATAAAAACCCCGGTTTGTATAAAACCCACTTATTTATCCATCGCCTTGAGAATCATTTGCGTGTGACCCTCTAGGCCCAAGTACCAGTCCAGTTAATGGCCCAACAAGCCCAGTGACTACTCACTGACTTTATTAATTAATTAATAACACTTTATTAATCAATTAATCAATCGAATTGATGTCGCACATCGAATTCGACCGGGCCTCCGATCACGTTGGGTGCCAAGCAACACCGCGTGAACCCGGAAGGTATTTGGGGTTAAGTAACCCACTCTTGGAACCTTTCCGCCGACAGTTACCGCGTTGATATAATCCTTCATTCGTACAATGCTCTCGAGTCAACTCAGGGTATGGCGAGCTGTCAAACCCTAACCGGTCGACTCACTTGGATTGGATGCCGCTGATGAATATCGGAAAACTCATTTCCCGATATTATCGTCCGCCCTGGCCAGGGACTTTCGCGCATCCTTCCTAGAGCATTCTCTCTCTAAGTACCGAGAGCGAATGATTCCTTATTGACACACAATTCCCTTCGACGGTATTCCGCTGTCAAGCACAGAAGTCCACCGCCAAGGTGTCCTTTGTGTCTCACGTTCGAGGACCATCCACGCAACTACGACAATAGAATCAAGCTGGTTGACAGTGAGGTACAATACCATCCAGCGATTCAGTCGGATCAGTTCAATGAACTCATTCTCCAATGAGCACCTACAGATTCGCCTTAGTGTCTCCACACAAGTGACTTATGAGATCAGTCACCAACATCATATGAGCAGGATTAATCTGTACTAGTCTAACCGGATATCCGATGTCCTTCTCGGATATCCTCCGTCTAGGAACGATTAAGAATATGTGTGTTTAAGTGATCAGTCTCATTAGTATGATCTCATCATAATCTGATCACTATAGCACATATTCACGGACTTCATTATGAAACGATAATTAACGCGATTTACACATAATGAATATTATGCCATTTTATTAATAAATGAACGAGATTTACATAGTCAGATTAGCTTGTAGGCCACCTAAACTAACAATCTCTCACTTGGACTAAAGCCAATCACCTTTATACAATAAGCCCATAGACTCTAGGTGACGCTCAACCACAATTTGAGCCAACGGTTTTGTCAGTGGATCTGCTACATGGTCGACGGGTGGAACTCTTTCCACTACTAAATCTCCTCTAGATAATATGAAAGCGCCTCAGAACATCTTTCGATTTCTGATGAGACCACGGCTCTTTCACTTGTGTAATAGTCCCATTGTTGTCGCACAACAGCGGAACATGATGAAGGATACCGGGAACTATGTCAAGGTCGGTGATGAACATCCTCAACCACACTATTTCCTTGAAAGCTTCAGCTGCAGCGATGTGCTCAGCTTCAGTCGTCGAATCTGCAGTGGTTATTTGCTTGGAACTCTTCCAACACACTGCCCCTCCGTTCAAAGTAAACAGGAATCCAGATGTTGACTTGCTATCATCTGGATCTGACTGGAAACTCGAGTCAGTAAAGCCTCGCAGTTTCAAGTCATCTCCTCCATAGACAAGGAACAAATCCTTAGTTCTTCTCAAGTACTTAAGGATACATTTCACTGCCTTCCAGTGCTCTTCGCCTGGATCAGTCTGAAATCTACTCGTAACACTTAGAGCAAATGCAACATCTGGCCGTGTACATAGCATGGCATACATGATAGATCCTATGGCAGAGGCATAGGGCATTCTATCCATGAATACCCTCTCATTAGGAGTCTTAGGAGACTGCTCCTTTGAGAGATTAATTCCATGTCTCATCGGTATGAGACCTCTCTTGGAATTCTTCATGCCAAACCTTTTGACTATGGAATCTATGTACAAGGATTGGGTCATTCCAAGCATCCTCTTTGATCTATCTCTATAGATCCGTATTCCCAATACGTAGGATGCTTCTCCCAAATCCTTCATGGAGAAGTTTTTCGACAGCCAGCCCTTTACTGATGACATCATAGCTACATCATTCCCAATGAGTAGTATGTCATCTACGTAAAGAACTAGAAAAATGAATGCACTCCCACTGGTCTTCTTGTACACACAAGGCTCATCTTCATTCTTAATGAAGTCATAAGACTTGACTGCCTCGTCAAATCTTATGTTCCAACTCCGGGAATCCTGCTTCAGTCCATAAATGGACCTCTGAAGCTTGCACACTTTATCTGGAGATTCATTGGATGTGAAACCTTCTGGTTGTATCATATACACCTCTTCCTCAAGGTTACCATTGAGGAAGGCAGTCTTCACATCCATCTGCCAGATTTCATAATCAAAATGTGCAGCAATGGCGAGTAGAACTCTGATCGACTTTATCATGCCAACTGGTGAGAAAGTCTCGTCATAGTCAATTCCTTACTTTTGACGATATCCCTTTGCCACCAACCTTGCCATATAAGTGTTGATCCATCCATCAGCACCGATCTTTCTCTTAAAGATCCACTTGCAACCGATGGGTACAATACCCTCGGGCAAGTCCTCCAAGTTCCAAACTTGGTTGGTGTACATGGACTTGATTTCTGAGTTCATGGCTTCTCGCCATTTCCCGGCTTCTGGGCCTTCTATGGCCTCCTGGTAGGTTTTAGGATCATCATCCTCATTATATTCTACCATAGACTAACCTTCATCAATATGTCCCACATATCGTTCGGGTAGTCTAGGTACTCTACCAGATCTACGAGGCTCATCTGTGTGTATCTGAACAGATTTAGGAACTGATATCTCATCTGATGATAATGCAGCTGTTTGGGGATCTGGAACATCTTCCAGTACTATTTTACTCCCACTGTTCTCCTGGAGAAGGTATTCCTCTTCCAAGAAAACAGTTTTCCTGGCGACAAACACCTTTTGTTCACCAGCATGGTAAAAATAGTATCCAAAGGTTTCCTTTGGATATCGCACAAACCTGCATTTATCAGTTCGTGATTCCAGCTTGTCTGGATCATGCCTCTTTACATGAGCAGGACAACCCCAGACTTTAACATGTTTAAATTCTGGTTTCCTGCCTTTCCATATCTCATATGGAGTAGAGGCCACAGACTTGCTGGGTACTCTGTTCAGTAGGTATGCTGCTGACTCTATAGCATAACCCCAGAGGGACACTGGTAATCCTGAAAAGCTCATCATGGATCGCACCATATCCAACAAGGTGCGATTCCTTGTTTCTGATACACCATTCATCTGTGGTGTATATGGAGGGGTCAGTTGAGAAAAGATACCATTATCCTTTAAGAATTGTTTGAAGTTAGTACTTAAGTATTCTCCTCCTCGATCTGATCGAAGAGCTTTAATACTCTTTCCTAACTGCTTCTCCACCTCATTCTTGAACTCCTTGAACTTCTCAAATGCTTCCGACTTGTACTTTATTAAGTACACATAGCCGAATCTTGAGAAGTCATCGGTGAACGTGATGAAGTAAGAAAAGCCACCTTTGGCTTGGGTGGATATTGGACCACATACATCCGAATGTATTAGTTCCAAAATGTCCTTGGCACGTTCTCCATGTCCACTAAATGGAGATTTTGCCATCTTTCCCGTAAGGCAGGATTCGCATGTTGCAAATGATTCATAATCGAATGTTGTTAAATAACCATGCTTGTGCAACTTTTGCAACCTGCTTTCGCCAATGTGCCCAAGTCTACAATGCCACATGTAGGCCTAGTTCACACAATTCTTGCTCTTCTTAAGAGCTTTGTCAATCTGAAGATTGTAATGAGAAACATCTAATAGATATAGACCGTTGACTAAAGATGCTGATGCTATTGATTTATTACCATAATAAATCGAACAACTTCTATTCTCAATAGTCAACCTATATCCTATCTTGTCCAAACAAGATATTGATATGATGTTCTTTATTATGCTAGGAACATAATAACAATCTTCTAATAGTAAGGTGTCTCCCGATGGAAGCTTGAGGTTTGCTGTCCCAACAGCAATCGCCGCAACTTTTGCGCCGTTTCCTAGCCTCAATTCCACCTCACCTTGTCTCAGCTTGCGCTTACTTGTCAGCATCTGCACATCATGACAGATATGAGAAGCACGTCCGGTATCCAATACCCAAGATGTGGAATCTTTAACTGACAAGTTGATATCTATCATATAGATATCTGAAGCTTCAGACAGCTTCACTCTTTCATGAGATTTATCGTTAAGGAACTCCTTGTAGTTCCTCTTCCAGTGACCATATTGCTTATAGTATAAGCAGTCACCCTTCACTACTCTTTTGCCTTTGTCCTTTGATCTTATATCATTAACTATCATCTTTGCTTCAGAGGCATCCAATGCCGATTCAGTAAGAGGATCAGCTCTAGGGACAAAGTTATTGTGTTCAGATCTGAATACATTCTTCAGGTTTCTGAACCAATCTGAGTAGATCAGGTAAGTCAAAAGGGCATCAAGTATGCCACGGAGTGAGTTATTCAACGACATAATTCCCTACAGGAGATAAGTAAAATCTACTTAGCAGATGTTCAATTATTAAATTTAAAACAAGACATGGTCTTTTGTTCAAGTTTAACTACCACTAATTTTCGACGGACTGTATAACCCTCAGTTATACAGAACGGGAGATGCCGACAGTCTCCTAGTGGGGATCTGAATCTCAATGACTTGCACTACAGCCTTGTGGATAGCACAACAAACTGTAATACAATCAAAGAGCACCCATGTAACGACCTGCCATTCAAATCGCGTCGTCCACCCATGACGTCTTTCAGTCCCAGAATCCCGAGTTGACGGACCCTCAGTCGGGGTGATTTCCTGCCTAAATGGCGTCATGATGGCCCGACGTCCTTTTGAAAGGCGTCGTCTATCCATGACGTCATTTAGCGCCAGAACCCCTAACTCGTGAAACCTCGAACGGGGAGGTTTCTGCCCTAAAACGCGTCGTGCTGTCCTGACGTCCTTTTGAAAGGCGTCGACCAGGCACGACGCCATTTAGCGCCAGAAACCTGGTTGCCTGGTTCGAACCGAGGGTTTCTCCCTTAACCCCAATGCCCCGAAAAAGCCTCCAAAAACAGAAGGGGGAGAAAGAGAAGTTCCCCCCCCACAAACCTACTACAAAACCACATACAGGAACACGGCCATACCCACAAGAACACCCCCCTAAACATGCTCAATCTAGCCCAAAACACATCAAAACACGCCTAGGAAAGCACGAGCAACACATACAAGGTTCGTCCCCCTACCGGATACTTGAACTCCTCCTGGCTCCGTGTCGCCCAACCGCCGCGCCGCAGACTGCCGCCGGTACCCCCGAGAACGTCGCCACTCCGCCGGGACGTCGGCCGCCGTCTGGAGAATGGAACGCCGCGAAGGAAGTGGTGGTGGCAGAGGTGAGAGGTAGGGAGGCGTTGGAGTGGTGGAAGAGGAAGAAGAGGAAGGGAAAGGGAAAGAGAGGGGTCGGAGGAGGCGGAGAGGGAGAGGAGAGAGAGCGAGAGGTGAGAAATTAGGGAAAGAAAGGAGGGCTCGCGGGGGTCATCAGAAACTACCTAAAACGCGTCGAGCGAAAAGGACGCCTATCAGATGACAGGACGAGCCGTACTGACAGCTGTCTGAAACGCGTCGATCACCATGGACGCCGTTCAGCTGACATGTCAGGCACCGTACACTGACATCGCAGGGTGGCAGTCTGAATCGCGTCGTCCATCATGGACGCCGTTCAGACGACAGGACAGGGGCCGTACTCTCGCGGCCCGAAACCCGCCCACGTGGCGTCCACGTGGCACAACAGCAAATCGCCTAAATGGCGTCCACCTATCAAGACGCCGTTTGAAAGGCGTCGTGATGTGTAGACGTCATTCAGAAGAAACTCCCTAGACCCCTCGAGGTCCGACTCAGGGGATCCGGTCCGATACCGACCCGAAAACTTAACCCGAAACCTCAGTCCTTACAACCCAACTCATGGGACTTGCAACTCTTTGCAATATCTGATTATAGCTTCGGTCCCCAGAGATTTAATGGCCTTGTGGATAGCACAATAAACCACTAATTCTGGTCTAAGCTAACCATCATTACGCGACGAGCATAGATTTGCATGCAGCCCTTGTGGATAGCACAACAAAGCTACATGATTCCTCTACCCCGATCTATAGGCATCTAATGCCATAGCCACAGTTTCTCCTCCCAATTAAGCAGGCCTTGTGGATAGCACAACAAACCTGCCTAAAGTGATTAGAATCCTATGACTATAATGATGGTGGACCACGCGGTAAGTTCTCAACTACTCGCATTACGGCTTAGAGTTTATCTGAGGGTATTTAGATAACTTTTTATCTTAGTCTCTCCTAGGTGATAGTATATTAATATATCGTATATATTTACTAAATACTATAACCTGCTTTGATTCATAATCAAAAGAACAACAATGCATCTCATACATGTGATTAGTGTGGTCATGGATAGCACAGTGGGTTTGACTGGAGCCAACAGTCAAACGCACACACAATCTAATCATAACATTTACATTAGATACCCTGCAATCACATAGGCAAGAGATCTCCATCTTTTCGTCTTCCTGGTTGCAGCTGTTGATCGTCCTCGCTCCTTCCTCAGTTGCCTCGATCATATTACATTAATTCTAGAATTAACAGGTAAATTGAAGAAGGCCTTATGGCGAGTACAAGAGAGAGAGGAGGTAGAAATACATCAGAGTATGAGAGAGAGAGGTGCGCAGACCTCTATTTATTAACAATTAATAAACATCGTACATCCATGATCCACACAAACCATTCATCACATGAATAATAAATTAAGTGCATCTCCATGACTACGGTGTGTTTTAAACATCCCACACATGATTAAGCGCATCACATGGCTAAAACAAATGAGTTTTCAAAAATAGATAAGTTTTGGCTTTCAAAAAAACTAGGATCCAATCAAAATTGGTGTTTGAATTTCGAAAAACTCATTTATTATCTTAACATGCAATTAAATCAAATTTAAAAGCAATAAACACACATCACATGTGCACACATTCCGAATTAATAATTCCATATTATTCCATGCACATTAGAACATTTCTAATAATCTAACACTTAGATAAAACCCCATTAATAATCTAACAATTAGACTATTAAAAGACTAATCTAACTCTTAGATTAATCCAACAAAATTAATTAATAACTTAACACTTAAATTATTAATTAACTCTAATTATTAATTAACTACTAATCTAACTCTTAGATTAGTTAATTAATGTTAATTAGTAATTTAACACTTAAATTATTAATTAACACTAATTAATTAATAACTATAATCTAACAATTAGATTAGAAGATTAATGTTAATCATTAATTTAACCCTTAAATTAATAACTAACAATAATAATTAAAGACTACTAATTTAACACTTAAATTAGTCATTTAAGTCAATTATTAATTTAACAATTAAATTAACAACTAACTTAAATAATTAATTAACAATTAGTTGAAATAATAATTAATAATCTAACTGTTAGATTAAAAATTATTAATAACTAATTTAACCTTTAAATTAGTTTAATTAATATTAATTATTAGTTTAACAATTAAACTAACAATCAACATTAATCAAATTAACAACTAAAAGTTAATCAAAATAGATTAAAAAATCATTAATATGCCCGATGAATAATAAATTTAAATTTCAAAACCATTTTGAATTTTAAAATTTAACTCAAATTCCACTTGAATTTTAAATGGGCTTAATTGGGGTTTTAAGTGGGGTTTTAAAAGAGAATGAGAAGAAGAGGGCTCAGCCCCTAAAAGGGAACCATGGCTCGGACCTGGTCCGAGCCAGGGCCCAGCCCAGGTGCGAACCTGTGGCTGGCGGCCCTGACGCGGCTCGGCCAGACCCACCCAGCCCGGTCCAACCCGGTCCGCCCTCGGGGCCGGTCCACCCTCAAGCTCCCTCCCTCACACCCGAACCCTAACTGGCTTGATGCAGGTTGCAGGTGGCGACGGGGAGGGGCACGGCTGAGCCCCCGGCGGCCACCGCCGCCTAGCCCCGTCGGCGTCGGCCCAACGCCGGCAACGACTCCGGCGCCGGCTTGCTAGCCGGCAATGCCCATTTTTCTTCTCCGAACTCCTCCCTTTTTTCCATATTTCTGGTTTCATAAACCCGTGGAGAAGGAAGGAGTTGGAGATGGCCTTCCACCGCCGGACTGTCCACTCCGGTGCCGGCAATGATCCCCGGCGATGATACCAAGATCATCAGGGGCCCTGGTCTTCCTTCCCAACAATTGGGGGCTCGAACAAAGCCGCAACAAATCGGGATCTTCATCACATGAAAAATCCGAAAACCCAAAAAAAAATTTCAAAAAATTGCAGAAAAATAATCTAATTAACTGTGCCCATCGTATGAACATAGATCCGACAATTAATCGAACATGTATGCATGGAATAACGTATGAAATATTAAGTTCGGAGACCGAAACGGAACGAGAAACAGTGGAACCTGGCTCTGATACCACTGTTGGGTTTTCTCGGTTTCTCCGGATCGCTGACGCAGCAAAAAAAATAAAATTATTTACAGCGATCCGTTCCCGTTTTGAAATCTAAAATACGATAATCGGATTATCGAAGTTCTCACCGTGTGCGGATTGGAATCCGCAACCGTTCGGTTCCGTCGGTGCGACACCGCAAGCCGCGCAAACGCCCGGCCTCTAGCGAAGTCCACGCGATCCTCCCCGCGACGGATATCCTCGAGTTCCTCGTTCTTCGCAGCCCACGAAGCCTCCGCCGGTCGCCGCAATAATCGCCGCAGCGCGCAGACGGTTTCCCGTCGAATGGGATTCGAAGAAGCGGAGGAGCAGATCTGGATCTGCCTGGACATCAGAGAAGGACAGAAACTGAGGAGGGGCGGAGCAGCTTGGCCTGCTCAGCCCGTTCGCTATGTTTTATACTAACTGCGCGGTTTTTCATAAAAACCTCCGGTTTGTATAAAACCCACTTATTTATCCATCGCCTTGAGAATCATTTGCGTGTGACCCTCTAGGCCCAAGTACCAGTACAGTTAATGGCCCAACCAGCCCAGTGACTCCTCACTGGCTTTATTAATTAATTAATAATACTTTATTAATCAATTAATCAATGGAATTGATGTCGCACATCGAATTCGACCGGGCCTCCGATCACGTTGGGTTCCAAGCAACACCGCGTGAACCCGGAAGGTATTTGTGGTTAAGTAACCCACTCTTGGAACCTTTCCGCCGACAGTTACCGCGTGGATATAATCCTTCATTCGTACAATGCTCTCGAGTCAACTCAGGGTATGGCGAGCTGTAAAACCCTAACCGATCGACTCACTTGGATTGGATGCCGCTGATGAATATCGGAAAACTCCTTTCCCGATATTATCGTCCTCCCTGGCCAGGGACTTTCGCGCATCCTTCCTAAAGCATTCTCTCTCTAAGTACCGAGAGCGAATGATTCCTTATTGACACACAATTCCCTTCGACAGTATTCCGCTGGAAAGCACAGAAGTCCACCGCCAAGGTGTCCTTGGTGTCTCAGGTCCGAGGACCATCCACGCAACTGCGACAATAGAATCAAGCTGGTTGACAGTGAGGTACAATACCATCCAGCGATTCAGTCGGATCAGTTCAGTGAACTCATTCTCCAATGAGCACCTACAGATTCGCCTTAGTGTCTCCACACAAGTGACTTATGAGATCAGTCACCCTCATCATATGAGCAGGAGTAATCTGTACTAGTCTAACCGGATATCTGATGTCCTTCTCGGATATCCTCCAACTAGGAACGATTAAGAATATGTGTGTTTAAGTGATCAGTCTCATTAGTATGATCTCATCATTATCTGATCACTATAGCACATATTCACGGACTTCATTATGAAACGATAATTAACGCGATTTACACATAATGAATATTATGCCATTTTATTAATAAATGAACGAGATTTACATAGTCAGATTAGCTTGTAGGCCACCTAAACTAACAATCTCCCACTTGGACTAAAGCCAATCACCTTTATACAATAAGCCCATAGACTCTAGGTGACGCTCAACCACAATTTGAGCCAACGGCTTTGTCAGTAGATCTGCTACATGGTCGACGGGTGGAACTCTTTCCACTACTAAATCTCCTCTAGATAATATGAAAGCGCCTCAGAACATCTTTCGATTTCTGATGAGACCACGGCTCTTTCACTTGTGTAATAGTCCCATTGTTGTCGCACAACAGCGGAACATGATGAAGGATATCGGGAACTATGTCAAAGTCGGTGATGAACATCTTCAACCACACTATTTCCTTAAAAGCTTCAGCTGCAGCGATGTGCTCAGGTTCAGTCGTCGAATCTGCAGTGGTTATTTGCTTGGAACTCTTCCAACACACTGCCCCTCCGTTCAAAGTAAACAGGAATCCAGATGTTGACTTGCTATCATCTGGATCTGACTGGAAACTCGAGTCAGTAAAGCCTCGCAGTTTCAAGTCACCTCCTCCATAGACAAGGAACATATCCTTAGTTCTTCTCAAGTACTTAAGGATACATTTCACTGCCTTCCAGTGCTCTTCGCCGGGATCAGTCTGAAATCTACTCGTAACACTTAGAGCAAATGCAACATCTGGCCGTGTACATAGCATGGCATACATGATAGATCCTATGGCAGAGGCATAGGGCATTCTATCCATGAATACCCTCTCATTAGGAGTCTTAGGAGACTGCTCCTTTGAGATATTAATTCCATGTCTCATCGGTATGAGACCTCTCCTGGAATTTTTCATGCCAAACCTTTTGACTATGGTATCTATGTACAAGGATTGGGTCATTCCAAGCATCCTCTTTGATCTATCTCTATAGATCTGTATTCCCAATACGTAGGATGCTTCTCCCAAATCCTTCATGGAGAAGTTTTTCGACAGCCAGCCCTTTACTGATGACATCATAGCTACATCATTCCCAATGAGTAGTATGTCATCTACGTAAAGAACTAGAAAAGTGACTGCACTCCCACTGGTCTTCTTGTACACACAAGGCTCATCTTAATTCTTAATGAAGTCATAAGACTTGACTGCCTCGTCAAATCTTATGTTCCAACTCCGGGAAGCCTGCTTCAGTCCATAAATGGACCTCTGAAGCTTGCACACTTTATCTGGAGATTCTTTGGATGTGAAACGTTCTGGTTGTATCATATACACCTCTTCCTCAAGGTTACCATTGAGGAAGGCAGTCTTTACATCCGTCTGCCAGATTTCATAATCAAAATGTGTAGCAATGGCGAGCAGAACTCTGATCGACTTTATCATGCCAACTGGTGAGAAAGTCTCGTCATAGTCAATTCCTTGCTTTTGACGATATCCCTTTGCCACCAACCATGCCTTATAAGTGTCGATCCATCCATCAGCACCGATCTTTCTCTTAAAGATCCACTTTCAACCGATGGGTACAATACCCTCGGGCAAGTCCTCCAAGTTCCAAACTTGGTTGGTGTACATGGACTGTATTTCTGAGTTCATGGCTTCTCGCCATTTCCCGGCTTCTGGGCCTTCTATGGCCTCCTGGTAGGTTTTAGGATCATCATCCTCATTATATTCTACCTTAGACTCACCTTCATCAATATGTCCCACATATCGTTCGGGTAGTCTAGGTACTCTACCAGATCTACGAGGCTCATCTGTGTGTACCTGAACAGATTCAGGAACTGATATCTCATCTGATGATAATGCAGCTGTTTGGGGATCTGGAACCTCTTCCAGTACTATTTTACTCCCACTGTTCTCCTGGAGAAGGTATTCTTCTTCCAAGAAAACAGCTTTCCTGGCGACAAACACCTTTTGTTCACCAGGATGGTAAAAATAGTATCCAAAGGTTTCCTTTGGATATCGCACAAACCTGCATTTATCAGTTCGTGATTCCAGCTTGTCTGGATCATGCCTCTTTACATGAGCAGGACAACCCCAGACTTTAACATGTTTAAATTCTGGTTTCCTACCTTTCCATATCTCATATGGAGTAGAGGCCACAGACTTGCAGGGTGCTCTGTTCAGTAGGTATGCTGCTGACTCTAGACAACCCCCAGAGGGACACTGGTAATCCTGAAAAACTCATCATGGATCGCACCATGTCCAACAAGGTGCGATTCCTTCTTTCTGATACACCATTCATCTGTAGTGTATATGGAGGGGTCAGCTGAGAAAGGATACCATTATCCTTTAAGAATTGTGTGAAGTTAGTACTTAAGTATTCTCCTCCTCGATCTGATCGAAGAGCTTTAGTACTCTTTCCTAACTGCTTCTCCACCTCATTCTTGAACTCCTTGAACTTCTCAAATGCTTCCGACTTGTACTTTATTAAGTACATATAACCGAATCTTGAGAAGTCATCGGTGAACGTGATGAAGTAAGAAAAGCCACCTTTGGCTTGGGTGGATATTGGACCACATACATCCGAATGTATTACTTCCAAAATGTCCTTGGCACGTTCTCCATGTCCACTAAATGGAGATTTTGCCATCTTTCCCATAAGGCAAGATTCGCATGTTGCAAACGATTCATAATCGAATGTTGTTAAATAACCATGCTTGTGCAACTTTTGCAACCTGCTTTCGCCAATGTGCCCAAGTCTACAATGCCACATGTAGGCCTGGTTCACACAATTCTTGCTCTTCTTAAGAGATTTGTCAATCTGAAGATTGTAATGAGGAACATCTAATAGATATAGACCGTTGACTAAAGATGCTGAAGCTATTGATTTATTACCATAATAAATCGACCAACTTATATTCTCAATAGTCAACCTATATCCTATCTTGTCCAAACAAGATATTGATATGATGTTCTTTATTATGCTAGGAACATAATAACAATCTTCTAATAGTAAGGTGTCTCCTGATGGAAGCTTGAGGTTTGTTGTCCCAACAGCAATCGCCGCAACTTTTGCGCCGTTTCCTAGCCTCAATTCCACCTCACCTTGTCTCAGCTTGCGCTTACTTGTCAGCATCTGCACATCATGACAGATATGAGAAGCACATCCGGTATCCAATACCCAAGATGTGGAATCTTTTACTGACAAGTTGATATCTATCATATAGATATATGAAGCTTCAGACAGCTTCACTCTTCCATGAGCTTTATCGTTAAGGAACTCCTTGTAGTTCCTCTTCCAGTGACCATATTGCTTATAGTATAAGCAGTCACCCTTCACTACTCTTTTGCTTTTGTCCTTCGATCTTATATCGTTAGCTATCATCTTTACTTCAGAGGCATCCAATGCCGATTCAGTAAGAGGATCAGCTCTAGGGACAAAGTTATTGTGTTCAGATCTGAAGACATTCTTCAGGTTTCTGAATCAATCTGGGTAGATCAGGTAAGTCTAAAGGGCATCAAGTATGCCACGGAGTGAGTTACTCAACGACATAATTCCCTACAGGAGATAAGTAAAATCTACATAGCTGATGTTCAATTATTAAATTTAAAACAAGACATGGTCTTTTGTTCAAGTTTAACTCCCACTAATTTTCGACAGACTGTATAACCCTCAGTTATACAGAACGGGAGATGCCGACAGTCTCCTAGTGGGGATCTGAATCTCAATGACTTGCACTACAGCCTTGTGGATAGCACAACAAACTGTAATACAATCAAAGAGAACCCAACTCATGGGACTTGCAACTCCTTGCAATATCTGATTATAGCTTCGGTCTCCAGAGATTTAATGGCCTTGTGGATAGTACAACAAACCACTAATTTTGGTCTAAGCTAACCATCATTACCCGACGAGCATAGATTTGCATGCAGCCCTTGTGTATAGCACAACAAAGCTACATGGTTCCTCTACCCCGATCTATAGGCATCTAATGCCATAGCCACAGTTTGTCCTCCCAATTAAGCAGACCTTGTGGATAGCACAACAAACCCGCCTAAAGTGATTAGAATCCTATGACTATAATGATGGTGGACCACGCGGTAAGTTCTCAACTACTCGCATTACGACTTAGAGTTTATCTGAGGGTATTTAGATAACTTTTTATCTTGGTCTCTCCTAGGTGATAGTATATTAATATATCGTATATATTTACTAAATACTATAACTTGCTTTGATTCATAATCAAAATAACAACAAGGCATCTCATACATGTGATTAGTGTGGTCATGGATAGCACAGTGGGTTTGACTGGAGCCAACAGTCAAACGCACACACAATCTAATCATAACATTTACATTAGATACCCTGCAATCACATAGGCAAGAGATCTCCATCTTTTCGCCTTCCTGGTTGTAGCTGTGGATCGTCCTCGCTCCTTCCTCGGTTGCCTCGATCATATTACATTAATTCTAGAATTAACAGGTAAATTAAAGAAGGCCTTATGGCGAGTACAAGAGAGAGAGGAGGTAGAAATACATCAGAGTATGAGAGAGAGAGGTGCGCAGACCTCTATTTATTAACAATTAATAAACATCATACATCCATGATCCACACAAACCATTCATCACATGAATAATAAATTAAGTGCATCTCTATGACTACGGTGTGTTTTAAACATCCCACACATGATTCAGCGCATCACATGGCTAAAACAAATGAGTTTTCAAAAATAGATAAGTTTTGGCTTTCAAAAAAACTGGAATCCAATCAAAATTGGTGTTTGAATTTCGAAAAACTCATTTATTATCTTAACATGCAATTAAATCAAATTTAAAAGCAATAAACACACATCACATGCGCACACATTCCGAATTAATAATTCCATATTATTCCATGCACATTAGAACATTTCTAATAATCTAACACTTAGATAAAACCCCATTAATAATCTAACAATTAGACTATTAAAAGACTAATCTAACTCTTAGATTAATCCAACAAAATTAATTAATAATTTAACACTTAAATTATTACTTAACTCTAATTATTAATTAACTGCTAATCTAACTCTTAGATTAGTTAATTAATGGTAATTAGTAATTTAACACTTAAATTATTAATTAACACTAATTAATTAATAACTATAATCTAACAATTAGATTAGAAGATTAATGTTAATCATTAATTTAACCCTTAAATTAATAACTAACAATAATAATTAAAGACTACTAATTTAACACTTAAATTAGTCATTTAAGTCAATTATTAATTTAACAATTAAATTAACAACTAACATAAATAATTAATTAACAATTAGTTGAAATAATAATTAATAATCTAACTGTTAGATTAAAAATTATTAATAACTAATTTAACTCTTAAATTAGTTTAATTAATATTAATTATTAGTTTAACAATTAAACTAACAATCAACATTAAGCAAATTAACAACTAAAAGTTAATCATAATAGATTCAAAAATCATTAATATGCCCGATGAATAATAAATTTAAATTTCAAAACCATTTTGAATTTTAAAATTTAACTCAAATTCCACTTGAATTTTAAATGGGCTTAATTGGGGTTTTAAGTGGGGTTTTAAAAGAGAATGAGAAGAAGAGGGCTCAGCCCCTAAAAGGGAACCATGGCTCGGACCTGGTCCGAGCCAGGGCCCAGCCCAGGTGCGAACCTGTGGCTGGCGGCCCTGACGCGGCTCGGCCAGACCCACCCGGCCCGGTCCAACACGGTCCGCCCTCGAGGCCGGTCCACCCTCAAGCTCCCTCCCTCACACCCGAACCCTAACTGGCTTGATGCAGGTTGCAGGTGGCGGCGGGGAGGGGCACGGCTGAGCCCCCGGCGGCCACCGCCACCTGGCCTCGTCGGCGTCGGCCCAACGCCGGCAACGACTCCGGCGCCGGCTTGGTAGCCGGCAATGCCCATTTTTCTTGACCGAACTCCTCCCTTTTTTCCATATTTCTGGTTTCATAAACCCGTGAAGAAGGAAGGAGTTGGAGATGGCCTTCCACCGCCGGACTTCCACTCCGGTGCCGGCAATGATCCCCAGCGATGATACCAAGATCATCAGGGGCCCTGGTCTTCCTTCCCAACAATTGGGGGCTCGAACAAAGCCGCAACAAATCCGGATCTTCATTACATGAAAATCCGAAAACCCAAAAAAAAATTTCGAAAAATTGCAGAAAAATAATCTAATTAACTGTGCCCATCGTATGAACATAGATCCGACAATTAATCGAACATGTATGCATGGAATAACGTATGAAATATTAAGTTCGGAGACCGAAACGGAACGAGAAACAGTGGAACCTGGCTCTGATACCACTGTTGGGTTTTCTCGGTTTCTCCGGATCGCTGACGCAACAGAAAAAATAAAATTATTTACAGCGATCCGTTCCCGTTTCGAAATCTAAAATACGATAATCGGATTATCGAAGTACTCATCGTGTGCGGATTCGAATCCGCAACCGCGCGGACGATTTCCCGTCGAACGGAATTCGAAGAAGCGGCGGAGCAGATCTGGATCTGCCTAGACGTCAGAGAAGGACAGAAACTGAGGAGGGGCGGCTAGGGTTAGCAGCAGCTTGGCCTGCTCAGCCCGTTCGCTATGTTTTATACTAACCGCGCGATTTTTCATAAAAACCCCCGGTTTATATAAAACCCACTTATTTATCCATCGCCTTGAGAATCATTTGCGTGTGACCCTCTAGGCCCAAGTACTAGTCCAGTTAATGGCCCAACAAGTCCAGTGACTCCTCACTGGCTTTATTAATTAATTAATAACACTTTATTAATCAATTAATCAATCAAATTGATGTCGCACATCGAATTCGACCGGGCCTCCGATCACGTTGGGTGCCAAGCAACACCGCGTGAACCCGGAAGGTATTTGGGGTTAAGTAACCCACTCTTGGAACCTTTCTGCCAACAGTTACCGCGTGGATACAATCCTTCATTCGTACAATGCTCTCGAGTCAACTCAGGGTATGGCGAGCTGTCAAACCCTAACCGGTCGACTCACTTGGATTGGATGCCGCTGATGAATATCGGAAAACTCCTTTCCCGATATTATCGTCCGCCCTGGCCAGGGACTTTCGCGCATCCTTCCTAGAGCATTCTCTCTCTAAGTACCGAGAGCGAATGATTCCTTATTGACACACAATTCCCTTCGACGGTATTCCGCTGTCAAGCACAGAAGTCCACCGCCAAGGTGTCCTTTGTGTCTCACGTTCGAGGACCATCCACGCAACTACGACAATAGAATCAAGCTGGTTGACAGTGAGGTACAATACCATCCAGCGATTCAGTCGGATCAGTTCAGTGAACTCATTCTCCAATGAGCACCTACAGATTCGCCTTAGTGTCTCCACACAAGTGACTTATGAGATCAGTCACCCTCATCATATGAGCAGGAGTAATCTGTACTAGTCTAACCGGATATCCGATGTCCTTCTTGGATATCCTCCGACTAGGAACGATTAAGAATATGTGTGTTTAAGTGATCAGTCTCATTAGTATGATCTCATCATAATCTGATCCCTATAGCACATATTTACGGACTTCATTATGAAACGATAATTAATGCGATTTACACATAATGAATATTATGCCATTTTATTAATAAATGAACGAGATTTACATAGTCAGATTAGCTTGTAGGCCACCTAAACTAACAATCTCCCACTTGGACTAAAGCCAATCACTTTTATACAATAAGCCCATAGACTCTAGGTGACGCTCAACCACAATTTGAGCCAACGACTTTGTCAGTGGAACTGCTACATGGTCGACGGGTGGAACTCTTTCCACTACTAAATCTCCTCTAGATAATATGAAAGCGCCTCAGAACATCTTTCGATTTCTGATGAGACCACGGCTCTTTCACTTGTGTAATAGTCCCATTGTTGTCGCACAACAGCGGAACATAATGAAGGATATCGGGAACTATGTCAAGGTCGGTGATGAACATCTTCAACCACACTATTTCCTTGAAATCTTCAGCTGCAGCGATGTGCTCAGGTTTAGTCGTCGAATCTGCAGTGGTTATTTGCTTGGAACTCTTCCAACACACTGCCCCTCCGTTCAAAGTAAACAGGAATCCAGATGTTGACTTGCTATCATCTGGATCTGACTGGAAACTCGAGTCAGTAAAGCCTCGCAGTTTCAAGTCACCTCCTCCATAGACAAGGAACATATCCTTAGTTCTTCTCAAGTACTTAAGGATACATTTCACTGCCTTCCAGTGCTCTTCGCCTGGATCAGTCTGAAATCTACTCGTAACACTTAGAGCAAATGCAACATCTGGCCGTATACATAGCATGGCATACATGATAGATCCTATGGCAGAGGCATAGGGCATTCTGTAACGACCCGCCACCCTATAATCGGGGATCCGATTACTAAATGGGTACCGAATCATTAATTTGGGACCAAACCAGGATCTAGTAAGTCTGGGAAATAAATAATAAACTAAGCTAAACATTCACATCGCATTGAACTGAAATGAAAGTGCAGGAAATTGAAATTATTACAATGCGACTCGATTACAGCAAATAATTACATACTCCAGCTGAAAGGAAATAATTAAACATACAGGCCAGAAATAAATAACAACTACATCGGGGCATACCCCGGAACAACTGCCGAAGACGCACAACACACGGCCGCACACGCCGCTCTAAGTCTGCTGGGAGTCCTCACCTGAAAACCGCAGGGGTGAGTCTCAAGAACAAGACTCAGTAGGGATCCTTCGATCCCCACTGCCCACGCACACATCCACAAGTGTAAAGTACAGCTAACGGTGAAGTAACACGTGTAGTGGTAGGTACAATTCCTAATTCTCTACGTGAGAAGACATGCAATCGCAGTTATAATAATCATGCACATTCTAAACCAGCCGTTAGAAAATCTACAACCGTCATCTCGATAGAACTCGCCGACCGTGCAAACAACGGTGGGGAAAACCTCGACCCGCTGAGACCAAGGAATAGCCCCTCGGATAGCACGCTCGCTACTCCGGCCCCACTGGCTCAGGTGACTACCCCTTCCCCCAGCATGAGTGACTCTCCGAATGTACCACTCCGACACCGGTACTAGCTGACCCCGTGGTTCACCAGGTGACCCTCTCTCACTAGGCGTCACCCCGCCCACGCCCCCACCGGCGCTGTGCTCACGCCCCCACCAGCACAGGGTGATAAAGTACTACAATGTCACTCCAGGTCCACAGTAACTGAAAACCCAACACAGTGCGATCCGGTCACGTGAAAAGCCCGCGATCGCATAACACACATAGAACCATCCGATCATAAGAAACCCATCTCTTTCGGGTGCACTAAAACATGTGCTAATCATCTATCTAGCAGTATAAACACGTTTTACTGGCATGCATTAGTGAGATTCTGTCTTGAATCACGTCGACCAAGGTCGACGCCATTCAAGCTCCAATTACAGGTCTATATAAATCAGTCTTCAGAATCTGGCCTTAAAAGGCGTCGACCCTCATGGTCGCCTTTTTAAAAGGCGTCGACATCCTCAGACGCCATTTAACACCGAAATCCGGAATTCCCAAGGCCTTATCCAAGGGATTTCTGCGGTTAAAACGCGTCATGGATGCCTGACGCTGTTCAAAAACGCGTCGTTTACCCATGACGCCTTTCAGCCACAGAAACCCCAACCTGGCAAACTGTCTGTCAGTCAATTCCCGTCTAAAAGGCGTCGTGATGGCCCGACGCCCTTAAAAAAGGCGTCGTCCATGCACGACGTCTTTCAGCCCCGGGAACCAGGAACGCCCTAAACCCGAGGGCTCCCTTTCCAACCCTAAATAACCCCAAAATCATACAAACTGGAGGGAAACGAAGAGCAAGACAATTCATAGGCAAACACCCCATAGAGATCCTGAACATGCTCATTCTAACCCCCAAAAACCGAAGATCTACCACATGCATATTGAGGAAAACATGATTTAGAACACAATGCCACGGAGAACGTCACCCTACCGGACACTCGAACTCCTCAAGCTCCACGCCGTTCACCCTTCTCGCCCCACGCCGCCGCCGGTACCGCCGTGTCGTCCTAGCTCCACCGTGACGTCGGCCGCCGTCCGGAGAGTAGAACGCCGCAGTGGAAGTGGAGGTGGTTGTGGTATGAGTTAGGTAGAGGATGGAGTGGAGGGAGAGGCGAAGTGGTGGGAGGAAAAGAGGGAGGAGGAGGTGGCCGCCGCCGGTCGCCGGAGGAGGAGGAGAGAAGGAGAGTAGGAGAAAATGAGGGAAAGAAGGAGGGCTCACGGGGTTAACCAGAAACTGGCTAAAACGCGTCGACATCTACGGACGCCAATCAGGTGATGTGACGGCCGCTCTGACAAGATTCTGAAACGCGTCGTCCTACACAGACGCCATTCAGACAACTTGTCAGGGCCGTACTCTGACACACCCAGAGTCGCAGTCTGAAAGGCGTCGTCCTTCACAGACGCCGTTCAGACGATCTGACAGGGCCGTACCCACGTGGCCCAAGGCCAACCCCCGCGGCACCCACGTGGCAGCACCTGAAACGCGTCTGCCAAGGTGGACGCCGTTTAAAACGCGTCGCCAGGTCCTGACGCGATTCAACTCAGAACTTCCGCCCCCCACAAGGGTTAGAACAACAGGGTCTGACCCGAATACCGGATCCGAAAGTCTCGATCCTTACATTCTCCCCCCCTTAAAGAAATTTCGTCCTCGAAATTGACTGCTATAATCAACAAGGTCAAAACAAGGATACAAGTTTACAATAAGACTCACGAGAAGAGGTAAGGGAACTGCTCCCGCATCTCGTCCTCTCGCTCCCAGGTTGCCTCACCTCCGGAGCGGTACTGCCAAATCACCTTGACCAGCGGTAAGACCTTGTTCCGCAAGACCTGCTCTCTGCGATCCTCAATACGAACCGGGTACTCTGGAAATGACAGGTCCTCAGAGACCTCCAACTCTGAAAAGTCCAACACATGGGACGGATCCTGAACATACTTCCTCAACAAGGACACATGGAACACATCGTGCACTCCTGCCAGACTGGGTGGCAAGGCCAACTGATACGCAGTTTCCCCGATTCGAGCAAGAATGGGAAAAGGTCCGATATAACGCGGACTCAGCTTGCCTCGCTTCCCGAATCTCATCACACCCTTGGAGGGTGAAACTCGGAGAAACACGTGGTCTCCAACCTCAAACTCAAGTGGTCTCCGTCGGATGTCGGCATAACTCTTCTGTCTACTCTGAGCTGCGGTCAACCTCTGCTGAACCGTCCTGGCGACCTCAGCACACTGCTGCACCAACTCGGGCCCTGCAATCTGCCTCTCACCGATCTCAGACCAACACGCTGGTGATCGACACGGCCGCCCATACAAAGCCTCATAAGGCGCCATGCCGATGCTAGAATGGTAGCTGTTGTTGTAGGCAAATTCCACAGTGGACAAATGCTGCTCCCAAGAACCTCCCCAGTCTAGACAACAAGCTCTGAGCATATCTTCCAATGTCTGAATAGTTCTTTCCGATTGCCCGTCAGTCTCGGGATGGTAAGCTGAACTGAAAGCCAACTGAGTCCCCAACGCCTGCTGAAAGCTCTTCCAGAATCTGGAAGTAAACCTCGGATCTCGATCTGATACAATGGACAAAGGGACCCCGTGCAGAGAAATGATCCGGTCTACAAACAACTTGGCCAACTTGCCGACCGACCAGTCCTTCCTAACAGCTAGGAAGTGTGCCGACTTGGTCAGCCGATCTACGATGACCCAGATGGCATCTCTCCTGCTAGGAGATGTAGGCAATCCCATCACGAAGTCCATAGTCACATGCTCCCATTTCCACTCTGGGATTGGCAAAGGCTGTAGCAATCCACCAGGTCTCTGATGCTCGGCCTTGACCTGCTGACAAGTCATGCATCTGGCCACATACTCAGCCACATCTCTCTTCATACCGGGCCACCAGAAGTGCCTCCTCAAACAGTGATACATCTTTGTTGTCCCGGGATGCACTGCATACCTCGATCGGTGCGCCTCATCAAGAACACATCTGCGCACATCTTCCTCAGTCGGGACATAGAGTCTGCCTCTGAATCTGACGGTACCATCAACCCATAACTCCACCATGTTAGTATTAGATGGTCTCAAAGCCAATCCGATACTGTGTACATATTCAGATTATTAATAAATGGCAATAATTCATTGTGTGTAATTAATTCGATCTGTGTTTATCGTATCACGATGAAGTCCATGAACATGTGCAATAGTCTTTGGATTATGATGAGATCATAATTACGGGACCGAAGACTTATAAACACATGTTCTTAATTGTTCCTAGTCATAGGATGTTTGAGATAGGACATCGAACATCCGGATAGACTAGTATAGGTTACTTCAGCTCATATGATGAGGGTGACTGATCCCATAAGTCACTTGTGTGGAGACACTATGCTGAACCTATAGGTGCTCATTGGTGAATGAGTTCACTGAACTGATCCGACTATGAATCGCTGGATGGTAATCACCTCACTGTTAACCAGCTCGATTCAATTGTCACGGTTGCGTGGATGATCCTTGGACCTGAGACTCCAAGGATACCTTGTTGGTAGGTTTCTGAGCTTTGACCTTGACAAACGAATCCCTAACCATGGGATATCAATAAGTTAAGCGATCGGGTTCAGGGAGATGCCCTCGAAGGTAATTGTGTGTTCAATACGGGATCATCCGCTCTCGGTTGTATGAGAGAGAATGTTCCGGGAATGATGCGCTTAAAGTCCCTGGCCAGGGCGGACTCTGTAATCGATAAGGAGTTATCGGATTCAGAATAGCAGCATCTGATTCAAGTGAATCGACCAAATAGGGTTTAACAGTAAACCATGTCCTAAGTCGATTCGGGAACATTGTACGGATGAAGGATTATATCCGCGCGCTAACCGATGACAGAAAGGTTCCAATAGAGGGTTGCGATAACCCCAGTGCCATCCAGGATCACGCGATGTTGCTTGGCATCCAACGTGATCGGCAGTCCGTCCGAATTTATTGTGGGACATTAAATTCGGCTGATTAATTGAATATAAGGATATTAATTAATACAGTGGGTCAGTAAAGGGTTACTGGACTTAATGGGCTATTAACTGGACTGGTATTTGGGCCTAGAGGGTCACACGCAAATGGTTTTCAAGTCGATGGATAATCCGACAGGATTTCGGATAAGTCTGGGTTTTTGTGAAAAACCGCAAACTGACTTTTTATAAAAGAACGGATTCTACGTCCGGGGCCAGCAACCCTGACCTAGCCGTCATTCGTTCTTCCCACATTCTCTCTCCTCTGGGCGTGCCGTTCCCAACTGCTCCACTTCCCGTTCGACGGGGATTCTGGATCCGCATGTCGCGGCGGATCACGCGCAATCAGACGGGATCTTCGAGCGCCGCAGCGAGCGAGGAAGCGAGGACGATCCATCGCGAGGAGAACCGCGTGGATACCGCTAGAGGTCGGGCATCTGCGCGACTTGCGGCATCGCTCCGACGGAACCGGAAAACGGACGCGGATTCGAATCCGCGCAAGGTAAATTCGGTTTACACCAGTTTAGTTTTAACGACCGAAACGGGACAGATCCGATCCCGAACTCCTTTATTCCGCTGCGTTTTAGGATCGGATCCCGACACAGCGATCCCAACAGTGGTATCAGAGCCAGGTTCCACTGTGTTTTCGCCGTTTCGATCTCTTTTTGATAATTTTGTAATTGATTCCATGCATATGATGCGTTCATGAGATGAACACAGCAAGTTTAAGAGAAACTGTAAGCATTAAAATTTTATTTTTCTGCAATTTTCGTGTGTGTTCTTCGCTGGACGAAGAACTACTCGTATCGGTTTGTTCACGGGCATCCCAAGTGTTGGGAAGGGCTCGATGGAGCATGGGATTCCTTCCATGGGGTCGTGGATCGAGATTCTGATCTTGCATCATGACCGGGAAGATCATAAACCCCTAGATTTATTTTTATTTTTCAAAGATATGGGGTTCCTAATTTTTTTTGCAGAATACGGATTTCGGGGGGGGGGGGTTTTGGAAGCTCCCCGCCGGCAACCAGGGGTTGCCGGCGACGGCACCGGTGCCTCCGGGCACCGGAGACCGCCCCACGGCCGGGGCCCTGCCGGCCGGCACCTGCGGGGCAGGTTGCCGGCGGCAGGGAGCCGCCGCCCCCCACCCTGCGCGCAGCTAGGGTTTCCTAGCTGCGCTCGGGTGGGGGGGGTGGGCCCGACGGGCCTGGCCGGGCCCCCGGGTCCGAGCCAGTCGGCCCTAGACCCGGACCAGGTCCGCGCCCTTGTGGGCGGACCTGGGTCCGAGCCAGGGACCGGCTGGGTTCGGCCCAGGTCCGGTCCGGTCCATTGGACCGCTGCCCCCTTTCCCCTTTATTTTTTTTTGTTTTTGTTTTTAATCCTTAATTAATCTGTTTTTGTTCCAAATTAAAAACAGAATTTAATTTTCATTTGTAATGAAATTTTACAATAAGATTGAGCTCTGTTTTTAATTTTATGGTCCAATAATTAGATTAATATGGATTAAAATAGTAATTAACAAGTTGTTGTTAATTCAATCTACTTGTTAGATTAAAGGAAATAATTGGGGAATAAATTTAATTGTTAAATTTATAATTTAATGCCAGTTAATCTTATCTGCATGGAATGTTACAATCTTGTCAAATTAGAGTTTATGTGCATTTATTGATGTGCATTTATTTGCTTGTTTAAATTAGATTTAAATTAGCATGCTTGAAATAAATACTAAAGTTTTCGAAAATCCTAAATCCAATTTTGATTGGTCCCTGGTTTTATGAAACCAAAATTATAAGTTATTTTCGAAAATTTTATTTAGCCATTTGATGCGCAATTCATGTGTGGTTTGTTTAATAAAACACATGGTGGTCATGGACGAGCATTAATTGTGGATGTGGAATGTGATTGTGTGGTTTATTGTGTATTAATAAATAGAGGTCTGCGAACCTCTCCCTCTCATATTCCATTGTACTTCTATCTTCCACCTCGATGTAATCGCCATAAGGCTTCCTCATTTAAATTATCATGTAATTGAGAATTACGATGTAATTTGATCGAGGCGGATGCGCGCGGAGCGAGGATGATCCACAACTGCTGACCAGATGAAAATGAAGGAGTTCATTGCATTCATGGGTTTGCAGACTCATGATATAAGATGTTATATTGTGTGAATGTGTGCGTTTGACTGTCTAGCTCAAGTCAAACCGCAGTGCCGTCCATGACCACACTAATGACATGTATGTGATGCGTGTGCTTTATATTTGCTAGGTTATTAGTATTAATAAATATATTCGATATATTTAATACTATCACCTAGGATGAGACCAAATTAAATAAGTAAAACCTTCGTTACAAACTCTAAGCCGTAGCGCGAGTCATTGAGAATGTACCGCGTGGCTCTCCATCAATATGATTGATAGAACTTAATTCGGTGGTGGCAGATACTATGTGTTTACCCGAGGTCTGTCATTAACTGATGAGAGGACTGTTGATCATGGCATTAGATGCCTTTGGATAAGAGTAGAGGAACGATATAGTCATCCACGTGTTTACCCGGGAACTATGTTTCTACTTTACTCTGTCACGTATTGATGGTAAAGCTTAGACCGGGGATAATGGTCTACTGTGTTTACCCGGGACCATTAAACTTGGGAGCCGAAGTACGATCGGATATTGCAAGGAGTTGCAATTATCATGAGATGATTGCTCTGAGATAGCAGTATGATACTAGGTGTTTACCCGAGGTCATACTGTGATGCTTGGAGATTCTGATCCCTACTAGGAGACAGTCGGCGTCTCCCGTTCTGTATATCTGAAGGTTATACAGTCCGTCGAAAATTAGTGGGAATAAAACTAGATAATAAAAGACCATATCTTGTTTTAGATAATCTGAATATCTGCTAATCATCGATTGATTATCTCCTGTAGGCGAGAATGTCTCACCATAACCCGTTGAGAGGCATACTTGATGCCAACCGTTTGACAGGCACCAATTACTCAGATTGGCTCAGAAACTTGAAGATAGTCCTCAGGTCTGAGCAGATTGCCTACGTCTTGGATACTGAACCTCCTGCTGAACCAGCATTAGATGCTCCAGAGGAGGAAATGATAGCGTATGAAAAATGGAAGGAGGATTCCACCATGGCCCAATGCTATATGTTAGCCTCTATGAGCAATGAGTTGCAGAGGCAACATGAAGAGATGGATGCTAGATCCATCATGCTCCATTTGAAGGAGCTCTTTGGTGAGCAGAGCAGAATCGAACGATATGAGATATCGAAGAATCTGTTCAAAGCTCAGATGGCAGAGGGAACTTCAGTACAGAATCATGTGCTGAAGATGATTGAGTGGGTGGAGAGGCTGGATGCTCTTGGGATTATACTTCCCAAGGAGATGCACACAGACCTTGTGTTGTCTTCACTTCCACCTTCATATGCTCAGTTCATCGTCAATTTCAACATGAACAAGATCCAGGCGACCTTAGCTGAACTGCTGAACATGTTAAAGACTGCTGAGGGGAACCTTGTGAAGGACAAACCCCAAGTCCTAATGGTTGGTAAGACCAACAGAAAAAGACTTGCAGTCCAAGCTTTTCGAAAGAATAAGAACAAGGTTCAGAGAAAGGCAAAGGTTGTCAAGAAAGACAAGGGTAAAAATGCTGAGAAAGGTGATTGCTTCTACTGTCACCAGAAAGGGCATTGGAAGAGGAATTGCAAGGAATACCTCAAGGACAAGGCTCAAGGAACTGTGAAGCAGCAGGACGCTTCAGGTATCTATATGATAGATGTAAACTTGTCAATAAGAGATTGTACATCATGGGTATTAGATACTGGATGTGTATCTCATATCTGCAATTCTGTGCAGACACTGACAAGAAGACGTAAGCTGAGGACCGGAGAGGTGGAGCTGAGGCGAGGTAACGGCGCAAGAGTTGCGGCGATCGCTGTGGGGACAGTGAAGCTCAAGCTACCATCCGGAGACACATTTTTATTAGATGATTGTTATTATGTACCTAGCATAATAAGGAACATCATTTCTATTTCATGTTTAGATAGAATTGGATACAATTTAAATTTTGGGAACAATAGTTGTTCAATTTATTTCAGAAATAAATTAATAGCTTCTGCTATTTTATCCAATGGTTTGTATCTATTGAATGTGTCTCATGATAATTTACATATCGGTTCTTCGATTAAAAGAAGTAAGTATGAAATGAACAAAGCCTACTTGTGGCATTGTAGGCTTGGACACATTGGTGAAAACAGACTCCAAAGGTTGCATAAAGATGGATATTTGGATCCATTTGATTATGAATCATATGCAACCTGTGAGTCATGTTTAATGGGTAAAATGGCTAAGTCTTCATTTAGTGGAACTGGAGAACGAGCCAAAGGCATATTAGAACTCATACATTCAGATGTATGTGGTCCTATGTCAACCCAAGCCATTGGTGGTTTCTCATACTTCATTACATTCACTGATGATTACTCAAGGTTTGGATATATATACTTATTGAAGTATAAATCTGAAGCCTTTGAGAAATTCAGAGAATTTAAGAATGAAGTAGAAAAACAAACAGGAAAGAGTATAAAAACCATCCGATCTGATCGGGGTGGTGAATACTTGAGTACTGAGTTCATTAAATACTTAAAGGATAATGGTATCCTTTCTCAGCTTACACCTCCTTATACACCTCAAATGAATGGTGTATCAGAAAGGAGAAATCGCACATTAATGGAAATGGTGCGATCCATGATGAGCATGTCCAAATTACCAGTGTCCTTATGGGGATATGCACTTAGTTCGGCTATGTATATCCTGAACAAGGTACCCAGCAAATCTGTTGAGACCACTCCATATGAGATATGGAATGGAAGGAAACCAGACCTTAAACATGTTAAAGTCTGGGGATGTCCTGCTCATGTTAAAAGACATGACGCAGATAAGCTGGAATCCAGAACTGACAAATGCAGATTTGTGGGATATCCAAAGGAAACTTATGGATATTACTTCTATCATCCTGGCGAACAAAAGGTGTTTGTGGCCAGGAGAGCTGTCTTTTTGGAAGAAGATTATATTCTCCAGAAGGACAGTGGGAGTAAAGTAATTCTGGAAGAAGTTCCAGACTCACAAACTGGCAATGGTTCATTAGATGAACCATCAGTTTCTGAACCTGTTCAAAATGATACACAGGAACCTCGTAGGTCTGAAAGAGTACCTAAACCACCAGAAAGATATGTGGGACATATTAATTTGGATGGTTCAAGGATATTCTATAATGAGGATGATGATCCCAAGACTTACCAGGAGGCCATTGAAAGTTCAGAGGCCGGGAAATGGCGGGAAGCCATGAATTCTGAAATACATTCCATGTACATCAACCAAGTTTGGAACTTGGTAGATTTACCCGATGGTATAGTACCTATCGGCTGCAAATGGATCTTTAAAAGAAAGATCGGTGTAGATGGACGTATTGAGACTTATAAGGCAAGATTAGTGGCAAAAGGCTATCGTCAAAGACAAGGCGTTGACTATGACGAAACTTTTTCACCCGTTGCTATGATTAAGTCCATCAGAATTCTTCTTGCCATTGCTGCCTACCATGATTATGAAATCTGGCAGATGGATGTGAAGACTGCCTTCCTCAATGGAAACCTTGAGGAGGAGGTGTATATGATACAACCAGAAGGATTCACATCCAAAGAATCTCCAGACATGGTAGGCAAGTTGCAGAGGTCCATTTATGGACTGAAACAAGCATCCCAAAGCTGGAACATAAGATTTGATGAGGCGATCAAATCTTATGGCTTCATTAAGAATGAAGATGAGCCCTGTGTATACAAGAAAAATAGTGGGAGCGCAATCACATTTCTGGTTCTTTACGTTGACGACATCCTACTCATTGGGAATGATGTGGGAATGATGTCATCCGTAAAGATATGGCTGTCAAAGAACTTCTCCATGAAGGATTTGGGAGAAGCATCTTACGTATTAGGAATACGGATCTATAGGGATAGATCAAAGAAGATGCTGGCTTTAACCCAATCCATGTACATAGAAACCATTGTCAAAAGGTTTGGCATGGAAAATTCCAAGAGAGGTCTCATACCGATGAGACATGGAATTTCACTCTCTAAAGGTCAGTCTCCCAAGACACCTGAAGAGAGGGCAGTGATGGATAAAGTCCCCTATGCTTCTGCCATAGGGTCCATCATGTATGCCATGCTATGTACCAGACCTGATGTAGCATATGCTCTAAGTGTTACGAGCAGACATCAGGCAGATCCAGGTGATGAACACTGGAAGGCTGTGAAATGCATCCTTAAGTACTTGAGAAGGACTAAGGATCTATTTCTAGTCTATGGAGGAGGAGACTTAAAGCTGCAAGGATATACTGACTCAAGTTTTCAGTCTGATCCTGACGACAGCAAGTCAACATCAGGTTTTATTTTCACACTCAACGGGGGAGCAGTGAGCTGGAAAAGTTCCAAGCAGGAAACCACTGCTGATTCGACAACAGAAGCCGAGTATATTGCTGCTGCTGAAGCCGCCAAGGAAGCTGTGTGGATGAAGAAATTCATCAGCGATCTTGGTGTGGTGGAAAGCATATCTGGTCCCGTCCCACTGCTGTGTGACAACAATGGGGCGATTGCTCAAGCGAAAGAGCCGAGGTCTCATCAGAAGTCGAAGCACATTCTGCGGCGCTTTCATCTGATCAGAGAGATTATAGCTCGAGGAGATGTCGTGGTGGAAAGAGTTCCCTCAGCCGACAACATAGCAGATCCACTTACAAAGCCTTTGTCTCAAAATGTTTTTGAGCGTCACTTAGAGAATATGGGTATTCTGTATAAAAGTGATTGGCTTTAGCCCAAGTGGGAGATTGTTAGTATTAGATGGTCTCAAAGCCAATCCGATACTGTGTACATATTCAGATTATTAATAAATGGCAATAATTCATTGTGTGTAATTAATTCGATCTGTGTTTATCGTATCACGATGAAGTCCATGAACATGTGCAATAGTCTTTGGATTATGATGAGATCATAATTACGGGACCGAAGACTTATAAACACATGTTCTTAATTGTTCCTAGTCATAGGATGTTTGAGATAGGACATCGAACATCCGGATAGACTAGTATAGGTTACTTCAGCTCATATGATGAGGGTGACTGATCCCATAAGTCACTTGTGTGGAGACACTATGCTGAACCTATAGGTGCTCATTGGTGAATGAGTTCACTGAACTGATCCGACTATGAATCGCTGGATGGTAATCACCTCACTGTTAACCAGCTCGATTCAATTGTCACGGTTGCGTGGATGATCCTTGGACCTGAGACTCCAAGGATACCTTGTTGGTAGGTTTCTGAGCTTTGACCTTGACAAACGAATCCCTAACCATGGGATATCAATAAGTTAAGCGATCGGGTTCAGGGAGATGCCCTCGAAGGTAATTGTGTGTTCAATACGGGATCATCCGCTCTCGGTTGTATGAGAGAGAATGTTCCGGGAATGATGCGCTTAAAGTCCCTGGCCAGGGCGGACTCTGTAATCGATAAGGAGTTATCGGATTCAGAATAGCAGCATCTGATTCAAGTGAATCGACCAAATAGGGTTTAACAGTAAACCATGTCCTAAGTCGATTCGGGAACATTGTACGGATGAAGGATTATATCCGCGCGCTAACCGATGACAGAAAGGTTCCAATAGAGGGTTGCGATAACCCCAGTGCCATCCAGGATCCCGCGATGTTGCTTGGCATCCAACGTGATCGGCAGTCCGTCCGAATTTATTGTGGGACATTAAATTCGGCTGATTAATTGAATATAAGGATATTAATTAATACAGTGGGTCAGTAAAGGGTTACTGGACTTAATGGGCTATTAACTGGACTGGTATTTGGGCCTAGAGGGTCACACGCAAATGGTTTTCAAGTCGATGGATAATCCGACAGGATTTCGGATAAGTCTGGGTTTTTGTGAAAAACCGCAAACTGACTTTTTATAAAAGAACGGATTCTACGTCCGGGGCCAGCAACCCTGACCTAGCCGTCATTCGTTCTTCCCACATTCTCTCTCCTCTGGGCGTGCCGTTCCCAACTGCTCCACTTCCCGTTCGACGGGGATTCTGGATCCGCATGTCGCGGCGGATCACGCGCAGTCAGACGGGATCTTCGAGCGCCGCAGCGAGCGAGGAAGCGAGGACGATCCATCGCGAGGAGAACCGCGTGGATACCGCTAGAGGTCGGGCATCTGCGCGACTTGCGGCATCGCTCCGACGGAACCGGAAAACGGACGCGGATTCGAATCCGCGCAAGGTAAATTCGGTTTACACCAGTTTAGTTTTAACGACCGAAACGGGACAGATCCGATCCCGAACTCCTTTATTCCGCTGCGTTTTAGGATCGGATCCCGACACAGCGATCCCAACACACCTCAGACCTCTGGAGAATCTGGGGTAACTCCGCATCTGCCCTCTGGGCCTCAATAACTGCATGATACACTGCTGGTCTCACAGTCAAACTGACCAGCACAGCTCTGTCATCTTCACGTGGAATCCTAAAGGAAGATTCCACCACTTGTTCGAATAATTTCCACTCCTGAATCATGAGGTATGACATGACCGTCTTCCGACTCAAAGCGTCTGCCACCACATTCGCTTTGCTCGGATGATAAGAAAGGTCAAAGTCATAATCTTTAATGAACTCCATCCATCTTCGCTGCCTCAAATTCAGATCCCTCTGTGTGAACACATATTTCAAGCTCTTGTGATCCGTGAAAACCTGGAATTTCTCCCCATATAAATAATGCCTCCAGATCTTGAGCGCAAATACCACTGCTGCCAGCTCCAAATCATGAGTAGGATAGTTCTCTTCATGCTTCTTCAGCTGCCGAGAAGCATAAGCAACTACCCTGCCATGCTGCATAAGGACTGCTCCCAATCCTCGAAGGGACGCATCCGAGTAAACCACAAATCCACCTGACCCAGATGGAAGCACCAGCACTGGGGCTGACGTGAGACGAGTTTTTAGCTCAATAAAACTCTGCTCACAATCCTCGGTCCACTCAAAGTGAACTCCCTTTCGAGTCAACCTCGACAAGGGGATCGCTATCGAAGAGAATCCTTGGACAAACCGTCTGTAATACCCAGCAAGCCCCAGAAAGCTCCTGATCTCGGTCACTGAAGTCGGCCTGTTCCAGTCCATCACTGCCTCTATCTTCGCTGGGTCTACTGCGATACCTTCACCAGAAATAACGTGCCCAAGAAAGTGCACCTCGCTCAGCCAAAATTCACATTTGCTGAACTTGGCATAGAGTCGATGCTCCCTCAGGACCTGCAATACTGCCCGAAGATGGGCGGTATGCTCTTCCTCAGAAGAAGAATAGATCAGGATATCATCTATAAACACAACCACAAACTGGTCCAGATAAGTCCTGAAGACTCGGTTCATTAGCTCCATAAAAGCCGCCGGAGCATTGGTCAGGCCAAAGGGCATAACCAAAAACTCATAGTGTCCGTACCGAGTTCTGAAGGCCGATTTGCTAACATCAACATCCCGGATCCTCATCTGATAATACCCGGATCTCAAGTCGATCTTGGAAAATACTTTCGCAGACTGCAGCTGATCCATTAAATCATCAATCCTTGGAAGTTGGTATTTATTCTTTATTGTTACCTGGTTCAGCTGCCTATAGTCAATGCACAACCTCAGAGAACCATCTTTCTTTCTAACAAACAGGACTGGAGCACCCCATGGGGATGTACTGGGGCGAATGAAACCCTTATTCAACAGCTCCTGCAACTGTGCCTTCAACTCAGCGAGTTCGGCTGGCGCTATCCGATACGGGGCCTTAGACAAGGGCGCCGTACCTGGTGCAAGTTCGATGGTGAATTCGACCTCTCGCTGAGGAGGAAGGCCAGGCAGCTCCTCAGGAAAAACATCGATGAATTCACACACAACAGGTACCTCCTCAGGGCTGAGACTACTCTGGACATCGGAGACAACAACAGAGGCAAGGAAAGCCTCGCAGCCACCATCAAGCAACCTCCGTGCCTTAAAGGCAGAAATAAGAGTACCTCGGGAAGAAAGCCTAATACCTTGGAAGAAGAAGGTCGGGATGTTCGGAATGGAGAATCGTACCCTCTTCCTGTGGCAGTCCACCTCTGCATAAAAGGCTTCCAACCAATCCATACCCAGGATGACATCAAAGTCTCGAATGGCAAGCACAACCAACTGGGCAGGGAGCACATGACCCTCAATGGTCAAGGGAACATTCCTCAAGCAGTTATAAGATATCATATAGTCTCCAGAGGGAACTTCCACCATCAAACCATCAGATAACTCAACAACAGGCGCAGAAAGGATATCTAAGAACTGCTCAGAAATAAAAGAATGCGAAGCCCTGAATCAATCAATATGTGTGCAAGGTTCCCAAGGACAGAAAGTGTACCTTCCACCAAGTTGGACGCGCGAGCCTCCCTCCTGGTGATAGCTAACACTCTCCCCTGGGTTCTCGGCTTCTTCTGCTCGCCTGAACCATGACCTTGACCATACCCCTGCGGGCACTGCCTCGCCAAGTGGCCCTGCTGGCCGCAAGCGAAACATCTCCTGGGAAGAGTGGGACACTGAGTCCCACCATGGGTACCACCACACTGCTGACAGACTGCCAGAAGCCTCTGAGCTGGCTCCTGCTGTGCACTGGACACTGTCTGACTCTGCTGCCCCTGTCTGGGCCGGCTGCTACCGCTACTACTGCCACCACCCCTGAAGAACCTCCTGAATCGGGAGCCGAGAGAAGACGATCCCGATCCGGCTGAAGGAGCCGGTGCCGCTGCTTTACCCCTGCCCCGAGAAGGCCCCTGGACAGTCTGCCCTCTCTCCCGGGCCGACTGGATCTGCTGAGCCTCTACAGCTGCCGCACGCCTAACTGCTGACGCCAAGTCTGTACAACAATGGGACACCACAAAGTTCCTCAAACTGAGCCTAAGCCCATCCACAAACCTCTCCGTGCGACGTTCCTCGTCCTGAGATATGAAAGGCACGAACCGCCCCAGCGAAACAAACTTCGCCTCGTATTCAAGTACTGTCATGCTCCCCTGTGTCAGATCCATGAATTCCCTCTCCTTGGCTCGCTGGACATGTCTAGGGAAATACTGTGCATTAAACTCCTGGACAAAGGTCTCCCAAGATATCTCCCTAAGACTCTTGTCCCCATAGGACAAACTCTTCAAGGTGGTCCACTAGTCGTAGGAGCTATCCTTCAGCATGAAGGTAGCTAACGGGGTCCGCTCTACTGCAGCACAATCCATGGTGTCAAAAGTCTTCTCTATCTCTCTAAGCCAATGGATGGCCTCGTCAGGGTCGGGACGACCGGTGAAGTGAGGTGGCCTCAGCTTCAGAAACCGCTCAAGTGTAGCGGTGGACCCTCCTCGCGCACTGGAACTCTCACTAGGGTCTCGTGTCTGATAACGAGCCATAGTGTCCATCATCGCCTCCATGAACTGCTCAACACTCGGCCTCCCGGCCTCGGACCCACTAGGGACATCTCCCTGCTCTCGGATAACTGGCATCCTCCTTCTGGGAGCCATCTACTCGCCTACAATTACAAAATCAAAAAGTTCTAATTAGAATCCTAAAACCTATGCTACCGATGTGCCTGTACGGGATAATGTATTTATTTGCCGAATTTACAACATTTAACCTAGTTATTTATTTATTTGCCAGACCGTATGCTCTGATACCAACTGTAACGACCCGCCACCCTATAATCGGGGATCCGATTACTAAATGGGTACCGAATCATTAATTTGGGACCAAACCAGGATCTAGTAAGTCTGGGAAATAAATAATAAACTAAGCTAAACATTCACATCGCATTGAACTGAAATGAAAGTGCAGGAAATTGAAATTATTACAATGCGACTCGATTACAGCAAATAATTACATACTCCAGCTGAAAGGAAATAATTAAACATACAGGCCAGAAATAAATAACAACTACATCGGGGCATACCCCGGAACAACTGCCGAAGACGCACAACACACGGCCGCACACGCCGCTCTAAGTCTGCTGGGAGTCCTCACCTGAAAACCGCAGGGGTGAGTCTCAAGAACAAGACTCAGTAGGGATCCTTCGATCCCCACTGCCCACGCACACACCCACAAGTGTAAAGTACAGCTAACGGTGAAGTAACACGTGTAGTGGTAGGTACAATTCCTAAATCTCTACGTGAGAAGACATGCAATCGCAGTTATAATAATCATGCACATTCTAAACCAGCCGTTAGAAAATCTACAACCGTCATCTCGATAGAACTCGCCGACCGTGCAAACAACGGTGGGGAAAACCTAGACCCGCTGAGACCAAGGAATAGCCCCTCGGATAGCACGCTCGCTACTCCGGCCCCACTGGCTCAGGTGACTACCCCTTCCCCCAGCATGAGTGACTCTCCGAATGTACCACTCCGACACCGGTACTAGCTGACCCCGTGGTTCACCAGGTGACCCTCTCTCACTAGGCGTCACCCCGCCCACGCCCCCACCGGCGCTGTGCTCACGCCCCCACCAGCACAGGGTGATAAAGTGCTACAATGTCACTCCAGGTCCACAGTAACTGAAAACCCAACACAGTGCGATCCGGTCACGTGAAAAGCCCGCGATCGCATAACACACATAGAACCATCCGATCATAAGAAACCCATCTCTTTCGGGTGCACTAAAACATGTGCTAATCATCTATCTAGCAGTATAAACACGTTTTACTGGCATGCATTAGTGAGATTCTGTCTTGAATCACGTCGACCAAGGTCGACGCCATTCAAGCTCCAATTACAGGTCTATATAAATCAGTCTACAGAATCTGGCCTTAAAAGGCGTCGACCCTCATGGTCGCCTTTTTAAAAGGCGTCGACATCCTCAGACGCCATTTAACACCGAAATCCGGAATTCCCAAGGCCTTATCCAAGGGATTTCTGCGGTTAAAACGCGTCATGGATGCCTGACGCTATTCAAAAACGCGTCGTTTACCCATGACGCCTTTCAGCCACAGAAACCCCAACCTGGCAAACTGTCTGTCAGTCAATTCCCGTCTAAAAGGCGTCGTAATGGCCCGACGCCCTTAAAAAAGGCGTCGTCCATGCACGACGTCTTTCAGCCCCGGGAACCAGGAACGCCCTAAACCCGAGGGCTCCCTTTCCAACCCTAAATAACCCCAAAATCATACAAACTGGAGGGAAACGAAGAGCAAGACAATTCATAGGCAAACACCCCATAGAGATCCTAAACATGCTCATTCTAACCCCCAAACACCGAAGATCTACCACATGCATATTGAGGAAAACATGATTTAGAACACAATGCCACGGAGAACGTCACCCTACCGGACACTCGAACTCCTCAAGCTCCACGCCGTTCACCCTTCTCGCCCCACGCCGCCGCCGGTACCGCCGTGTCGTCCTAGCTCCACCGTGACGTCGGCCGCCGTCCGGAGAGTAGAACGCCGCAGTGGAAGTGGAGGTGGTAGTGGTATGAGTTAGGTAGAGGATGGAGTGGAGGGAGAGGCGAAGTGGTGGGAGGAAAAGAGGGAGGAGGAGGTGGCCGCTGCCGGTCGCCGGAGGAGGAGGAGAGAAGGAGAGTAGGAGAAAATGAGGGAAAGAAGGAGGGCTCACGGGGTTAACCAGAAACTGGCTAAAACGCGTCGACATCTACGGACGCCAATCAGGTGATGTGACGGCCGCTCTGACAAGATTCTGAAACGCGTCGTCCTACACAGACGCCATTCAGACAACTTGTCAGGGCCGTACTCTGACACACCCAGAGTCGCAGTCTGAAAGGCGTCGTCCTTCGCAGACGTCGTACAGACGATCTGACAGGGCCGTACCCACGTGGCCCAAGGCCAACCCCCGCGGCACCCACGTGGCAGCACCTGAAACGCGTCTGCCAAGGTGGACGCCGTTTAAAACGCGTCGCCAGGTCCTGACGCGATTCAACTCAGAACTTCCGCCCCCCACAAGGGTTAGAACAACAGGGTCTGACCCGAATACCGGATCCGAAAGTCTCGATCCTTACACATTCTATCCTTGAATACCCTCTCATTAGGAGTCTTAGGAGACTGCTCCTTTGAGAGATTAATTCCATGTCTCATCGGTATGAGACCTCTCTTGGAATTTTTCATGCCAAACCTTTTGACTATGGTATCTATGTACAAGGATTGGGTCATTCCAAGCATCCTCTTTGATCTATCTCTATAGATCCGTATTCCCAATACGTAGGATGCTTCTCCCAAATCCTTCATGGAGAAGTTTTTCGACAGCCAGCCCTTTACTAATGACATCATAGCTACATCATTCCCAATGAGTAGTATGTCATCTACGTAAAGAACTAGAAAAGTGACTGCACTCCCACTGGTCTTCTTGTACACACAAAGCTCATCTTCATTCTTAATGAAGTCATAAGACTTGACTGCCTCGTCAAATCTTATGTTCCAACTCCGAGAAGCCTGCTTCAATCCATAAATGGACCTCTGAAGCTTGCACACTTTATCTGGAGATTCTTTGGATGTGAAACCTTCTGGTTGTATCATATACACCTCTTCCTCAAGGTTACCATTGAGGAAGGCAGTCTTCACATCCATCTGCCAGATTTCATAATCAAAATGTGCAGCAATGGCGAGCAGAACTCTGATCGACTTTATCATGGCAACTGGTGAGAAAGTCTCGTCATAGTCAATTCCTTGCTTTTGACGATATCCCTTTGCCACCAACCTTGCCTTATAAGTGTCGATCCATCCCTCAGCACCGATCTTTCTCTTAAAGATCCACTTGCAACCGATGGGTACAATACCCTCGGGCAAGTCCTCTAAGTTCCAAACTTGGTTGGTGTACATGGACTGGATTTCTGAGTTCATGGCTTCTCGCCATTTCCCGGCTTCTGGGCCTTCTATGGCCTCCTGGTAGGTTTTAGGATCATCATCCTCATTATATTCTACCTTAGACTCACCTTCATCAATATGTCCCACATACCGTTCGGGTAGTCTAGGTACTCTACCAGATCTACGAGGCTCATCTGTGTGTACCTGAACAGATTCAGGAACTGATATCTCATCTGATGATAATGCAGCTGTTTGGGGATCTGGAACCTCTTCTAGTACTATTTTACTCCCACTGTTCTCCTGGAGAAGGTATTCCTCTTCCAAGAAAACAGCTTTCCTGGCGACAAACACCTTTTGTTCAACAGGATGGTAAAAATAGTATCCAAAGGATTCCTTTGGATATTGCACAAACCTGCATTTATCAGTTCATGATTCCAGCTTGTCTGGATCATGCCTCTTTACATGAGCAGGACAACCCCATACTTTAACATGTTTAAATTATGGTTTCCTACCTTTCCATATCTCATAAGGAGTAGAGGCCACATACTTGCTGGGTACTCTGTTCAGTAGGTATGCTGCTGACTCTAGAGCATACCGCCAGTGGGATACTGGTAATCCTGAAAAGCTCATCATGGATCGCACCATGTCCAACAAGGTGCGATTCCTTCTTTCTGATACACCATTCATCTGTGGTGTATATGGAGGGGTCAGCTGAGAAAGGATACCATTATCCTTTAAGAATTGTGTGAAGTTAGTACTTAAGTATTCTCCTCCTCGATCTGATCGAAGAGCTTTAATACTCTTTCCTAACTGCTTCTCCACCTCATTCTTGAACTCCTTGAACTTCTCAAATGCTTCCGACTTGTACTTTATTAAGTACATATAGCCGAATCTTGAGATGTCATCGGTGAACGTGATGAAGTAAGAAAAGCCACCTTTGGCTTGGGTGGATATTGGACCACATACATCCGAATGTATTACTTCCAAAATGTCCTTGGCACGTTCTCCATGTCCACTAAATGGAGATTTTGCCATCTTTCCCATAAGGCAGGATTCGCATGTTGCAAACGATTCATAATCGAATGTTGTTAAATAACCATGCTTGTGCAACTTTTGCAACCTGCTTTCGCCAATGTGCCCAAGTCTACAATGTCACATGTAGGCCTGGTTCACACAATTCTTGCTCTTCTTAAGAGCTTTGTCAATCTGAAGATTGTAATGAGAAACATCTAATAGATATAGACCGTTGACTAAAGATGTTGAAGCTATTGATTTATTACCATAATAAATCGAACAACTTCTATTCTCAATAGTCAACCTATATCCTATGTTGTCCAAACAAGTTATTGATATGATGTTCTTTATTATGCTAGGAACATAATAACAATCTTCTAATAGTAAGGTGTCTCCCGATGGAAGCTTGAGGTTTGCTGTCCCAACAGCAATTGCCGCAACTTTTGCGCCGTTTCCTAGCCTCAATTCCACCTCACCTTGTCTCAGCTTGCGCTTACTTGTCAGCATCTGCACATCATGACAGATATGAGAAGCACATCCGGTATCCAATACCCAAGATGTGGAATCTTTAACTGACAAGTTGATATCTATCATATAGATATCTGAAGCTTCAGATAGCTTCACTCTTCCATGAGCTTTATCGTTAAGGAACTCCTTGTAGTTCCTCTTCCAGTGACCATATTGCTTATAGTATAAGCAGTCACCCTTCACTACTCTTTTGCCTTTGTCCTTCGATCTTATATCGTTAGCTATCATCTTTGCTTCAGAGGCATCCAATGCCGATTCAGTAAGAGGATCAGCTCTAGGGACAAAGTTATTGTGTTCAGATCTGAAGGCATTCTTCAGGTTTCTGAATCAATCTGAGTAGATCAAGTAAGTCAAAAGGGCATCAAGTATGCCACGGAGTGAGTTATTCAACGACATAATTCCCTACAGGAGATAAGTAAAATCTACTTAGCAGATGTTCAATTATTAAATTTAAAACAAGACATGGTCTTTTGTTCAAGTTTAACTCCCACTAATTTTCGACGGACTGTATAACCCTCAGTTATACAGAACGGGAGATGCCGACAGTCTCCTAGTGGGGATCTGAATCTCAATGACTTGCACTACAGCCTTGTGGATAGCACAACAAACTGTAATACAATCAAAGAGAACCCAACTCATGGGACTTGCAACTCCTTGCAATATCTGATTATAGCTTCGGTCCCCAGAGATTTAATGGCCTTGTGGATAGCACAACAAACCACTAATTCTGGTCTAAGCTAACCATCATTACCCGACGAGCATAGATTTGCATGCAGCCCTTGTGGATAGCACAACAAAGCTACATGGTTCCTCTACCCTGATCTATAGGCATCTAATGCCATAGCCACAGTAACTCCTCCCAATTAAGCAGGCCTTGTGGATAGCACAACAAACCCGCCTAAAGTGATTAGAATCCTATGACTATAATGATGGTGGACCACGCGGTAAGTTATCAACTACTCGCATTACGGCTTAGAGTTTATCTGAGGGTATTTAGATAACTTTTTATCTTGGTCTCTCCTAGGTGATAGTATATTAATATATCGTATATATTTACTAAATACTATAACTTGCTTTGATTCATAATCAAAAGAACAACAATGCATCTCATACATGTGATTAGTGTGGTCATGGATAGCACGGTGGGTTTGACTGGAGCCAACAGTCAAACCCACACACAATCTAATCATAACATTTACATTAGATACCCTGCAAGCACATAGGCAAGAGATCTCCATCTTTTCGCCTTCCTGGTTGTAGCTGTGGATCGTCCACGCTCCTTCCTCGGTTGCCTCGATCATATTACATTAATTCTAGAATTAACAGGTAAATTGAAGAAGGCCTTATGGCGAGTACAAGAGAGAGAGGAGGTAGAAATACATCAGAGTATAAGAGAGAGAGGTGCGCAAACCTCTATTTATTAACAATTAATAAACATCATACATCCATGATCCACACAAACCATTCATCACATGAATAATAAATTAAGTACATCTCCATGACTACGGTGTGTTTTAAACATCCCACACATGATTCAGCGCATCACATGGCTAAAACAAATGAGTTTTCAAAAATAGATAAGTTTTAGCTTTCAAAAAAACTGGGATCCAATCAAAATTGGTGTTTGAATTTCGAAAAACTCATTTATTATCTTAACATGCAATTAAATCAAATTTAAAAGCAATAAACACATATCACATGCGCACACATTCCTAATTAATAATTCCATATTATTCCATGCACATTAGAACATTTCTAATAATCTAACACTTAGATAAAACCCCATTAATAATATAACAATTAGACTATTAAAAGACTAATCTAACTCTTAGATTAATCCAACAAAATTAATTAATAATTTAACACTTAAATTATTAATTAACTCTAATTATTAATTAACTGCTAATCTAACTCTTATATTAGTTAATTAATGGTAATTAGTAATTTAACACTTAAAATTATTAATTAACACTAATTAATTAATAACTATAATCTAACAATTAGATTAGAAGATTAATGTTAATCATTAATTTAACCCTTAAATTAATAACTAACAATAATAATTAAAGACTACTAATTTAACACTTAAATTAGTCATTTAAGTCAATTATTAATTTAACAATTAAATTAACAACTAACTTAAATAATTAATTAACAATTAGTTGAAATAATAATTAATAATCTAACTGTTAGATTAAAAATTATTAATAACTAATTTAACCCTTAAATTAGTTTAATTAATATTAATTATTAGTTTAACAATTAAACTAACAATCAACATTAAGCAAATTAACAACTAAAAGTTAATCATAATAGATTCAAAAATCATTAATATGCCTGATGAATAATAAATTTAAATTTCAAAACCATTTTGAATTTTAAAATTTAACTCAAATTCCACTTGAATTTTACATGGGCTTAATTGAGGTTTTAAGTGGGGTTTTAAAAGAGAATGAGAAGAAGAGGGCTCAGCCCCTAAAAGGGAACCATGGCTCGGACCTGGTCCGAGCCAGGGCCTAGCCCAGGTGCGAACCTGTGGCTGGCGGCCCTGACGCAGCTCGGCGAGACCCACCCGGCCCGGTCCAACCCGGTCCGCCCTCGAGGCCGCTCCACCCTGAAGCTCCCTCCCTCACACCCGAACCCTAACTGGCTTGATGCAGGTTGCAGGTGGCGGCGGGGAGGGGCACGGCTGAGCCCCCGGCGGCCACCGCCGCCTGGCCCCGTCGGCGTGGGCCCAACGCCGGCAACGACTCCGGCGCCGGCTTGGTAGCCGGCAATGCCCATTTTTCTTGGCCGAACTCCTCCCTTTTTTACATATTTCTGGTTTCATAAACCCGTGGAGAAGGAAGGAGTTGGAGATGGCCTTCCACCGCCGGACTGTCCACTCCGGTGCCGGCAATGATCCCCGGCGATGATACCAAGATCATCAGGGGCCCTGGTCTTCCTTCCCAACAATTGGGGGCTCGAACAAAGCCGCAACAAATCGGGATCTTCATCACATGAAAAATCCGAAAACCCAAAAAAAAAATTCAAAAAATTGCAGAAAAATAATCTAATTAACTGTGCCCATCGTATGAACATAGATCCGACAATTAATCGAACATGTATGCATGGAATAACGTATGAAATATTAAGTTCGGAGACCGAAACGGAACGAGAAACAGTGGAACCTGGCTCTGATACCACTGTTGGGTTTTCTCGGTTTCTCCGGATCGCTGACGCAACAAAAAAAATAAAATTATTTACAGCGATCCGTTCCCGTTTTGAAATCTAAAATACGATAATCGGATTATCGAAGTTCTCACCGTGTGCGGATTCGAATCCGCAACCGTTCGGTTCCGTCGGTGCGACACCGCAAGCCGCGCAAACGCCCGGCCTCTAGCGAAGTCCACGCGATCCTCCCCGCGACGGATATCCTCGAGTTCCTCGTTCTTCGCAGCCCACGAAGCCTCCGCCGGTCGCCGCAATAATCGGCGCAGCGTGCGGACGATTTCCCGTCGAACGGGATTCGAAGAAGCGGCGGAGCAGATCTGGATCTGCCTGGACGTCAGAGAAGGACAGAAACTGAGGAGGGGCGGCTAGGGTTAGCAGCAGCTTGGCCTGCTCAGCTCGTTCGCTATGTTTTATACTAACCGCGCGGTTTTTCATAAAAATCCCCGGTTTGTATAAAACCCACTTATTTATCCATCGCCTTGAGAATCATTTGCGCGTGACCCTCTAGGCCCAAGTACCAGTCCAGTTAATGGCCCAACAAGCCCAGTGACTCCTCACTGGCTTTATTAATTAATTAATAACACTTTATTAATCAATTAATCAATCGAATTGATGTCGCACATCGAATTCGACCGGGCCTCCGATCACGTTGGGTGCCAAGCAACACCGCGTGAACCCGGAAGCTATTTGGGGTTAAGTAACCCACTCTTGGAACCTTTCCGCCGACAGTTACCGCGTGAATATAATCCTTCATTCGTACAATGCTCTCGAGTCAACTCAGGGTATGGCGAGCTGTCAAACCCTAACCGGTCGACTCACTTGGATTGGATGCCGCTGATGAATATCGGAAAACTCCTTTCCCGATATTATCGTCCTCCCTGGCCAGGGACTTTCGCGCATCCTTCCTAGAGCATTCTCTCTCTAAGTACCGAGAGCGAATGATTCCTTATTGACACACAATTCCCTTCGACGGTATTCCGCTGTACCCAATCCTTGGCGTATTAGAATTCCGTGGCTAGAGATTCGTAAACCAAGGTCAAAGCACAGAAGTCCACCGCCAAGGTGTCCTTGGTGTCTCAGGTCCGAGGACCATCCACGCAACTGCGACAATAGAATCAAGCTGGTTGACAGTGAGGTACAATACCATCTAGCGATTCAGTCGGATCAGTTCAGTGAACTCATTCTCCAATGAGCACCTTCAGATTCGCCTTAGTGTCTCCACACAAGTGACTTATTAGATCAGTCACCCTCATCATATGAGCAGGAGTAATCTGTACTAGTCTAATCGGATATCCGATGTCCTTCTCGGATATCCTCCGACTAGGAACGATTAAGAATATGTGTGTTTAAGTGATCAGTCTCATTAGTATGATCTCATCATAATCTGATCACTATAGCACATATTCACGGACTTCATTATGAAACGATAATTAACGCGATTTACACATAATAAATATTATGCCATTTTATTAATAAATGAACGAGATTTACATAGTCAGATTGGCTTGTAGGCCACCTAAACTAACAGGCAGGAGTCGACCCAACCTTATGAGTAGGACTATAACAGTTCCGATGAACAGTCACTCACTTTTGACAGTTATACAATTCCAGAAGATGATCCAGAATTGGGTCAATCACGTTTATTTGAAGTGGACAATAGAGTAGTTGTACCACCCAAAACTTATCTACATATGATTGTAACACCTGTTGACGTACCTCATTGTTGGGTTGTACCTTCCTCAGGTGTCAAATGTGATGCTGTACCTGGTCGTTCAAATCAGACCTCCATTTCGGTACAACGAGAAGGAGTTTACTACGGTCAGTGCAGTGAGATTCGTGGAACTAATCATGCCTCTACGTGTGCGCTCGGATACATAGGCCGACTGCTGAGCCCACTCTGGCCCAGGCGCACCACCCGGGGTGCGAGCCACCCGAGAAGCAAGCTACTATAGCGAGCGGTTGGAGCAGTCGGGAGCCAAGGAGCATGGCAGTAGATAAGATAGATGAAGGGGCCAAGCTCCTAGTAGAGCAGAGGAGACGGTTAGGATAACGAACTTGAAACGCGGAGCCCGAGTGGCCGGCGAGCGAGTGGTTAGTGGCAAATAGCGCCCTAGTTTATGGCATTCCTCTCTACGGCTGGCACTCGAGGAACCACGGGGCAGTGCATACAGAGCAAGCAAGTCTTAGGGATGAGACGCCCACACAAGGACCTAAATTCTCATTAGGAGGTCGAACCAAGGACCTATGGAAGTAGGGGCTACCATGTCCCTATGGCAATGCAACAGTGTCCTGAGGGAGGAGTTTAGAGGCCTTATAGTAGCACGGACCTCTTTTTCTTTCTAGGGCATGCGAAGGGGGCTAGTCCAAGATTGTATGGTTATTCTACAAAGAAAAGAGACGCTCTCAACGGCTAAGCGCCACACTCTTTCTGACTTATTCTAGCTTCTTCATTCTTTTGTTTGTGCCGCGGTGAATGAACGAAACAAAAAAGAGGGCCATCTCAGCGGAAGGAGAAGGACCCGCTACGGCAAAGACACGACTTACCCACTTCTTGTTCCTCGCCATCTATTACGAGTCTAGGAAGCCTGGAATCATCAATATGAGGGATCCTCAAAATAGAGAATGGCGGGGGCAGGGCTTCCGCAGGAGCCTCCCCCTTCTTCCTGGTCAATATAGATGGGAAGGAGACGGGCATAACCAACCTCTTTCTTTATGTACGTACACCTTTGTTTCAGGGTGGGGCCGCCCTCCTTCCTGCTAATCCGGCCATTTTCGAACCTTTCTTTCGTACCCTTCAATAGAGGACTTATCCATTCTTGCGATTCCCGGCCCGGCGCTCTGCGTGGTTATGTACATGTTCCGACTCACCGGTCATTATAGATCTAGTGGCATGGCGAGGCGAAGGGAGGGAAGCTCGTATTTTGCTTCGTAGACTCGACTAGTCGCTTCTGGTGAAGCTTAACGAAGGCCGATCACTACATAGAGACAACTACTAGTCATGAGCTATCCCTCATGCCGTCAAAGGCACAGGGAATCGAAGAGCTTAGTGTGAAACGCTCAGGAAAGGAGCGGAGAAGGGGTTGTGCAAGGCCCAAGGGTTTGGGGTGGACATCTGAAAAAAGGTGAGATAAACGGAAGAGGAGCGCGGCTCGCTTCGCTTTTCAACGCTCCGCTCACTGCTTCACTTCAAAGCCAGCTTCAAAATCAGGCGCTAGTACTTAGTTTAGTTGGCCCCAAAGCGCACTGTCGAAGCCGTAGCTTGCTGCTCCCTTTCTCACTTCCGAGAGGCGAAGGGAGCTTTAGAGAGTAGGGGCTCACGGCTGGAAAGCCAGGCGTGGAGCGAGGGGATGGGATTGAACCTATGATCAGATCAGTGGGCAACCAACGTGTACTTTTTCGTGGTGTTGTTGTTGACGTTGACTTTAAAGCGAATTTTGAAGTAGGCCGCATGGAGCTTCTCCCAACTCAAAGGTAGAGGAGGTGCCGTGAAGATCTAGGAGTGTGAGTAGTACGAGCTGAAAGGCTCCCATACTGTTTGGAGGGCAGGGGGCATAGATGCCAAACCTGACACCTATCTATCGTCGTAGAAGCTGTTCCTTTGAAAGATTTTCTCGGGTATCCAATCAATTAATCCTCCAAACCAACTAAACCGGGAAGCTGAAACGGAAATGAAATTGTAGGGTGAGGGATTAAGTGACTCGAATGTTAGGAGAGGGGTTAAGTGACTCGACTGAAAGTAGAGGTATTTTATGAGACCAGTAGGAGAGAGAAGGGGGGGAATCTCCAGGAAGGCTTCGTTCGCTCGCTCAATTCGCTCTAATGCTCGTCTAGTAGACAGCGAGTGGAGTGCATAAGCCATTATTTCAGTGGGGCGAGGTGTAAGGACTGAGGTTTCGGGTTCAATTTTCGGGTCGGTTTCAAGCCGGATCCCCTGGTTTGGACCTTGAGGGGTCTTGAGAGTTTCTTCTGAATGACGTCGACACTTCACGACGCCTTACAAACGGCGTCCACTGGTGTCGACGCCATTTAGATGAATTGCTGTTGTGCCACGTGGGCGCCACGTGGGCGGGTTTCGGGCCGCGAGAGTACGGCCCCTGTCTCATCGTCTGAACGGCGTCCATGATGGACGACGCGATTCAGACTGCCACCCTGCGGTGTCAGTGTACGGTGCCTGACATGTCAGCTGAACGGCGTCCGTGGTGGTCGACGCGTTTCAGACAGCTGTTAGTACGGCCCGTCCTGTCATCTAATAGGCGTCCTTCTCGCTCGACGCGTTTTAGGCAGTTCTTGATTGACCTTGCGAGCCCTCCTTTCTTTCCCTCATTTCTCACCCTTCACTCTCTCTCCTCTCCCTCTCCGCCTCCTCCGATCCCACTCTTACCCTTTCCCTTCCTCTTCTTCCTCTTCCACCACTCCAACGCCTCCCTACCTCTCACCTCTGCAACCACCACTTCCTTCGCGGCGTTCCATCCTCCGGACGGCGGCCGACGTCCCGGCGGAGTGGCGGCGTCCTCGAGGATACCGGCGGCGGTCTGCGGTGCGGCGGTTCGGCGACACGGAGCCAGGAGGAGTTCAAGTATCCATTAGGGAGACGAACCTCGTATGTGTTGCTCGTGTTTTCTTAGGCGTATTATGATGTATTTTGGGCTAGATTGAGCATGTTTAGGGGGTATTCTTGTGGGTATGGCCGTGTTCGTGAATGTGGTTTTGTGGCACGTTTGTGTGGATCAACTTCTCTTCCTCCCCTTTTCCGTTTTGGGGCTTCTTCGGGGTGTTTGGGGTTAAGGGAGAAACCCTCTGTTCGAACCAGGGAACCAGGTTTCTGGCGCTAAACGGCGTCGTGCCTGGTCGACGCCTTTCAGAAGGACGTCAGGGTAGTACGACTCCTTTTAGGGTAGAAACCTCCCTGTTCGAGGCCCCACGAGTTGGTGATTTCTGGCGCTAAATGACGTCATGGATGGACGACGCCTTTCAGAAGGACGTCAGGCCATCATGACGCCATTTAGGCAGGGAATCACCCTGACTGAGGGTCCGTCAGCTCGGGATTCTGGGACCAAAAGACGTCATGAGTGGGCGACGCGATTTGAATGGCGTCGAGTAACTATGACGCCTTTTAAGGCAGAAATCGCCTAAGTAATGTTTTCCTGAAACTCCTGTATTTCTTAGCTGAATGGCGTCGGAGGATGTCGACGCCTTTCAAAAGGCGACCGCTAGTGTCGACGCCTTTTAGGCCAGATTTCCGTAGGCCTCTGTTTTATGAACCAGTTTAGGGAGCTTGAATCGCGTCGGCCTTGGGCGACGCGATTCAGGACAGAACGACACTAATTCATGCCAGTAAAATGTGTTCATACTGCTAGATATTCGGTTAGTGCATGCTTTAGTGTACTCGGATTCTTCGGGACCGGATGGCACTGCGTTGTGTGCCGTGCGATCGCGAGCTTTTCACGTGACCGGATCGTACTGTGCCGGGTTTTGATGGTTTTGTGTTACTGTGGACCTGGAGTGACATTGTAGCGCTTTATCACCCTGTGCTAGTGGGGGCGTGAGCACAGCGCCGGTGGGGGTGTAGGCGGGGTGACGCCTAGTGAGAGAGGGTCACCTGGTGAACCCCGGGGTCAGCTAGTACCGGTGTCGGAGTGGTACATTCGGAGAGTCACTCATGCTGAGGGAAGGAGTAACCACCTGAGCCAGTTGGGCCAGAGTAGCCAGCGTGCTATCCGAGGGGTTACTGTTTGGTCTCAGCGGGTCGGTGTTTCCCACTTTCGGTTGTGTGGACGGTGTTTCCTACTTACGGCTGTGTGGTTGGTGTGTTTCCCACTTCCGGAGGAGTGGTTGGCGTGTTTTGCCGAGACGTGAGTTGTAGGCTTCTTGATAGAATGATTTTAGAAATATGCATGTTACATTTCGAATGCGTATGGTTCATATTGAGATTTTTGGTGTAGTGTGCTACAGCTTTACTTGCCTTATTACCTGTACCTTTGTTACTGCACTTGTGGGTGTGTGTGTGGGAGGCGGGGGATCGGATGATCCCTACTTAGCCCAATTCTGGTGTGGCTCACTCCCTGCGTTTTCAGGTGTGGTCCTTGTGGCGTGTGACGGCGCGTGGCGTTCTCCTTGGTGTGCGGACCAGCAGCTATCTTAGTTTTCGGGGTATGCCCCGACGTTGTTGTACCTTATTTCTGCCTGTACTTAATTAATTTGTTGGTCATGTAATTATTGTTGGACTATGTACGGACATTATTATTTTACTTCCTGCGCACTGTACCCCTTGTAGTCCGTGTGAATGTTATATTTAATCTTGTTTAACGCTTACTTCTCCAGATGTGTGTATAAGATCCGGGTATGAACCAACAGTTAATGGGCCGACATCCATTTAGTGACCAGGTCTCCGGTCATAGGATGGCGGGTCATTACACGAGGTGTAACAACCCGCCACCCTATAATCGGAAACCCGATTACTAAATGGGTATCGGATCATTATCTACGGGTCCACACTCGGATCTCATACAACACATCTGGAGAAGTAAGCGTTAAACAAGGCTAAATATAACAATCTCACGGACTTCAAGGAAAGTACAAGTGCGCAGGAAGTAAATTAATAATGTCCGTGCACAGTCCAACAATAATTATATGGTCCAAAGAATTAAATGAGTACAGGCAGAAGCAAAGTACAACAACATCGGGGCATACCCCGGAACTGAGATAGTTACTGGCCCGCACACCAAGGAGAACACCACGCTGCCACTCGCCAGGAAGTCCACACCTGAAACCGCAGGGAGTGAGCCACACCAGAATTGGGCTCAGTAGGGATCATCCGATCTCCACTTCCCACACACACACACACAAGTGCAGCAATACGGAAAAGAAGGCAATTTAATTAAAGCAGTAAACACAATTCCTAAAGATTCTCAATTTACGATATAAAACATATGCATTCGCAATGTAATAGGCACAATTCTAAGCAATTCAAGTAACCCAATTCAACACCACAATTCATAACCAAAGTTCCGGCTAAACACTCAATCCACATTGTCGACCGCATACAAACGGTGCCTCACAACACCACCAACACCCACGCCTGTCCACCTCTACGATGTTCCGGGCACTGTAGGGTGAGGCAGTGAGTCAAACTAGGACTAACTAGGACTAATGAACCACCACCGCCCAGTTATGTGTGCACACAAGTAGTCTAAACCACTGTCCCATCGACCGGACTTCCCTCAACGCCAGGCCTAGGCACTTCAAGAGGGCCCTGGGGACAGGCAAAACCCCCTAAACCCGTAACCCTAACCTCCCGGGTCACATCAGGCCGAAGGGCGAAGGGTACCACTTGTAACCTCGATATCTTAGGTTACATCAGGCCCAGTGGCGAAAGGGTAAACTCCAGCAGCACCACACTTGGCTCTACAGTAAGAAACACGTCGGAAACTACTACGACAAACTAGGAAAACACCGACCCGCTGGGACCAAACAGCAACCCCTTGGATAGAGCGCTGGCTACTCCGGCCTAACCGGCTCAAGGTGGTTCTGCTGCCCCCAGCCATAAGTGAAAAACTAACATGTACCACTTCCACACCGGTACAGCAACAATACCACCTAGACACTGCGTCCCTCCCACACCGAAGATGTCAAACGCAAACCATAATCGCATAAACACATGCACACACAATGTGATTCTGATTATACATAAATCTTCAGCCTCGATGTACGATTTCAAGCATGCATTTAATGAGGTTCTGTCTTGAATCGCGTCGCCCAAGGCCGACGTCATTTAAGACCCCTAAACTAGTTTATGTGAAAACTGGCCTCAGAAGTTGGCCTAAAATGTTTCGTCTTGGGAAGCCGCCGTTTGAAAGGCAACGCTGTCTCTGGACGCCATTCAAAACAGAACTCTATTCTCATAGAAACCGCTTCCGGGATGAATTCGGCCTAAATGGCAACGTCCTATCAAGACGCCATTTATAGCCCAATTTCAGGTTCCCTTAAACCTCTCCCCCAAAATTACCCCAAAAATACCCAAAGTAGAAAATGACGAGGAGAATTCAATTTAGTACTTGGAACACACTAACCCCCATTTCATAAAAATGACCATTTTCATTTAAAAGCCCCTTAAATATGCTCATTCTACCCAATTCTTCTCACACGTCGCATACTTCAAGTAGAAAAACATGGATTAAAACAACCAAATCACATATAAGGATCGTCCCCCTACCGGTCACTTGAACTCCTCCTAGCTCCATGCCACTGAACCGCCGCACCGCAAACCACCACCGGTACCGCCGTTGTAACGACCCACCACCCAATGATCGTAAACCCGATCACTAAATGGGTGTCGAATCATTATCCACTATCTCACGCCTGGATCTCATACACATGTCTGGAGGAGTAAGAGTTCAACAAGGCTAAATATAACAATCATACGAACTTCAAGGAAACTACAAGTGCGCATAAAGGAAATTAATAATGTCCGTACACAGTCCAATAATAATTACATAGTCCAAAGAATTATATAAGTACAGGCAGAAGCAATGTACAACAACATCGGGGCATACCCCGGAACTGAGATATCTGCTGGTCCGCACACCAAGGAGAACACCACCCACCGCCACTTGCCAAGAAGTCCACACCTGAAACCGCAGAGAGTGAGCCACACCAGAATTGGGCTCAGTAGGGATCATCCGAACCCCCGCCTCCCACTCACATACCCACAAGTACAATAACACAAATAAAGGCAATTTAAGTAAGGCAGTAATCACTACTCCTAAATCTCGATATAAACCACATGCATTAGAAATGTAACATGCATATCTCTGAAACCATTTTACCAGGGAGCCTACAACCAGCGTCTCGGCAAAACACGCCAACCACACAACCGAAAGTGGGAAACACGCCAACCACACAACCGAAAGTGGGAACACGCCAACCACAGAACCGAAAGTGGGAACACGCAAACCACACAACAGAAAGTGGGAAACACCGACCCGCTGAGACCAAACAGTAACCCCTCGGATAGTACACTAGCTACTCCGGCCCAACTGGCTCAGGTAGTTCCTGCTTCCCCCAGCACGAGTGACACTCTACAGGTACCACTCCGACACCGGTACTAGCTAACCCCGGGGTTCACCAGGTGACCCTCTCTCACTAGGCGTCACCCCGCCACTGCTCCCACCGGCGCTGTGTCCCACCCACACCGACACAGGGTGACAAAGCGCTACAACTGTCACTCTAGGTCCACTGTCGTACAAAACACAACACGGTGCGATCCGATCACATAGAATCCATCGTCAACGAGTACATTCTAAGCATACGGTCCGGTCACGTAAGAATCCTCATCCTCGAGCACGATTTCAATCATGCAATTAACCGAACTATCTAACAGTGTAAACACATAATAATAGCATGAATTAATGTGATTCTATCTTGAATCACGTCGCCCAAGGCCGATGCCATTCAAGCCTCCTAAACTGGTTTATGAAATCTCGGCCTCAGAACATGGCCTAAAAGGCGTCGTGCCTAGTCACCGTCTTTTAAAACGCGTCGCTGTCCCTGGTCGCCTGTTAGCGACAGAAATAGAGACAGTCTACGGTTAATTTTCTTAAAACGCGTCGTCCTGGGAAGCCGCCATTTGAAAGGCATCGCTGTCCCTGGACGCTATTCAACATGGAAATCTATTCTAACATAAACCACTTCTGGGACATTTCTACCTGAATAGCGTCGTCCTAGGAAGCCGCCATTTGAAATGGCGTCATCCTTGCGCGACGTCATTTAGGGCTAGAAGCCGGTTTCCTGCAACTCGACCCTAGGGTTCCCTTTAACCCCAAATTTACCCCGAAATACCCAAGAGGGGGAAAATGAAGAGGGAAAACTAAACCACCATGTGAAACCCACAATTCCTCATTCATAAAAACGGTCATATCCACTAAGAAACCTCCTTAACATGCTCATTTTACCAAAAATCCCCATACACGCATCATGATTTACACAGGAAACACAGATGAAACAACTACAATACATGCAAGGTTCGTCCTCCTACCGGTTTCTTGAACTCCTCCTGGCTCCGTGCCGCCGAACCGCTGCACCGCAGACCGCCGCCGGTACCTCCGAAGACGTCGTCACTCCGCCGGGACGTCGGCCGCCACCCGGAGAATGAAACGCCACGAAGGAAGTGGTGGTGGTAGTGGTGAGAGGTAGAGAGGTGTTGGAGTGGTGGAAGAGGAAGAAAAGGAAGGGAAGGGAAAAGAGGGGTCGGAGGGGGCGGAGTGAGGGAAGAGAGAGAGTGAGAGGGAGAAAATGAGGGAAGGCTCGCGGGGTCAATCCAAAACAGCGTAAAACGCGTCGTGCAAGACAGACGCCTATCAAATGATAGGACGGGCCGTACTCTGACAGAGTCTGAAACGCGTCGCCCATCAAAGACGCCGTTCAGGCGACAAGACCAATGCCGTACATTGACAACCCAGGGTCGTACTCTGAATGGCGTCGTTCATCAAGGACGCCGTTAAGACGACACAACAGGGGCCGTACTCTCGTGGCCTGAAGCTCGCCCACGTGGCGTCCACCCAGCAAGACGCCGTTTGAAAGGCGTCGTGCATCCTAGACGTCATTTAGAAGGCACTCCCCAGACCCATCAGGGCCCAAACCAGGGGATCCGGCCCGAAACCGACCTGAAAACTAAACCCGAATCCTCAATCCTTACATACTCTCCCCCTTAAAAAGAATTTCGTCCCCGAAATTGCCTGCTATAATTAATAAGGGCGAAACATAAAAAATACCAGCTCATAAGGGAACTTACCAGAAAAGGTAGGGAAACTGTTCCCGCATCTCATCCTCGCGCTCCCAGGTCGCCTCGCCCCCGGAGCGATACTACCAAATCACCTTAATCCAGAGGTACAACCTTTTTCCGGAGGACCTGTTCCCTGCGATCCTCAATGCGTACTGGAAACTCTGGAAAGGACAAGTCCTCAGCGACCTCCAACTCTGAAAATCTAAAAGATGGGATGGATCCTAAACATATCTCCTCAACAACGAAACATGGAACACATCGTGCACCCTTGCAAGACTGGGCGGCATGGCCAGCTAATACGTCGTTTCCCCAATTCAAGCAAGAATGGGAAAAGGCCCAATATATCGCGGACTTAGCTTACGTCGCTTTCCGAATCTCATCACACCCTTGGAGGGTGAGACTCGGAGAAACACGTGGTCCCCAACCTCAAACTCAAGCAGTCACCTACAGATGTCAGCATAACTCTTCTGTCTGTTCCGAGCTGTAGTTAATTTCCACTGTACCACTCTGGCAACTTCAGCACACTACTGTACCAACTCTGATCCTACTATCTGCCTCTTGTCAATCTCAGACCAACTCACAGGGGATCAACACGGCCGTCCGTACAATACCTCATAAGACGCCATGCCGATACTAGAATGGTAACTATTGTTGTACGCAAACTCCACTGTAGACAAGTGCTGCTCTTAAGAACCTCCCCAGTTTAGGCAACATGCCCGGAGCATATCCTCCAAAGTCTAAATGGTCCTCTCCGACTGCCCATCAGTCTCGAGATGATAGGCCGAGCTGAAGGCTAATTGCGTGCCCAAGGTCTTCCGAAAACCCTTCTAGAACCTAGAAGTAAATCTCGAATCCCGGCCTGACACGATGGGTAAGGGTACCTCGTGCAGAGAGATGATCCGATCCACAAACAGCTAAGCCAGCTTATACCGACTGCCCAGTCCTTTCGAATAGCCAGGAAGTGTACCGACTTGGTCAATCGATCAATAATGACCTAGCTCGCGTCTCTTCTACCAAGGGATACAGGTAATCCCATCACAAAGTCCATAGTCACATGGTCCCATATCCATTCTGAGATCGGCAAAGGCTGCAACAACCCTTCCTGGTATCTGATGTTCTGCTTTAACCTCCTGACAAGTCATGCATCTAGCCACATAATCAGCTATATCCCTCTTCATACCAGGCCACCAAAAGTGCCTCCTTAAACAATGATACATCTTAATCGTTCCGGGATGTACTACATATCTAGAACGGTGCACCTCATCAAGGGCACACCTACGCACGTCCTCCTTAGTCGAAACATAGAGTCTACCTCTAAACATGACTGTACCATCATCCCACAATTACACACTGGTAACACAGATCACGTCAATCACCCTTACTGATCACACTTTCATGCGGGGCTCCACATAACCTGGCAATCAAATCAATACTAAGTTAACTATGATCCACAATTCTGCCGAAAACTGATAGACCGAAATAACCATGCATTAGCCTTACAAGGTACATATTACAAAACTGATTCTCCTCCATGTCCAAAATACATAAAGAGTACCATAAGAGTTCACAACTACAATCCTAATAAGATAAGATAAAAAGTACTCGCCTAGCTCGACATCTCGGACCCCTACTAAAAGAACACACAACACCACTCTAGGTCCCGGGCTCTTACTGACCACTCGGCTCCTAGCCTGTCTTATTCTTCTGGGGACAGTTCCTCATAAAATGTCCCTTCCTACCACAACCAAAACAGCTACTAGTGACCAATGGACACATCCGATTGCCATGATGCCTACCACAACGGGGACAATGATCTGCCGCATCCTGTCTCGTTTCCTGCTGCCTGCTAGCCACAGTCTGCATCTGCTGAACCGAACCATTTTCATCCTCATCATAAAGCATCTCTTGGGACCCGAACTCAAAGGAACTCGAACCACCTGACGAAAAGACCGCTGATTTGTTTTTGCCTTGCTGCTTCCCTTGTGCTGATTGCTCCAACTCTTTCGCCATTTGTTGAAATTGAGTCTCCACCGTTGCTGCGTACCGAACCGCTGACGCCATATCTCTACAACACTGAGATGCCACCATTGTCCTCAGATCATACTGAAGTCCATCTACAAATCTCTCTGTTCTATGTTCCTCATGCTTAGATACGTGTGGAACGAATCTTCCAAGGGCCACAAACATCATATGATACTCTAGAACTTACATATCATTCTGCACCAATTCCATAAACTCCCTTTCCTTGGCCCTCTGAACGTGCCTCCGGAAGTACTGTCCACTAAACTCTCTCACAAATACCTCCCAAGGGATCTCTCTCAAGGATCTATCTGCAAACATCATTCTCTTGATAGTGATCCACCAATCATAAGCATCGTCCTTCAACAAGTAGGTTGCCAACAAGGTCTTGTCATTCTCAACACATTCAAGAACATCAAATGCCTTCTCCACTTCCATAATCCAATGAGCTGCCTCTTCTGGGACTGGTCGACCCGTGAAAGAAGGGGTCTTCAGCAATTGCTGAAATCCCGCCGACGGGAATTCCCGACTTTTGGGAATTACACGCGGCGGAGACGGAAATTGTTTCCGACGCCTCGAATGGGGCGCCCAGAGAAGGAGAGAGAAATGGGGGATGACGGCCAGCAAGGAAAATCCTGGAGCTTGGCCCAGGGTTTCTCAACAGCGCGTATATATATTAAGTCGGCGCGACTTTTCACAAAAGTCCCCGAGTTAATATAAATCCCACTTATGTACCACCGACTGAGAATCTTATTGCGTGTGACCCTCTAGGCCCATTTACTAGTCCGGTTTTTAGCCCGTTAAGTCCAATAACTAGTTATTGACTTATTGTAATTAATTAATATCTAGATATTAACTAATTACTTAACCGAATTGACATCGCATGTAAATTCGGTCGGACTTCCGATGAAGTTGGGTGCCAAGCAACACCGCATGATCCCGGAAGGTAATGGGGTTCAACAACCCACTCATAGAACCTGTCCGTCCACAGTTACCGCGTGGTTATAATCCTTCGTTCGCACAATACTCTCGAGTTAACCTAGGGTATGGTCAACTGTCAAGCCCTAGATGGTCAACTCGCTTGAATCAGACTCCGCTTTACAATATCCGAAAAACCTATTTTCTGATATTGTTTCTGCTCTGGCCAGAGACTCCTGCGGATCTATTCTAGAGCATTCTCTCTCCAGTTACCTGAGAGCGAACGATCCTTTATTGAACACACAATCACCTTCGAAGGTCTTCCGCTGGACCCGATCCTTGACTATTAGAGATCCCGTGGATAGGGATTCGTAGGTCAAGGTCAAAGTCCAGAAGTCCACCGACAAGGTATCTTTGGTGTCTCAAGTCCAAGGATCAACCACGCCACTGTAACGATGAATCAAGCCGATTGACAGTCAGGTAAATTACCATTCGGCGATTCATGTCGGATCAGTTCAGTGAACTCATTCTCCAATGAGCACCTACAGGTTTACCATTGTGTCTCCACACTAGTAACTAACGAGATCAGTCACCCTCATCATATGAGCTGGAATAACCTGTACTAGTCTAACCGGATGTTTGATGTCTTTCTCAAACATCCTACGACTAGGAACAATTGAGAATATGTGTTTATAAGTCATCAGTCTCATTATTATGATCTCATCATAATCTGATGACTATTGCACATATTCATGGACTTCATTATGCGCAAATATAAACATGCGAATCAACATAATGAATTTAATGCCATTTATTAGTGAACCAGATTGAAATAGGTGCCTTATGATTGGTTTAGAGGACACTTATATCCATCAATCTCCCACTTGGACTCAAGCCAATCACCTTCGCATTTGATCTCCATCAAATCTAGGTGGTGCTCACAAAAAGTCTGTGACTAAGACTTGGTCAGGGATCTGCTAAATTATCTATAGATAGAATATTTTCCATTACGTTATTTCCTCTTAATCCTTTGTCTCTGAACCTGTGAAAGAACCTCAGAATGTTCTGCAACTTCTGATGAGACTATGGATCGATCACACAATTAATCGCTCCCACTGTTGTCCTACAACAACGAAATTTTATCAGTGACCTTTTAGAACAACATCTTGTTCAGTGACGAACATTTTCATCCATACTGTTCTAATAACAGTATCACTTATTTATGTCGTTACCTTAATATCGAGTTCTGGATTTGAACCATTCCAATCCATTCCTTTCTACTAGAAGGTTGAATCTATTATTTGACTTGAAATTTGAGTCAGTGTGACCTCATAGTTTCAAATCATCCTCTCCATATACGTGAATGCATCCTTAGCACTTCTCAAGCGCTTAATAATGCATTTCACTCCTGTATCCTTTAAGGAACCTTTTCTTTAAACGAATAAATTTCATATCTCAACAATTGAGACTTGTTGTAACGACCCGCCATCCTATGACCGGAGACCCGGTCACTAAATGGATGTCGGCCCATTAACTGCGGGTTCACACCCGGATCTTACACCACACGTCTGGAGGAGTAAGTGCTAAACAAGGCTAAATATAACAATCTCACGGACTACAAAGGTAAGCAAGTGCGCAGGAAGGAAAATAACAATGTCCGTATACAGTCCAACAATAATTACATGTCCAACAATTAAATAAGTACAGGCAGAAGGAAAGTACAACAACATCGGGGCATACCCCGGAACAGAGACAACTGCTGGTCCGCACACCAAGAAGGCACCACACGCCTCCACACGCCGCGAGGTCCACACCTGAAACCGCAGGGAGTGAGCCACACCAGAAATGGGCTCAGTAGGGATCATCCGATCCCCCGCCTCCCACTCACACACCCACAAGTGTAACAACAGGAAAATATAGCAATTAAGTAAAGCAGTAAACATAGCACCCAACTCGGATATGAAACGCACGATAAGCAGTGTAGCAAGAACCATTCTAAGCAACCTGAAGAACCCAACACAGAGTAACGTCTCACAGCCAAAGTCCACGAAGCGACTGAACCACACTGTCGACCGAAGTCAAACGTCGCCTCCCAACACTACCACCACAGCTCACGCCTGTCCACCCCTACAGTGTTCCGGGGCACTGTAGGGTGAGGCAGTGAGTCAAACTAGGACTAGCTGGAACCAGTGTACCGCCACTGCCAGCTACGTGTGCACACAAGCAGTCTAGACTACTGTCCTACCGTCCGGATTGCCTCCAAGCTAGGCCTCAGCGTTTCAGGAGGGCCCTGGGGACTGGCGAACCCCCGTCAAGCCGAAGCTACAGGAACTACCCACAAACCCAAATCTCCCGGGCTGCGTCAGGCCAAAGGGCTAAGGGTACCACTCGTAACCTTGATGAAAGGTCACATCAGGCCCAGTGGCTAAAGGGTAAGCCAACTCCAACAGTACCACAACCAGCTCCACAGCAAGAAACGCGCCGGAAGCTGTCACGACAAACAGGGAAACCCCGACCCGCTGAGGACAAACAGCGACCCCTCGGATAGCACACTGGCTACTCCGGCCCGTCGGGCTCAAGGCGATCATGCTTCCCTCAGCCAAAGGTAAAACACAACATGTACCACTCCCCCACCGGTACGACACAATGCCTCACAGACACCATGACCCTGTCCCCATCGGTCCATGGTGACAAACGTAAACCACAGTTATTCCGATTCCATACTCATATAAGCACACACACACACACAACATGATTCCATTCACACAGGAGTCCTCAGTCTCAGCGTACAACGTGAAGCATGCAATTGAAATCATCCCACAGTGAAGCACATGGTGAAAACCAGGTTTACATATCTCTGTCTTGAATCGCGTCGACCGAGGTCGACGCCATTCAAGTCCCTCGGACAGGTTCATTTAACAGACAGAATATTCCCTGAAACGCGTCGTCATAGGGAGTCGCCTATCTAAAACGCGTCCAGGTCCACAGACGCCATTCACACATAAATTCCAGATTTACAGACCCTCACTCGGGGTGATTTTCCTGTCTAAATGGCGTCATGATGTCCCGACGCCCTTCTGAAAGGCGTCGTCCATCCATGACGTCATTTCGCGCCAGAACCCCTAACACGGGAAACCTCAAACAGGGAGGTTTCTGCCCTAAAAGGCGTCGTACTGCCCTGACGTCCTTTGAAAAGGCGTCGACCAGGCACGACGCCGTTTAGCGCCAGAAACCAGGTTTCCTGGTTCAACCCGAGGGTTTCTCTTTTAACCCCAAACACCCCGAAAAGCCCCAAAACAAGAAGGAGAGGAAGAAGCATTCATCTATCACAGGCATACTACGAAACCACGATCACAAGCACAACCATTCCCACAAGGAAACCCCCTAAACATGCTCAATCTAGCCCAAACACATCATGTCACGCCAAGGAACACACGAGCAACACATGCAAGGTTCGTCCCCCTACCGGTTCTTGAACTCCTCCAAGCTCCTTGCTGCCGACCCGCCGCACCGCAGACCGCCGCCGGTACCCTCGAGGACGCCGCCACTCCGCCGGGACGTCGGCCGCCGTCCGGAGAAGGAAACGCCGCGAAGGAGGTGGTGGAGGTAGAGGTGAGAGGTAAGGAGGCTATGGAGTGATTGGAAGAGGAAGAAGAGGAAGGGAAGGGGAAAAGAGAGTCGGAGAGGGCAGAGAGGGCAAAGAGAGAGAGAGTGAAGGCGAAAATGAGGGAAAGAAGGAGATGCTCGCGAAGTCAATCTGAATCCTGCTAAAACGCGTCGATCGAGGTAGACGCCTATCAGTCTGACAGGACGGCCGTACTGACAGCGGTCTGAAACGCGTCGCCCACCGTGGATGCCGTTCAGACGACAGGACAGGCCGTACTGACAATGCTCTGGCGCCGCACCCTGACATCTCAGAGGTCACCGTCTGAATCGCGTCGGCCAACCTGGACGCCGTTCAGATGATGTGACCGGGGCCGTACTCTCGCGGCCCGAAACCAGCCTAGGTGGCGCACACGTGGCACAACAACCTGCAGACCTAAATGGTGTCCACACAACCTGACGCCTTTTGAAAGGCGTCAAGCAGTGCTGACGCCATTCAGCCAGGAATCTCAAGACCCCCCACAGGGTCCAAACCTAGGGATCCGACCCGAACCCGACCCGAAAACAGAACCCGAAATCTCAGTCCTTACATTCTCCCCCCATTAAAAGAATTTCGTCCTCGAAATTTCAACCGCTCAATGCTCAACTCGGCTAACCAACACATGCCGACACACAACAATAACAACAATCATTCTCACCAATCACCCACACAGGGTTCCAACACATCCACGTCAAGCTATCTAAGATTCTCAACTCTGACAAAAGCTGATAGATTAAAACAACTATACACTAACAAGGCACATAACACAAAACCGATTCCTCCACCATCCCAAATACATACAAGTGCCACACGAGTTCACAACCAGCTCAGAAAAAGACAAGATAAAAGTGCTCTCCTAGCACAACCTCTCGGACCTCCACAAGGAGACGCGACTCCAATCACACCTCGAACACTCACTAACCGCTCGGTCCCTGACCTGCCTGGTTCTTCTGGGGACAATTCCTCGCGAGATGTCCCTTCTGACCACAAGCGAAACAGCTACCAGTGATCAAGGGACATATCCGGTTGCCATGAAACCTGCTACATCGGGGGCAACGATCTGCAGCGCCCCGCTTCGCCTCCTGCTGCCAGCCGACCTCTGTATCCATCTGCTGAACCGAACCATCCTCATCCTCGTCGTAAGGTACCTCCTGGAACTCGACCTCGAAGGAACTCGGATCGCCTGACGAAAAAGCTGTCGATCTATTCCTGCTCTGCTGCTTCCCCTGTGCCGAATGCTCCGATTCCCTCGCCGTGTGTTGGAACTGCATCTCCACTGCTGCCGCGCACTGAACCGCTGATGCCAAATCCTTACAACAATGGGCCGCCACAAACTCTCTCAGATCATGCCGAAGTCCATCCACAAATTTCTCTGTCCTCAGATCCTCACGCTCAGATATGTGAGGAGCAAATCTTCCCAGAGCTACAAATTTCATTTGATACTCTAGGACGGACAAATCATCCTGCACCAATTCCATAAACTCCCTTTCCTTAGCCCTACGAACGTGCCTCGGAAAGTACTGTCCACGAAACTCTCTCACAAAGTCTTTCCAAGGAATCTCTCTCAAGGACCTATCTGGAAACATCAACCCCTTGATGGTAACCCACCAATCATACGCATCGCCCTTCAGCAAGTAGGTTGCCAACGAGGTCTTGTCACTCTCAGCACATTCTAGAACATCAAACACCTTCTCCACTTCCTTAATCCACTGAGTTGCCGCATTTGGAATAGGTTGACCCGTAAAAGAAGGGGGCTTCAGCTTCAAGAACCGCTCCACCACCATGGATTGGCCACCTCGGGAACTGGACCCCTCACTTCCATCTCCCTGCTGATATCTAGACATAGCCCCAATCATAGCTTCCATAAAACGATCTACATTACAACCTTCTGCCCTCGAACCACTACCATCTACTCTCGAATCCCGAGCCACCGGAACTCTCCTCTTCGGCGCCATCGCTGCCCCACAACACGCAAATCGAACCAAAACACGTCAAAACCTATCAATCTACACCAGCAGCCATCGCCTGTACAGACTCGCACTTATTGTTGGACTATAATATCTAACCCAGTTTATCACATACTCGACCAGACTGAGCTCTGATACCAACTGTAACGACCCGCCATCCTATGACCGGAGACCCGGTCACTAAATGGATGTCGGCCCATTAACTGCGGGTTCACACCCGGATCTTACACCACACGTCTGGAGGAGTAAGTGCTAAACAAGGCTAAATATAACAATCTCACGGATTACAAAGGTAAGCAAGTGCGCAGGAAGGAAAATAACAATGTCCGTATACAGTCCAACAATAATTACATGTCCAACAATTAAATAAGTACAGGCAGAAGGAAAGTACAACAACATCGGGGCATACCCCGGAACAGAGACAGCTGCTGGTCCGTACACCAAGAAGGCACCACACGCCTCCACACGCCGCGAGGTCCACACCTGAAACCGCAGGGAGTGAGCCACACCAGAAATGGGCTCAGTAGGGATCATCCGATCCCCCGCCTCCCACTCACACACCCACAAGTGTAACAACAGGAAAATATAGCAATTAAGTAAAGCAGTAAACATAGCACCCAACTCGGATATGAAACGCACGATAAGGAGTGTAGCAAGAACCATTCTAAGCAACCTGAAGAACCCAACACAGAGTAACGTCTCACAGCCAAAGGCCACGAAGCGACTGAACCAAACTGTCGACCGAAGTCAAACGTCGCCTCCCAGCACTACCACCACAGCTCACGCCTGTCCACCCCTACAGTGTTCCGGGGCACTGTAGGGTGAGGCAGTGAGTCAAACTAGGACTAGTTGGAACCAGTGTACCGCCACTGCCAGCTACGTGTGCACACAAGCAGTCTAGACTACTGTCCTACCGTCCGGATTGCCTCCACGCTAGGCCTCAGCGTTTCAGGAGGGCCCTGGGGACCGGCGAACCCCCGTCAAGCCGAAGCTATAGGAACTACCCACTAACCCAAATCTCCCGGGCTGCGTCTGGCCAAAGGGCTAAGGGTACCACTCGTAACCTTGATCAAAGGTCACATCAGGTCTAGTGGCTAAAGTGTAAGCCAACTCCAACAGTACCACAACCAGCTCCACAACAAGAAACGCGCCGGAAGCTGTCACGACAAACAGGGAAACCCCGACCCGCTGAGGACAAACAGCGACCCCTCGGATAGCACACCGGCTACTCCGGCCCGTCGGGCTCAAGGCGATCCTGCTTCCCTCAGCCAAAGGTAAAGCACACATGTACCCCTTCTCACCGATACAGCTCACAGACACCATGACCCTGTCCCCATCGGTCCATGGTGACAAACGTAAACCACAGTCATTCCGATTCCATATTCGCATAAGCACACACACACACCACATGATTCCATTCACACAGGAGTCCTCAGTCTCAGCGTACAACGTGAAGCATGCAATTGAAATCATCCCACAGTGAAACACATAGTGAAAACCAGGATTACACCTCTCTGTCTTGAATCGGGTCGACCGAGGTCGACGCCATTCAAGTCCCTCGGACAGGTTCATTTAACAGACAGAATATTCCCTGAAACGCGTCGTCATAGGGAGTCGCCTATCTAAAACGCGTCCAGGTCCACAGACGCCATTCACACATAAATTCCAGATTTACAGACCCTCACTCGGGGTGATTTTCCTGTCTAAATGGCGTCATGATGTCCCGACGCCCTTCTGAAAGGCGTCGTCAATCCATGACGTCATTTAGCGTCATAACCCCTAACACGGGAAACCTCAAACAGGGAGGTTTCTGCCCTAAAAGGCGTCGTACTGCCCTGACGTCCTTTGAAAAGGCGTCGACCAGGCACAACGCCGTTTAGCGCTAGAAACCAGGTTTCCTGGTTCAACCCGAGGGTTTCTCTTTTAACCCCAAACACCCCGAAAAGCCCCAAAACAAGAAGGAGAGGAAGAAGCATTCATCTATCACAGGCGTACTACGAAACCACGATCACAAGCACAACCATTCCCACAAGGAAACCCCCTAAACATGCTCAATCTAGCCCAAACACATCATGTCACGCCAAGGAACACACGAGTAACACATGCAAGGTTCGTCCCCCTACCGGTTCTTGAACTCCTCCAAGCTCCTCGTCGCCGACCCGCCGCACCGCAGACCGCCGCCGGTACCCTCGAGGACGCCGCCACTCCGCCGGGACGTCGGCCGCCGTCCGGAGAAGGGAACGCCGCGAAGGAGGTGGTGGAGGTAGAGGTGAGAGGTAAGGAGGCTATGGAGTGATTGGAAGAGGAAGAAGAGGAAGGGAAGGGGAAAAGAGAGTCGGAGAGGGCGGAGAGGGCGAAGAGAGAGAGAGTGAAGGCGAAAATGAGGGAAAGAAGGAGAGGCTCGCGAAGTCAATCTGAATCCTGCTAAAACGCGTCGATCGAGGTAGATGCCTATCAGTCTGACAGGACGGCCGTACTGACAGCGGTCTGAAACGCGTCGCCCACCGTGGACGCCGTTCAGACGACAGGACAGGCCGTACTGACAACGCTCTGGTGCCGCACCCTGACATCTCAGAGGTCACCGTCTGAATCGCGTCGGCCAACCTGGACGCCGTTCAGATGATGTGACCGGGGCCGTACTCTCGCGGCCCGAAACCAGCCCACATGGCACAACAACCTGCAGACCTAAATGGCGTCCACACAACCTGACGCCTTTTGAAAGGCGTTGAGCAGTGCTGACGCCATTCAGCCAGGAATCTCAAGACCCCCCACAGGGTCCAAACCAAGGGATCCGACCCGAACCCGACCCGAAAATAGAACCCGAAATCTCAGTCCTTACACTTGTTATGAAATTTATGTCAAACATCTTGACGTATAGATCAATATAATATCCCCACCAATCTATCTTAATAGATTCGTATTTCCAATACGTGAGATATTATAATTAAATCCATTATGGAGGAAACCATGGTTAACAATGCTTTCACTAATAGTAACATCCCGAAGTCATTCTCAATGACTTTGATGTTATTATCATAAAGCATTACTAAAGCGACCATACTCCCACTGTCCTCTTTGAACACACACAGTCCGTGATCATTCTTAATGATCACGTAATATCTGACAACTAAGTCAAAAACTCTTATTACAACTTTAGAAAGTTTTAGTTTGATTCAAAATGATCTTTGAAATCATAACTTGTTTCCTGGACATTCTAAAAGCTTTAAAGGTGTATCATATACATCTTACCTCAACCACATTGAAAGAGCACTTTTAATATCCAACTGTCATCATCTCATGATTGGCAATATAGATAAGTAGAATTCGAATAAATTTATCAATCTCAAAGTTGTAATGACAGAGAGCATCATTATCATAGATTTTAGATCATAATCTATTTTAAGCTCCTCTCATCTTGTTAAATTAGATATGTCAAACATATCTTTCTGGTCATTGAGAGAATCTCAAAAAATCTACGAAGCTCTCTGATGTGTGTCATGAGTGGTTCTAAACAATTAAAGATTATCTAATAATCTTATGTTAACTTGTGAATCTAGAACATCTTCTAGTTTTATCAGCTCTCACTGTCTTCTTTGAGGACATATTCCTCTTCACAGAAGACAGCTTTCAGGACGATAATTATTTCATTATCGTCTAGCCAATAATTGTAATGTCCAAACTCTTTAGACATTTACAAATTCACACTACGGTAATACCTGACTTTTAAATTAGCTTTGTTCATAATTCACATCTCATATAAATTACGTGGTTTCCATATCTTATATAGACATACACTGACTTATTTAGAACCATCTGTAAAGTATGGACATCTAATGTTCATACTTATATTCACAAGGATAAGAATTAGGCAAATCTTGTTATGCATTGCACCATATCTTAATAAGGTGCAATTCCTCATTCTATTATATTGCTATGATGTACAATGAGGATTAATCGAGCGAGGATACAATTATCCTCTTAATGAATTATGTGAATCATATACATAAGTATTAATTTCTTTGATCAAATAAAAAATTCTAATACTTCATATTGATCTTATATTTTAATATTTTAGATGCATTCATCTTGTACTTCAGTAAGTACATACAGTCGAATCATTACAAGAGTAAACTATAAGGTAAGTCAATAGTAGTGATTATCTTTGGCCTTTGAGCTGTTTACATCAATATGCATCAGCATTAATAATTTCTTATTGTACAACCCTATGTACAATACTATAGATAATTAGGATTCACACAGTTCATTTCTATAGGAGACTTGTGAACATTTATCATATGAAATGTCACTTCAAGAATCTATAGTGTATTGGCTGATTCGAACAACTATTATTCTTTTCAATCAATGTTATTCTTGATATGCAACTAAATAACAGGTATTCAGTTTCATATTAGATTCCTATAAATATACACAGATTTACTGTCAGACAGCAACCCATGAATATCAAGAACAATTGTTGAGTCTAACTCAACATTTGCATTTTTCTCGATTTCCTTTACTTGTCTAAGTCTGCGTACTATTACAGCTCTGAGAATCATTTCCAATATATCATATTGGATACGCTAATTCTCCAATAGACATGCAAAAGTTGATTAATAAGGATATATGAAACTTCTTTCAAGTTTCACATCCGTTTTGCCTTTACCAATATCCTTATATTGGTTGTAGTGGGAGAACTGCTACTTCTCTATCTCAGCTGACTTTTCTTTATCCTTTTCAGGTGTGGATTCGATCGTTTAAAATTTTACCACTTGTCTTTCTCAAAGACATATAATGAATATCTCTTCATCTTGGTCTATCCAAGTAAGAGATTTCATGACAATCATTACCTTTCAATAAGGCATACCATGAGTATCTCTTCACCTTGGTCTATCCAAGTAAGAGGATTCATGATATCTGATTAGGATAGTGACTTTCACTTAGCCCTGAAGACATTCTTCAGAGTTTTCTAGTCATGCTGAGTATGAGAAATATTGGCATCCAACATGCCCAAATCTCGAATAGACGACATATTAGTGATCGAAGGAAATAACGTGATTTAAGCAGATAGTTCTTATAATTCAATTATGGTCTTTTATCTTGAATTATTTCCCACTATTTTTCGACGGACTGTATAACCTTCAGGTATACAGAATGGAAGACTCCGACGGTCTTCTAGTGAGGATCAGAATCTCCAAGAATCACAGTATGACCTCAGGGAAACACATAGTATCATACTATTATCTTAGAGCAACCATCTCATGGTAATTGCAACTCCTTGCAATATCCGATCTTATTTCGTCTCCCAGGTCTTTAATGGTCCCGGGTAAATACAGTAGACCATTATACCTGGTCTAAGCTTTACCATTAATACATGACAGAGTAGAGTAAGAATGCAGCTCCCGGGTAAACGCGAGGATAGCTACACCGTTCCTCCATTCCAATCTCAAGGCATCAAGATGCCATATAGTTAATAGTCCTTTCATCAGATGGTGGTAGATCTCGGGTAAACACGTAGAAATTATCATCACTGAATCAAGTTCTAAGAACTATATTGATGGAGAGCCACACGATACATTCTCAATGACTCGCGCTCCGGCTTAGACTTTATATTGAAGGTTTTGTTTATGTTAAGTTGGTCTCATCCTAGGTAATAGTTTATAAATATATCGAATATATTTAACTATGCCAAGATATTAGCAATCGATTCATAATCAATAACTAAAAGCATGCATCATCCATACATATCCATTATGTGGTCATGGACAGTACGGTGATTAACTGGAGCCAAACAATTAATCACCATAACTATATAACATTTATATAATCTAAACATGCAAATACAGCCACTGGTGATCTCATCTCCTGTCGCCTTCCTAGTTGCATTTGTGGATCATCCTCACCTCTCCTCGGCCGGCGCGATCAATTACAAATATAAAACATAATTTGAAACATTTTCAAATACATATTAATGGCAAGAGAGAGCCTTATGGCCGAGTACAATAATAGAGGGAGATAGAATTACAATGGAATGAAAAAGAGAGGGAGGCACGCAGGCCTTATTAATTAACACTTAATTAATGTACATCACATCCCATAATAATCCACATAATCACACACCATCACATGATAGGAAACTTAACTAAGTGCATGTCCATGACCACCACAAATTTTAACCATCCACACATGATAAAGCACATCACATGAAGGCTAAAATTTTAAAATTATAATAATTTTGGCTTTCTTAAAACCTAGGTACCAATCAAAATTGGATAATTTTAATTTTTTGAAAATCTTATTTTCTAACATGCAATAAATCTAATTTAAAGCATTAAACACATCAACATGTGCACACAAAGCTAAAATTAAAATTCTAAAATATTCCATGCATAATTTAGAACATTTCTAAATTAATTAATCTAACACTTAGATTAATTTTAATTCACATTAATAACAATTATTAATGTGAAACAATCTAACATTTAGAAAGAATTAAAAATTCCTAAATAACATTTATAAAAGAATTTTCAACTCAAATTATTAACCCCTTAACAACTCCTTGTTAAAACCCCTTAATAAAATCATATTTCTCAATAACGAGCATTTCTAATTAAAACAGTCTAACATCTTAGACTTAATTTAATCCTTTAATAACATTTATAAAAGATTAAATTCCAAGTAGATTTAGATCATTAAAACCAATAATTAAGAGATACTTGAGTAAACTAATTAATAATCTTAATAACTATTATTAAGACTTAATTAATCCTTAATAACTTTTATTGAGTTTTATTACTCAAGAAATAATCAACTTAATTATAACTATTATAATCAGTTAATTAATCACTTAACAACTATTATTAAGTGTATCTAAATTATTAAAATAATTTCCTAACAACAATTGCTAAGAAATTATTAATATTAATCTAATCACTTAACTAAGAGTAAATAACAACATTTGTTATTTAATATTAAGGTCATAACTTAACAATTAATTAACAACACATGTTAATATTAATTTAAGATCACATCTTAAATATAAATTAACAATAGTTGTTAATGATGATTTAAGATCACATCTGAATTAAGACCCTTAATCTCTTAGTTAAAAGAGAATTAACATTAAGATCATATCTTAAATTTTAAACCCCTCTAACAACTTAATTTAAAACTAATTAACAACACTTGTTAATTAATTCAAGATCATATCTTTATAAATAACCCCATCAAATTTTAACTCAAAGTAAGATTTAAAGTTTAAAACACCTTTTAACTAAAACCTAGCAAAATTTTAAGTTAAACTTACTTCGGGTTAATATTTAATTAAGAATTTATGGGGTAAAATAGGGGTTAAATTGGTTTGGGGTCCATGGGCTTAATGGGCCCAGCATCAATGGGTCAGGGGCTCGGGCTGGGCAGCCAGGGCCACCCCCTGGTCCGGCCTGGCTCGAGCCAGGCGCCAGCTGGCCTAGCCAGGTCTGGCGCCTGGTGCGCTCGGCCCAGGCCCAGTCGCCCCCGGTCGGGCCAGCTCGGGACTGGCCGGTCTAGGGCTTGGCGTTGTGGTCGGCCGGCTAGGGTATGCTTTCCCCCCCCCCCCCCCCCCCCTTTTCTTGTTGCACGTCTTTGGGCGGCGCCGCCGCCGGAGCCGGCGGCTAGGGCGGCCGGAGGCGGCGAGGGGTTGGCCGCTTTAGCATCCCAGCTCCAGCGATGACCGGACGGCGATCCCAGTCGTCGGGAAACCCCTTAAAAAACGCCTGTGGAATCCTAAAAGATGCTGCAAATCATGGATTGAAACCGTAACAACCCCTTTTACAGACTCCATTCTGGCGCCGGCAGGCCGGTGGCAGGCCCGGGAGTTGCAGGGGTTGCACCCCCTATTCTTCCCCGATGCTGGTGAAGCCCGGTCGGCAAGCCCTTGCCGCAGGTTGCCCCCAAAGATTGCGGCTAAACAGTTTTTAAAACCGTAACTTCCCTTTTGTTATCTCTTCCAACATTTGGAAAAACAAAGAGATGGGAGACTCGATCTTCGGTCGCCGGCCATAACACGGATCTTAGGGAACTTGCAGAGACCGCCGGTCATACCGGGCTCCACCATGGAGGTGGTTGTTCTCCATTAAAACCCCATCCATGCCCACGAACATGGGTTCTTCATCTCCATGAAGAACACGATGAAAAACCCCATTAATAACAGAATTTTTCCTACAGAAAAATAAATCGAACATCGAATGTTCGTTTTAGCGGAGGATTTATAGCGCGGTAAAAAATAAATACAGCATGGAATTTATTTTAGAAGATTAATATCGTCGTTCGGAAGCAGATCATAGCGGAACCTGGCTCTGATACCACTGTTGGAATTCGGGCGGGACGCGAAGAATGCAGTGGAAACGACAAACAAAATTTATCCTGCCCGATACCCGCTCATCCGATTCGGAACGAAAAACTAAAATCGAAAACTAACGGGAATAATCCGATTACCGTGCGTGGATTCAAATCCGCTTCCGTTTTGGTTCCGTCGAGGCGATCCCGCGAGCCGCACAAGCGTCGTGTAGCGGTATCCACGCGATCCTCCGCGGTGGTTCGTCCTCGATCCCTCGTCCGTTTCAGCTCGCTCGCTGAAGATCCGTCGCCGCAACGATTGCTGAAATCCCGCCGACGGGAATTCCTGACTTTCGGGAATCACACGCGGCAGAGACGGAAACTGTTTCTGACGCCTCGAACGGGGCGCCCAGAGAAGGAGAGAGAAAGGGGGGATGACGGCCAGTAAGGGAAATCTTCGAGCTTGGCCCAGGGTTTCTCAACAGTGCGTATATATATTAAGTCGGCACGACTTTTCACAAAAGTCCCCGAGTTAATATAAATCCCACTTATGTACCACCGACTGAGAATCTTATTGCGTGTGACCCTCTAGGCCCATTTACCAGTCCGGTTTTCAGTGCGTTAAGTCCAATAACTAGTTATTGACTTATTGTAATAAATTAATATCTAGATATTAACTAATTACTTAACGGAATTGACATCGCTTGTAAATTCGGTCGGACTTCCGATTAAGTTGGGTGCCAAGCAACACCGCATGATCCCGGAAGGTAATGGGGTTCAGCAACCCACTCATGGAACCTATCTGTCCACAGTTACCGCGTGGTTATAATCCTTCGTTTGCACAATGCTCTCGAGTTAACCTAGGGTATGGTCAACTATCAAACCCTAGATGGTCAACTCACTTGAATTAGACTCCGCTTTACAATATCTGAAACCTATTTTCTAATATTGTTTCTGCTCTGGCCAGAGACTCCTGCGGATCTATTCTAGAGCATTCTCTCTCCAGTTACCTGAGAGCGAACGATCCTTTATTGAACACACAATCACCTTCGAAGGTCTTCCGCTGGACCCGATCCTTGACTATTAGTGATCCCGTAGATAGGGATTCGTAGGTCAAGGTCAAAGTCCAGAAGTCCACCGACAAGGTGTCTTTAGTGTCTCAAGTACAAGGATCAACTACGCCACTGTGACGATGAATCAAGCCGATTGACAGTCAGGTAAATTACCATTCGGCGATTCATGTCCGATCAGTTCAGTGAACTCATTCTCCAATGAGCACCTACAGGTTTACCATTGTGTCTCCACACTAGTAACTAACGAGATCAGTCACCCTCATCATATGAGCTGGAATAACCTGTACTAGTCTAACTGGATGTTTGATGTCCTTCTCAAACATCCTACGACTAGGAACAATTGAGAATATGTGTTTATAAGTCATCAGTCTCATTATTATAATCTCATCATAATCTGATGACTATTACACATATTCATGGACTTCATTATGCGCAAATATAAACATGCCAATCAACATAATGAATTTAGTGACATTTATTAGTGAACCAGATTGAAATAGGTGCCTTATGATTGGCTTAGAGGACACCTATGTCCATCATCTACACCAGCAGCCATCGCCTGTACAGACTCGTACTTATTGTTGGATTATAATATCTAACCTAGTTTACCACATACTCGACTAGACTGAGCTCTGATACCAATTGTAACGACCTGCCACCCTATGATCGGAAACCCGATCACTAAATGGGTGTTGAATCATTATCCACTATCTCACGCTCAGATCTCATACACATGTCTGGAGGAGTAAGCATTAAACAAGGCTAAATATAATAATCACACAGACTTCAAGGAAATTACAAGTGCGCAGAAAGGAAATTAATAATGTCTGTACACAGTCCAACAATAATTACATATTCCAAAGGATTAAATAAGTATAGGCAGAAGCAAAGTACAACAACATCGAGGCATACCCCGGAACTGAGATAGCTGCTGGTCCGCATACCAAGGAGAACACCACCTGCCGCCACTCGCCAAGAAGTCCACACCTGAAACCGCAGGGAGTGAGCCACACCAGAATTGGGCTCAGTAGGGATCATCCGATCCCCCGCCTCCCACTCACATACCCACAAGTACAATAACACAAATAAAGGCAATTTAAGTAAGGTAGTAATTACTACTCCTAAATATCGATATAAACCGCATGCATTAGAAATGTAACATGCATATCTCTGAAACCATTCTACCAGGGAGCCTACAACTAGCGTCTCAGCAAAACATGCCAACCACAGAACTGAAAGTGGGAAACACGCCAACTACACAACCGAAAGTGAGAAACACGCATACCACACAACCAAAAGTGGGAACACGTAAACCACACAACCGAAAGGGGAACACGCCAACCATACAACCGAAAGTGGGAAACACCGACCCGCTGAGACCAAACAGTAACCCCTCGGATAGCACGCTAGCTACTCCGGCCCAACTAGCTCAGGTGGTTCCTGCTTCCCCCAGCACGAGTGACACTCCACAGGTACCACTCCGACACTGGTACTAGCTAACCCCGGGATTCACCCGGTGACCCTCTCTCACTAGGCGTCACCCGGCCACTGCTCCCACCGGCGCTGTGTCTCACCCACACCGACACAGGGTGACAAAGCGCTACAACTGTCACTCTAGGTCCACTGTCGCACAAAACACAACACGGTGCGATCCGATCACATAGAATCCATCGTCAACGAGTACATTTTAAGCGTACGGTCCGGTCACGTAAGAATCCTCATCCTCGAGTACGATTTCAATCATGCAATTAACCGAACTATCTAACAGTGTAAACACATAATAATAGCATGAATTAAGGTGATTCTATCTTGAATCGCGTCGCCCAAGGCCGACGCCATTCAAGCCTCATAAACTGGTTTATGAAATCTCGGCCTCAGAACATGGCCTAAAAGGCGTCGTACCTAGTCGCCGTCTTTTAAAATGCGTCGTTGTCCCTGGTCGCCTGTTAGCGATAGAAACAGAGACAGACTACGGTTAATTTTCTTAAAACGCGTCATCCTGGGAAGCCGCCATTTGAAAGGCGTCGTTGTCCCTGGACGCTATTCAACATGGAAATCTATTCTAACAGAAACCACTTCTAGGACATTTCTGCCTGAATGGCGTCGTCCTAGGAAGCCGCCATTTGAAATGGCTCCTTGCGCGACATCATTTAGGGCCAGAAGCCGGTTTCCTGCAACTCGACCCGAGGGTCCCCTTTAACCCCAAATTATCCTCGAAACACCCAAGAGGGGGAAAACGAAGAGGGAAAACTAAACCACCATGTGAAACCCACAATTCCTCATTCATAAAAACGGTCATTTCCACCAAGAAACCTCCTTAACATGCTCATTTTACCCAAAATCCCCATACACGCATCATGATTTACACGGAAAACACGGATGAAACAACTACAATACATGCAAGGTTCGTCCCCCTACCGGTTTCTTGAACTCCTCCTGGCTCCGTGCCGCCGAACCGCGGAACCGCCGCACCGTAGACTGCCGCCAGTACCTCCGAGGAGCTCGTTACTCTGCCGGGACGTCGGCCGCCGCCCGGAGAATGAAGCGCCGCGAAGGAAGTGGTGGTGGTAGTGGTGAGAGGTAGAGAGGTGTTGGAGTGGTGGAAGAGGAAGAAAAGGAAGGGAAGGGAATAAAGGGGTCAGAGGGGGCGGAGAGAGAGAGTGAGAGGGAGAAAATGAGCGAAAGGAGGGATGACTCGCGGGGTCAATCCGAAACAGGGTAAAACGCGCTGTGCATGACAAACGCCTATCAGATGACAGGACGGGTCGTACTCTGATAGAGTCTGAACGCGTCGCCCATCAAAGATGCCGTTCAGGCGACAGGACCGGCGCCGTATACTAACAACCCAGGGTCGTACTCTGAATGGCGTTGTCCATCAAGGACGCCGTTCAGACGAGACGACAAGGGCCGTACTCTCGCGGCTCGAAGCCCGCCCATGTGGCACAACAACAACCTAGCTAAATGGCGTCCACCTAGCAAGACGCCGTTTGAAAGACATCGTGTGTAACGACCCGCCATCCTATGACCAGAGACCCGGTCACTAAATGGATGTCGGCCCATTAACTGCGGGTTCACACCCGGATCTCACGCAACACATCTGGAGGAGTAAGTGCTAAACAAGGCTAAATATAACAATTTCACGGACTACAAAGGTATGGAGGAGTAAGTGCTAAACAAGATTAAATATGACAATCTCACGGACTACAAAGATAAGCAAGTGCGCAGGAAGGAAAATAACAATGTCCGTATACAGTCCAACAATAATTACATGTCCAACAATTAAATAAGTACAGGCAGAAGGAAGTACAACAACATCGGGGCATACCCCGGAACTAAGACAGATACTGGTCCGCACACCAAGAAGACACCACGCTCCTGCTCGCCTCGAGGTCCACACCTGAAAACCGCAGGGAGTGAGCCACACCAGAAATGGCTCAGTAGGGATCATCCGATCCCCTGCCTCCCACTCACGCACCCACAAGTGCAACAACAGGGATATATAGCAATTTAAGCAAAGCAGTAAACACAGCACCCAACTCTGACATGAAACGCACGGTAAGCAGTGTAACAAGAACCACTCTAAGTAACCCGAAGAACCCAACACAAAGTCACGACTCACAATCAAAGTCCACGAAGCGACTAAACCACACTGTCGACCGAAGTCGAACGTCGCCTCCCAACACTACCACCACTACTCACGCCTGTCCACCCCTACAGTGTTCCGGGGCACTGTAGGGTGAGGCAGTGAGTCAAACTAGGACTAACTGGACTCAGTGTACCGCCACTGCCAGCTACGTATGCACACAAGCAGTCTAGACTACTGTCCTACCGTCCGGATTGCCTCCACGCTAGGCCTCAGCGCTTCAGGAGGGCCCTGGGGACCGGCGAACCCCCGTCAAGCCGAAGCTACAGGAACTACCCACAAACCCAACTCTCCCGGGCTGCGTCAGGCCAAGGGCTATAGGTACCACTCGTAACCTTGATCAAAGGTCACATCAGGCCCACTGGCTAATGGGTAAACCAACTCCCACCAGAAACACCACCAGCTCCACAGCAAGAAACACGCCAGAAGCTGTCACGACAACCAAGGGAAACCCCGACCCGCTGAGACCAAACAGCAACCCCTCGGATAGCACACAGCTACTCCGGCCCGACCGGCTCAAGGTGGTTCTGCTTGTCTCAGCCAAGGGTGAAACACAACAAGCACCCCTCCTCACAGACACCATGGCCCTTCTCCCATCAGCCCATGGTGACAAACGGAGACCACGGTCATTCCGAATCCATATTCGCACAGGCACACACACACATACATATTTAACATGCTGTAATTCCACTCACACATAAGTCCTCGATCACAGTGTACAACATAAAACATGCCTTAGAACTTTCACAGTGAAACACATGCTAAAAACCAGCAATATAACACTTCTGGCTTGAATCGCGTCGACCGAGGTCGACGCCATTCAAGCCCCTCAGACAGGTTCAGTTAAACGTCAGATTATTGCTTAAAACGCGTCCACCGTTGAAGTCGCCTTTTAAAACGCGTCAGGGTGTCCCGACGCCATTCAACCCAGAAATCCAGAATTGCAGAACCCTTAAACGGGGGCATTCTTGCCTAAATGGCGTCATGATGGCCCGACGTCCTTCTGAAAGGCGTCGTCCATCCATGACGTCATTTAGCACAGAACCCCTAACTCAGGAAACCTCACACAGGATGGTTTCTGCGCTAAAACGCGTCGTGCTGACCGGACGTCTTTCGGAAAAGCGTCGACCCAGCCCGACGCCATTTAGCGCCAGAAACCAGGTTTCCTGGTTCGACCCGAGGGCTTCACCCTTGACCCCCGGGCACCCCGAAAAGCCCCAAAACCAAAAGGGGAAGAAAAGAAGCTCAACCACATAATCATGCTACGAATCCACGATCACAAACACCGTTATTCCCTCAAGGAAACCCCCTAAACATGCTCAATCTAGCCCCACACACGCCACATCACGCCGAAAGCAACGAGCACACATGCAAGGTTTCGTCCCCCTACCGGTTCTTGAACTCCTCCAAGCTCCTCGCCGCCGACCCGTCTCGCCCCACGCCGCCGCCGGTATCCTCGAGGACGCCGCCACTCCGCCGGGACGTCGGCCGCCGTCCGGAGAAGGGAACGCCGCGAGGAAGGTGGTGGAGGTAGAGGTGAGAGGTAGGGAAGCTATGGAGTAGTTGGAAGAGGAAGAAGAGGAAGGGAAGGGAGGAAGGAGGGCGGAGGGAGCGGAGAGGGCGAAGAGAGAGAGAGAGGAGAGGCGAAAGTGAGGGAAAGAAGGGGAGGCTCGCGGGGTCAACCAGAATCCCGCTAAAACGCGTCGATCGAGGCAGACGCCATTTAGTCTGACAGGACGGCCGTACCAACACCGGTCTGAAACGCGTCGCCCACCGCGGACGCCGTTCAGACGACAAGACAGGCCGTACTGACCACGCTCTGGCGCCGTACCCCGACACCGCAGGTGTCGCAGTCTGAAACGCGTCGACCGATCTGGACGCCGTTCAGGCAAATCTGACAGGGGCCGTACTCTCGCGGCCCGAAACCCGCCCACGTGGCGCAGACGTGGCACAACAACCAGCAGACCTAAATGGCGTCCACACACCCTGACGCCTTTTGAAAGGAGTCGAGCACTGTTGACGCCATTCAGCCAGAAATCTCAAGACCCCACCAGGGTACAAACCAGGGGATCCGGCCCAAACCCGACCCAAATACCGAACCCGAAATCTCGGTCATTACAATCTCTCCCCCTTAAAAGAATTTCGTCCTCGAAATTGCAGCCGCTCAACGCTCAACTCGGCTAACCATCACATGCCGACACACACCGATCACAACAATCGATCTCACCAATCACACAAACAAGGCTCCACATAATTAGCCAATCACATCACATCACATCAAGCTAACCAAGATTCTCAATTCTGACAAAAGCTGATAGATTAAAACATCCATACATTAACAAGGCACAAATTACCAAACCGATTCCTCCACCATCCCGAATACATACAAGTGCCACACGAGACCACGACCATCTCAAAACAAGGCAAGATGAAAGTGCTCATCTAGCACAACCTCTCGAATATCCACAAAGAGACGTGACTCCAATCACGCCTCGAACACCTACTGACCGCTCGGCCCCTGACCTGCCTGGTTCTTCTGGGGACAATTTCTCAGAAAATGCCCCTTCTTGCCACAGCCAAAACATCCCCTAGTAACAATTGGACACGTCCGACTGCCATGATGACCACCACAAAGGGCACAATGACCTGCTGCATCCCGCCTCGCTTCCTGCTGCCTGTTAGCCACAAACTGTATCTGATGTATCGAACCGTCTCTGCCCTCACCACAGGGCACCACTTGGGACCTGAACTCAAAGGAACTCGGATCGTCTGACGAAAAGATCGTTGATCTGCTCCTGCCTTGTTGCTTCCCTTGTGCCGAACGCTCCACTTCTCTCGCCATCTGCTGGAATTGAGTCTCCACCGCTGCCGCGCATCGTGTTGCTGACGCCAGATCCCTACAATGCTGAGGTGCCACCATTGACCTCAGATCATAACGAAGTCCGTCCACAAATCTCTCTGTCCTCAGATCCTCACGCTCAGATATGTGAGGAGCAAACCTTCCAAGAGCCACAAACTTCGCCTGGTATTCTAAAACCGTCATGTCGACCTGTACCAATTCCATAAACTCCATTGCCTTCGTCTTCTGAACGTGCCTCGAAAAGTACCGTCTGCTAAATTCTTTCACAAACATCTCCCAAGGGATCTCTCTCAAGGACCTATCAGCAAACATCATTCCTCTAGTCGCGGCCCACCACTCAAATGCATTGTCCTTCAATAAGTAAGTCGCCAACAAAGTCTTGTCATTCTCTGCACATTCAAGAACATCAAATGCCTTCTCCATTTCCTTAATCCAAAGGGCTGCCTCGTCTGAGACTGACCGACCCGTGAAAGAAGGGGTTTTCAACTTCAAGAACCGCTCCAAAATCGTAGACTGACCGTCTCGGGAATTGGATCCTTCACTTCCATCTCCTTGCCGGTGTCTAAACGTAACCCCAATCATAGCTTCCCTGAAACGGTCCACATCATGACCTTCTGCCCTCGAACTACCACCATCTGCTCTCGCATCTCGAGCCACCGGAGCTCTCCGCTTCGGCGCCATCGCTGCCCCGCAACACGCAAATCGAACCAAAACACGTCAAAACCTATCAATCTACACCAGCAGCCATCGCCTGTACCGACTCGTACTTATTGTTGGACTATAATATCTAACCCAATTTATCACATACTCGACCAGACTGAGCTCTGATACCATCTGTAACGACCCGCCATCCTCTGACCGGAGACCCGGTCACTAAATGGATGTCGGCCCATTAACTACGGGTTCACACCCGGATCTCACACAACACGTCTGGAGGAGTAAGTGCTAAACAAGATTAAATATGACAATCTCACGGACTACAAAGATAAGCAAGTGCGCAGGAAGGAAAATAACAATGTCCGTATACAGTCCAACAATAATTACATGTCCAACAATTAAATAAGTACAGGCAGAAGGAAGTACAACAACATCGGGGCATACCCCGGAACTAAGACAGCTGCTGGTCCGCACACCAAGAAGACACCACGCTCCTGCTCGCCTCGAGGTCCACACCTGAAAACCACAGGGAGTGAGCCACACCAGAAATGGCTCAGTAGGGATCATCCGATCCCCTGCCTCCCACTCACGCACCCACAAGTGCAACAACAGGGATATATAGCAATTTAAGCAAAGCAGTAAACACAGCACCCAACTCTGACATGAAACGCACGGTAAGCAGTGTAACAAGAACCACTCTAAGTAACCCGAAGAACCCAACACAAAGTCACGACTCACAATCAAAGTCCACGAAGCGACTAAACCACACTGTCGACCGAAGTCGAACGTCGCCTCCCAACACTACCACCACTACTCACGCCTGTCCACCCCTACAGTGTTCCGGGGCACTGTAGGGTGAGGCAGTGAGTCAAACTAGGACTAACTGGACTCAGTGTACCGCCACTGCCAGCTACGTGTGCACACAAGCAGTCTAGACTACTGTCCTACCGTCCGGATTGCCTCCACGCTAGGCCTCAGCGCTTCAGGAGGGCCCTGGGGACCGGCGAACCCCCGTCAAGCCGAAGCTACAGGAACTACCCACAAACCCAACTCTCCCGGGCTGCGTCAGGCCAAGGGCTATAGGTACCACTCGTAACCTTGATCAAAGGTCACATCAGGCCCACTGGCTAATGGGTAAACCAACTCCCACCAGAAACACCACCAGCTCCACAGCAAGAAACACGCCAGAAGCTGTCACGACAACCAAGGGAAACCCCGACCCGCTGAGACCAAACAGCAACCTCTCGGATAGCACACAGCTACTCCGGCCCGACCGGCTCAAGGTGGTTCTGCTTGTCTCAGCCAAGGGTGAAACACAACAAGCACCCCTCCTCACAGACACCATGGCCCTTCTCCCATCAGCCCATGGTGACAAACGGAGACCACGGTCATTCCGAATCCATATTCGCACAGGCACACACACACATACATATTTAACATGCTGTAATTCCACTCACACATAAGTCCTCGATCACAGTGTACAACATAAAACATGCCTTAGAACTTTCACAGTGAAACACATGCTAAAAACCAGCAATATAACACTTCTGGCTTGAATCGCGTCGACCGAGGTCGACGCCATTCAAGCCCCTCAGACAGGTTCAGTTAAACGTCAGATTATTGCTTAAAACGCGTCCACCGTTGAAGTCGCCTTTTAAAACGCGTCAGGGTGTCCCGACGCCATTCAACCCAGAAATCCAGAATTGCAGAACCCTTAAACGGGGGCATTCTTGCCTAAATGGCGTCATGATGGCCCGACGTCCTTCTGAAAGGCGTCGTCCATCCATGACGTCATTTAGCACAGAACCCCTAACTCAGGAAACCTCACACAGGATGGTTTCTGCGCTAAAACGCGTCGTGCTGACCGGACGTCTTTCGGAAAAGCGTCGACCCAGCCCGACGCCATTTAGCGCCAGAAACCAGGTTTCCTGGTTCGACCCGAGGGCTTCACCCTTGAACCCCGGGCACCCCGAAAAGCCCCAAAACCAAAAGGGGAAGAAAAGAAGCTCAACCACATAATCATGCTATGAATCCACGATCACAAACACCGTTATTCCCTCAAGGAAACCCCCTAAACATGCTCAATCTAGCCCCACACACGCCACATCACGCCGAAAGCAACGAGCACACATGCAAGGTTTCGTCCCCCTACCGGTTCTTGAACTCCTCCAAGCTCCTCGCCGCCGACCCGTCTCGCCCCACGCCGCCGCCGGTATCCTCGAGGACGCCGCCACTCCGCCGGGACGTCGGCCGCCGTCCGGAGAAGGGAACGCCACGAGGAAGGTGGTGGAGGTAGAGGTGAGAGGTAGGGAAGCTATGGAGTAGTTGGAAGAGGAAGAAGAGGAAGGGAAGGGAGGAAGGAGGGCGGAGGGAGCGGAGAGGGCGAAGAGAGAGAGAGAGGAGAGGCGAAAGTGAGGGAAAGAAGGGGAGGCTCGCGGGGTCAACCAGAATCCCGCTAAAACGCGTCGATCGAGGCAGACGCCATTCAGTCTGACAGGACGGCCGTACCAACACCGGTCTGAAACGCGTCGCCTACCGCGGACGCCGTTCAGACGAGAAGACAGGCCGTACTGACCACGCTCTGGCGCCGTACCCCGACACCGCAGGTGTCGCAGTCTGAAATGCGTCGACCGATCTGGACGCCGTTCAGGCAAATCTGACAGGGGCCGTACTCTCGCGGCCCGAAACCCGCCCACGTGGCGCACACGTGGCACAACAACCAGCAGACCTAAATGGCGTCCACACACCCTGACGCCTTTTGAAAGGCGTCGAGCACTGTTGACGCCATTCAGCCAGAAATCTCAAGACCCCACCAGGGTACAAACCAGGGGATCCGGCCCGAACCCGACCCAAATACCGAACCCGAAATCTCGGTCATTACACATCCATAGGACATTCTCTCTCCAGTCTTATACCAAGAGTGAGTGATCCCTTGTTGTTCACTCAATTACCTTCGCAAGTTTTCCACTGTATCTGAAAGACCGACTATCGTGGACTTAATGATTAAAGTCCACAAGTCAGAGAATCAAGATACAATGGTCCACAAACAAGGTATCATTGGTGACTCATGTCAAAGGACCAACTGTGCTACTGCAACGATTGAATTCCCTGGTTGACTAATAGGTATAATTACCATCCAGGAATTCTTATATGGGTCTATTCAGTGAACTCATTCTCTAATGAGCACCCGCATGTTTGTCTTAGTGTCACCACACGAGTGAATGTGAGATCATTCACCCTCATCACATGAGTAGACATAACTTGTGTCGATCTTATTGGATATTTAATGTCCATCTCAAATATCCTACGATCGAGAACTGTTTAAGACAAGTGACTGAGGATATTGATCTCACTATCATGATCTCATCATGATTCAATATCCCATACATTTGTCTACGGACCTTCATTACGATAGTTAATTTGAAAGAACTATAAATGAAGAAATAATTGGCTTTATTAATAATTTGAATTAGAATGTACAATGATTGGCTTTGAGGCCACCCAATTCTATCATTGAGATGCTTTGAAGACATTAATCTTGACCTTTTGACCCCCAAATGAAATGTCCATTATGCCAGTTTGACAATTTATATTAGCTTTGGCAGTGGCTAAGAATGGACGACCTAGGATGATCGGGGTGTGAATGAGTTCCTCAGGTAATGCCATATCCAGAATAAGAAAATCCACGGGAAAATAACAATCATGAACCTTCACAATAACATTCTCAATTAATCCTCGTGGAGTCTTCACAGACCTATCAGCCAACTGCAAGATGATAGGTGTGGGCTTTAATTCCCCAATATCAAATTTCTCATAAATGGTTGTTGGCAAGAGGTTCACACTAGCACCTGAATCCAATAAAGCTCTATCAAATGTAACTCCGCCTAAGTCACATGAGATCAATGGTGCTCCAGGATCCTTCAACTTCTTGGGTAGATGATTCATCACAATCGCACTTACATCTTCTGAAAGCCGAACCTTTTCGGGTGCCACTCTAGATTCTCTTCGTGGAGTACATAATTCCTTGAGGAACTTAGCATAAGCTGGCACATGCTTGATGGCATCGAGGAGTGGAATATTAATCTGAACTTGTTTGAATAAGTCCAACAATTCCTCATTCTGGGCCAGTTTCTTCCTGGCATGGGGCTTAGCTAACAAAGCATTAGGAAATTGCACCCTAAGTTGATAAGAACTTGGGCCTTCATCTATCTTCCCTTTTCCTTTCGGGTCCTCCTCCAACTTTTCCATGTTGGGTTCAGCCTCACTCTCACTTTCAATTTCATGAGGCCCATCAGTGGAACCTTTGGCTAGCTCTCCATTTGTATGTGGATTTTTTAAACTTTTCCCACTCCTAAGGGCTGAAATGGCTTTAGCATTCTCAAATTGCGGCCCTTTAGGTTGTGGTAATGGGCCAGGCTGAGGTAAAAGGCCCGATTGCTGTGGAAAACCCAGAGGTTGATTCCTTGGATGGCAATGGGTTAACTAGGAAGTTGACCCACTTCTCTTCTCATTGTAGCCTCAGCTAGTTGGCCCATTTGACTTTCCAACTTAGAAATGGATTGTTGCTGGGTCAAAATCAGTTGTTGGAGTTGAGTGAATTTGTCATCAAAGTTGGGCTGAGGAGGTTGCTGGTAAGTGGGTGGAGGATGGTATTATGTTGGTTGTCCAGATTGGAATGAGTGGTAGTGGGCCGGTTGACCTGATTGGAATGATTGATAATGGGCCGGTTGAGAGAATTGGGCTTGAGATCCCCTAGCCTGAACATTTCCATAAAAATTAGATTGACGTTGAAATGAATTCTATGGCTTTTGGGCTTGATGCATGGGAGGATTGGACATTGGTAATGGGGCCTGCTGATTCTTCCAAGAGAAATTAGGGTGGTTTCTCCAGCCAGGATTGTAAGTATTTGAGAATTGATCATTATTGGGCCTGGAGAATCCTTGGGCAGCCTGAACTTGTTCCTGAATGAATGGTGGAAGTTAGGCTGCAGTTGGGTATTCATTCACTTGATAGGTTGGACTTGCGCATAAGGCACAAATATCATGATTGGCAGAAGATGGGCCTTCATATGGACTAGATTGTGTTGGGTAAGTAGGCTCTTGCTTGTTTAAGGCCAAGAGTTGGTCTAGTTTCTGGGCCAAGATGTCTACCTTATCCAATTTCTGATTAATCAGATTTATGTCCATTCTGGATTCGGGTTCTCCACGGGCCTTAAGTTCATACAATTCCAGTCCGTTTAGATGGCCCAACAGACCTCTCATAGGATGATAATGAGGCATGATTGATGGAATTTTCACTTAACATCTCAAAAAGATCATAGGCCTCATCTTCATTTTTCATCATAAATGCCCCTCCACATGAGGCATCCACCATCTGTCTGAACTGTTCAGACAATCCTTCATAGAATGCTTGGACAATTTGCCATTTTGAAAGCCCATGATGAGGGCATTTGCTAAGCAATTCTTTCAGTCTTTCCCAAGATTCATGTATCAATTCCCCGGGAGTTTGGGTAAAACTCGTGATGGCCCTTCTCATGGTATTGGTCCGCCCTATGGGATAGAACTTCTTGAGAAATTCTTTCTGCATTTCTTCCCATGTCCTAATAGGCCTTCCTATAGTCCCCAACCAATATTTAGCCTTATCCTTTAATGAAAAGGGTAATAAGGTCAACTTAAGACCATCATCGGTGAAATTCTAGATCTTCACCGTGGAACAGATTTTTAGAAATTCATCCAGATGCTTATAGGGATCTTCATTAGTATTCCCATAAAAGGATGGGAGCATCTGAATGGTGCTAGATTTAATTTCATATTGATTGGCTAGATTCTGAGGAAGATGAATACATGATGAAGGTTGATATCGATTTGGAATGAAATAGTCCTTCATTTGCTTCGGTGGGTCCTGATTATCAGTCATTTGATCTTGTAGTGGATTTCATTGATGTAAGATTCTCTCTATTTCAGCAAATGGTCCTAGAAGGTTAGGGTTTTGAGATCTCTTACCTTGCATACACTAGGACTGAGAGAGAGAGGATGGATTTGAATTTGTTTTCTATTTCTTGTTTTTTTTTTAAATGCAAACAATTTTGGCAAACAAATTACCCTAATGATCTAATGTTAACCTAGACTCTCTATGTGAATTTTCTTACAAGGTAAATGGAGTCCACCTCAAGTCACAACCACAATCAATCAACGGCCAGGTAAGAGGTGGGGTAGTGGGAGGCTCCCCCTACTTTCATAGGGACCTAATTAGAGAACAACTTTCCCTCTTAGGCGTTTGCCTTTTTAACCTCTAGCCTAGACACCGTTGCCAAAAGTGGAGGCAACCCGAAATTTAAACCACTCACGGTGTAAATCCTAGATGTTCTTCTTTTGTTTCTTTTTTTTTTTTGTTTTTAGTTAATGGAAACCTTTCTAACTTAGAAACTACAAAAATTGAAACTAACTAAAGTAAGGAAATTGAAACATAGAAAGTTGGAACACACTTACCATGATTTCTCTTTCCTTCTTTTTTTTTTTTCAATATTCCTGCAAAAATAAGAAAAATGAGGTTAGCTAAAGATTAATTACATTAAATCCAAGATAATCAAAATTAAAAATCTAATTCCCCGGCAACAACGCCAAAAATTGATAGCCAATGATTATGTCGTTAAAATCCCAAACTAACAATCATATTTTAATCGGCTCATGTAAACTAGTTTTAGCAATAGCAATGGTGAGTCCGAGTCGATCCACAGGGAGTTAAATTTTTAACTTTGAAAATTGTAGACACGCTAATTTTGACGTCATTTTGAGTAAATTTCATATTATATAATAATGCCTCAGAATGGTTTGATATTTAATCATTGATTAATTTTTATTGATATTTTTAAGTGTCGGGTTTAACAGACATGTTTAAGTTAATCAATTAAATTGATTTTAGCTCAAATTTCAGTTAAAATATACAGAATTCTAAAAGACGTCGACACATGTGGACGCCATTTAGAGTTTATTCTTATTTTAACGTTTAAATTTGAATTTTATCAGTTGATTAATTAGATAAAAGGCGTCTGTGAAGGCTGACGCGTTTTAGGTTTCATAAGCTATTTTAACTTCTCTTCCGGATGTTTATCCTTATCTTAATTAGTGTAAAAGACGTCTACACATGTAGACGCGTTTTAGCTAATAAAGATAAAGATAAGTTTTCCCGGATATTTATCCTTATCTTAATTAATCTGAAAGGCGTCAGACATGGTGGACGTATTTTTAGATAATTACAGATAAAGATGAATTAATTAGTATTTATCTGTCGATTAAGATGGATAAATCCTAGATTTTTCTATGTTAATCGCGAACGCAGAAAAGCCTATAAATACCTTACATCTTGAAGAGTAAAAGATGTTGAGCCATGTTGAGCCATATTGAGCCCTATTGAGAAAAGAGAGAGCATTATTATAGTGAGTTGAAGATCGAAGCAACAACGTCGGAACGCTGGAACGCTGCCATTTCCAGAAGTCGGCATCCTTTCAAGAATCTTCATCCTTTCAAGGCTTCAACCATTGGGCATAAGTGTTTCATTTCTGCATTTTCATTCTACATCTTCATTAATCTCATTCATCATATTCACTTCATGCAACACACACCACAGCATCATCTTTCACAACCTATTTGATTTAAGGGGTTTTAAAGCCATTTAAACAAGTAAGTTTGTTGTTTAAGCATGTTTAATGTCATGATTAGTTTGGATATTGCTTCTATTTAAAGTTCTCATCATCATTGTTTCTTCATTTCCTTTGTCTCTGTTTCTGCTGCACTTAACAACAACAAGAGAATCAAAAGGGGAAATCAAGCACAAAGCCAGAAGGACTTCTGGACGATCCTCAACCTCAAACTCAACAGCAAGAACAAAAGAACAAAGAAAGGGCTCTCTTTCTTCAGCCGGCTGAAGGAGGGGAATCAAGGACTTAACATCTTCCGCATTCGAACAGGTAGGCGATCAAAACTCCCTTTTGAAACTTTTAAGTCAAAAGTTTCTGGCGATCACTGCACTTAGTTGCTGTTTTTAATAGGTTAGTTTACACTAAACAACATAGATTTTTCATGTTAATCACCCGAGCATTTTCAGCACCTACAGCTCTTTTGGCGATCACGATGGGACTTGGTCTCGCCATCTTTTAGTTTCTTTTTGTTCTTGCTATCATCATATCGGGCACCCACGGTGCACCATTTGTGGCTCTCGACACGTCCTCACCAATTGGTGAGTGTTTTATTTTAATTAATTTCCCTCGTGCACCACGTGCACACCCCAGTGGCAAGATCTTGCCCTCCCCTTGATTAGTTCAAAAAGCTGTTTTTGTGATAAAAATGATGTGTGATTGATAGATTTCCTAGTTGTTTAGTTAGTAAATCATCCTGTTTAAAATCTAGAACTAAAAAAATTTGCATGAGTCGATTGTTTACTGCTTTTTATCTTGTTTGAGGAGGATTCAACCCAGAAAATCCTCCTGCAAAACTGTTTCTGAGAACTGAAAAGCGTCCAGGAGCACTGACGCGTTTCAAAACCGCGTCAATACCCCTAGACGCCTTTCAGTCTTCACAGTTTCTCTGCTGTCTGCATCCGTTTCTGCGAAAAAATTAAGTTCTGTGTTGAATAGCGTCGACTTACATCGACGCGATTCAGACAGTTTCTTAGTTATTTTTCAGATATGTTTCTGCGAAAAATTAAGTTCTGTTTTGAATAGCGTCGACTATCATCGACGCGATTCAGACAGTTTCTTAATTATTTTTCAGTTCCCAGATTTCTGTGGTTTGAGTGCTAGCTATCCATTATTAATTAAGCATTAGAGGCCATCCAGGCCGTAGGGCATACGCATTGAGGCGAATACCCTCCTTTTCTTAGGAACACACTACTCGACGTCAGCAACTCTCTCTGAATGGGTTGGTCCCTTGATCAGACTAGAGAAGTTGACGTTGAGACCTCCATAAGTCCCCAAAATCAAGGTATTCCTCCTTGATCATCGGGCTGGTTGTACCAATTGAAGTCCCGGCTAGATTCCAAAAGCGTTGTGAGAGAAAACCCTAGAGAATAACGGTGGAAATCGAACTGAAACTAGGATCCTTTCCCTGAGCGAATTTGTGGTTTAATCCAATTCAAATAACTCAACAAGGAACCTTAAAATCACGTTAAACATCCACTTGTTTGATTAATCTCTGTGCAACTTGTTTGTCAAATCTTTGAAAAGGGAATCTAACATCATGCTGCTGCGATCAGGCAGGGACTTGAGTATGGCTCAAGACGCCATCATCAACTATGAGGGAGATGCTAATGCCCCTCGTGATTCGGACTACAACTATGAGAACGGGAGAGATGCTGATGCCTCCCGTAATTCTGCCCCCATTCCATATCGACAAGATGGGAATGTCCGGACTCCTCTTTTTCATCCACATGATCGATATCCTGATCTTCCCCCGCATGAATATGCGATCCCTAATCCCGATCTAGAGGGGGACATGAATCAGAATGATCCCTCATCCTCTGATCCTATGGATCTTGTCAACGCTCTGGGAGTTCTTGCCTCCCGACTGGACCCTTAGCAGTTCGAGGCGATCCAGTCTATCCTGAAGGGGAAGGCACCCGTACAGCCTGCTGAGCCGAACCCTGTGGCTCCCCCTGTTGTTACTCAACAACCTCCTCTTCCTCCTCCTTATATCCATCAGGCCATGGAAGGCCTTCATATTACTTCTCGGCCAGCTGGGCCACAACTTTCGTCATCTAGGCAACCGGCTAGACCGCAAACGCCTATTTATCAAAATGCCCTCGGGCATGGCGGAAGCTCTACCGGACCTCCTCTTTATTGTCCTCCCTGTCCAACGTACTCTAGGCAGCAGGCCTATCAAGTACTTCCACCTCATCCTCCTCCCCAGGCAGATCTGACCACGCAAACGTTGCTGGCCAAGATGGAGCGCATGGATGAGCAGTTCAACAACCTCCAGAAGATGATGGGGGTTAAAGCTGTGCCAGAGATCAGTTTACCGAGCCTGCCAGTATTCCATCTGCCACCCTCTGAGATGCCAGTGTATCGGAAGTACAACGGTACTGGTAACCCCTTCACACATCTGAAGGAGTTTATGTACGAATCATCTTTCTGGCAGAACGATAAGAGGTCGTTGGCCTTTTTGTTCAGGAGATCTCTAGAGGGACCAGCCCTCGAGTGGTTCTTTTCTCTGGAACCCTCCGAAGTAGAGGATTACGGTATTGTTTCACGCAAATTTATCCAACGATACCAGGACAGAGTTGCACCCTCCTTGTCCATTACTGACCTCATTGCAGAAAAGATGAAACCTGATGAGGAGTTTGTCAGTTTTGCTGACAGGTGGCGGGGCCTGGCTGAAAAGGTGAAAGATCACTTGTCCGAGTCTGAGCAAGTGAAGATGTTAATTTCTAACGCCACGCCCCAGTTCAAGCTAGTCCTCTCCTTGAACAATTTGACTAACATGGCAGAGCTCTATGAAAGAGCACGGTACTGCCAGAATGCCTTCAAGGACGCTACGTTCTCTAGCGTCTTTGATCCTCACAGACCTAGCAGACCTCCACCTCGGAAGCCTGCAGTGCCAAACTCTCCCAGCACAGGTCCGACTACTGAGGGCACGCTCTCTCACAAGCAAGTCAGCACCATGAATAATAACTCGCCCCAGTTCGTGAGGAACCAGCAGCAGTACCAGAGGCCACCGCAGCCAAACCAGCAGGGGTACAGGCAGCAGCAGAACCCCCATTATCAGCAACAGTATCAGCGGCCCCAGCAGCCAAATCAGAACCAGCAACAGCTACAACAGCCGCAACGGCAACAGCAGTACCAGCCCCAACAACAGCAGTACCAGCAGCCCCAACAGCAGCAATATCAGCAACAGCAACAACAGCAGTATCAGCCGCGCGCACCGCCGGCGTACCATAATGTCCCTCCTCCTGGTGACTACAACCAGCAGAGAAGACCTCCAGGCCCGAAGTGGGCAGAATACCCGGCCCTCCCAGAATCCTTGGCAGATATCTTCAGTGCTCTAATGGCAGCTAATGCCTTAGTTTTGCCAAGGGAAAAGGCCGTCTGGCCTCAAAATGCCGATACGTCCAGGTATTGCTACTTCTACAGGCAACCTGTGCATACCATTGACACCTGCTTCCAGTTCAGAGATTATATTCATGATCTCAATGAGCAGGGCGGCATAGACTGGGAGGAGATGAAAAAGTACATATCAGCCCTGAAGGCGAGAAGACCACAGCAGCAGCAGCAGCAAGCAAGACCACCAGTACAAGCAGCGCCATCACCCAATATGGGCATAGTGCAGAATCCACTCCCGGAGCACCAGAACCAAAACCAAGTTGCTCCCATTTTGACGAATAGCCAGTCTGAGGCTGGTCGTGGGCAGCAGTGGAGAATAGAGGACTCTTCCTCTCTTTGTTCAACGGGTCACGTTCCAAGTACCGCAGAGCGACCACCACGCCGCACCATCCACATACCTAGGCTGCAACCCATTACCATCACCCCTCTACCGACACCCACATATCACTCGCCCGCACCCAATAACCCATTACCACTACCCGCCTTCCTTAAGCCCATTACGCCCCGCACTCCTACGCCTCCATCATATAACCCCCCGCAAACCAATCACGCGCCCCTCCTACCATCTAGGCCACTATTACGCGTACCATTTCCTACTTCACCCGCTACCACCACCACCTACCCAGATATCCCCTTACCATCCAAACCGCTATTACGCGTACCATTCCCCACTTCGCCAACCACTTACCCATCCACTATCCAACCCTCTAGGCCTTTAATCCGCACCGCGCCGTCACCACCTAGCCCTACGCCGTCACCTACATACCAACCCTCTACGCCATCCGCACCATCCAACCTTGCGGTACTTAAAGTGTCACCCGGATCCTCCACGGTCGAGGAACATGCGCTCCGGAGTGGAAGGATTTTCAACAAGGTCTTTCCTCAGTCCACAGTTAGAGACGGCCCATCGCAGCCGACTGAGGAAGCCCATAATGAAGAGAGTGCACCAGGCACTCAATATGACTTGTTGAAACATCTGGACAAAACACCGGCACGGATCACTATACTGAAATTGATCAAAAGGTCCAAGATTCACCAAGAAGCTTTAATGGAATATTTACAGAAGGTGATGGTCAATGAGGATGTGCCGGTAGAAAAAATTGCAGCACTACTAGTTCCTCAGGGGGATCAGCCCTCCATTACATTTCACACATCGGAACTAGCACCGCCAGCAGCCAGAAGCATGGCTCTGAGCATCACGGTCAACATCTGTAAGAAGGCCGTGGATGCATGCCTGGTCGACACAGGGGCTTCGATCAATGTTTTACCTCCGAAGACCCTGGAGCTGTGCGGTGTGCCCAAAGAAAAATGGCTGCCCAGCCCCATCTCAGTGAAAGCATATGACAATTCTACCTGTTCCTCTCTGGGAATGGTCTATTTAAAGGTAGAGCTGGGCCCCGTAAGTCATGCAGAGGTCGAATTTCACATCCTAGAAATCGATCCTTCTATAAATGCCATTTTGGGTCGTCCTTATATCAAAACTCTTGAGGCGATTCCCTCTACGAATCACCAATGCCTCAAATTTCCTTACAAAGGACGAATTATTAAAGTGACGAGCATGCCAATCCTTGCTGCTGCTCATACCTTGAACATTAAGTCTGCTGTTTTACCTGGCCGACAACCTTTTCTGTTGGTATTACAGGTCTACCGTCCAGTGGCTGATCCTCTAAAAGCCGCCACTATTTCTCCATACCCGTTAGATGCCATAAAAAGGGGGAAGTGCATGAGTACCCCAGGATGGAGGATTATGATGAAGAACGGCTACGAGCCTGGAAGAGGTCTGGGCACACAGTTGCAAGGCAGGACCACTCCTGTCAGAAATCATCGAGCAGCACCTGGAAGTGGTCTGGGCTATAGGCCAAGAAGACTGAAGCAAGATCTGGTTCAGCAAGCAAAGATCGAAGAAGGTCCGAAAATCTGGGAGGCAATGTCTACAGCACCCAAAGAAGGCCGAGATCCCCTAACATGGACCCTGTGTACGCACTTTGTGAAAGGGCCCATACTTAGCCACGACAACACGGTGGTCATTACTTCCTGTTTTGACTTACATGATATATATGGGAGGGATTTGGCCAGACATTGCTCTGAACTACTTACGTACCAATCCTTGGAGGCTCTGCGGCCTATGAAAAGGAGAAAATTTCATGATCCTGAATGTGAATGGTACAGGTGGTTCGATCTTAGAGACCTTTATATTGCACTGAACAGACTATTTCTAGATCCTGCAGAACCTAAGTGGCCGCCGCAGATTGATGAGCTGATTGAAGGCCCTGGTGCCATATTTGACAAGCGGATACTACTGTCTGAAGAGACCGACGAAGGGGAGCCAAATGACCCCTATGAAGCTGGTTACACCATAGATCTGCTCTGGAGGGGGACATATCCTTCACATGTCTTCATGCTCCATACTCTATTTCGTACACTGCTCTTGACCCCGACTTGGTCGCGGGTCATTATTGAAGATATCCCACGGGCTCCGCCCGTCATGATTACTCTGTCCCCTCGGGACCTCATTCCACCACCTCCTCTCGATTTAGAGGATGTATGATTTGATTTGGGACATATTGCTATATGATCCCCCTAATCCTCTGGCCTTGGTGCCACTTCCTCCATCTGATTCTCCTCCCATTTGTATTCATTCCTGCTTTATGTTTAATACTTTCATTGTAAAAAAAAAAACGCCAATTTGGCAACAAATTCTTCCCAAATCTTTATCGAGGAAACATCTTACTTGTCCGATTGTACCCCGTCGCGCGGGTCCTTCGGTCAAGATTCTCTCTTAGATCTACTCTGTCCCTCCCCTCGGGAGGATCCTCTTGTATTCCCACTCGTATCCCAGGATTTCTATCCTGCTTCATCTTCATTAGGTTATGATAGTGAGTTTAGTGAAGTTAGGCAGTCTAGTTTTAGGCAGGTTAGTCTAAGGGTAGGCTAAGGGTAAGGGTAGGCAAATTCCAGATAGATACCTCCAGAACTTAGCTGATAGACGCTTTTCTTGTTCTTTGATCCCTCAATTTTTAGAAAATCCAATTCAAATGCCAGAAGATTGCATGAATGATGAGTCAGTCAACGATGGGTATGGGGTATATGAGTTAGTGCATGAAAAGGACCCCATTGTTGAAAATGAAGAAGATGACGAGGACGCAGCTGAGGCATATGCCAGTGGAGTGAAGAGATTCGATGAACCATCAGCTGCCGTAGAAGAGCCCACCAAAGAAATCAATTTAGGGACTGAAGATGAACCTAAGGTTGTCCTCATCTTTCTACAGAGGATGAGAAGGCAATGGTACAAGTACTTAAGGACTATAAGGACACTTTCGCCTGGAGTTATGAAGATATGCCGGGGTTAGACTCATCTTTAGTTGAACACAGGCTGACATTAAAGGAAGGAGCTAGCCCTGTCAAACAGAAATTAAGGCGATTCCACCCACAAATGGCTTTAAAGATGAAGGAAGAAGTCGACAAATTGCATAAAGTTAAATTTATTAGAGTTGTCCTTTATCCACAATGGGTAGCCAACATAGTTCCGGTTATGAAGAAGGACGGGAAGGTCATAATTTGCATTGACTTCCGCGATTTGAACCGGGCGTGTCCTAAAGATGATTTTCCATTGCCTCATATTGATGTAGTCATTGATAATACCGCTGGCTATGAAACTTTATCGTTTATGGATGGATTTTCAGGATACAATCAGATTAAGCTGGCAGAAGAAGATCAAGAGAAAACGTCATTCACAACACCTTGGGGAACATACTGTTATGTTGTCATGCCATTTGGATTAAAGAATGCTGGAGCCACTTATCAAAGGGCTATGATGGCAATATTTTATGACATGATGCATATAGATCTGGAAGTGTATGTGGATGACTTGTTGGTTAAATCTAAAACAAAGGCTGAGCACGCCAAAGTTTTGGCAAGGGTATTAGAGAGATCGAGAGAATATCAGTTAAAGATGAACCCCAAGAAGTGTGTATTCGGGGTATCTTCAGGAAAGTTGCTTGGATTTATTGTCAGCAAACGGGGAATTGAGATCGATCCTAACAAGGCAAAGGCTATCAGAGAAATGCCACCTCCTAAAAACTTGAAGGAGCTGAGAGGATTAATTGGCAGGTTACAATTTATTCGCCGTTTTGTCTCCCAGCACTCACAAAGGTGCAAGCCGTTTTACGAGCTTACCAAGCCGGGAGTCAAATTCGATTGGGACGATAAGTGTCAGGAGGCATTCGATGGATTAAAGAACTATTTAGCAAGTCCTCCTGTTTTGAGACCACCATCTCCAGGCAAACCATTGATACTTTACATTTCAGTCTTGGATGATGTTGTGGGGGCTGTCCTAGCACAAGAGGATGAAGAAGGAAAAGAGAGGGCGGCCTACTATCTCTCTAAACTTCTCAACCCCGCTGAACAGAGATATACAGCGATGGAGAAAACATGTGCAGCATTGGTCTGGGTCGTGCAGAAATTAAAGCATTATTTTCTGGCCCATGAAGTCCATCTCATCGCTAGGATGAATCCGATCAAATTCCTTCTGGAGAAATCTGTTCTTACTGATAGGTTAGCACGATGGCAAAGCTTTCTATCTCAATTCGATATCACTTATATTCAGCAGAAAGCGATCAAGGGCTATGCCATAGCAGAACATCTCGCTCATCATCCCCTTCCTCGATTTGATCCAGTACGATCAGAGTTTCCGGATGAGGAACTGATGTCCGTAAATCAAATCAGAGATGATATGTGGACTCTGCATTTTGACGGAGCTCTGAATTCTCATGGAAAATGGATCGGTATCGTTCTGTTATCACCTGAAGGTGTCACCATTCCACAAGCCTTTCAGCTTGATTTTCCAGTCACCAACAATATAGCTGAATACGAGGCACTCCTTGCTGGTCTCGAGGCTGCTCATTTCCATGGTGCCACCAAACTCAGGATTGTGGGTGATAGCCAACTAATTCTTCGCCAAGTGCTGACCAAGTATCGAACTCTTGATCCCAAGCTCAAGCCTTATCAGGAGCTTACTTCTACTTACTCAAAGCTTTTCACGAAATTGATCTTTGTCCATGTCCCTAGGAATCAGAACATCTTAGCTGACGCTCTAGCTTCACTCGCATCTTCTCTTGATTTTCCAATCAGCAAGCAATCCGAATCAATCATAGTTCATAGGCGTCTTTCACCTGCCGTGAAAGACCCTTCATTCCTTAGAACTAAGGAGAAGTTGCTGAAGAAAGTCAGAGACGGAGATATCATTGAAAAAAGAGAAATCATTATAATGGAGCTGTTAGAAGAGATGGATGATGAACAGAAACCATGGTATTATGAAATTGCAAAATATTGTGAAGATCAATCGTATCCTGAGGAAGCTACAACTGAGGAGAAGAGAGCTATCAGGAGAGTTGCTCAACGATACACCCTAGTTGGAGGAGCATTGTATAAGAGAGGTTTTGATGGAGTTCTTCTGAGATGTCTAGACAAAGATGAGCTTTGGAAGGTTATGGAAGGAGCTCATAGTGGAATTTGTGGTGGCCATGTCAATGGACAGATGCTAGCAAAGAAGATCCTTAGACAAGGATTTTATTGGCCAACCATGGAAGAAGACTGTGTAGGATATGTCCGTAGGTGTGCTAAGTGTCAACTTCACGCCGACAAAATTCATTCTCCTGCATCTTCACCCCATCCTGTTTCTTCCCCATGGCCTTTCTCCATGTGGGCTTTCGACATCATTGGACCTCTTGGTAATCCAAATTCCGGCATCAAGCAAAAATCTTTCATTCTCACGGCAACGGAATACTTCACCAAGTGGGCAGAAGCTGAAGCGTACGTGGAGATCAAAGCATCAACCGTCTGCAAGTTCATCATGAAGAACATCATCACCCGATTTGGAATTCTAAGCACCATCGCCACCGACAATGGACCGCAGTTCGTGTCACAAGAATTGAAGGACCTCTGTAACAGGTACAAAATTGCATTGCATCATTCGTCTCCTTATTATCCGCAAGGCAATGGCCAAGCAGATGCAATAAATAAGACTTTGATAAAAATCATCAAAAAGACGTGCAAATCTAACAAATTCGCAGATTGGCCAGAAAAATTGGTTGAGGCTCTATGGGCCTACCGAACTTCAATCCGCACACCCACTGGGCAAACTCCTTATTCTTTAACATTTGGAATGGAGGCAGTAGTTCCATATGAGATCCTCATACTGTCATTAAGAGTACAATTGAATAAGGAATTTTCCATTGATGAACATCGTTCAGCACTCCTTGCTCAATTGGAACTTTTAGACGAGAAATGATGGTTAGCTGCTAATCATGCAAAAGTTTATCAAAACAAACTAGCACATTTTTATCAAAAGAAAGTCATTGAACGTAAGTTCAAAGTCGGTGAAATGGTCGTTAAAAGAATTTTTGTAAAACCTGGTGGTCCGCGTTCTAAGCTCCAACCCAACTGGGAAGGACCTTATGTTGTATCGCACGCTTTTCCTGGTAATGCTTATCGTCTTGTTAATGCAAAAGGAGAAGAGCTAAATCATCCCTGGAATGGCTTACATCTTAAGAAATACTATCCTTAGGTTAAAGAGTCGATCAGTATGGTACAAAGACCAGTGGAATCAGAAAGTTTATAAACTCAAATTTCCTTATCAGTCTGGATAACTTAATATCAAATACATTACTACACACACTGACACGTTTGATTCGTGAGTAACAAGAGATGACAAGTCCTAAAGAATATCGAAAGCTTGACCAAAAGTGTAAAGTACAAATCATTCGTTTTAAAACAAAAAAATTCTGTTTTAAACTCGGCCCATGATGTCGGAACGAGACTTAGAATAGACTACCAAGAATACCCGCCATCTTAGTAGGAGGCCGTCATAAAAAAAAAGGGGAGATCCGTCCCAAAGCAAAGAAAAGAAAAACAAAAGCAAAAGCAAAAGGCAAAAAGCCAAATGTCAAATCAAAAGGCCATTACACTACAAACGTTACATCAAGGCCATGAAATGAAATGAAAAGGAACGCAAGGTCGATAAATACCCCGGAAAGAAAATGACCGAACCCCAACGGATACTAGGGTAGGAAAGGGACATCTTTTTAAGTCTCCGGAACCTTCTCATGGGCTTTCTAAACTTATTCTTCTTTTCCTTCTAAAGAGATGTACTCCAAACTTAAGGAATGGCTTACATTGACTAAGGGTCAAATCATCAAATGGGATCACGAATGGAAACACAAATTCAAACACGATAGGTTTTAAGTTAAGTTGTTAAAGAACAGTTTGGAGATTAAGTTAATAAATGAATATGATCTTTTGATCTAAGTACCATGCTGATCTTTTAGTCAAAATTCAAAAAAAAATACATATGTCCAAAAATTCAAAAAAAAACACATATATCAAAAAAAATTCAAAAAAAAAATACATATGTCAAAAACCCAAAAAAATACATATGTCAAAATTAAAAAAAAAGCATGTATTTCAAAACCCAAACAAAAATGAATATTTCAAAACAACAAAAATATTTCAATTAGCATTTGCTTGTTGCATTTAGTATGTTTCATTCCTTTTGTTTTCAGTAAGCATCTGTCTGCTTGCATGTTGCATTTTTGCTTAAGTTTGATTATTCTCATTACCTTTGTTAATAAAGGCTATGCCCCTTGACCCTTCTATCAAGGATAGGATCAAGTAGTCGGTTACTTAACCAGGCAAGGGGCTAAGCCTAAACATGTACTTAACATGTTTGTTCAAGTTGTATACAGGACACAAGGCATTGGTAGAGTTGGAATCCGAGTAAAGAACAGCCAGAAACCTTTTTCTGTGAGTAAAAGGCGTCGAGGAGCACTGCCGCGTTTCAACGTTGAATGACGTCTGTGCGACACGACGCGTTTCAGCCTTTCTATGATTTACCTGAAATTCTGTGGTTTGTGATTGAATATTTGTTTGGCATTACTAACAATTTTGATTGCAGGAAATTCAAAGAAAACCTGAGTAAAGCTGAAAATATCAAGAAGATCCCACTGTGGGAGTCAAGAAGTCTTGACCGTGGCTAAAAAGACGGTTATTTCTACCCTTGTACTTCTTTCATGTAATTATTTTGCATTCGCATTACTATATGATAAGTATTTATTAGAGCATGTCAAGGACCTTGTGGTTTTGATGAAACTGGAATTTGAGTTCCCCTACAACAAAAACAGTGATAATTCCAGAGAATTCTTAATCGCACGGATAGGCCATTGGATTGTTAATTAGTGAGGACGATGGTTCCACTTTTGTGAAACGGTGCGTGGATAAACGAGCTTCGGCTTAGCACTGGATTACAAGAATTGGTGTCTTGACTCATTAATGACGATTTAACAATATTATCCTTGATTAATTTATATTTTATTTAACTTTATATTTTTCTTTTAGCCCAGTATGCATCATATAGGACTTTGAAATCACTGTGATAAGAATTAATTACTGATTAAGTTTCAGACCATTAAATCAAATAATTTCAACATGATATGAAATATTCCATTCCGAATTGAGTATCTTGATTATCTTTGAGGTTCGCTTGAATATATCCTTGGAATTCTATCCTTTCTTGGACTCTTTATCCAATATTTCTTGTTTTCTTTTAAGATCCATCATGGCTGCAGCACATCCACATTGGCTGGCAAACGCTCCCCATGATGAAACCTACAATGTCTATGACTTGGGGTACTTCCCACTCCGTGGAAGTTGATCAACCTTATTTTATTTCCTTGTCTACTTCATCCAGACAGGATTGATTTCTATTGATTTCCTTGAGCTATCTTCATTGATGATTTCGAGAAAAATTCCAATCATGTGATGTTAAGAGCGTGTCTCATCACACCTTGGCATCACCTTTTCAGTACGTTCCATTTCATTTCACTCCCTTGCAAAGACGATGCCAAGGTGAGGCAGCTGTAGACACGCTAATTTTGACGTCATTTTGAGTAAATTTCATATTATATAATAATGCCTCAGAATGGTTTGATATTTAATCATTGATTAATTTTTATTGATATTTTTAAGTGTCGGGTTTAACAGACATGTTTAAGTTAATCAATTAAATTGATTTTAGCTCAAATTTCAGTTAAAATATGCAGAATTCTAAAAGACGTCGACACATGTGGACGCCATTTAGAGTTTATTCTTATTTTAACGTTTAAATTTGAATTTTATCAGTTGATTAATTAGATAAAAGGCGTCTGTGAAGGCTGACGCGTTTTAGGTTTCCTAAGCTATTTTAACTTCTCTTCCGGATGTTTATCCTTATCTTAATTAGTGTAAAAGACGTCTACACATGTAGACGCGTTTTAGCTAATAAAGATAAAGATAAGTTTTCCCAGATATTTATCCTTATCTTAATTAATCTGAAAGGCGTCAGACATGGTGGACGCATTTTTAGATAATTACAGATAAAGATGAATTAATTAGTATTTATCTGTCGGTTAAGATGGATAAATCCTGGATTTTTCTATGTTAATCGCGAACGCAGAAAAGCCTATAAATACCTTACATCTTGAAGAGTAAAAGATGTTGAGCCATGTTGAGCCATATTGAGCCCTATTGAGAAAAGAGAGAGCATTATTATAGTGAGTTGAAGATCGAAGCAACAACGTCGGAACGCCGGAGCGCTGCCATTTCCAGAAGTCGGCGTCCTTTCAAGAATCTTCATCCTTTCAAGGCTTCAACCATTGGGCATAAGTGTTTCATTTCTGCATTTTCATTCTACATCTTCATTAATCTCATTCATCATATTCACTTCATGCAACACACACCACAGCATCATCTTTCACAACCTATTTGATTTAAGGGGTTTTAAAGCCATTTAAACAAGTAAGTTTGTTGTTTAAGCATGTTTAATGTCATGATTAGTTTGAATATTGCTTCTATTTAAAGTTCTCATCATCATTGTTTCTTCATTTCCTTTGTCTCTGTTTCTGCTGCACTTAACAACAACAAGAGAATCAAAAGGGGAAATCAAGCACAAAGCCAGAAGGACTTCTGGACGTTCCTCAACCTCAAACTCAACAGCAAGAACAAAAGAACAAAGAAAGGGCTCTCTTTCTTCAGCCGGCTGAAGGAGGGGAATCAAGGACTTAACATCTTCCGCATTCGAATAGGTAGGCGATCAAAACTCCCTTTTGAAACTTTTAAGTCAAAAGTTTCTGGCGATCACTGCACTTAGTTGCTGTTTTTAATAGGTTAGTTTACACTAAACAACATAGATTTTTCATGTTAATCACACGAGCATTTTCAGCACCTACAAAAATGTTGGAATTAATTATCTAAAAAGATGAAAAATATGAATGATTAGTTAATTTTCTACTTAAAGCAACAGTTCGATTAACTAAGCCACCTAAAGAAACAAAAACTAATTATTTGAGGTAATTTTCATAAACTAAATGCAACATCATATGAAAAATCTAAGTTAACACACACCACTATTTGAATCTTGCAAAATTAAGGGAATGTTAATAATCATCTAAAAATCATGAATCAAATTACAAAATCTATGGCTTAATAACCTTAAACTAAACATAAAATAATAAACAACTAATCTTAATTAAATAACTGTGCTAATGGAGAGAGAGAGAGAAAGTGTAAGGACTGAGATTTCGGGTTCTGTTTTCGGGTCGGGTTCGGGTCGGATCCCTTGGTTTGGACCGTGTGGGGGGTCTTGGGATTCCTGGCTGAATGGCGTCAGCACTGCTCGACGCCTTTCAAAAGGCGTCAGGTTGTGTGGACGCCATTTAGGTCTGCAGGTTGTTGTGCCACGTGTGCGCCACGTGGACGGGTTTCGGGCCGCGAGGGTACGGCCCCGGTCACATCGTCTGAACGGCGTCTAGGTTGGCCGACGCGATTCAGACTGTGACCTCTGAGATGTCAGGGTGCGGCGCCAGAGCATTGTCAGTACGGCCTGTCCTGTCGTCTGAACGGCGTCCACGGTGGGCGACGCGTTTCAGACCGCTGTCAGTACGGCCGTCCTGTCAGACTGATAGGCGTCTACCTCGATCGACGCATTTTAGCAGGATTTATATTGACTTCGCGAGCCTCTCCTTCTTTCCCTCATTTTTGCCTTCACTCTCTCTCTCTTCACCCTCTCCGCCCTCTCCGACTCTCTTTTCCCCTTCCCTTCCTCTTCTTCCTCTTCCAATCACTCCATAGCCTCCTTACCTCTCACCTCTACCTCCACCACCTCCTTCGCGGCGTTCCCTTCTCCGGACGGCGGCCGACGTCCCGGCGGAGTGGCGGCGTCCTCGAGGGTACCGGCGGCGGTCTGCGGTGCGGCGGGTCGGCGGCGAGGAGCTTGGAGGAGTTCAAGAACCGGTAGGGGGACGAACCTTGCATGTGTTTGCTCGTGTGTTCCTTGGCGTGACATGATGTGGTTGGGCTAGATTGAGCATGTTTAGGGGGTTTCCTTGTGGGAATGGCTATGCTTGTGATTGTGGTTTCGTAGCATGCCTGTGATAGATGAATTCTTCTTCCTCCCCCTTTCCGTTTTGGCGCTTTTCGGGGTGTTTGGGGTCAAAGGAGAAACCCTCGGGTTGAACCAGGAAACCTGGTTTCTGGCGCTAAACGGCATCGTGCCTGGTCGACGCTTTTCAGAAGGGCGTCAGGGCAGTACGATGCCTTTTAGGGCAGAAACCTCCATGTTTGAGGTTTCTTGTGTTAGGGGTTCTGGCGCTAAATGACGTCATAGATGGACGACGCCTTTCAGAAGGGCGTCGGGCCATCATGACGCCATTTAGACAGGAAAATCACCCCGAGTGTGGGTCTGTAAATCTGGAATTTATGTGTGAATGGCGTCTGTGGACCTGGACGCGTTTTAGATTGGCGACTCCCTATGACGACGCGTTTCAGGGAATATTCTGTCTGTTAAATGAACCTGTCTGAGGGACTTGAATGGCGTCGACCTCGATCGACGCGATTCAAGACAGAGAGGTGTAATCCTGGTTTTCACTATGTGTTTCACTGTTGGATGATTTCAATTGCATGCTTCACGTTGTACGCTGAGACTGAGGACTCCTGTGTGAATGGAATCATGTTGTGTGTGTGTGTGCTTATACGAATATGGAATCGGAATGACTGTGGTTTACGTTTGTCACCATGGACCGATGGGGACAGGGTCATGGTGTCTGTGAGCTGTACCGGTGAGAAGGGGTACATGTGTGTTTTACCTTTGGATGAGGGAAGCAAGATCGCCTTGAGCCGACGGGCAGGAGTAGCCGGTGTGCTATCCGAGGGGTCGCTGTTTGTCCTCAGCAGGTCAGGGTTTCCCTGTTTGTTGTGACCGCGTTTTCTTGCTGTGGAGCTGGTTGTGGTACTGCTGGGAGTTGGTTTACCCTTTAGCCATTGGGCCTGATGTGACCTTTGATCAAGGTTACGAGTGGTACCCTTAGCCCTTTGGCCTGACGCAGCCCGGGAGAGTTGGGTTTGTGGGTAGTTCCTGTAGCTTCGGCTTGACGGGGGTTCGCCGGTCCCCAGGGCCCTCCTGAAGCGCTGAGGCCTAGCGTGGAGGCAATCCGGTCGGTAGGACAGTAGTCTAGACTGCTTGTGTGCACACGTAGCTGGCAGTGGCGGTACACTGGTTCCAGCTAGTCCTAGTTTGACTCACTGCCTCACTCTACAGTGCCCCGGAACACTGTAGGGGTGGACAGGCGTGAGCTGTGGTGGTAGTGTTGGGAGGCGACGTTTGACTTCGGTCGACAGTGTGGTTCAGTCGCTTCGTGGACTTTGGGTGTGAGACGTTACTCTTTGTTGGGTTCTTCGGGTTGCTTAGAATGGTTCTTGCTACACTGCTTACCGTGCGTTTCATATCAGAGTTGGGTGCTATGTTTACTGCTTTACTTAATTGCCATATATTCCTGTTGTTACACTTGTGGCTGTGTGAGTGGGAGGCAGGGGATCGGATGATCCCTACTGAGCCCATTTCTGGTGTGGCTCACTCCCTGCGGTTTCAGGTGTGGACCTCGAGGCGAGCGGAAGCGTGGTGTCTTCTTGGTGTGCGGACCAGCAGCTGTCTTAGTTCCGGGGTATGCCCCGATGTTGTTGTACTTCCTTCTGCCTGTACTTATTTAATTGTTGGACATGTAATTATTGTTGGACTGTATACGGACATTGTTATTTTCCTTCCTGCGCACTTGCTTATCTTTGTAGTCCGTGAGCTTGTTATATTTAGCCTTGTTTAGCACTTACTCCTCCAGACGTGTTGTGTGAGATCCGGGTGTGAACCCGCAGTTAATGGGCCGACATCCATTTAGTGACCGGGTCTCCGGTCATAGGATGGCGGGTCGTTACAGAAAGAGTAGCGGCAACAGGGCTTCTGTGGGCGCTATGTGAGGGTGCTGGCGCAGTAGACCAACGGTAGAGAAGGCGGCGCAGTGGACCGCTGGAGGCTTGCAGGTGCCGCACGTAGAAGCTTGCAGCCGGAGACGTGCGTGCATGCATGGAGCTTCAAGCGTGCATGCATGCTGGAGCTTCAAGCCAGAACAGTTGGCGACGCTGGGGCAGCTTCAAGCATGCATGTGTATGTGTACAGCGCATGGAGGCTTCATGCATGCGGGTGCACTGCTGGAGGCTTCATGCATGCGGGTGCACTGCTGGAGCGCTGGTGCAGCGACGAGTGGGGGCCGGCGGTAGGCTTCACCGGGCGTGCCTGGGCCTGCAGCGAGGTAGGCGTGCATGCATGCACGTTGCCGCGTAGGAGGGGGCCGGCTTCAGGCACCGTGAACGCTGGGCTTCACCGGATGTGCATGGGCGGTGCGGTTCGAGGAGTTGGGCAACGCGGTGGAGCGGCTGGTGAGAGAGAGAAGAGATAGAGAGAGCCGGAGGAGGAAAGAAGGAGAGAGTGCTGGGAGAGACTAAGAGAGAGAGGCGTAGGAGAGAAAAGGAGATGGCAAGGAGAGAGGGCGAAGGGTGCGGCTGAGATTAGAGAGACTTGGGAAACAGAGAGGGAGAAGAGAGTGCTGGGAGAGAGCGAGAGAGAGATAGGAAAAGGTGCAGAGAGAGGGAGATTGCAGGAAACAAAGAAAGAGGAGGAGAGTGCTTGCCAACGGAGAGGGAGAAGGAGAGAGAATAATGTAGAGAGGAAGAGAGAGACGTGGGAAAGAGAGAGAGAGGAGGAGGGTGCTTGGGGGGCGGCCGTCCTCTGAAAAACGGAGAGGGAGAGTGCAAGAGAGGAAGAGAAAAGGAAATAGAGAGGAGATAAGGAAACAGAGAGAATCGGCGGGTCTTGGGTTCGTGAGGATTTTTTTAAAGAGAAGGGAAGGAAGGTTTTTTTTAAAAAAAAGAAAGTGGGGGAGACGAAGGTGGCTGGTATTTCTTGGGTTCTTTGGGCAAGAATTAGGGCAATATTAGGACATCAAATGACATTTTTACCCCTGCTTTAATCTTTTTGACAAAATGAAGTCGAATTTATTGAGATTCGAACCCTAGACCTCCCCCAAATTTCTAGAAACTCCACCAACTGCACTGCATCATCGGCATGTCCTATTCACATAGAATAAATATAAATTAGCATATTATCATTAAAAAAAATCATTATATTTATTTATTTCATCTCGGTTTTGTCGAAAAACCGCAAATGCGCTATACTCCATTAATCACATGAAATGACGATGTTTTCAAGTCAGAATTTGACGAAATTGGTACCGTTGGACTTGGTACGCAATTATCTATCATTCTATACTATTTTATAGATAAAAATATGAGTATGATGCGTATGATTGCCCTTAAATGATCAATTTAACATTTTATCAGTGGTCCCTAAAAGGAGATAAGAAATTACTCATGCGTACTGGAGGATTTTTTATGTGCATATTTGACTTAGAAGAAGATCTAAACCATGTTCTTGATGGTTTCTGGTCTATTCGAGGTCACCCATTCATCCTTCAACGTTGGAATAGTAGTTTGAGAATGGAGAAGGAAAGTCTTACGTCTATACCAATATGGGTTACTTCTCCTGATCTCCCTCTTCATTGGTAGACACAGAGAGGACTCAACAAGTTGAGTAGTTTAATTGGAAAGCCATTGCATATGGATCGACTAACTGCTCTCTGACAAAGACTTCAATATGTGAGGGTATGTATTCTTGTTGATACTACTGTTGAACTCCCTAGTATTATCCAAGTTCTTAATGACAGTGATACGATTGATTCCATTTCTGTATCCTATGATTTGATTCCTAAGCCGTGCACTGCATGTAAGAACTTTGGTCATGGTGACAAGGAGTGTGTCAAGAAGAAATCTACCCCAATTGCAAGGAAGAAAATTAAGCAGGTTTTTGTTCCCAAATCCTTTATAAGAATGAGTAATACTTTTGATGTTCTTCATGATCTTGATGTGAACGTTCAAAATCTAGAGGAGGAGGTGCACGTAGATCCGGTTGGACTTGAGAAACCGGTTAACCCAGTAGTTTCTAACTCAGTTATTCTGACTGAGTTACCCATTATTTCCAACCCAGTTGGAGCTAAATTGATGGACTCCCTTGATTCTAATCCTAACCCTAGTGTTTCCCAGTAAAGTTTAGAAAGGGGGGATGCAACGCATGCACATGGGGGGGCCTCGTCAGATTTGAATTTTTCAGATGCTATAAATCAGCAAGTTCCTTTGTTGATTACTAAGAAAGGGTAGACCATTTATTCCAGGGTTTCCAAGCAGAGGAAGGAAGGAGGGGCAGGAACGCACGCTATAGGGGGCCAAAGAAATCTGCAAGATTCGGTCCCTAAAAATCAGCAAGATTTGTTGCTAAATTTAGATAATTCCTTGGTGATTTCTAAATCTCAACAAAGACAAGGAGGAGCTCAACACGTTTCTGCAAGGAAAGAGGCTGGCCTTAGGGAACTACAATATTCAACCCCTAGAAATCAGCAAGATTCCCTGCTGGATTTAGAAAAACATCAAGCCACAAAATATGGTGATTACCCTTGTAAGGATCGAGACTTTCGGATCCGGGTTTCGGGTCAGACCCTGTTGTTCTAACCTTTGTGGGGGGCGGTAGTTCTGAGTTGAATCGCGTCAGGACCTGGCGACGCGTTTTAAACGGCGTCCACCTTGGCAGACGCGTTTCAGGTGCTGTCACGTGGGTGCCGCGGGGGTTGGCCTTGGGCCGCGTGGGTACAGCCCTGTCAGGTCGTCTGAACGGCGTCTGCGAAGGACGACGCCTTTCAGACTGCGACTCTGGGTGTGTCAGAGTACGGCCCTGACAAGTTGTCTGAATGGCGTCTGTGTAGGACGACGCGTTTCAGAATCTTGTCAGAGCGGCCGTCTTGTCACCTGATAGGCGTCCGTGGATGTCGACGCGTTTTAGCCAGTTCCTGGTTACCCCCGCGAGCCCTCCTTCTTTCCCTCATTTTCTCCTACTCTCCCTCTCTCCTCCTCCTCCGGCGACCGGCGGCGGCCACCTCCTCCTCCCTCTTTTCCTCCCACCATTTCGCCTCTCTCTCCACTCCATCCTCTACCTAACTCATACCACTACCACCTCCACTTCCACTGCGGCGTTCTACTCTCCGGACGGCGGCCGACGTCACGGTGGAGCAAGGACGACCACGGCGGTACCGGCGGCGGCGTGGGGCGAGAAGGGTGAACGGCGTGGAGCTTGGTGGAGTTCGAGTGTCGGGTAGGGTGACGTTCCCCGTAGCATTGTGTTTAAATCATGTTTTCCTCGATATGCATGTGGTAGATCTTTGGTTTTGGGGGTTAGAATGATCATATTTAGGTTCTCTATGGGGGTGTTTGCCTATGAATTGTCTTGCTCTTCGTTTCCCCTCCAGTTTGAATGATTTTGGGGTTATTTGGGGTTGGATAGGGAGCCCTCGGGTTTAGGGCGTTCCTGGTTCCTGGGGCTGAAAGACGTCGTGCATGAACGACGCCTTTTTGAAGGGCGTCGGGCCATCACGACGCCTTTTAGACAGGAATCGACTGACAGGCAGACTACCAGGTCGGGGATTTTGTGGCTAAATGGCGTCATGGGTAAACGACGCATTTTTGAATGGCGTCCGGCGTCCATGACGCGTTTTAACCACAAAAATCTCCTGATTAAACTCTTGGAAATTCCGGATTTTCGTGTTGAATGGCGTCTGGGGATGTCGACGCCTTTTAAAAGGCGACTGCCGGTGTCGACGCCTTTTATGGCCAGAATCTGAAGACTGATTTATATAAACCTGTACTTGGAGCTTGAATGGCGTCGACCTTGGTCGACGCGATTCAAGACAGAATCTCACTAATGCATGCCAGTAAAACGTGTTCATACTGCTAGATAGATGGTTAGCACATGTTTTAGTGCACCCGATAGAGATGGATTCCTCATGATCGGATGGTTCTATGTGTATTATGCGATCGCGGGCTTTTCACGTGACCGGATCGCACTGTGTTGGGTTTTTCAGTTACTGTGGACCTGGAGTGACATTGTAGCACTTTATCACCCTGTGCTGGTGGGGGCGTGAGCACAGCGCCGGTGGGGGCGTGGGCGGGGTGACGCCTAGTGAGAGAGGGTCACCTGGTGAACCCCGGGGTCAGCTAGTACCGGTGTCGGAGTGGTACATTCGGAGAGTCACTCATGCTGGGGGAAGGGGTAGTCACCTGAGCCAGTTGGGCCGGAGTAGCGAGCGTGCTATCCGAGGGGCTACTCCTTGGTCTCAGCGGGTCGAGGTTTTCCCCACCGTTGTTTGCACGGTCGGCGAGTTCTATCGAGATGACGGTTGTAGATTTTCTAACGGATGGTTTAGAATGTGCATGATTATTATAACTGCGATTGCATGTATTCTCACGTAGAGAATTAGGAATTGTACCTGCCACTACACTTGTTACTTCACCGTTAGCTGTACTTTACACTTGTGGGTGTGTGCGTGGGCAGTGGGGATCGAAGGATCCCTACTGAGTCTTGTTCTTGAGACTCACCCCTGCGGTTTTCAGATGAGGACTCCCAGCAGACTTAGAGCGGCGTGTGCGGCCGTGTGTTGTGCTTCTTCGGCAGTTATTCCGGGGTATGCCCCGATGTAGTTGTTATTTATTTCTGGCCTGTATGTTTAATTATTTCCTTTCAGCTGGAGTATGTAATTATTTGCTGCAATCGAGTCGCATTGTAATAATTTTAATTTCCTGCACTTCATTTCAATTCAATGCGATGTGAATGTTTAGCTTAGTTTATTATTTATTTCCCAGACTTACTAGATCCTGGTTTGGTCCCAAATTAATGATTCGGTACCCATTTAGTAATCGGATCCCCGATTATAGGGTGGCGGGTCGTTACAACCCTACTATTAAGGCTAATTCCATGGTGATTTCTCACTTTAAACAAAGGCAAGGTGGAGGCCACCACGTTTTTGCAAGGGAGGCTGCTGCACCTGACACCAGTCATATCGGCCAGATTTGATGCTGACGCAAGTGGGGAAGGGGCAGCCGGTCAAGTACAAGTAGATATGATTTCTCACGCTTCAATTAAAGGAAAGGAACCAGGTAACCCAGATTCGTCAAGGGACCACATGCACCTGCCTCATCAGAAGCAATCAGCCATATCTAGCACATTTGAAGCTTGTGCGTCTGGGGAAGGGGCAGCCGGCCATGCTACACCAAATTTGAATTTTCAAATTCAAATGAAACGTAAGGAACCAGGTAACCCTATTGATAAGGATAAGGATAATTTAAAAGGATAAAGAAGATATGCATGATAAATTGGAGAGGATACAATCCCGGATTTCTTCTTTATCCAAGCGACAATGAAAATTATATCTTGGAATGTTAGAGGCTTAAATAAGTGCAATAAAAGGATGGATATCCATCACTCTATTTCTAAGTCAAATGCAGATATATTTATTCTTTTGAAAATTAAAGTTAAAGAATGTCACAAGGAAAAACGAAGAAATTCTATTTCACCTTCCATGGAATTTTATCATAATTATGCAACTCATAGTGGAGGAAGACTATGGATTTTATGGAATTCTGCTTCTGTGGCTATCTCTGTGATTGAGGAAAATGCACAGTTTATCCATTTGTCATGTAAAGATTTTAAAACTCAAGAATTTGTTTTACTGACGGGTGTTTATGCCTCAAATTTGGCTTCGGAGAGGAAGGACCTGTGGAACAATATTGTGAGGATCTCCTAAAATGCAAAGGTGCCATGGCTTCTAATGGGTGACTTCAATTGTGTTAGATCACCAGACGAGAAAATTGGAAGACAGAAACTTACTGAGGATTGGTTAACTGATTTTAATTACTGCCTTGAAGCTAGCTTTCTCCATGATTTAAAGTGTGTGGGCAATGAACTTTCTTGGTGCAACTAGTCCTTTGGTAGCCGATGAATTGTGGCTAGACTGGATAGAGCCTTGGTAAATGATTTATGGCTGAATTCAATCATGGGCAACTGGGTGCACTATGGAAATCCAAGAATATCGGATCATGCTTAGTTATGTACTCATATAGAAGAAGCAGAGAACTTAGGACCAAAATCCTTCAGATTTTGCAGCAAGTGGATTTCTCATCCTCAATTTATGGAACTAGTTAAGGATGTTTGGAGGAAGGATATCAAAGGGACACCAATTTTTTCTCTTTACCAAAAATTGAAATCCCTAAAATAGGTTCTCAAGATATGGAATCGAGTTCATTTTGGGAATATTTTTCATAATGTCAATTGTGCTAGGGATACTCTGAATAAAGTGCAAACTATACTGCAAAAGCATCCATCAAATGAGAAAGTTATTTCTATTGAAAAGGAAGCCCGATCCTTATATTTCAGGCTCTAAGAGATGAGGAGTCTTTCCTTCAGCAAAAAGCGAAATAGCACTGGCTTAGACAAGGAGATGGCTGCACAAAATTGTTCTATTCATCTATTAAGGGCACGCGTATGGTGAATACAATTAGAAGATGCAAATTGGATGATGATACCATTGTCGAGAATCCTGGTGCAGTTAAAATGCATGGACTTCATTACTACAACATTCTTCTCAACAAAGACAGAACATGTTTGGAGCCTACTATTCAGCCAAGGTATACTCTGTACTTAGAAGATTGCACTTTTCTTAATGTACCATTTTCTTATGAAGAGATTACTAAGGTTGTTATGGCATCCCCTAAAAATAAGAGCCCTAGGCCCGATGGCTTTCCTGCTAAATTTTATCAATCTTGCTGGAGTATAGTTGGTGAATCTGTAATTCTAGCTATTCTCTTTTTCCTTAATGGAGGCCCCTGGTTAAAGCAAGTGAGTTGCACAAGAATGTGCAGATTCATTTAATCAGTTTAGGCCAATCTCTTTATGCAATTTCTTCTACAAGATTATGGCAAAGATACTTGCTAACAGGATGCAGAGAGTTATACCTAAGCTCATAAGTCAAAATCAATTAGCTTTTATTAGGCAGAAGAATTCAAGACAACATCTTATTGGCAAATGATCTGATGAGACACCTTCATTCTAAACAGAGGGGATCATTGGTGTCTTTGAAAGTAGACCTTAAAAAGACTTCTGATTCTGTCTCTATGCCTTTTATACTTTATATGATGGAGAAGATGAGTTTCTCACCTAAATGGATTTCTTGGATTTAGTACTTGCATCGAGTCACCAACTTTCTCAGTTCCAGTTGGGTTCTTCAAATCCAAGAATGGTATTAGACAAGCGAATCCACTTTCCCCTTATCTTTTATGTATTACAATGGAAGGTCTCTCCTGCATGCTTCACGCAAGGGTACAATCAGATGGAATTCAAGTACCAACTCATGGGAATATTCAAATGTCACAGTTAATCTTTGCAGATGATTTGATTTTGTTCCTCAAGCCTCATCTCAAATCAGCTATGGAAATTACAAACCTACTCGACCAGTTTCATTCCTATTATATCGGATGCAACTCAATCACACAAAAAGCAAAGTGTATATTGGCGCTAAAGTCAAGCGTAAACAATCTTTTGTGAGTGCTTTGGGTATTTCGGAAGGATCTCTATCAGCTGTATACTTGGGACTGCCACTCATTTCGTCTGGTATGAAAAAGCACCATGCATTACCGATTCTTGATAAGGTTAAGAGGAGAATTGCATCATGGAAAACCAGATTTCTATCTAAGGCTGGTAGATTAGAGCTCATTAGATCAGTCCTAAACTCATATTCATTGTATAGAGTTGTTGCTTTTTTATTACCAAAGGGGTTCATAGATGAGGTTGAGAAGCTTTTGAGAAATTTCTTCTAGGATTACTTTGGTGACTATAAACCCTGTTACTTAGTTAGATGGGATCTAATTTGCAGACCAAACAAAGAAGGGGGACTTGGATTGAGAAGACTAAAAGACTGGAATGAAGCCTGCATCACAATACAGCTCTGGAACATTATCAATCACGAAGATAATTTATGGACAAAGTGGTTTCAAGCAAAGTACCTCCAGACTGGCTCCATCTGGGAGATAGCACCCAGACCCTATCACTCATGTGCTTTGAAGGATATACTGAAGCAGAGAGAATGGCTTATTGATAATATATCTTTTGAAGTGGGAGATAGACAGTCATTCAGACTCTAGCATGACCCTTGACTGGAGAAAAAAATCTATGCTCTCTTGCTATGGGGATCACATGAGGTATGTACTGGGTATGCATCATAGCAGTCTTCTCAGTTTCTTTATTACTAAACAAAACTGGAATTTACCTGCAGTAGTATCTCCACAAATGTTTGAAGTTTGAGACAAGATTCACCAGGTTATAATCCATCATGGTAAGACAGATAAGATTGTATGGCAGTATGACAATGGGAAAATCAGTACAAAAAATATTTGTAATAGAAAGATAGTTCAACACCCAATGGTTGTTTGGTTTGATTGTGTCTGGAAAAGGCCCACTTGCCAAAAATACTCATTGTTGCTATGGCAGCTCAATATGGGGAATATTGCCACAATGGATAATTTAATGAAGAGAGGAATTCATAGCCCAAATGTGTGCATGCTTTGCTTTACAAGTGAAAAAAATTTAGATCATCTTTTCTTATTGTTCATACTCTGGTTGGATTTGGAAGCAAATTCCTCATAGGTTTGGAATTCAAAAGAGTCCAAGACCCTCATTCTCATTGGAGATGAATGACCTTTTACATAGCTTCAGTCAAAAAGGACCAACCACTATCCTTGCCTTTAATGCCATCAGGTGCTCAACATGGGGGATTTGGAAGGAGAGATGCAACAGGACTTTCCAAGGAGTGAAACAATCAAGAATGCACCTGCTGCTTGTAGTTCTTGCTGATATCAGATCCATTTCGGAAAGCTACAATTGGGAAGGAAAACTGAGTAGAAGAGCTAAATTTGTCTTTAAGAATTTCAACATCTCTGTTTCATAGCCTAAGACAGAGCTGTCAAATTGTGATAGCATGTCCCCAAATAGAAAAGTAGTATGTTATCTATATTATCATATATCAGGATCATAACTATCATTTTGTCCTAGCATGAATTCCAACTTGTAAATTTATTCTTTGTGATTGAATATGAACATTAAACATAATAACCCTAGCATGCATAACATAACTTAACATGCATCTCAACGTGTCATGCCTCTGTTATAAACTTAATATATTACATCTTAATTCTTAGTGTACCATCATGCTTAGCTAAACATGATCATGCATATCATCATCTTATCACTTATATACTAGACATGCATTCAAACCACGACATAAGGAGTACCTACTAACTAATTCCTACTGACTAACATACACCACCTAGGCATGGAGTGCTAAGGTCTTCGCATTGTGCAGAACCGCGGATGCCCCATCCGTATACCCGATACCTACGGGTTCTGACCTTCCTCGTGAATGCTTACGAGGTCGGCCTACAAACCCTCCTTACGATGGCACTGTCTGTAATAGTCGGTTAATCATTTTATTACATGCATGTGATTTGTTTAAACATATGCAACTGTGTTACCTAACATATGCACATACTCATGAATATCATCTTAAACATCTCATATAGATCTTCGTACTTATAGTAAGTAGGAAAATAGTGTTGAAAATAGAGTTTTCTATATAAAAATACTGCGGAGTCGGGGTAAATCATCACTTGCCTCTTGCTTCATGCTATGCACTCACAACCTCCTGGGGATCCACCATGCGCTGCCCTCTAAGACGTCTAGAACTGGTGCTAAGAACCTTCTTCATGGCAGAAGCTTACTTTTCCCTAACTCTTCTCCCTCTTCCTCTCTCTCTTTCTCTCTCCCTCTCACTCTCTCTCTCTCTCTCAAGTTGGCGTAGAGAAGGAGGGATGGGAATAAATGGGGAGGCAACCCTCCTATTTATAGAAGGAGAGGGGACGGTTAAAGGGGGGTTACTTGGGGGTTAGGTTAACTTAAGGGTTGGGTTACTTAATGGCTAAGCTACTTAGTGGCTAAGAAACCGTACCAGTATCCTTTATCCTTTACCAGTATCCTTACTTAAGGGTTAAGAAATCTTACCAATATCCTTTATTGTAAGGACCTATAAGATTACAGTTACATGCCAACATATACATAATTATAAAAAGGGTATATTCATAAATACGGAAAAAGTATAAACGTAATTTTGAAAAGTTCATGTCCTATAATGTAATAGATAATTTTCATAAGGTCTTAAGTGTAATTTATAAGGCTTTTAGTAGTGTACTCAAATCACCGAATATAAGTTAAATTCGGTAAAGGAAGTGTTGAATGACAGTATAAAGCCAATTACAAAGGATATAGGGACTTAAATGTAAAAGTACTAAAAGATACTACTAAAGGATATTGGTAAGGTAGCTTGGCCTCTAAGAAACCCTTGCCACCTAACCATGCCACTTGTCACCACCCAAGCTATCCTTATCCCTTGGGACACATGTCCCAAATCCAAGGGATTTAAAAAGAGACACTTGTCCCCAACCTAGGCCATGACCATCCCCATAAATAGGGGGGTAGCCCCTCTCATCTCCCCATCTCTTCTCCTTCCTCCTTGCCCACGTCTTAGAGAGATAGAGAGAGAGAGGTAGAAAGGAAGAGAGGAAGGAAGAAAGAGAGGGAGAAAAGAAGAGAGAAAGGTTTAGAGCGGGAACAGGAGGTGTTTGGGGTTCTTCGCACGTGTAGGAGGAGGAGGTTCTTACTGTGTTCAAGAGAGCTTCTGGCTTAAAGGCAAGTACATGGTTCTTTCTGAATGGTTATTTTACTATCGCGAATGGCTTGCTTTCAAACATGTATTTTCCTACAAATTTAAGAAGATGTTACTAAGCCGTTATGCTGCTGAAATGATATAAGAGCCTAAATGGACTCCCAACCCATGCCTAAATCCATGCTTAAGTCCCAAACTATAAGTCTCCCATGTTAAAATCGAACATGCTTATGGACAATGCCACCTTAGGAGCCCATGTGTCCGAATCATACAAGCATCCTTATGAGGCAGACATTAAGTAAAAGACGCAACCCGAGGCAAACGGGTAAATCCTGGGTACGGTTCTCCAGGTCCAGGTGGGACGGGTGGGTCCCCCTGCTCCGCAGTGGAAGCACCAGTGGGCATTTGCCTTACCACGGGCTGCACGTCATGCTAACCTCCTCATGTTGTGGTTTTGATGCATATCTGTTAAATAAGTGAAAAGATTCATGCTATCCATATGTTATATATGCTTATGACTTCAAACTATTTCATGATCTTTTAACTATGCCATAATGCTATGCCATGCTCCTATTATGCTTGTATTTATGCCATGCCATACTGCTATGTTATGATCGAGTCACGCTATGTAACGACCCGCCATCCTATGACCGGAGACCCGATCACTAAATGGATGTCGGCCCATTAACTACGGGTTCACACCCGGATCTTACACAACACATCTGGAGGATTAAGCGTTAAACAAGGCTAAATATAACAATCACACGGACTACAAAGATATAACAAGTGCGCAGGAAAGAAGATAGCAATGTCCGTATACAGTCCAACAATAATTACATGGTCCAACAATTAAGTAAGTACAGGTAGAAGTAAAGTACAACAACATCGGGGCATACCCCGGAACTGAGACAGCTGCTGGCCCGCACACCGGGAAGACACCACACGCCGCCACACGCCGCGAGGTCCACACCTGAAACCGCAGGGAGTGAGCCACACCAGAATTGGGCTCAGTAGGGATCATCCGATCCCCAGCCTCCCACTCACACACCCACAAGTGCAACAATCCAAATATATGGCAATTAAATAAAGTAGTAAACATAGCACCCAAACCTGATATGAAACGTACGCAAAAGCAGTGTAGCAGGAACAATTATAAGTCACCCGAAGAACCCAACACAGAGTCACGTCTCACAGCCAAAGTTCACAAAGCAACCGAACCACACTGTCAACCGAAGTCAAATGTCGCCTCACAACACCACCAACCTGTCCGCCCCTACAGTGTTCCGGGGCACCGTAGGGTGAGGCAGTGAGTCAAACTAGGACTAGCTGGGACCAGTGAACCACCACTGCCCAGCTACGTGTGCACACAAGCAGTCTAGACTACTGTCCTACCGACCGGATTTCCTCCACGCCAGGCCTCGGCGCTTCAGGAGGGCCCTGGGGACCGGCGAACCCCCGTCAAGCCGAAGCTACAGGAACTACCCACAACCCTAACCTCCCGGGCTGCGTCAGGCCAAAGGGCGAAGAGTACCACTCGTAACCTTGATCACCGGTCACATCAGGCCCAGTGGCTAAAGGGGTAAAATAACTCCAACAGTACCACAACCAGCTCCACAGCAAGAAACGCGCCGGAAGCTGCCACGACAAACAGGGAAACCCCGACCCGCTGAGACCAAACAGCAACCCCTCGGATAGCGCACCGGCTACTCCGGCCCGACGGGCTCAACGTGGTTCTGCTTCCCTCAGCCAAAGGTAAAACACAACATGTACCACTCCTACACCGGTACGGCAACAATGCCTCACAGACACCATGGCCCTTCCCCATCGGCCCAAGGTGACAACGTAAATCACAGTAGTTCCAATTCCATATCCGCGTAGACACACATACACATGATACGATTCCATTCATACAGAAAATCTCAGTCTCAGAGTACAACTTAAAGCATGCATTTGACTATCCAAACGGGAAACATGTGTTAAAACCAGAGTTCATGCAATTCTGTCTTGAATCGCGTCGACCAAGGTCGACGCCATCCAAGCCCCTCAAACAGGTTCATTAAAATCAGATTATGCCCTAAAACGCGTCAGAGTCCAAAGACGCCATTCACACCGGAATTCCAGAGTTGCAGAAGCCTCAGTCGGAGGATTTTCCTGCCTAAATGGCGTCATGCTGGCACGTCGCCATTCGAAATGGCGTTGTCCAGGCATGACGTCATTTAGCGCTAGAACCCCAAACTCACGGAACCACAAATAGGGAGGTTTCTGCCTAAATGGCGTCGAGATGGCCTGACGTCCTTCTAAAAGGCGTCGACCAGGCACGACGCCGTTTAGCGCCAGAAACCTGGTTCCCTGGTTCAACCCGAGGGTTTCTCCCCTTAACCCCAAACACCCTAAAACGCCCAAAACAGAAGGGGGAGAAAAGGGAAATCAAACTACCATGAGCATGCTACAATTCCACGATCCCGAACACGGCCATTCCCACAAGAAAACCCCCTAAACATGCTCATTCTAACCCAAAACACATCATGCCACGCCAAGGAAATCACGAGCAAGATAACCACAGTCCATGCAAGGTTCGTCCCCCTACCGGTTCTTGAACTCCTCCAAACTCCGTGCCGCCGACCCGCCACACCGCAGACCGCCGCCGGTACCCCCGAGGACGTCGCCACTCCGCCGGGACGTCGGCCGCCGTCCGGAGAATGGAACGCCGTGAAGGAAGTGGTGGAGGTAGAGGTGAGAGGTAGGGAGGTGTTGGAGTGATGGAAGAGGAAGAAGAGGAAGGGAAAGGGGAAAAGAGGGCGGAGAGGGCGAAGAGAGAGAAGGTGGAGGCAAAGAATGAGGGAAAGAAGGGGAGGCTCGCGGGGTCAATCTGAATCTGGCTAAAACGCGTCGATCGAGACAGACGCCAATCAGTCTGACAGGACGGGCCGTACTGACAGCGCTCTGAAATGTGTCGCTCACTACGGACGCCGTTCAGACGACAGGACATGCCGTACTGTCAACGCTCTGGCGCCGTACACTGACATCGCAGGGGTCGCAGTCTGAATCGGGTCGACCATCATGGACGCCGTTCAGACGATGAGACAGGGGCCGTACTCTCGCGGCCCGAAACCCGCCCACGTGGCACAACAGCAAGCAGACCTAAATGGCGTCCACACAACCTGACGCCTTTTGAAGGGCGTCAAGCAGTGCAGACGTCATTCAGTCAGGATTCACAAGGCCCCTCAGGGTCGAAACCAGGGGATCCGGCCCGAGCCCGACCCGAATACTGAACCCGAAACCTCAGTCCTTACATTCTCCCCCCCTTAAAAGAATTTCGTCCTCGAAATTTGCAACCGCTCACGATAATCTCGGCTAACTATCACATACCGGCAACACAATTCACAACGATCATTCTCACCGCTCAGGCCCACTAGGCTCCACGTAACTAGCCAAAGAAATTCACACCAAGCTAACCAAGATTCTCGGCTTTGACAAAAAGCTGATAGATCAAAATAACCACATATTAGCAAGGCACATATTACAAAACTGATTCTCCACCAAACCCAAGTACATAAAAGTGCCACAAGAGTTCACAATCACCTCCGAATAAGACAAGATAAAAGCGCTCCTCTAGCCTGATATCTCGAACCTCCACTAAGAGATGCAACACCACTCAACGCCCTGGGGTCCTACTGACCACTCGGCTCCTGACCTGTCTTATTCTTCTGGGGACAGTTCCTCGCAAGATGTCCCTTCCTACCACAGCCAAAACAGCTACCAGTGATCAATGGACATATCCGATTGCCATGATGCCTGCTACAACGGGGACAGCGGTCCGCAGCATCCCGCCTCGCTTCCTGTTGCCAGCTGACCTCCGTCTGCATCTGCTGAACCGAACCATCTTCATCCTCATCATAAGGCACCTCTTGGAACTCGAGTTCAAAGGAACTCGAACCGCCTGACGAAAAGACCGTTGATCTGTTCCTGCCTTGCTGCTTCCCTTGTGCTGATTGCTCTGACTCCTTCGCCATTTGTTGGAATTGAATCTCCACCGCTGCCGCACACCGAACTGCTGACGCCAGATCCTAACAACAATGGGCTGCCACAAATTCCCTCAGATCATGCCGAAGTCCATCCACAAATTTCTCTGTCCTAAGATCCTCATGCTCAGATATGTGTGGAGAAAATCTTCCCAGAGCTACAAATTTCATCTGATATTCCAGAACTGACATACCATCCTGCACCAATTCCATAAACTCCCTTTCCTTGGCCCTCCAAACGTGCCTCGGAAAGTACTGTCCACTAAACTCTCTCACAAAGCCTTCCCAAGGAATCTCTCTTAAGGACCTATCTGGAAACATCAACCCCTTGATGGTAACCCACCAATCATAAGCATCGTCCTTCAACAAGTAGGTTGCCAACAAGGTCTTGTCATTCTCAGCACATTCAAGAACATCAAATGCCTTCTCTACCTCCTTAATCCAATGAGCCGCTGCGTCTGGAACAGGTTGACCCGTGAAAGAAGGGGGCTTCAACTTCAAAAACCGCTCCATCACCATAGACTGGCCACCTCGGGAATTGGACCCCTCACTTCCACCTCCCTGTTGGTATCTAGACATAGCCCCAATCATAGCTTCCATGAAACGATCCACATTATGTCCTTCTGCCCTCGGACCACCATCATCTGCTCTCAAACCACGAGCCAACGGAACTCTCCTCTTCGGTGCCATCACTACCCCACAAACACGAAAATCGAACCAAAACACGTCAAAACCTACCAATCTACACCAGCAACCATCGCCTGTACAGACTCATACTTATTGCTGGACTATAGTATCTAACCTAGTTTACCACATACTCGACCAGACTGAGCTCTGATACCATCTGTAACGACCCGCCATCCAATGACCGGAGACCCGATCACTAAATGGATGTCAGCTCATTAACTGCGGGTTCACACCCGGATCTCACACAACACATCTGGAGGAGTAAGTGTTAAACAAGGCTAAATATAACAATCACACGGACTACAAAGATATAACAAGTGCACAGGAAGGAAGATAGCAATGTCCGTATACAGTCCAACAATAATTACATGGTCCAACAATTAAGTAAGTACAGGCAGAAGTAAAGTACAACAACATCAGGGCATACCCCGGAACTGAGACAGCTACTGGCCCGCACACCGGGAAGACACCACACGCCGCTACACGCCGCGAGGTCCACACCTGAAACTGCAGGGAGAGAGCCACACCAGAATTGGGCTCAGTAGGGATCATCCGATCCCCAGCCTCCCACTCACACACCCACAAGTGCAACAATCCAGATATATGGCAATTAAATAAAGTAGTAAACATAGCACCCAAACCTGATATGAAACGTACGCAAAAGCAGTGTAGCAGGAACAATTCTAAGTCACCCGAAGAACCCAACACAAAGTCACGTCTCACAGCCAAAGTCCACAAAGCAACCGAACCACACTGTCAACCGAAGTCAAACGTCGCCTCACAACACCACCAACCTGTCCGCCCCTACAGTGTTCCGGGGCACCGTAGGGTAAGGCAGTGAGTCAAACTAGGACTAGCTGGGACCAGTGAACCACCACTGCCCAGCTACGTGTGCACACAAGCAGTCTAGACTACTGTCCTACCGACCGGATTTCCTCCACGCCAGGCCTCGGCGCTTCAGGAGGGCCCTGGGCACCGGTGAACCCCCGTCAAGCCGAAGCTACAGGAACTACCCACAACCCTAACCTCCCGGGTTGCGTCAGGCCAAAGGGTACCACTCGTAACCTTGATCACAGGTCACATCAGGCCCAGTGGCTAAAGGGGTAAAACAACTCCAAAAGTACCACAACTAGCTCCACAGCAAGAAACGCGCCGGAAGTTGCCACGAGAAACAGGGAAACCCCGACCCGCTGAGACCAAACAGCAACCCCTCGGATAGCGCACCGGCTACTCCAACCCGACGGGCTCAACGTGGTTCTGCTTCCCTCAGCCAAAGGTAAAACACAACATGTACCACTCCCCCACCGGTACGGCAACAATGCCTCACAGACACCATGGCCCTTTCCCATCGGCCCAAGGTGACAACGTAAATCACAGTAGTTCCAATTCCATATCCGCGTAGACACACATACACATGATACGATTCCATTCATACAGCAAATCTCAGTCTCAAAGTACAACTTAAAGCATGCATTTGACTATCCAACCGGGAAACATGTGTTAAAACCAGAGTTCATGCAGTTCTGTCTTGAATCGCGTCGACCAAGGTCGACGCCATTCAAGCCCCTCAAACAGGTTCATTAAAATCAGATTATGCCCTAAAACGCGTCAGAGTCTAAAGACGCCATTCACACCGGAATTCCAGAGTTGCAGAAGCCTCAGTCGGGGGATTTTCCTGCCTAAATGGCGTCATGGTGGCACGTCGCCATTCGAAATGGCGTCGTCCAGGCATGACGTCATTTAGCGCCAGAAGCCCAAACTCACAGAACCACAAATAGGGAGGTTTCTGCCTAAATGGCGTCGAGATGGCCTGACGTCCTTCTAAAAGGCGTCGACCAGGCACGACGCCGTTTAGCGCCAGAAACCTGGTTCCCTGGTTCAACCCGAGGGTTTCTCCCCTTAACCCCAAACACCCCAAAACGCCCAAAACAAAAGGGGGAGAAAAGGGAAATCAAACCACCATGAGCATGCTACAATTCCACGATCCCGAACACGGCCATTCCCACAAGAAAACCCCGTAAACATGCTCATTCTAACCCAAAACACATCATGCCACGCCAAGGAAATCACGAGCAAGATAACCGTAGTCCATGCAAGGTTCGTCCCCCTACCGGTTCTTGAACTCCTCCAAACTCCGTGCCGCCGACCCGCCGCACCGCAGACCGCCGCCGGTACCCCCGAGGACGTAGCCACTCCGCCGGGACGTCGGCCGCCGTCCGGAGAATGGAACACTGCGAAAGAAGTGGTGGAGGTAGAGGTGAGAGGTAGGGAGGTATTGGAGTGATGGAAGAGGAAGAAGAGGAAGGGAAAGGGGAAAAGAGGGCGGAGAGGGCGAAGAGAGAGAAGGTGGAGGCGAAGAATGAGGGAAAGAAGGGGAGGCTCGCGGGGTCAATCTGAATCTGGCTAAAATGCGTCGATCGAGACAGACGCCAATCAGTCTGACAGGACGGGCCGTAGTGACAACGCTCTGAAACGCGTCGCTCACCACGGACATCGTTTAGACGACAGGACAGGCCGTATTGTCAACGCTCTGGCGCCGTACACTGACATCGCACGGGTCGCAGTCTTAATCGCGTCGACCATCATGGACGCCTTTCAGACGATGAGACAGGGGCCGTACTCTCGCGGCCCGAAACCCGCCCACATGGCACAACAGCAAGCAGACCTAAATGGCGTCCACACAACCTGACGCCTTTTGAAAGGCGTCGAGCAGTGCAGACGTCATTCAGTCAGGATTCACAAGGCCCCTCAGGGTCGAAACCAGGGGATCCGGCCCGGGCCCAACCCGAATACTGAACCCGAAACCTCAGTCCTTACACGCTATGTCATGAACTTTTTGTTTATACTCACGCCATGCCATGCTATACTATGATCTTGTAACCATGCCATGATTCGCCATGGCCTCTATGTTAACTGAAGCTTGTTATGTTATATTTTATCGTGCCCTGATTATGTAGTAATATCATGTTGTCTTTTTACATTTATATATATGATAAGCCATGTACTGGTATCATGTACTTACTGAGTCGGTAAACTCACCCACACTATTTAACCCCTTTTTAGGAAAGGACCATCCTGGGACAAACGAGGAATCTCTACGATCTTAGTTTAGTTAAGCAGAGTTTATTTTTGTAAGTCCAGTCGCTATGTAAACTTACAAGTTGTATCCCTGGACTTGATGTACTGCAATACATTATATATAACATCAATATGAAGTGTTTTGTTTATTTGCATGCAAAGTGCTCAACCTTAACTATATAAGTCATGTTCGGGTTGTTCTCGCTGTTAATGGGTCCCTTCGGGTTGTAGTAAGTCGGTATGACCAAACCAGCCGATAGGAGGTCGTTACTTTTATCCTTTAGTAGTATCCTTTAGTACTTTTTCTTTCAAGTCCCTATATCTTTTATAATTGCATTTATACCCTCATTTGATAATTTGTCACCAATTTCAACGCATTTTCAACGATTTGATGTAATAGCTAGAGACCTTAAAAATTATTTACTTAAGACCTTCTAAAAATCATCAATCACATTATTAACCTCAAACTTTTCATAATTGCGTTTATACTTTCTGAGAATTTACAAATAAGGCCTTTTTATTATTGTGCACATGTGGATCAAACTTGTTACCATTTTAATTGTACTATAAAATTCTTAAAATTATGATTAAACTTTTCATGTAATAATTTTGTGGGTCTTTACATGCGCAAGGTGAAAATCCGATTTTAATTCTTTAATTTTAATATTTAAAACATAGATCTGATTCTATTTTTCGCTGCATTTTATTCAGATCCGACATAGGGAACCTAATAGTGGTATTAGAACCAGGTTCCACTGTGTTCTTCGCAGTTTCTGTCCCCAAATCGATCGTTCTAGTTTACATTCCATGCTGTAATTTGATTTAGAATGTTAGAATGTTGTTCATTTGATGAACACGCGAAATTAGATTTTTATTCTGATAGAAAAATCAACTTTTTGGGGTGCTTTTCGTGTTCTTCGTGGGACGAAGAACGGGCGTAAAAATATCCCCATGGGGGACCACAAGCATTGGGGACACCGGCTGGTGTCCTTAGACGGTCCAAGGGAGTCGTCGGCCGCCGTTGGGCTCCTAGCTGGCGCATTGAGAAGGGGGGGGGGGGGGGTTCGGTTAAGCATAGGGAAGAGAGGGGAAGGGGGCACGCCAGCTGACCAGGGCCCATTGGCACCGGCGCTGAGACCCTAGCAGCCGGGGGTGTCCCGCCGAGGCCCTGCCGGCCAGCTGTCAGTGGCAGCACCCCCCTTCCTACGTGCAGCTAGGGTTTCCTAGCTACGTGAAAGGATGGGGGCGGGGCCCCCCTACTGGGCTGAGCCGGGCCCTGGGCCCAAGCCAGCCCAACAACTGGCTCGGACCAAGCCCGCCCCAAGGGGCGGGTCTGGGTCTGGGCCCAGCTGTAGGCTGGGCTCGGGCCAATGGCCGGACCTAGGCTCAACAAGCGGTGAGCCCATTTGGTCCCAATGGACCAGGCCCAATTTTATCCCCTTTATGGCCCAATTAAAATAAAAATTAATTTACATGTTTTTCACCAAATTCAAATTTTTGAAAATATGCTTCTGAAATTTATTTAAATTCTATTTTTTATGTTATTGGGCCCATTTAGATTTAGAATCCAATTTTAATTAACAAATGGTTTGTTAATTAACAAATGATCATACCAGCAAACCTTCAGAGATGGTCCAACCACCATTAATCCCCTTTTGAAGCCCACAAAACCGGCTCTTCATCTCCATAGAGAACGCGATGAAACACAAAAAAAAAAAAAATGATTTTCTCCACAGAAAAATAATCCGATTATTGTGTACTCATCCCATAAGTAATTTATATGAGAAAAACATAATCTAAGCAAGGAAATAATTTCAGAACATTAATTTTATCGTTCCGGAGCAGATCAAAGCGGAACCTGGCTTTGATACCATTATTGGGATCCGGGCGGGACGCGAAGAACGCAGCGAAAATGGCGAACAAAATAAATCCCACCCGATTCCCGCTGATCCGATTCGGAACGAAAAACTAAAACCGAAAACAACGGGAAGTAATCCGATTACCGTGAGCGGATTCGAATCCGCTTCCGTCTCGATTCCGTTGAGGTGATGCCGCGAGCCGTACAAGCGTCCGGCCTCCAGCGGTATCCACGCGATCCTCCGTGGTGGTTCGTCCTCAATCCCTCGTCCGTATCAGCTCGCTCGCGGAAGATCCGTCGCCGCAACGATTGATGAAAACCCGCCGACGGGAATTTCCGACTTTCGGGAATCACGCGCGACGGAGACGGAGACAATCTCGGCGCCTCGAACGGGGCGCCCAGAGGAGGAGAAAGAAAGGGGGGATTACGGCCAGCATGGGGAAATCCTGGAGCTTGGCCCAGGGTTTCTCAACAGCGCGTATATATATTAAGTCAGCGCGACTTTTCACAAAAGTCCCCGAGTTAATATAAATCCCACTTATGTACCACCGACTGAGAATCTTATTGCATGTGACCCTCTAGGCCTAGTTACTAGTTCGGTTTTCAGTCTGTTAAGTCCAATAACTAGTTATTGACTTATTGTAATTAATTAATGTAACGACCCGCCATCTTATGACCGGAGACCCGGTCACTATATGGATGTCGGCCCATTAACTGCGGGTTCACACCCGGATCTCACACAACACATCTGGAGGAGTAAGTGCTAAACAAGGCTAAATATAACAATCTCACGGACTACAAGGATAAGCAAGTGCGCAGGGAGGAAAATAACAATGTCCGTATACAGTCCAACAATAATTAAATGTCCAACAATTAAATAAGTACAGGCTGAAGGAAGTACAACAACATCGGGGCATACCCCGGAACTAAGACAGCTGCTGGTCCGCACACCAAGAAGACACCATGCTTCCGCTCGCCACGAGGTCCACACCTGAAACCGCAGGGAGTGAGCCACACCAGAAATGGGCTCAGTAGGGATCATCCGATCCCCTGCCTCCCACTCACACACCCACAAGTGTAACAACAGGAATATATGGCAATTAAGTAAAGCAGTAAAACACAGTACCCAACTCTGATGCAAAACGTACGATAAGCAGTGCAGCAAGGACCATTCTAAGTAACCCGAAGAACCCAACACAGAGTCACGACTCACAGTCAAAGTCCACGAAGCGACTGAACCACACTGTCGACCGAAGTCAAACGTCGCCACCCAACACTACCACCACAGCTCACGCCTGTCCGCCCCTACAGTGTTCCGGGACACTGTAGGGTGAGGCAGTGAGTCAAACTAGGACTAGCTGGAACCAGTGTACCGCCACTGCCAGCTATGTGTGCACACAAGCAGTCTAGACTACTGTCCTACCGTCCGGATTGCCTCTACGCTAGGCCTCAGCGCTTCAGGAGGGCCCTGGGGACCGGCGAACCCCCGTCAAGCCGAAGCTACAGGAACTACCCACAAACCCAAATCTCCCGGGCTGCGTCAGGCCAAAGGGCTAAGGGTACCACTCGTAACCTTGATCAAAGGTCACATCAGGCCCAGTGGCTAAAGGGTAAACCAACACTAACAGTACCACCACCAGCTCCACAACAAGAAACACGTCGGAAGCTGCCACGACAAACAAGGGAAACCCCGACCCGCTGAGGACAAACAGCGACCCCTCGGATAGCACATTGGCTACTCCGGCCCGTCGGGCTCAAGGCGATCCTGCTTCCCTCAGCCAAAGGTAAAACACAACATGTACCACTCCTCCACCGGTACGGCACAATGCCTCACAGACACCATGGCTCACCCCCATTGGCCCATGGTGACAGACGTAAACCACAGTTATTCCGATTCCATATTCGCATAATGCACACACACACACAACATGATTCTATTCACGCAGGAGTCCTCAGTCTCAGCGTACAATGTGAAGCATGCAATTGAAATCATCCCACAGTGAAGCACATGATAAAACCAGGATTTATACATCTCTGTCTTGAATCGCGTCGACCGAGGTCGACGCCATTCAAGCCCCTCAGACAGGTTCATTTATCAGTCAGAATATTCCTTGAAACGCGTCGTCATAGGGAGTCGCCTATCTAAAACGCGTCCAGGTCCACAGACGCCATTCACACATAAATTCCAGATTTACAGACCCACACTCGGGGTGATTTTCCTGTCTAAATGGCGTCATGATGGCCCGACGCCCTTCTGAAAGGTGTCGCCCATCCATGACGTCATTTAGCGCCAGAACCGCTATTCGAAAAACCTCGAATCAGGGAGGTTTCTGCCCTAAAAGGCGTCGTACTGCCCTGACGCCCTTCTGAAAGGCGTCGACCAGGCACGACGCCGTTTAGCGCCAGAAACCTGGTTCCCTGGTTCGAACCGAGGGTTTCTCCCTTCACCCCAAACACCCCGAAAAGCCCCAAAACAAGAAGGGGGGGAAGAAGCATTCATCTATCACAGGCATACTACGAAACCACGATCACAAGCACAGCCATTCCCACAAGAAAACCCCCTAAACATGCTCAATCTAGCACAAACACATCATGTTACGCCAAGGAACACACGAGCAACACATGCAAGGTTCGTCCCCCTACCGGTTCTTGAACTCCTCCAAGCTCCTCGCCGCCGACCCGCCGCACCGCAGACCGCCGCCGGTACCCTCGAGGACGCCGCCACTCCGCCGAGACGTCGGCCGCCGTCCGGAGAAGGGAACGCCGCGAAGGAGCTGGTGGAGGTAGAGGTGAGAGGTAAGGAGGCTATGGAGTGATTGGAAGAGGAAGAAGAGGGTGGGAAGGGGAAGGAGGGAGTCGGAGAGGGTGGAGAGGGCGAGGAGAGAGAGAGAGAAGGCGAGAATGAGGGAAAGAAGGGGAGGCTCGCGGAGTCAATCCGAATCCAGCTAAAACGCGTCGATCAAGGCAGACGCCTATCAGTCTGACAGGACGGCCGTACTGACAGCGGTCTGAAACGCGTCGCCCACCGTGGACGCCGTTCAGACGACAGGATAGGCCGTACTGACAACGCTCTGGCGCCGCACCCTAACATCGCAGAGGTCACAGTCTGAATAGCGTCGGCCATCCTGGACGCTGTTCAGACGATGTGACCGGGGCCGTACTCTCGCGGCCCGAAACCCGCCCACGTGGCGCAACAACCAACAGACCTAAATGGCGTCTACACACCCTGACGCCTTTTGAAAGGCGTCGAGCAGTGCTGACGCCTTTTGAAAGGCGTCGAGCAGTGCTGACGCCATTCAGTCAGAAATCTCAAGACCCTCCTCAGGGTCCAAACCAGGGGATCCGGCCCGAACCCGACCCGAATACTGAACCCGAAACCTCAGTCCTTACAATTAATATCTAGATATTAACTAATTACTTAACCGAATTAATATCGCATGTAAATTCGGTCGGACTTCTAATCAAGTTGGGTGCTAAGCAACACCGCATGATCTCGGAAGGCAATGGGGTTCAGCAACCCACTTATGGAACCTATCCGTCCACAGTTACCGCGTGGCTATAATCCTTCGTTCGCACAATGGTCTCGAGTTAACCTAGGGTATGGTCGACTATCAAACCGTAGATGGTCAACTCACTTGAATCAAACTCCGCTGTACAATATCAGAAAACCTCTTTTTTGATATTGTTTATGCTCTGGCCAAAGACTCCTGCAGATCTATTCTTGAGCATTCTCTTTCTAGTTACCTGAGAGCGAACGATCCTTTATTGAACACACAATCACCTTCGAAGGTCTTCCGCTGGACCCGATCCTTGACTATTAGAGATCCCGTGGATAGAGATTCGTAGGTCAAGGTCAAAGTCCAGAAGTCTACGGACAAGGTGTCTTTGGTGTCTCAAGTCCAAGGATCAACCACGCCACTGTGACGATGAATCAAGCCGATTGACAGTCAGGTAAATTACCATTCGGCGATTCATGTCGGATCAGTTCAGTGAACTCATTCCCCAATGAGCACCTATAGGTTTACCATTGTGTCTCCACACTAGTAACTAACGAGATCAGTCACCCTCATCACTAAGTGTGTCAAATTTCATGCACAATCACCTGTCTGAATCAAAATATTGTGGGATATGAAAACTTTTTAGCTCAACCAAACGGCTACCACTTAAATTGATTGTGAAAGATACTACAAATGAAGCATGATAATTCATTACTTGTCCTAACATTTCCTTATTTGCATTGCTAAGGGACTAGCAATGGGTAAGTTGGGGGGTGTGATAAAGTGTTAAATTGATCATTTAAGGGCAACCATATGCATCATACTCATGTTTTTATCTGCAAAATAGCATGAAATGATAGATAATTGTGTAACAAGTCCAACGGTACCAATTTCATCAAATTTTGACTTAAAAACATCGTCATTTCATGTGATCAAAGGAGTGTAGCGCATTTGCGGTTTTTCGACAAAACCGAGACGAAATGAATAAATATGATGATATTTTTATGATAATGCGCTAAATTATATTTATTTGATGTGAACAGGACACGTCGATGATGCAGTGCAGCTGGAGGAGTTTTCGGAAATTTGGGGGAGGTCTAGTGTGCGGATTTCAACTAAAACAGGGGTAACAATACAATTTGATTCCTTCCTTCACTGGAGCTTCCTAAAACCCACTATTTCCCTCCGTCTCTTCGATTTCCTAAACACATCCCTTCCTTTATTTTAAAAATCCTCTCTCTCTTTCTCGTTTTAGAAAGTCGAATCCTATTTCTTTTCCAATTTCCTCTTCCTCTTCCTCTCCAGATCCAAATCCTGTCCCTTCTCCAAGTCTCCCACATATCCTCCTCCTTTTCCAACTCAAACCCGGCAGCCTCTCCTCCTTCTCCTCTCTATAAAAACTCTCCCCCACGTTTTGTTCTCAAGTTTTCCTAGCTGATTCCTCCTCCTCCTCCGTAGCCTTTCTCTCCCGCAACCCTCTCCCTCTCCAACTCTCTTTCACGTTTTCTCTCTTTCTCTCCCTCTGTTATCTCTCCAGACCCTACCCTCTCTCGCTCTCGTCAGGCTCTTCCCCCCTTTCTATTCTCTTCCTCTCTCCCGTATTCTCTCTTAGTTGGTTTTCACAGCATCCGTCCCTCTCGTTCTCTCTTTCTCTTTCTCCCGTCCTCTCTTTCTCTTGCTCTCGGTCTCTCTTTCTCCACCTACTCCAAGCGGCACCAGCAAGTTCCTCCTGCATCCCGGCTCCAGCGCATGCACCAACCGCCAGCTTCTAACATCCTTCAGCTCCTCCACGCGGCATAGCTTTCTCCAGCAGGGTATTCCTTTTTTTTTCTCTTTTCCCCAGCCTTTCCCAGCCGCAGCAACCTCTTCCTTCCCCAGCCTTTCCCAGCCGCAGCAACCTCTTTCTAACCCAACTCTCCCTCCGCAGCCTCTCTCCTCTTCCTCTTCTCAATCTGTCCCAGCTTCTCTCTCACCCCGGTCTTCTTCTTCTCTCCTCTTCTTTCTCCTGCCCTCCTACCTTCCTACACGCACCAGCATTGAACCTGTAAGCATCTCTTTACCCAGCGCATCCCACGCGCACGCCGGCCTCCACGCACGTCCTGCAAGCTGAAGCCTTCCACGTGCATGCGCACTGTTTCCTCCAACTCCAGCGCACCTGAAGCTACTCTACGGCCAACACCAGCAGCTGCTTCCTTCTCCACCCGGCTGTTTCACCCGGCAACAACTCCAGCGCCGGCAGCTTCTCCCCGACCTGCAGCAGCCCTGCGTTCATGGCAGCAGACCTGCAGCAGCAACCCCTGCAAGTGGCTCTAGCAGCTCCAGCCACCAACGCACCCAGCCATGCATGCTTGAAGCACCACGTGTAGCACCTCCTGCCCAGCAACCACGTACCAGCAGCAGGCCTTCCTCAACCTCCACGTCAAGCTGCACCCGGCACACCAGCACCTGCAAGTGGCAACAGCAGCAAGCGGTTTTAGCTAATGGTTCACTGCGCCATCCTCGCCAGTAGCTTGGTCCATTGCGCCAGCAGCCCACTTATCCCTATTTTAATCTAGTTTCTTTCCCTTCTCCCATTAGTTTAGAATTAGTTTAATTGTCTAGGGATAATTAATTGATATTTTGATTATTTAGTTTAATTTTATTGAACAATTAAATTCTGTAATTTATTTCATAATTTTTAGTTAATTCATGTTTTTCATGTAGTTAGATTTTAATGTTTTTGTCATAGATTTTAATTGTGCTTATTTTTTTTAGAGTTTGTGTTTAATTTCTGAAAAGAAAAGCAAGAAAAAGATTTGTTTAATTTAAATAATTATAATTTTAGGTAACATTAGTTAGTTTAATTCGAGTTTAATTAAGTAATTAGTTTTCTTAAATTCCCACTTATTTTTAGATTAACTAAAGTTCAAAGTTTTCAAAATTAGAATCTTAACTCCCTGTGGATCGACTCGAACTCACCACTATCAATTTCCAAAATTTGATTTGAATGAGCCGGATAAATTTAAATTGAACGTTTTCATGTGTTTAACGACACACAACTCGAAACGATCACTATGCCATGATTTTTACATTTTTCAGGCAAAGATAAGTAAAGGTCTTACATGGGACTAGGAGATTTAGAGCATGAAAATCGAACTACTACTTAATTGATGTAATATGGGAATATGTTTAGAGATTTTGGGCAAGTATTGTAATTCACGTTATTCGTTATTCGTTATTAGTGATAAATTTGTGGTTATGATGGTTGATTTATGGTATTATGATGTATGTGCTCACTCTGGAGTAAGTATATGTTTGAGTTGTTCCTACTGTGGTGCGCTCGTTGGTTCAAAGTAAGCCGGCATGACTGAACCAGATCAGCGGGGCGTTACAGAGAATGGTATCAGAACAGTTCCAAACTGAGCAAATAAGTAAGATCAACCTGAGCCACTGAACTAGGAACATAGGCATGGGATTCTGAGGAATGTTTAAGTGGATGGATCCACTTTTCTTTAAGGGGGAGAGTGACCCCATAGTGGTGAAGTGTAAATGACAAAATAAGCCTGGCAAGTTTTATGTTGCGGGAAGGAATTAGAACAATTGATAGAATAATGAGCTAGTTAATTACTTAAGTCCTTGTTTGAAATACCATAGGACTTAGGGAAAAGTCTGACTAGAATATGAATAAGGTAACCTAATGCACTCTAGGGATTTGTAAGTTGATGTTTGCTTAAGAAGACTAGAGCCTTAGCAAAACTATGGTAAGCTAATTATATGGTAGCTACATATGCCATATAACTAGCTTATCTATAGTAGAACAGAAGAGTTCATATAGTCATTACCTGACAAGGTAGATCTAGTTAAAACTCCAGTTCTTATGACTGTTTTTACTTCTAGAGGAGTTCGCCGATCCCAAAAGTGCATTACGTCTCTTAAGGTAGAGATCGAAGGTAGGCGACTTTCCACTCAATTACATGTGCTTAAGATGAAAGACTTTGATGTCATTTTAGGGATGAATTAGTTAGAACAACACCATGCTATGCTTGATTGCCGAATGAAAAAGATTCTTTTTAGACTTTCAGGGGAAGAAGAGTTCTCCCTTAAGCTTCTCATACTTAGAAAACAAATCATTTCAGAACTTAAAGTGCGACGCTACATTGACAAAGGCTGTTAAGCTTACTTAGTCAATGTAATTTCCATCCCAAAAGAAAAGAAAGCCCTCACTATCTCTGACATTGAAGTAGTCAGAGAATATCCAGATGTCTTTCCAGATGAATTGCCAGGCTTGCGGCTAGTAAGGGAGATCGAATTCTCAATTGAGCTTCTCCCAGGCACATGCCCATCTCTAAGATTCCTTATCGTATGGCACCTGCTGAGTTGGCAGAATTAAAGAAGCAGCTTCAAGAATTATTAGATAAGGGATTTATTCGTCCTAGTGTGTCTCCATGGGATGCTCTTGTTTTATTTGTTAGAAAGAAGGATGGTTCTCTATGGCTTTGTGTAGATTATCGGAAGTTGAATCAAGTTACTATCAAGAATCGATATCAACTGTCACAAATTGATGATCTATTTTATCAATTACAAGGTGCTACCATATTTTCGAAGATAGATCTTCGATCAGGATATCATCAATTAAGGATTAAAGAAGAAGACATTCCCAAAATAGCCTTTCGAACTAGGTATGGACAATATGAATTTCTAGTCATGCCTTTTGGTTTAACCAATGGGCTTGCAACTTTATGGATTTAATGAACCAGGTATTTAAACCGTTGTAGTAGTATTTATAAATGATGTCCCGATGGAACTTCACTCTCCGAACGGCGGTCCACAGTAGGGTGATGATCCTCGTGGTGTTTTTTTAAAACCATGATTTTCCTGCTTTGAAGCATGCAATATGTGTGGATGCTTCTGGGGTAGAAAGCATGCTTTAAGGGGTTCCTTATGAAATGATTAGGCTTCTCCCCTACTTTTTCCATTTTTGACGTTTTGCACGATTTGGGGGAGAGATCCTACTTTGTGACTCGGGGGAGGCTGGAGGGGGAACCTGTTTGCGAGTGCTAAATGGCGTCTAGCGACAGCGATGCCATTTTAAATGGCGGCTGCCACCGGAGACGCGATTTAGCCCAGCTTGTTCCTAGGCCAGATCAGTAGGATTCTGTCACTGTCATGAATAGCGTCTGGCGACAGCGACGCCATTTTTAAATGATGTCTGCCAGGGGCAACGCGATAGGCCATCTTCTGAGGCCAGTTTCCATGTGAACCAGTTTACGGGTCGTGAATGACGTCGGCCACGGGCGACGCGATTCAAGACAGAACCTCATTAATTCATGCAATTAACATATGTTTACATTGTTAGATAGTTTGGTTAAATGCATGTTTGAAAACGTACTTCGAGGACGAAGATTTCTACGTGATCGGATCGCACTGTGTTGTGTTTTGTGCGATCGTGGACCTAGAGTTACTGTAGTTAGCGCTTAGGCACCCTGTGTCGATGTAGGAGTGACACGGCACCGGTGTGGGAGTGGAGAGGTGACGCATATAGAGAGCGTCACCTGGTGTACCCTAGGATAGCTAGTACCGGTGTGGGAGTGGTACATTAGGAGTGTCACTCGTGCTGGGGGAAGCAGAACCATCTAGAGCTAGATAGGCCGGAATAGCCAGCGCGCTATTCGAGGGGTTACTATTTGGTCCCAGTAGGTCAGTGTTTTTCGCGTTCGGCCGCGTAGTTTGTGTGTTTAGTCAAGACGCTGGTTGTGGACTCCGTGGTGGAGTGGTTTTAGAGTTATGCATGTTGCATTTACAAATGCACGTATTTTATATCGGAATTTGAGAATCTTTGGGTGTCGTGTTTTTTGCTTTACTTATTGAATTACCTATATTTGTGTTGCTGCACTTGTCGGTGCGTAAGTGGGTGGTGTGGATCAGAGGATCTCTACTGAGTCTATTTCGATGAGACTCACCTCTGCGGTTTTCAGGTGAGGGTTCTAGATAGGTGTAGCATGGAGGGTTTCGTCTCGGGTTGCGTGCTAGCAACCATTGTTCCGGGTGGGGTATGCCCCAATGTAGTTGTTATTTTCCTTTAATGCTTGTACGCTTAATTATTTCTTTTCAGTTGGAATATATAATTATTTACTGAGTCACGTCGAATTGTAATAATTTTTAATTCCTGCACTTCCTTTACAATTCTATGTGATGTGGGATGTTTATCTAGCTTAGTTTATCATTTATTTTTCAGACTTATCGAGATCTTGATTTGGCTCTAAATTTTAATAATTCGGTGCCCATTTAGTAATCGGATCCTCGATTATAGGGTGGCGGGTCGTTACACTTATTGTGTGTACTAAAAATAAAACTCCTCTTTAGAATATGAAAAGCTACTCTCTCCCTACAACAGTCCAACAAAGCATAATACTTCTTCAACCAGTCAACTATGTCAATAACATAAGTAGCTAAGGGCATACTCCTATCCCCAATCTGGACGACTAAATCTTAAAGTGCAAGTTGTGTGATCAGTGTCTCACTGGTGGCAGTGGTAAGTAATAGTCAACGGTATAGTTTCTTGAACGATACAATTATCTTCAACACCAACAAATTTAGAAGAAACAAAAGAATGTGTAACACCAAAATCAAATAAGACTTGACCAAGAAGTCCAAAGAACAAAATAGTACCTGACACCACATTATCTATAACTTTAGCATCCTCCATAGTAAGTACATAAACATTGACCTTCCCTTTCATTGTCTCTCCAGCAACTTGCTTCCCTCTCTGCTTTGGACAGTGTCGAATTGTGTGGGCTTCACCACAGCCAAAACACTTACCACTAGTCCTCCAGCATTCCTTGCCTCCATGCCTATGCCCACACTAAGCACAAACTAGGTGTTCCTTCCCACAATAGCTTGAAATACTTTTTTCTTCTTGTCAAAATTCTTCCTCATAGGTTTGGGCAAAAATCTTCCTCTTGTCTTTAGCCTTCATCACATCCACAAAAGCATTATGTTCCTTTCAAACCACATACATTGTAAGGATTGAGGTTTCGGGTACAGTTATTGGGTCGGTTTCAGAGCTGGACCCCTTGGTTTGGGCCCTTATAGGGGCTGCGGCATAAGTACTTTATCACATCGATCTTGTAAGACGCAGTTCAAACGGCGTCTTGAGAGGAAGACGTGTTTTAGAGTTGCCATGTCGGTGCCACGTGGGCGCCACGTGGGCCAGTTTCAGGTCGCGAGAGTACGGCCTCGATCATGTCGTCTGAACGACGTCTTGAGAGGAAGACGCGATTCAGAGATTCTATCAGAGTATGGCCCGGTCTTATCACCTGAAAGGCGTCTGCTCTAGACGACGCGTTTTAACCTATTTCAGTTTACACCATGAACCTTCCCTCCTTTCTCTCACTCTCTCTCTTCGCTCTCTCCGATCCCTCCGTTTCCCCTTCCCTTTCTCCTTCCCCTTCTTCCTCTTCCACCACTCCAACGCCTCTCTACCTCTCACCACTACCACCACCACTTCCTCCGCGGCACTTCATTCTCCGGGCGGCGGCCGACGTATCGACGGAGTGATGACGTCCACGGCGGTACCAGTGACGGTTTGCGGTGCGACGGTTCGGCGGCACGGAGCTAGGAGGAGTTCAAGTGACCGGTAGGGGGATGATCCTTGCACGTGATTTGGTTGTATTATCCATGTTTCCCACTTTGAAACATGCGACGTGTATGGAGATTTGGGTAGAATGAGCATGTTTAAGGAGATTTTTAATGAAAGTGGTCATTTTTATGAAATGGGAATTAGTGTGTTTCATGTGGTAAATTGGATTCTCCCCTTCATTTCCTATTTTTGGGGTAGAGGAAACCCTGTTTTGAGGTTCAGGCGAAGTTTCATGAAACCAGATTTCGGGCTCTAAATGGCGTCGGGCTAGGGCGACGCCATTTAAAATGGTGACGGTCTAGGATGACACCATTTAGGCTAGATTTGTCCCGGAAGTGGTTTCTGTGAGAATTGAGTCATGTTTTGAATGACGTCCAGGGACAGCAACGCCTTTCAAACGGCGGCTTCCCAAGACAACGTGTTTTAGTTCAGACCACCCTGAGGCCTGATTCTGTTTCTGTCGTGATTTGACGACTAGGAACTGTTGGGTTTTCTCGGTTTCTCCGGATCGCTCACGCAGCGGAAAATAAAATTTTACAGCGATCCGTTTCCCGTTTCGAAGAACTAAAATACGATAATCGGATTATCGAAGTTCTCACCGTGTGCGGATTCGAATCCGCAGCCGTTCGGTTCCGTCGGTGTGACACCGCAAGCCGCGCAAGTGCCCGGCCTCTAGCGAAGTCCACGTGATCCTCCCCGCGACGGATATCCTCGAGTTCGTCGTTCTTCGCAGCCCGCGAAGCCTCCGCTGGTCGCCGCAATGATCGCCGCAGTGTGCGGACGATTTCCCGTCGAACGGGATTCGAAGAAGCGGCGGAGCAGATCTGGATCTGCCTGGACTCCAGAGGAAGACAAAAACTGAGGAGGGGGGGCTAGGGTTAGCAGCAGCTTGGCCTGCTCAGCCCGTTCACTATGTTTTATACTAACTGCGCAATTTTTCATAAAAACCCCCGATTTGTATAAAACCTACTTATTTATCCATCGCCTTGAGAATCATTTGCGTGTGACCCTCTAGGCCCAAGTACCAGTCCAGTTAATGGCCCAGTAAGCCCAGTGACTCCTCACTGGCTTTATTAATTAATTAATAACCCTTTATTAATCAATTAATCAATCGAATTGATGTCGCATATCGAATTCGACCGGGCCTCCGATCACGTTGGGTGCCAAGCAACACCGCGTGAACCCGGAAGGTATTTGGGGTTAAGTAACCCACTCTTGGAACCTTTCCGTCGACAGCTACTGCGTGGATATAATCCTTCATTCGTACAATGCTCTCGAGTCAACTCAGGGTATGGCGAGCTGTCAAACCCTAACCGGTCGACTCACTTGGATTGGATGCCGCTGATGAATATCGGAAAACTCCTTTCCCAATATTATCGTCCGCCCTGGCCAGGGACTTTCGCGCATCCTTCCTAGAGCATTCTCTCTCTAAGTACCGAGAGCGAATGATTCCTTATTGACACAATTCCCTTCGACGGTATTCCGCTGTACCCAATCCTTGGCGTATTAGAATCCCGTGGCTAGAGATTCGTAGACCAAGGTCAAAGTACAGAAGTCCACCGCCAAGATGTCCTTGGTGTCTCAGGTCCGAGGACCATCCACGCAACTGCGACAATAGAATCAAGCTGGTTGACAGTGAGGTACAATACCATCCAGCGATTCAGTCGGATCAGTTCAGTGAACTCATTCTCCAATGAGCACCTACAGATTCGCCTTAGTGTCTCCACACAAGTGACTTATGAGATCAGTCACCCTCATCATATGAGCAGGAGTAATCTGTACTAGTCTAACCGAATATCCGATGTCCTTCTCGGATATCCTCCAACTATGAACGATTAAGAATATGTGTGTTTAAGTGATCAGTCTCATTAGTATGATCTAATCATAATCTGATCACCATAGCACATACTCACGGACTTCATTATGAAATGATAATTAACGTGATTTACACATAATGAATATTATGCCATTTTCTTAATAATGAACGAGATTTACATTGTTAGATTGGCTTGTAGGCCACCTAAACTAACAATCTCCCACTTGGACTAAAGCCAATCACCTTTATACAATAAGCCCATAGACTCTAGGTGACGCTCAAACACAATTTGAGCTAACGGCTTTGTCAGTGGATCTGCTACATTGTCGACGGATGGAACTCTTTCCACTACTACATCTACTCTGGATATGATCTCTCTGATAAGGTGAAAGCGCCTCAGAATATGCTTCGATTTCAGATGAGACCGTGGCTCTTTCGCTTGCGCAATCGCTCCATTGTTGTCGCACAACAGTGGAACAGGCTCAGAGATGCTGGGAACTACGCCGAGGTCGGTGATGAATTTCTTCAACCACACTGCTTCCTTGGCGGCTTCAGCTGCAGCGATGTACTCAGCTTCAGTCGTCGAATCTGCAGTGGTTACTTGCTTGGAACTCTTCCAGCACACTGCCCCACCGTTCAAAGTAAACACGAATCCAGATGTTGACTTACTATCATCTGGATCTGACTGGAAACTCGAGTCAGTAAAGCCTCGCAGTTTCAAGTCACCTCCTCCATAGACAAGAAACATATCCTTAGTTCTTCTCAAGTACTTAAGGATGCATTTCACTGCATTCCAGTGCTCTTCGCCTGGATCAGCCTGAAATCTGCTCGTGACACTTAGAGCAAATGCAACATCATACCGTGTACATAGCATGGCATACATGATAGATCCTATGGCAGAGGCATAGGGTATTCTATCCATGAATGCCCTCTCATCAGGAGTCTTAGGAGACTGCTCCTTTGAGAGATTAATTCCATGTCTCATCGGTATGAGACCTCTCTTGGAATTTTCCATACCAAACCTTTTGACTATAATATCTATGTACAAGGATTGGGTCATTCCAAGCATCCTCTTTGATCTATCTCTATAGATCCGTATTCCCAATACGTAGGATGCTTCTCCCAAATCCTTCATGGAGAAGTTTTTCGACAGCTAGACCTTTACTGATGACATCATGGCTACATCATTCCCAATGAGTAGTATGTCATCTACGTAAAGTACTAGAAAAGTGACTGCACTCCCACTGGTCTTCTTGTACACACAAGGCTCATCTTCATTCTTAATGAAGTTATAAGACTTGACAGCCTCGTCAAATCTTATGTTCCAGCTCCGGGAAGCCTGCTTCAGTCCATAAATGGACCTCTGAAGCTTGCACACTTTATCTGGAGATTCTTTGGATGTGAAACCTTATGGTTGTATCATATACACCTCTTCCTCAAGGTTACCATTGAGGAAGGCAGTCTTCACATCCATCTGCCAGATTTCATAATCAAAATGTGTAGCAATGGCGAGCAGAACTCTGATCGACTTTATCATGGCAACTGGTGAGAAAGTCTCGTCATAGTCAATTCCTTGCCTTTGACGATATCCCTTTGCCACCAACCTTGCCTTATAAGTGTCGATCCGTCCATCAGCACCGATCTTTCTCTTAAAGATCCACTTGCAACCGATGGGTACAATACCCTCGGGCAAGTCCTCCAAGTTCCAAACTTGGTTGGTGTACATGGACTGGATTTCTGAGTTCATGGCTTCTCGCCATTTCCCGGATTCTGGACCTTCTATGGCCTCCTGGTAGGTTTTAGGATCATCATCCTCATTATATTGTACCTTAGACTCACCTTCAGCGATATGTCCCACATATCGTTCGGGTAGTCTAGGTACTCTACCAGATCTACGAGGCTCATCTGTGTGTACCTGAATAGGTTCAGGAACTGATATCTCATCTGATGATAATGCAGCTGTTTGGGGATCTAGAACCTCTTCCAATACTATTTTACTCCCACTTATCTCCTGGATAAGGTATTCCTCTTCCAGGAATACAGCTTTCCTGGCGACAAACACCTTTTGTTCACTAGGATGGTAAAAATAGTATCCAAAGGTTTCCTTTGGATATCCCACAAACCTGCATTTATCAGTTCGTGATTCCAGCTTGTCTGGATCATGCCTCTTTACATGAGCAGGACAACCCCAGACTTTAACATGTTTGAATTCTGGTTTCCTGCCTTTCCATATCTCATATGGAGTAGAGGCCACATACTTGCTGGGTACTATGTTCAGTAGGTATGCTGCTGACTCTAGAGCATACCCCCAGAGGGACATCGGTAATCCCGAAAAGCTCATCATGGATCGCACCATGTCCAACAAAGTGCGATTCTTCCTTTCAGATACACCATTCATCTGTGGTGTATATGGAGAGGTCAGCTGAAAAAGGATACCATTATCCTTTAAGAATTGTGTGAAATTAGTACTCAAGTATTCTCCTCCTCGATCTGATCGAAGAGCTTTAATACTCTTTCCTAACTGCTTCTCCACTTCATTCTTGAACTCCTTGAACTTCTCAAATACTTCCGACTTGTACTTCATTAAGTACACAGCCGAATCTTGAGAAGTCATCGGTGAACGTGATGAAGTAAGAAAAGCCACCTTTGGCTTGGGTGGACATGGGACCACATACATCCGAATGTATTAGTTCGAGAATGTCCTTGGCACGTTCTCCATGTCCTGTAAATGGAGATTTCGTCATCCTTCCCATAAGGCAGGATTCACATGTTGCAAACGATTCATAATCGAATGCTGTTAAGTAACCATGCTTGTGCAACTTTTGCAACCTGCTTTCGCCAATGTGCCCAAGTCTACAATGCCACATGTAGGCTTGGTTCATGCAATTCTTGCTCTTCTTAAGAGCATTATCAATCTAAAGATTGTAATGAGAAACATCTAATAGATATAGACCGTTGACTAAAGATGCCGAAGCTATTGATTTATTACCATAATAAATCGAACAACTTCTATTCTCAATTGTCAACCTATATTCTATCTTGTCCAAACAAGATATTGATATGATGTTCTTTATTATGCTAGGAACATAATAACAATCTTCCAATAGTAAGGTGTCTCCCGATGGAAGCCTGAGGTTTGCTGTCCCAACAGCAATCGCCGCAACTTTTGCGCCGTTTCCTAGCCTCAATTCCACCTCACCTTGTCTCAGCTTGCACTTACTTGTCAGCATCTGCACATCATGGCAGATATGAGAAGCACATCCGGTATCTAATACCCAAGATGTGGAATCTCTAACTGATAAGTTGATATCTATCATATAGATATCTGAAGCGTCAGACAGCTTCACTCTTCCATGAGCTTTATCGTGAAGGAACTCCTTTATGTTCCTCTTCCAGTGACTATACTGCTTATAATAGAAGCAGTCACCCTTCACTACTCTTTTACCTTTGTCCTTCGATCCTTTATCGTTAGCTGTCATCTCTGCTTTAGGAGCATCTAATGCCGATTCAGCAGGAGGATCAGCTCCAGGGACAAAGTTATTGCGTTCAGATCTGAAGACATTCTTCAGGCTTCTGAACCAATCTGAGTAGATCAGGTAAGTCAAAACGGCATCAAGTATGCCACGGAGTGAGTTATTCGACGACATAATTCCCTACAGGAGATAAGTAAAATCTATTTAGCAGATGTTCAATTATTTAAAGTTTAAAACAAGACATGGTCTTTTGTTCAAGTTTAACTCCCACTAATTTTCGACGGACTGTATAACCCTCAGTTATACAGAACGGGAGACGCCGACAGTCTCCTAGTGGGGATCATAATCTCAATGACTTGCACTACAGCCTTGTGGATAGCACAACAAACTGTAATACAATCAGAGAGCACCCAACTCATGGGACTTGCAACTCCTTGCAATATCTGATCATGGCTTCGGTCCCTAGAGATTTAATGGCCTTGTGGATAGCACAACAAACCATTAATCCTAGTCTAAGCTAACTATCATTACGTGACGAGCATAGATTTGCATGCAGCCCTTGTGGATAGCACAACAAAGCTACATGGTTCCTCTACCCCGATCTATAGGCATCTAATGCCATAGCCACAGTTTCTCCTCCCAATTAAGCTGGCCTTGTGGATAGCACAACAAACCTGCCTAAAGTGATTCGAATCCTATGAATATAACGATGGTGGACCACGCGGTCAGTTCTTAACTACTCGCGTTACGGCTTAGAGTTTATCTGAGGGTATTTGGATAACTTTTATCTTGGTCTCTCCTAGGTGATAGTATATAAATATATCGTATATATTTAGTAAATACTATAACCTACTTTGATTCATAATCAAAAGAACAACTAGAACAATTCCAGATTATTCCATGCAAATTAGAACAATTCTAATAATCTAACATTTAGATTAAACCCCATTAATAATCTAACAATTAGACCATTAAATAACTAATCTAACTCTTAGACTAGTCCATCAAAGTTAAACATTAATTTATCACATAAATTAATAATTAACTCTAATATGTTATTATTAACTAATCTAACTCTTAGACTAGTTAATTAATTAATGTTAATTATCAATTTAACTCTTAAATTTATAATTAACACTAATTAACAATTAACCAACAATCTAACTTTTAGATTATTGGATAGAAATTAATTATTAGTTTAACTCTTAAACCAATAACTAACTAATCTAAATTAAACCATTAAATTAGTTAGTTAAAATTAGTTGTTAATATAACATTTAAATCAACAACCAATTCTAATTAACTAATGATTATTAATTTAACTCTTAAATTAATCAATTAAAATTAATTATTAATTTAAACATTTAAATTAACAACTAACTTCAATAATTAACAACAATTGTTAATTAAAATGATTCCAAAATCATTAATGACCCAATTCAATAATATTAAGAAAAAATATTTTCAAAACAATTTTTGAAATATAAATTTAAAATCTAATTTTAAATCAATTGGGTCAAATTGGCTTAATTATATTTAAACAGGGATTAAAAAAGGGGTTAAAAGGGTGGGGAAATGGGCCCAGCCCTAAGGGGCAATCTGGCTCGGGCCCTCCAAGGGCCTGGGCTCGAGCCAGGCGCGCCTGGGCCCGAGCCAGGTGCGCCTGGGCACGCCTGGACCAGGTCCCAGCATTCGGGCCCGGCCCAGGCACGACCCGGCCGGTCGAACCGGTCGGGCCGGCCCTCTTCTTCCTCCCAGCAACCCGAAACCCTAAGAAGCTTGCAGGTTCTGGCCGGCGGCTGCAGCGGCAGGGGCGCCGGCAGCGCCCCCCCCCCCGGCGGCGCCGGCCCCGCCGGCGGTGCCCCCGGCGCCGGCGGGCTCCCCGGCGCCGGTATGGCCACTGGAGAACCCGAACAACTGCCGGATAAAGCCCCAAAACTGTGGGATTTTTTCTGTTTTGCAGGGTTTCAAAAAACTGAATTAGGCCTCGATTTATAGCCCTCCAAGGGCACTCCGGCGCCGGCAAACATACCGGATGTGCTGTGGTGACTATCACCTACGGATCCGGAGTCTCGGCCGTCCATCTCAACACTTGGGAGGCCGATTAAATCCGCCGTAAACAAGCCGTTCTTCGTCTCACGAAGAACACGAAAAACCCCCAAAATAATCTCGAAAAATTGAAAGAAAATAATTAGATTAACTGTGTTCATCGCATGAACACGGATCCAACAATTATTCGAAGTTACAGCATGGAATAACTCATAAAAAAATTAATTTAGAGATCCGAAACGGGACAAGAAACAGTGGAACCTGGCTCTGATACCACTGTTGGGTTTTCTCGATTTCTCCAGATCGCTCACGCAGCGGAAAATAAAATTTTACAGCGATCCGTTTCCCGTTTCGAAGAACTAAAATACGATAATCGGATTATCGAAGTTCTCACCGTGTACAGATTCGAATCCGCAGCCGTTCGGTTCCGTCGGTGTGACTCCGCAAGCCGCGCAAGTGCCCGGCCTCTAGCGAAGTCCACGCGATCCTCCCCGCGACGGATATCCTCGAGTTCGTCGTTCTTCGCAGCCCGCGAAGCCTCTGCTGGTCGCCGCAATGATCGCCGCAGTGTGCGGACGATTTCCCGTCGAACGGGATTCGAAGAAGCGGCGGAGCAGATCTGGATCTGCCTGGACTCCAGAGGAAGACAGAAACTGAGGAGGGGCGGCTAGGGTTAGCAGCAGCTTGGCCTGCTCAGCCCGTTCGCTATGTTTTATACTAACCGCGCGGTTTTTCATAAAAACCCCCGATTTGTATAAAACCCACTTATTTATCCATCGCCTTGAGAATCATTTGCGTATGACCCTCTAGGCCCAAGTACCAGTCCAGTTAATGGCCCAGTAAGCCCAGTGACTCCTCACTGGCTTTATTAATTAATTAATAACCCTTTATTAATCAATTAATCAATCGAATTGATGTCGCATATTGAATTCGACCAGGCCTCCGATCACGTTGGGTGCCAAGCAACACCGTGTGAACCCGGAAGGTATTTGGGGTTAAGTAACCCACTCTTGGAACCTTTCCGTCGACAGTTACCGCGTGGATATAATCCTTCATTCGTACAATGCTCTCGAGTCAACTCAGGGTATGGCGAGCTGTCAAACCCTAACCGGTCGACCCACTTGGATTGGATGCCGCTGATGAATATTGGAAAACTCCTTTCCCGATATTATCGTCCGCCCTGGCCAGGGACTTTCGCGCATCCTTCCTAGAGCATTCTCTCTCTAAGTACCGAGAGCGAATGATTCCTTATTGACACACAATTCCCTTCGACGGTATTCCGCTGTACCCAATCCTTGGCATATTAGAATCCCGTGGCTAGAGATTCGTAGACCAAGGTCAAAGTACAGAAGTCCACCGCCAAGATGTCCTTGGTGTCTCAGGTCCGAGGACCATCCACGCAACTGCGACAATAGAATCAAGCTGGTTGACAGTGAGGTACAATACCATCCAGCGATTCAGTCGGATCAGTTCAGTGAACTCATTCTCCAATGAGCACCTACAGATTCGCCTTAGTGTCTCCACACAAGTGACTTATGAGATCAGTCACCCTCATCATATGAGCAGGAGTAATATGTACTAGTCTAACCGGATATCCGATGTCCTTCTCGAATATCCTCCAACTAGGAACGATTAAGAATATGTGTGTTTAAGTGATCAGTCTCATTAGTATGATCTCATCATAATATGATCACCATAGCACATATTCACGGACTTCATTATGAAATGATAATTAACGTGATTTACACATAATGAATATTATGCCATTTTATTAATAATGAACGAGATTTACATTGTTAGATTGGCTTGTAGGCCACCTAAACTAACAGGAACATCGACCTTTTAAAAGATGACTACCGTGCACGACGTGTTTTAGGCCAACTTCCGAAGCCAATTTTCACATGAACCAGTTTAGGGGTCTTGAATGACGTCGGTCTTGGGCGACGCGATTCAAGACAGAACCTCATTAAATACATACTTGAAATCGTACATCCAGGCCGAAGATTTATGTATAGTCGGAATCACATTGTGTGTACATGTGTTTATGCGATTGTGGTTTGCGTTTGACATCTTGTGTCGGTGTGGGAGGGACACAATGTCTTGGTGGCATTGTTGCTGTACCGGTGTGGAAGGGGTACATGTTAGTGTTTCACTTATGGGTGGGGGAAGCAGAACCACCTTGAGCCGGTCAGGCTGGAGTAGCCAGCGCGCTATCCGAGAGGTTGCTGTTTGGTCCCAGCGGGTCGGTGTTTTCCTAGTTTGTCGTGGCAGTTTTCCGCATGTTTCTTACTGTGGAGCCGGGTGTGGTGCTGCTGGAGTTTACCCTTTCGCCACTAGGCCTAATGTAACCTGAGATATCGAGGTTACGAGTGGTACCCTTCGCCCTTTGGCCTGATGTGACCCGGGAGGTTAGGGTTATGGGTAGTCCCTATAGCTTCAGCTTGAGGGGGTTTTGCCGGTCCCAGGGCCCTCTTGAAGCACCAAGGCCTGGCGTTAAGGGAAGTCCGGTCGATAGGACAGTGGTCTAGACCGCTTGTGTGCACACGTAACTGGGCGGTGGTAGTTCACTAGTCCCAGTTAGTCCTAGTTTGACTCACTGCCTCACCTTATAGTGCCTGGAACATCGTAGGGGTGGACAGGCGTGGGTGTTGGTGGTGTTGTGAGGCGACGTTTGTATGCGGTCGACAGTGTGGTTTGAGTGTTTAGCCGGATCTTTGGTTACGAACTGTGGTGTTGAGTTAGGTTACTTGAATTACTTAGAACCGTGCCTGTTGCATTACGGATACATATGTCTCATATCGGAATTTAGGAACTATGTTTACTGCTTTAATTAACTTGCCTTCATTTCTGTATTGCTGCACTTGTGTGTGTGTGTGGGAGGCGGGGATCGGATGATCCCTACTGAGCCCAATTCTGGTATGGCTCACTCCCTGGATTTCAGGTGTGGACTTCTTGGCGAGTGGCGGCGTGTGGTGTTCTCCTTGGTGTGCGGGCCAGCAACTATCTCAGTTCCGGGGTATGCCCCGATGTTGTTGTACTTTGCTTCTGCCTGTACTTATTTAATTCTTTAGACCATGTAATTATTGTTGGACTGTGTACGGACATTATTAATTTACTTCCTACGCACTTGTACTTTCCTTGAAGTCCGTGAGATTGTTATATTTAACCTTGTTTAACGCTTACTTCTCCCGACATGTCGTATGAGATCTGGGTGTGAATCTGTAGATAATGATCTGATACCTATTTAGTAATCGGGTTTCCGATTATAGGGTAGCGGGTCGTTACATACATAGTCTTCAAGGTATCTACTATAGTTCTCAATCTGAAGGGAGCCACTCTCCCTCCAATTGCTCCCTGGAGCCCATTAACAAATTTCTTGATGCTTTCCTCTTCACTGGTAAAGAACAGTAGGGCATACTTTATCTATTTCCACAAACTTAGCTTCATATTCAGCCACAATCATACCCCCTTCAGTCAAATTAAAGAATTCCAACACCTTAGCTTCCCGAACATGAGTGGGGAAATACTTCTTATTAAATAACGTCAGAAATCTTTGAAATATATTTGCAAAAGTTCTTCTTAACTGAATTCCACAAAATTCAGCCTTATTTGTGGACATGAATGTTGCCAACTTCACCTTACTCTCCTCAGCACACCCAATTGTGTCAAAAATCTTCTCCATCTGTAGTAATCAATTATTGGCAATCTCTTGTTGGCTCTCTCCTCTAAAAGGTAGGCCTCCTAACTTCTTAAACTTGTCCATAATAACCCCATATGCTTTCTACTGATTCTGCAATGTAGCTTTGGGTCTACATGGTTTGAACCAACCCCTAAAAGGTCCGCATAAAATATACCAAACTCCCTTTGACTCATAGATCCATCATTAGTAGGAATAGCACCTCCTAAACCTGAACCTTCCTAAGAAAGGATCTCCCCAACAGCAAACCTAGTCCTCTCAGCCATATCTTGAAACAGAAACAAAAGGCTCTAATTAGGCTCTTAAGTTCTAGGTTCAATCTACATTTACTAGCTACGCATACACTAAAATTAGTTGGTCTGGCAAACAATTCAAATCTCAATGATTAGAAATCCCCTAGAAAACTAGGCAAATTAGGCTCACTAGGCTTTGATACCAAGTGTTGTCATGCCCCCTAAACTAGTTTGGAACACCAGCGTACTATGGAGTCAGGTAGCACAATAGTGGGAACAACCTATTGCCATTAACAAATCCAAATTGTCATAACAAATGCCAATGCCTAGATCTTCCAATTACATAAAAAAATTTCAAATGAACTCAAACTCTCACTAAAATCTACTCTAACTAAAAGCAACGCCAAAAAACAGCAAAGTCTTTTTTTTTAATAATTAAAGTAAACTTTTTATTAAATAAGGTAAATATTTATAAATTGAAATTCATGCATTCACAATCGAATGCTATGAACCCGATAACATCAAACAATCTACAAAATTTACAATGAATTAATGTTTAAGTTTGCAAATATATATTTTGCCCTCTGAGTAAGCCCTTTCTTCCAAGATTTTGATTCCACACATGCTCTAATATCCCCAAGAATCTGCAAAAGTAATTCAGATGATCTCATTCCAAAATCTTCAGTGGTGCTAAAGCTAAAATGAATATTTAATAAGGTCTTTCCATATTGGAAAAGAATAGAATAATTTGTTTCGATGTGGTATTGAATGGCATATGATGATTGAAAACCAACCTGTCATCTTCTCTTATGAATACCTCCCATCCTGGTTGACTTCGGAGGTTGCAATCCGGCGGATATCTTAAAAAATTTTGAGGGATACATACAATCGTTAAAGTAGAAAGATGAAAAAGGATAAAAGAATGGACTTGCAAAGTTCTCCAAAAGATCTATGACACGGGTTCATGATTTCTCACCTGGTTAGCCAATTAAATCTTCCTTGGCATGACATTACCTTCGGTAATTCCATCTTTTAACACAGAACTCTCGAATCAAACCACTGATAAAGTGATGGAAATGGAAGTCTCAGTCAAAAGACTGCAAGCCGGAAATATGTGTGTTAACCAGCTGGCACCTGCCCACATTTTCTGCCCATGTTGGGCATGGGATGAGGAAGTGGTGGGTATGGGACCCACATGGTACAAGTTGCATGTAGTTGGAAACTATATGCCATATTCCATGTCTTTCTCTCTCTCTCTCTCACCTATTCCTTCCTAGATTTTTGAATGGGAGAAAGAAAAAGAATAAATAGAGAGAGAGAGAGAAATGGAAAAGGAGGAATTTTAATAGGCATCTCTTCTCCAACGCACTTCACTCCCTCCCTCTTGCTGTGAAAGTTCTCTCTCAAGTTTGCTCTCCAAGGCAGCCATCAACATCGAGGCCAAGGTCTTGGAGTGTGGAATAATAGGAAGGCGCCCTCCTCGTGGTCTCTTCCTCGTCCTCTCGAGTTCCTCTCATCATCTTCTTCACGTCGACGTCCAAGGTATAACCTCTCACCCCTCACCGCGGTCTGCCTCCATGCATACTTTTGTTTTGTTTCGTATTATTTAATGCATAGAAATATTATCATCATTAGTATCAGAGCCAGGTTTAGTACCATGGCGGCGTGGTCCTCGATTAAGAAAAACCACATCAGTGCTCTAGCCTCGTCAAGCCGGATGGCTCTCTTAGTGGTGCTTAGAGACAAAGAACTAGAGCAAGTACCCGAAGGATTAACGTACTATGACCAGGACTCGTCCAGCGGCATCCTCGACCAATCTTCTCCTCCCCGAAGGCTCACGGCACCGGAATATGTTACTTACCTTAGAAGGCTTTGTGGTGCGCATTCGAGGTGCGACCAACCATCCGAGATGGAGCATGATGGCAGCCACGACGAGTCCTACGTCCACGAGGAAGAAGAGGGCGCCTGCAATGGTGTCCACGCAGATGAGAGGTGGGGTGACAAGGCAGCGAAGATAGCTACGCAAAGGGGGGGCGTTGGAATCAGCACCGGTTCCCATGCAAAAAGTGTAGGGGTAGGGCGGGCCACGGCCCTACTGGGGATGCGTCTGGCGCCCACACCCCAGCTCGGGGGGGGGGGGGGGGGGGGGGCACTTCATGGGACACCCCAGCTCGGGGTGGGGTGCATGGGACGTGCCCTTGGCAAGGGCGGATCTAGCGCCCATACCCCACCACCGTTGGGGGGGCGCCCGCACCAAAGCACTGCTGGTACGCCCTTGGCAGGGGCAGGTCTAGCGCCCACGCCCCTGCATGCGGCGGCGGGAGAGAACGGCGTGTCACCCTAGCCCACTCACCCCCATGTGGGGTGACCCGAGTACGACCACATCAAGGAGGCCCACGCATGATACGGCGACGGACCTTTTGGTACCTAACGACACCACCGTGGTCTAGCCCATTGTTGTCACCAAAAAATTGAACAAGAAGAAGAGCCAAAAGATCAACAAAGAAGGCCCAAATCAAAGAGAATTGAAAGGAAGAACCGAGCCCATTAATTCAAGTAAGAAAGGTCCAAACAATTTTTCAAAGAAAGCCCAAGTGAAGAAGGTTAATGGACAGTAGTCATGCCTATCTTTCAAGCCAAATGAATCAAAAATGGGGCCGCTCTAAGGCCCAAATAATGAAGAAATCCAATGGTACAATCGGGTCCATTATTCCAAGCAAAGGAGGTCCAAACAATTGTGCAAAGATTGTCCAAGAAGGCCCAAATGAAGAAGATTTAAGGGGCAGCAGCTAAGCCCAATTTTGCAAGCCAAATGAATCAAAAAAGGGACCACTCTAGGGCCCAAATGCTGAAGAAATTCAATGGTGCAACCGGGCCCATTATCTCAAGCAAAAGAGGTCCAAGCAATTTTTCAAAAGAAGGCCCAAGTGAAGAAAGTTAATGGACAGCTGTCATGCCCATTCTTGCAATCCCAAAGAAGTCAAAAAGGGGTTACTTTTAGCCCAAATGATGAAGAAATCCAAAGGGGCAGGTCCGGGCCCATTATCTCAAGCAAAAGAAGTCCAATAGGGCCAATTTGGGCCCAAAAAGTGAAGGCCAAAGCCCAATTTTGTGGCAGCCTTTAAATGGACCCAAATGGTTCCTCCCATGGCCTATTCTTATCCCTTTGGCCCATGGTCAAATCTGCCTAAAGGAAGATAAGAAGAAAAGCAAGTGGTCCCCCCCTCAAGATTCTTCTAGAAGAGGGTAGGTGAAAAGCAAAAGGAGAAATTAATCATGATTCTCCAAGTGTTGTGGCCTCATTGGAGGGCTCTTAAGAGGGGTTTCTTATCCCTAATCTACGGCTAATGGATGCCTAATCTACCCCCAAAAAGTAACCCAACTTTATCTATAAAGCAACCCCCATCTTCTACAAGAAAAAGTTGGAGACAAAAATCCCAAAAAATAAAAAAGAGAAGAAGAAAAGTGAGAGAGCTTGGAAGAGCTTGGAGGAGCACGTCTCCCTCCTCCTTCCCCTCGATTTCCTGCATCCCAAGAGAAAAAAAAGAGTTAGAAAAGAAGAGAGAAAGAAAGGAAGAGTGTTAGAAAAGAAGAGAGCAAGATTGTAGGCTTCAAGAGCCACTCTCCCTTCTCATCCCCTCTCCAAGGTAGAGTGGGGGTGAAGAAGGGGTCTATTTCTGTCTCCTTGCTTTCTTATAATGTTTTCCTTCATTTTGATGTTCATCCATAGTGATTGAAAGTAATGAAATGCAATGTTCAGATTTTCTTAGTCTGTTTTGTGAATTTGCTGGTTATCTTGCTTTTATGACATTTTTTCCTTCATAAGGCATGTGTTTTTCGTATGGGGATGGTAGAGGGCCCCCTCTAGTTTATAGAAATGGTCTCCTCAAGCTTTACAACCCCCTAAATATGGAGATATGGCCCAAAATGTGCTTTTGCTTTCCAAATTTCCTGAAAACTGATTTTTCATTTATTTATCTTTGGTTTTGGGGTTTTTCAAGGTGGCTTGGCCTTCCATGACCCTTAGGAGCACATCCCCTCCATGGATGATGTTCCCCCAAGGCCAAACATCAATAGAAATCCCCTAAGTTTCATATATATTAAGATCTAGGTTTCTGTTTTCATGTTGGAACATATTGGATTTTGTTTGGACCTTTTTCCTTTAATGGCTAAGGGTTTAGGCCATAGAGGTTCTCAAGGAGGTTCCCTCACTAGTTGAGGATGAGCTTCTTTGGGTAGAAACCCTCTAACATGGAGCTAAGAAGGAGAGATCCATGGAAAAGATAAAAGTATACTTAAGTTTCTCATATGTTCATATTCAAGTTTTCATGATATGTTCCTAAAGAAATGTATCTAAAATATATTTTAAATAAAATTTTGGGCTTTGTACCTTTTATACTTTATTTTCTATCATTTGGGTTAGATTTAAACCCATTTTTCACCGAAAATCTGGGTTTCAGCCTGAGTCTGCGTTTGCAGGCGCTACAGTGTTGAGTCTGCGCCTCCCTGCGCAGACTCATCCCCAGTTGCAGGTTTTGAGTCTACGCCTCTTTCAAGTTGGTTTTTGGGCTTGAGGTGATTCTTTGATCCTCCCCCAAGCTGTCCAAATATTCCTTGGACCTAGGGCTGTCCCTTTGAGGCCCAATGAAGGTCCTAAATGGCTTGGACTTTGGTTTTTAAGCCCTTAATATTTCAACCAAAATTTTGCCATATGGTTGTAAGATTTTAATTGTTTTCCGATGTTTTCCCAAGATGTCCCGATCTAAGGGTGCCAGCAATCTCATGTTGGGTAACCCATCAAGGGCCCTCATACCAAAAATATCATTCTTGTGTTCCCATTTCTATGGGTTCATTTAGATGATATGCCCCGAAGTCCCAATGGGTTGGTGGAGTTCCTTGCTCCCTAAATGTAGAAATGGAATGGGTGACTCCCTGTGGATAACCCTTTCATTTTGAAAGCATTAAGGGCACCCTTTGGGTAAGTGGTTGGATGCTCGGCACGCCCCCCTTTATAGCCACCTTCATGGTTCATGGCTACATGTGATCCTCTAGGGAAATTGGTGGAGTTCTTTGCTCCCCAAATGTAGAGATGCTTTGGATTACCCCTTGTGGGTTTTTTCTTACATCTTGAAGGCATTAAGGGCACCCTTTGGGTGAGTGGTTGGATGTTCGGTACGCCCCCCCTTTATAGCCATCCCTATGGTCCATTAGCCATTACATATCCCTTTAAGGGAGTTGTTCCTTTGGGTCCCTTCATGCCATGATCTCTCATGAAGATCTTAAACCTTTGATTGGGTTTTCCTAATGAAAGGTTGAAATTCAACTTGGAATCATTATATTAAGCATTTTCAGTGCTTTATAAAGTGATCCAAGAAGAATGGGATAAACATGAAGAAATTATGTCATTGGAAGAAATCCACACAAGAACTACTCCTTGAAAAGGCCTCATGTAGCTATACTCAACTTCTGAGATTTCTCAGTGTTATCCTTTCCAAATTTGTGGTGATTCTTGAATCATTTCAAGTTGAAAGAGGTGTAAACCTAAAATTGTGCTTAGATTTTGAGTCTGTGCACCTATAACCATGGAAATTCAATTGGGAATGGGGTACAATCTGTTTTTCTTCACTCCGGATTTCATATTCTAACTTTTCTGATTAAAACTAACCTTTTGAACTACTTAATTGCTAACATTCTAACCTTTTGAACTAACCTTTCTAACATTCTCCCTTTTAAATAAACACAAAATTCCAAACTCAAGTTGAGTCTGCACACCTTTCATAAGTTCATTTCCAATGAAAAAATCAACCAAACAATAAATCAAATTGCTCAAATCACGTACAATCATATATCAAACACTCCATATCATTTGAATAAACATCCATTTACAAAAAGGATCAAAATCCCTTCAAAATAAACAAAAATCACAAGTTCAGCTGAGTCTGCGCACCCCTTGCGCAGACTCAAACTCATTTTTTCTTGTCTCCCTAATCCTTGAAGCTCCTTAGCTCTTTGAAACTCTTGGAATTCCCCTCAACCTCAGGAGGTTCCATCTTTTCAAGAATCCTGCTCAAAATCCTCTTTGAACTTGAGTATGCACATCAATCCCAAGGCCAAAACCTCATCTCTTGGCCCCTAAATCATGCCCGCAGCTCCAAATCTGTAAGTAATCATCAAACAAAACATAAAATCAAGTTATCCCACCAAAAATCCAATAAAACAACTCATAATAAAAAAATCCAAAGTTCAGACTTGAGTCTGCGCATCCTGGTGCAGACTCAGCTCTGAAATTCACAAAAAATAAAAAAGCAACGTCCCGAGTACTAAAAGATGATCTAAAACCCTCTAAAAATCAAGTTTATTCTTATATATCAGAATATCAAATAAAAACACCAAGTTTTTCTTGAAAAAATGCAGAAAACAACTAAAAACACATTGGTGACAAATGAGTCTGCGCTACCCAGTGCAGACTCAACCTTGAAATCACAAATTTGGTCTTTTTGACCTTAATTTTCCTCCAAATTAAATCCAAAAATTTACATAAAAACTTTATACTTTATATAAGTCAAAAACCTAAATAAAATCTCAAAACTCCTTTCACAAAAAATATAAAAAATGCTAAACATTTTGATAAACAATGAGTCTGCGCTCTATAGCGCAGACTCAACCTTAAATTCCTAAAATATGGTATTTTGGCTATTAAAATTCCATCAAATCAAATCAAACTCTTAAGAATAAAACATATATTTTCCACAAATCAAAACTCAAACAAAAATGATAACTTTTCCCTAAAAATTACCTAAAAAGCTGAAAAAATAGACTTGTGACAGGTGAGTCTGTGCTACCCTGCGCAGACTCAACCCCTAATCGCTAATATCCAAATCTTTTCAACTTTAATTTCTTTAAAATTAAATAAAAAACCCCAAGATAAAAATAAAATACTTCTTATAAATCAAAAATCAAATAAAACTCATATTTGCCCTTTTGCAAAGCATAAAAAATACCTAAAAGGAAGCCTCACTTCAATTAACTTTGTGACCTTGCTCACTCTCTAAAAACCTACAAATTCAAAACATAAAAAGTATGAGTATTTGAAGCATCTTCCACTCAAATCAAATAAGAAAACATAAAAAATACTTTTCCATACCTTCCAAATCAAATCTAAAGTCTGTTCACTTCAAAACTGAAAGAATACAATAAGAAATGTTTATTAAATCTCTTTGATAAAAAATGTCATCCACTTCAATCAAAATACCATAAAAAAGGTTTTCATTTCTCTTACAAATCAAAAAAATAAAAATCAATACAAGTATTTTCATTGGTAACAAATAAGTCTGCGCATCCTTGCGCAGATTCAACCTCATGTTCACTTCTAAACTTAAAAAATTCAATAAATCTTCAATGCATCTCCATAAATCAATCCAAAAATACTAAAAAATGTCTCTCATCATCATCCATCAATAAAAAATCAATAAGTTAAGTCTTGTACAGACTCAACTTTAAACTAAATAATGAGTTTTCTTCTTAAATAAAACTAAAATTCATTCATTTTTCGAATGCAATCTTGTTTATCTTATTTATATCATTTTAAAGGGTGTTATTCTATTCTTCCGACGATTAATCAAGGCTTTTCCTCTTAGGAGGATGTAATTAACGCTATTCCATTTATGGGTAGTGGGATCGGGTCGAAGAACTACGCAATCATCTGATTGAGTCAGGTAAAGCACACAAATATAAATCTAAATCAAAAAATCAACATCAAGTGCATTTTTTGTCCTAAAAATGTACAACAATCTCTTTTGGCACGCCCAGTGGGACCTGTCCTCCCTTCATCTTCTCGTCGGAAGAATAAGGATAACACCCATTCTTTGAGGACGATCCATCGCGAGGAGAATTGCGTGGATACCGCTAGAGGTTGGGCATCTACGCGACTTGCGCCATCGCTCCGACGGAACCGGAAAACGAACACGGATTCGAATCCGCGCAAGGTAAATCTGATTTACTCCGATTTTTATTTTGTTAATCGAAACGGGATGGATCCGATCCCGAAATTAATTTTATTCCGCTACGTTTTTCGGTCGGATCCCGGCACAGCGATCCCAACACAAGCTGGGCTAAATCGGGTCTCGGGTGGCAGCCGCCATTTAAAATGGCGTCGTTGTCGCTAGACTCCATTTAGCACTCGCAAACAGGTTCCCCCTCCGGCCTCCTCAGAGTCACAAAGTGAGATTTCTCCCCCAAATCACACAAAACATCAAAAATGGAGAAGGTAGGATAGAAGCCTAATCATTTTCATAAAGAACCACTTAGAACATGCTTCTACCCCAGAAGTACCTGTAGACATACTAATTTTAATTTCATATTGAGTAAATTTCATGTCACAATTATAATGCCCTAAAATGGTCTGATGTTTAATCATTAATTAATTTTTATTATTTTTTCTTGAATTTTTTGATTAGCGTCGCCCGCGGCCGATGCCATTTAGATTCCTAGCTGAAGTCAGTTTGGAATTAAATTCCTAAATTCAGATAGATTTAACTGAATATCGTCGCCTAGGGGAGACGCCATTTAAGTCGTAATCCGTCTGAGTTTCTGACTTTTAATTTGAATTAATTTCCTAATTATCTAAAGTAAGTCGCCCCTGAAAGACGTGATTTAGGTTTCCTTTTTAGATTTTATTTCTATTTTAGTCGCTTTAATTAACCAAATGGCGTCCCACTTGGGTAATGCGATTTGAGAGTTTCCTGATAAACATAATTTGGCCAAGATAATCTGGTTTCCGAAGTTGGGAAAGCTGCTAACTCCTCCATGCTAGTCCAAGATAAGTCCGATTGCGGGTGAGAGACATTTTGAAGCCCCAAACGCCCTTAAACCTATTCTTATAAATAAAACACCCCTTGGACTTTTGAAAAAAGTTGGCCATTGGTGATTTTGAAGCTCAAGACAAGGTGTTTGAAAGCTCTAGAGGAGAAAAACATGGAGAGCAAGAGAGGCTTCATCTAAGGCTTCTTCTTCATCATCCTTTGAAGCTTTTGAAGACCAAGACTATGGAGGAGCCAACCAACCATCTTCATTCCCCTAATTTCTTTCTAGCTTTTCATTAATTTCATATAGTTTATTCATTGTTTACCATAGTTCATTATCATCGTCACTTCATGTTTACACACACGTATCATTATTTCCCACACCCACATGCATATTAGGGGTTTAAAGGACAACCATCAAGTGAGTAGATTAGTTTAGTTGCATGTTTGAATTTCTTATTAGAATAGATACTACTCTACTTTAGTTCTAATTAGATTCTTTCTTGTTTAATCTTTTTTGCAACGTACAGAGAAGAAAAAAGGAGATCTAAAGGAATAATCCTCAAGAAATCAAAAGTAAGAACATCAATAAAAGGGCTCTCTTTCTTTGGCCGGCCGAAGAGAGGGAATCAAGGACTCACTCTCCCGAATTTAAAAAGGTAAGGGATCAATCTTTCTTTTGAAACTTTATAGTTTATGGAGGTCACGTTTTCTTTAGTTTGAATAGTTTTATTATGTATATGAATAACATGAAATTTATGAACATCACATACACGATTTGAGCACCTACAGCTTTTTGGTAATCACGGTAGGACTTGGTCTTGCCATCTTTTAACATTTGTCCTCGAAATTGCTCAATGTTTACAGTTTTCAAGCCTTGAATAGCGTCTAGACAGAGAGACGTGATTCAAACCGCGTCGCTATGCCAAGACGCCATTCAGCCTCATATTCTTGTTGGCGCTGCTGCCTGAGTAACTGTTAACAGAAAAAGCTTCTGTCTTAAATAGCGTCAATGAACAGCGACACAATTCAAATAGTTCCTTCTTCTATCCATCAGTCCTCAGACCAATGATTTCTTTGTTACCTATATTTATCTTATACTACATTAGAGGCCATCCAGGCCGTAGGTCATCTGCATTTGGGTTCACCCCCCCCCCCCCCCCCATAGGAACACCATTCTTAGCATCTTCACCTCTCTCTGACTGGGTCGATCCCTCGGTCAGAGTAGAGTGGTTGGTGTTAAGACCTCCGTAAGCCCCCAAAAGTAAGGTATTCCTCCTTATTCATTAGGTTAGTTGTACCAATTGAAGTCCTAGTTAGCTATTCATAATGTTGTGAAAGAACCATAGAGTATAACGGTGGAAAAATTGAATTGAAATTAGGATCCTACCCTGTTGAGAGAATTTGTGTTTAACAATTCAAATAATTCAACAAGGAATCATAAGATAACGTAACCATCCACTTGTTTTCGAATTCTTTGCACAACTTGTTTTGAATCTTTGTCAAAACTTAACATCATGATACTCCGATCAGGTAGAACTCTCGGCATGGTTGCCATTGAACATAAAGATGTGTTCGAATATGAGGGAGATGCTAATGCCCCTCCTAATTATGATTACCATTTTGAGAATGGGAGAGATGCTAATGCCCCCAATGACTCCAACTTCTTTCATGCTGAATACGAGGGAGACACTTAGGTCCCCCATCAGGCTCAGTTTACTCATGACCAGTATGATCATGATACTAATCATCCTCATGTACATGTAATCTCCAATCCCACTTATGAGGAGGCTCAAGATCAAGCTGAGCCATCATCTAACAACCCTCCTGATCTGGTTACCGTCTTGGGAGCTCTGGCAACCCACGTGAACTCTCAACAACTTGAGGCGATCCAGTCCATCCTAAAGGGGAAGACGCCCTTGCGTTCTGACGAACCGAATCCCTCGGTTGCCCCTGTTGTTCATTAAGTCCCCCCCCCCCCCCCCCCTCACCATTCCCTCTATTCATCAAGCCATGGAGGGTCTCCGTATATCTACTCCCCGGCCGTCTAGGCCACAACAATCTTCCTAGAGATACCCGGCTAGACCGCATACGCCAACTCACCAAAATGCCTTCGGGTATGGCGGACGCACTGCTGGACCTCAACTGTACTGCCCCCCTTGCCCCAGTTACTCTAAGAGGCAAGCCTATCATGCTCCATCACCTCCCCCTCCCCAGGTTGATCCCGTGACTCCGGCCTTACTCACGAAGATGGACCGCATGGATGAGTAGTTCAATAGTTTTAAGAAGATGATGGGAGTCAAGGCTGTAGCTGAGATCACCCTCCCCAATCTGCCAGTATTTCACCTGCCGCATTCTGAGATGCCAGTATATAAAAAGTACAACGGCTCTAGTAACCCCTTCACCCACTTGAAGGAGTTTATGTACGAGTCATCCTTCCGGTAGAACGACAAAAGGTTGCTAGCATTCTTGTTCAGAAAATCATTAGAGGGACCAGCCCTCAAGTGGTTTTTCTCGTTGGATTCATCTGATATAGAGGACTATGAAATTGTGTCAAAAAATTCATCCAGCGATACCAAGACAGAATTGCACCGTCCTTATCATAACTGACTTGGTAGCTGAAAAGATGGAGCCCGATGAAGACTTCATCACCTATGCTGATAGATGGAGGGATATGGCAGAGAAGATAAAAGATCACATATTTGAGTCAGAACAAGTAAAGATGATGATTTCCTACACCACGCCTCAGTACAAGCTAGTCCTCACGGTGAACAACTTGGCTAGTATGGCGGAATTATTTGAGAGGGCGCGTTATTGCCAAAACACTTTCAAAGATTCAACCTTCTCCAGCATCTTTGACCCCCATAGACCCAGCTGGCGTCCATTTCGGAAGACCGCCATGCCAAATTCTCCTAGCATGGGTCCCACTACTGAGGGCACACTCTTCCATGAACAGATCAGCGCCATGAATAATAACCAACTACAGTTCATGAGAAACCAACAGCACTAGCCACAGTATACAGGGCAGAGATCGCCGAATCAGTAGGGCTTTAGGCCGCCACAACGACCATACCAGCCATCCTACAATCAGCCTCAGCAGCAGTATCAGCAGGCGTTCAGCCAGCCACATCAGCAGCCAGCATACCACAATGTACCCCCCCCAGGCGATTACAATCAGCAGAGAAAACCTCCAGGCCCAAAGAGGGCATCTTATCCTCCACTCCCAGAGTCTCTAGCAAACATATTCAATGCTCTTATGGCAGCCAATGCTTTGGTCCTACCAAAGGAGAAAACTGTCTGGCTTCAAAATGCTGATACCTCCAGGTATTGTGTCTTTCATAGACAACCTGGAGATACAGTGGATGCGTGTTTCCAATTCAGGAACTACATCTATGATCTCAATGAACAAGGGGGTATTGATTGGGAGGAGATGAGAAAATACATAGCTAAGAAGATCACAGCCACAGCAGCAACAACAGATGCAAAGAGCACCACCAGCACAAGCAGCACCACCATAGAACATGGGTATAGTGCAAAACCCGCTGCCGGAGCATCAAAACTAGTTCGCCCCAATTCTTACTAAAAGCCAGTTTGAGGCTAATAGGGGGCAACAATGGAAGGAAGAGGAATCTTTCTCTGTTTATTCAACAGGCCACATCCCGAGTACTGCCAAGCAACCGCCTCGCTGCATTCTCTACATACCTAAACCCGAAACCATAATTGTTACTCCTATACCGACACTCGCCTACCATAGACCCACTTCACCGCCTACCTTCCTTAAACCCATTATCCTCTCCACTACCATGCTTCCATCAAATAACCCTCCGCAACGCAACCACGAACCCCTCATGCCTTCTAAACCATTGCTATGCATACCATTTCCCACGTCACATGCACCAACCATTCACCCCAATACTATGCAACCCTCCAAGCCACTCATCTACGTTCTAGCACCTTCACCAAACAATCCCCCACCATCACCCGTTTACAAAGCCATTACCCCCTCTAAACCCCTCATCAATACGGCGGTACTTAAGATCTGACCTGGACCTTCCAATATTGAACAGCATACACTCCGGAGCGGGAGAATCTTCAATAAGGTCTTCCCTCAGTCCACAGTAAGAGACGGCCCATTACAACCGTCAGAAGAAGTTCAGAATGAAGAGAGTGCACCTGGCACTCAGTATGACTTATTGAAGTAGTTGGACAGAACACCAACACGCATTTCCATACAAGAACTGATTAAAAGATCCAAAATCCATCAGGAGGCTCTGATAGAATATCTACAGAGGGTAATGGTCAGTGAAGATATGCTAGTAGAGAAGATCACAAGATTGCTAGTTCCACAGGAGGTTCATGCGGTGTTGCTTAGCACCCAACGTGATCGGAGGCCCGATCGAATTTGATGTGCGAGATTGATTCGATTGATTAATTAATTAATATAAGTTATTAATTGATTAATCAGGCCAATGAGGAGTCACTGGGCTTATTGGGCCTAAAGGGTCACACGCAAATGATTCTCAAGGCGATGGATAAATAAGTGGGTTTTATATAAATCAGGGATTTTTATGAAAAACCGTGCAGTTAGTATAAAATATAGCGAACGGGCTGAGCAAGCCAAGCTGCTGCTAACCCTAGCTGCCCACTCCTCTCTTCCTCTCTCTTTGGCACCCCAGACGAATCTGGATCCTCGAGTTTGCTCTGCCGCTTCTTTGACTCCCGTTCGACGAGAAATCGTCTACACGTTACGGCGATCGTTGCGGCAAACGGGGGAGACTTCGTGGGTTGCGAAGAACGAGGAACGTGAGGATATCCATCATGAGGAGGATCGCGTGGACTCCGCTAGAGGCCGAGCTCTTGCGCGGCTTGCGGTTCTCACACCGACAGAATCGATCGTTTGCGGATTCGAATCCGCACACAGTAAGAACCGATAATCCGATTATCGATTTTGGTTTTATCGAAACGGGAAAAACAGATCGTTGGTTTTATTTTATTTTCCGTTGTGTGAGCGATCCGGAGAAACACAAGATCCTAACAGTGGTATTAGAGCCAAGTTCCACTGTTTCTCGTCCCGTTTCGAACCCCGAATTAATTTTTCTTGTAATATTCGATGCATTCGAATTCGGTTTCCTTGCTGGATCTATGTTCATATGATGAACACCATTAATAAGATTAATTTAGATTCTACAAAATCGAATTTTGGGGATTTTTGGAATTCTTCATATGATGAAGAACGGTGTTCAAGCCGGTGCCGTTTGGAGCTTCTTGGTGCCCGAGAAGGTTAACTGGTTAGCCTGGAAAATCCTAGATCTATCACCGGCCATCACTGGAATCCTTGGCAATGCCAGAGTGGAAATCTGGGTGGTGTTCGACCTACATCTTCTTCCTCCATCCCCACGAAAGCTCAGCCCCTACAGGTGGTAATAGCACCGCCGGCAACCTCACCGTAGATAGGGGCTTCGCCAGTGGGACAGATCGTCACCGGAACCCAGGCCGCCGGTGTCCAGTTGTTCCCCCCCGCCGCCATTACCCACCTGCAACCCGTTTAGGGTTTTCTGCAAGTAGGGGCTCGGGCTGGTGTTTGTGAGGCCACCGCCGGATACCCCACCGGCTCTGGGATGGTCGTCGGCGGTTGGGGGATCGCCGTCGCGGCCTGGTGGCGCCTGGGTGCCCGGCGGCAGCGGCCTGCTATCCCTCCTCCCGCCGGCCTGCAACTTGCAACATGTATTGGAGCTAGGGTTTTCGGGTTGAAGGGGAAGGGGCTGACCGGTCGGATCGGTCGATCGGGCCGGGTTATGGGGAGAACCAGGTCCCTACCTAAGGGGCGCCAGGGTACGAGCCCAAGGCTGGGTGGCTCGGGCCTAGCCCAAGCCTTGGCTCAGCCAACTGGCTGAGCCCTTTTCTCCCTTACTCTAAAAATTTAAATCCCTATACCCCACATGCCCATTTAATTAGATTAAATTGGATTCTAATTTAAAATTTAAAGTTGTTTTAAAATTTTGAATTATTGTTCAATTTTATTTAAATTGGGCTTTTAATGATTTTGAATCATTTAATTAACAATTAGTTCTTAACAAATTAGAGTTAATTATAAATTAAGTGTTAGTTTAATAATTAACTTCATTTGTCTAATTTTAAGAGTTAAAATTAGTAGTTAATAATTATTAATCAAAATTTTAGATTATTAGTTATTAATATATCTAATTGTTAATTATTAATTAGAGTTAGTTATTAATTTAAGTGCTAAATTAATAATTAATTTTAATTGACTAATTTAAATGTTAAATTAATAGCTACCAGTTAATTAGAGTTAATTGTTAATTTAAGTGTTAAATTAATAATTAATTTTAACCCACTATTCGAAGAGTTAGAATTATGAGTTATTATCTAATTGGTGTTAATTATTGGTTTAAATGTTAAATTAATAATTAACATTAATTAACTAATCTAAGAGTTACATTAGTAGTTAATAATCAACTAGTTGATTAATAATTTAAGTGTTAAATTAATAATTAACTTATGTGAACTAATCTAAGAGTTAAATTAGTTATTAATTATTAATAGTCTAATTGTTAGATTATTGATATATTTTAATCTAAATGTTAGATTGTTTAATTATTAAAAATGTTCTAATTTGTATGAAATAATATGGAATTATTAATTTGGAGTGAATGCATATATGATGTGTGTTTTGATGCTTTTAAATTTGATTTAATTGCATGCTTAAGTAATTAAAAGAGTTTTGAAAATTCAAATACCAATTTTGATTAGATCCTAACTTTTTGAAAACCAAAATTATTTAATTATGAAACTCTTTTATTTTAGCCATGTGATGTGTTTATCATGTGTGGAATGTTTAAAAACACACCGTAGTCATGGATATGCATTTATTTAATTATTCATACGATAAATGATTGTGTGGATCGTGAATGTTTGAATTATGGATATTTATTAATTGTTAATAAATAGAGGTCTATGTACCTCTCTCTCTCTCTCAAACTTCGATGTACTACTACCTCCCTCTCTCTTGTACTCGCCATAAGGCCTTCTTCTGTTTACATGTAAATTTATATTTAAATATAATCTGATCGAGGCAACCGAGGAAGAAGCGAGGACAATCCACAGATGCAACCAGGAAGCCAATGTGATGAAGATCTCTTACCTATGGGTTTGCAGGATTATCTAATATAATCATTATATTAGATTGTGTGTGCGTTTGATTGTTGGCTCCAGTCAAACCCACTATGCTATCCATGACCACACTAGACATGTATGAGATGTATTGTTTTTAATTTTGATTGTGAATCAAAGCAGGTATAGTATTTATTAAATATATACGATATATTTATACTATCACCTAGGAGAGACCAAGATAAAAGTTATCTAAATGCCCTCGTCTAAACTCTAAGCCGTAACGTGAGTAGTTAAGAACTTACTATGTGGTCCACCATCGTTATAGTCATAGGATTCAAATCACTTTAGGCAAGTTTGTTATGTTACCATAAGGCCTGTTTAATTATGAGGAGAGACTGTGGCTATGGCATTAGATGCCTATCTGATCGGGGTAGAGGAACCATGTAGCTTTGTTGTGCTATCCACAATGGCTGCATGCAAATCTATACTCGTAACAATGGTCAGCTTAGACCAGAATTAATGGCTTGTTGTGCTATCCACAAGGCCATTAAAACTATGGGGACTGAAGCTATGATCAGATATTGCAAGGAGTTGCAAGTCCCATGAGATGGGTGCTCTTTGATTATATTACAGTTTGTTGTGCTATCCACAAGGCTGTACTACAAGTCATTGAGATTCTGATCCCCACTAGGAGACTGTCAGCGTCTCCCGTTCTGTATAACTGAGGGTTATACAGTTCGTCGAAAATTAGTGGGAGTTAAAACTTGATTAAAAGACCATATCTTGTTTTATATTTAATAACTGAGCATCTGCTAAAATAAATTTTATTTATCTCCTGTAGGGAAATATGTTATCGAATAACCCACTCTGTGGCATACCTGATGCCAAAATTTTGACTAGCCTGAACTACTCGGATGATCTCAGAAACCTAAAGAGTGTCTTCGGATTTGAGCACATTGCCTATGTCCTTGGAGCTAATCCTCTTGCTGAACCGGCATTGGATGCCTCTGAGGCAGAGATGATCACGTACGATAAAAGGTCGAAGGACAAAGGCAAAGGAGTAGTAATGAGCGACTACTTCTACTGTAAGCAGAATGGTCACTAGAAGATGAACTGCAAGGAGTTCCTCAGCGATAAAGCTCATGAAAAAGTAAAGCTATCAGAAGTTTTAGATATCTATATGATAGACATCAACTTGTCAGTTAGAGATTCTACATCTTGGGTATTAGATATCAGATGTGCTTCTCATATCTGACATGATGTGCAGATGCTGACAAGTAAGCGCAAGCTGAGAAAAGGAGAGGTGGAACTGAGGCTAGAAAATGGCGCAAAAGTTGCAGCAGTTGTTGTTGGGTCAATAAACCTGAGACTTCCATCGGGAGATGTTTTATCATTAGAATATTGTTATTATGTTCCTAGCATAATAAAGAACATCATATCAGTATCTTGTTTGGACAAGATAGGATATAGGTTGTCTATTGAGAATAGAAGTTGTTCGATTTATTATGGTAACAAATCAATAGCTTCGGCATCTTTGGTCAACGGACTATATCTTTTAGATGTTTCTTTTTACAATCTTCATATTGATAATGCTCTTAAGAAGAGAAAGAATTGTGTAAACCAAGCCTACATGAGGCATTGTAGACTTGGATATATTAGTGAAAGCAGGTTGCAAAATTTGCACAAACATGGATATTTGAATGCATTCGATTATGAATCGTTTGCGACATGTAAATCCTGCCTTATGGAAAAAATGGCAAAATCTCCATTTACTGGACATAGAGAATGTGCCAACCAAGGACATTATGGGATTAATACATTCAGATGTATGTGGTCCAATGTCCACCCAAGCCAAAGGTGGCTTCTTGTACTTCATCACGTTCACCGACGACTTATCAAGATTCGGCTATGTGTACTTAATGAAGTACAAGTTGGAAGCAGTTGAGAAGTTCAAGGAGTTCAAGAATGAGGTAGAGAAGCAGTTAGGAAAGAGTATTAAAGCTCTTCGATCAGATCGGGGAGGAGAATACTTGAGTACTAATTTCACACAATTCTTAAAGGATAATGGCATCCATATACACCACAAATGAATGGTATATCAAAAAGGAGGAATTGCACCTTGTTGGACATGATACGATCCATGATGAGCTTTTCGAAATTACTAATGTCCCTCTAGGGTTATGCTCTTGAGTCAGTAGCATACCTATTGAACTGAGTACCCAGCAAATCTGTGGCCTCTACACCATATGAGATATGGAAAGGCAGGAAACCAGAATTTAAACATGTTAAAGTCTGAGGTTGTCCTGCTCATGTAAAGAGACATGGTCCAGACAAGTTGGAATCACGAACTGATAAATGCAGGTTTGTGGGATATCCAAAGGAAACCTTTGGATACTACTTTTACCATCATGGTGAACAAAAGGTGTATGTCGCCAAGAAAGCTGTCTTCTTGGAAAAGGAATACCTTCTTCAGGAGGACAGTGGAAATAAAATAGTACTGGAAGAGGTTCCAGATCCCCAAACAACTGCAAAATCATCAGATGAGAAATATCAGTTCCTGAATCTGTTTAGGTACGCACAGATGAGCCTCATAGATCTGGTAGATTACCTAGACTACCTAAATGATGTGTGGGTCATATCGCTGAAGGTGAGTCTAAGGTAGAATATAATGAGGATGATGATCCTAAAACCTATCAGAAGGCCATAGAAGGCCCAGAAGCCGGGAAATGGTGAGAAGCCATGAACTCAAAAATCCAGTCCATGTACACCAACCAAGTTTGGAACTTGGAGGACTTGCCCGAGGGTATTGTACCCATCGGATGCAAGTGGATCTTTAAGAGAAAGATCGGTACTGATGGATGGATCGATACATATAAGACAAGATTGGTAGCAAAGGGATATCGTCAATGACAAGGAATTGACTATGACGAGACTTTCTCACCAATTGCCATGATAAAGTCGATCAGAGTTCTACTCGCCATAGCTACACATTACGATTACGAGATCTGGCAGATGGATGTGAAGACTGCCTTCCTCAACGGTAACCTTGAGGAAGAGGTTTATATGATACAACCAGAAAGTTTCACATCCAAGGAATCTCTAGATAAACTGTGCAAGCTTCAAAGGTCCATTTATGGACTGAAGCAAGCTTCCCGAAGCTGGAACATAAGATTTGACGAGGCTGTCAAATCTTATGACTTCATTAAAAATGAAGATGAGTCTTGTGTGTACAAGAAGACCAGTTGGAGCGCGGTCACCTTCTTCGTAAATGACATACTACTCATTGGGAATGATGTAGCTATGATGTCATCCTTAAGTACTTAAGAAGAACTAAGGATATGTTTCTAGTCTACGGAGGAGATGACTTGAAACTGCGAGGCTTTACTGACTCGAGTTTCCAGTCAGATCCAAATGATAACAAGTCTACATCTAGATTTATGTTTACTTTGAACGGAGGCACAGTATGCTGGAAGAGTTCCAAGTAAGCAACCACTGCAGATTCGACGACTGAAGCTGAGTACATCGCTGCAGTTGAAGCCGCCAAGGAAGCAGTATAGTTGAAGAACATCACCGACCTCGGCGTAGTTTCCGGCATCTCTAAACCTGTTCCGCTGTTGTGCGACAACAATGGAGCCATTGCTCAAGCGAAAGAGCCGCGGTCTCATCAGAAATCGAAGCACATTCTAAGGCGATTTCATCTGATCAAAGAGATCATATCTAGAGGAGATGTAGTGGTGGAAAGAGTTCCATCTGTCGACAATGTAGCAGATCCACTAACAAAGCCGTTGCCTCAAATTGTGTTTGAGCGTCACCTAGAGTCTATAGGTTTACTGTATAAAGGTGATTGGCTTTAGTCCAAGTGGGAGATTGTTAGTCTTAAGTGGCCTACAAGCCAATATAACTTTGTAATCTCGTTCATTTATTAATATATAATGGCATTATATTCATTATGTATAATTCGTTATTATCATCTCATAATGAAGCACATGAATATGTGCGATAATGATCAGATTATGATGAGATCATACTAGTGAGACTGATCACTTAAACACACATATTCTTAATAATTCCTAGTCGGAGGATATCCGAGAAGGACATTGGATATCCGAATAAACTAGTACAGATTACTCCCACTCATAAGATGAGGGTGACTGATCTCATAGTCACTTGTGTGGAGACACTAAGGTGAATCTGTAGGTGCTCATTAGAGAATGAGTTCACTGAACTGATCCGACTGACTCGCTAGATGGTACTGTACCCCACTGTCAACCAGCTTGATTCTATTGTCGCTATTGCGTGGATGGTCCTAGGACCTGAGACACCAAGGACACCTTGTCGGTGGACTTCTGTGCTTTGACCTTGGTTTATGAATACCACGGGATTCTAAACAGCCAAGGATCGGGTACAGCAGAATACTGTCGAAGGGAATTGTGTGTCAATAAGGAATCATTCGCTCTCGGTACTTAGAGAGAGAATGCTCTAGGAAGGATGCGCGGAAGTCCCTGGCCAGGGCGGACGATAATATCGGTTAAAAGAGTTTTCCGATATTATCCGGCAACATCCGATCCAAGTGAGTCGATTGGTTAGGGTTTGACAGTTTACCATACCCTGAGTTGACTCAAGAGCATTATACGAATGAAGGATTATATCCACGCGGTAGCTATCGACGGAAAGGTTCCAAGAGTGGGTTACTTAACCCCGACCTTCCTGGTTCATGCGGTGTTGTTTAGCACCCAACGTGATCGAAGGCCCGATCGAATTTGGTGTGCTAGATTGATTCGATCGATTAATTAATTAATATAAGTTATTAATTGATTAATCGGGCCCGTGAGGAGTCACTGGGGTTATTGGGCCAGTAACCAGACTGGTTATTAGGCCTAGAGGGTCACATGCAAATGATTCTCAAGGCGATGGATAAATATTGGGTTTTATGTAAATCGAGGGTTTCCATGAAAAACCGCACGGTTAGTATAAAATATAGCGAACGGGCTGAGTAGGCCAAACTGCTGCTAACCCTAGCCGCCCCCTCCTCTCTTCCTCTCTCTCTCTCTCTGGCGCCCCAGACGAATCTAGATCCTCGGGTCTGCTCCGCCGCTTCTCCGACTCCCGTTCGACGGGAAATCGTCCGCGCGTTGCAGTGATCGTTGCGGCGAACAGCAGAGACTTCGTGGGCTGCGAAGAACGAGGAACGTGAGGATATCCGTCACGAGGAGGATCGTGTGGACTCTGCTAGAGACCGAGCGCTTGCGTGTCTTGCGGTGTCACACCGACGGAATCGATCAGTTGCGGATCCGAATCCGCATACGGTAAGAACCGATAATCCGATTATCGATTTTGGTTTTATCGAAACGGGAAAAATGGATCACTGGTTTTATTTTATTTTCCATTACGCGAGTGATCCAGAGAAACACAAGATCCTAACAGGTCCCTTGCTGCGCAGTGGAAGCGCCAGTGGGCATTTGCCTTACTGCTGGCTGCATGTCATGCCAACCTCCTCATGTTGTAGTTTGGATGCATGTCTGTTAAACAAGTGATAAGATTTAATGCTACGCCTATGCTATGTATATATAAATATATATATATATATATATATATATATATATATATATATATATATATATTTGACCATGATCTTTCAACCATGCCATGTTATGCCATGATCTTTATAATACTCATGCCATGCTATGATGCCACGCTATGTTGCCATGCCATGATCTCTATGCCATGATGCTATGCCATGCCCCTATTATGCTTGTACTTATGCCATGCCATAATGCTATGTCAAGATCAAGGCACGTCATGATGCCATGTTATGATTTTTATGTTCATACCCGCACCATGATTTTTCGACCATGCCATGATTTGCCATGATCCTTATGTTAGCTGAAGCATGTATATCTACCATAACATGAGTATATGGTATTATCAAGTTGTATTTTTACTTTTATATATATGATAAGTCGGATAAGACCTACCCTTGCTCCCTAACATTTTTCAGGCAAGGAGAAGTAAAGGTTAAGCATGGGACTAGGAGATTTAAAGCTTGAAGATCGAACTACTACTTAATTGATGTAATATGGGAATATGTTTAGAGATTATGGGCAAGTATTGTAATTCACGTTATTCGTTATTAGTGATAAATTTGTGGTTATGATGGTTGATTCATGGTGTTATGATGTATTTGCTCACTCTGGAGTAAGTATATGTTTGGGTTGTTCCCACTGTGGCACGCTCGTTGGTTCAAAGTAAGCCGGTATGACTGAACCAGGTTAGCGGGGCGTTACAGAGAATGGTATCAAAACAGTTCCAAACTGAGCAGATAAGTAAGATCAACCTGAGCCACTGAACTAGGAACATAGGCATAGGATTCTGAGGAATGTTTAAGTGGATGGATCCACTTTTCTTTAAGGGGGAGAGTGACCCCACGGTGGTGAAGTGTAAAGAACAAGATAAGCCTAGCAAGTTTTATGTTGTGGGAAGGAATTAGAACAATTGATAGAGTAATGAGCTAGTAAATTACTTAAGTCCTTGCTTGAAATACTGTAGGACTTAGGGAAAAGTCTGACTAGAATATGCATAAAGTAACCTAATGCACTCTAGGGATTTGTAAGTTGGTGTTTGCTTAAGAAGACTAGAGCCTTAGCAAAACTGTAATGACTGAGATTTCGGGTTCTGAATTCGGGTCGGGTTCGGGCCGGATCCCCTGGTTTGGACCCTGGAGGGGTCTTGAGATTTCTGCTGAATGGCGTCAACAGTGCTCGACGCCTTTCAAAAGGCGTCAGGTTGTGTGGACGCCATTTAGGGTCTGTTGGTTGTTGCGCCACGTGGGCGGGTTTCGGGCCGCGAGAGTACGGCCCCTGTCAGATTTGTCTGAACGGCGTCCAGCTCGGTCGACGCGTTTCAGACTGCGACACCTGCGGTGTCAGGGTACGGCGCCAGAGCGTTGTCAGTACGGCCTGTCTTGTCGTCTGAACGGCGTCCGCGGTGGGCGACGCGTTTCAAAGCGTTGTCAGTACGGCCGTCCTGTCAGACTGATTGGCGTCTGCCTCGATCGACGCATTTTAGCGGGATTCTGGTTGACCCCGCGAGCCTCCCCTTCTTTCCCTCATTCTCACCTTCACACTCTCTCTCCTCACCCTCTCCGCCGTCTCCGGCGATTTTCTTCCTCTTCTTCCTCTTCTTCCTCTTCCAACCACTCCATAGCCTCCTTGCCTCTCACCCCTACCTCAACCACCTCCTTCGCGGCGTTCCCTTCTCCGGACGGCGACCGACGTCCCGGCGGAGTGGCGGCGTCCTCGAGGGTACCGGCGGCGGTGTGCGGTGCGGCAGGACGGCGGCACGGAGTTTGGCGGAGTTCGAGAACCGGTAGGGGGACGAAACCTTGCTCGTGTTGCTCGTTTGCTTCTTGGCATGATGTGGCGTGTGTGGGGCTAAATTGAGCATGTTTAGGGGGGTTTCCTTGTGGGAATAGCAGTGTTTGCGATCGTGGATTCGTAGCATGATTATGTGGTTGAGCTCCTCTTCCTTCCCTTTTGGTTTTGGGGCTTTTCGGGGTGCCCGGGGTTCAAGGGTGAAGCCCTCGGGTTGAACCAGGAGACCTGGTTTCTTGCGCTAAATAGCGTCGTACCTAGTCGACGCCTTTCCGAAAGACGTCGGGTCAGTACGACGCGTTTTAGGCCAGAAACCTGCCTGTGTGAGGTTTCCTGAGTTAGGGGTTCTGCGCTAAATGACGTCATGGATGGACGACGCCTTTCAGAAGGACGTCGGGCCATCATGACGCCATTTAGGCAGGAAATGCCCCCGTTTAAGGGTTCTCCAAATCTGGATTTCTGGGTTGAATGGCGTCGAGACACCCAGACGCGTTTTAAATGGCGACTTCAACGGTGGACGCGTTTTAAGGATAAATCGGGCTTTTAATAAACCTGTCTAAGGGTCTTGAATGGCGTCGACCTCGGTCGACGCGATTCAAGACAGGAATGCTTAATGCTGTGATTTCGTGCATGTTTCACGGTGGGATGATTCTAATGCACGCTTTGGGTTGTATACTGAGACTGAGGTTTACTGTGTGAATGGAGTCATGTTATATGTGTGGTTGTGTTATGCGAATGTGGATCGGGTTAACTGTGGTTTACGTTTGTCACCATGGGCTGATGGGAGAAGGGCCATGGTGTCTGTGAGGAGGGGTGCTTGTTGTGTTTTACCCTTGGCTGAGACAAGCAGAACCACCTTGAGCCCGTCGGGCCGGAGTAGCTGGTGTGCTATCCGAGGGGTTGCTGTTTGGTCTCAGCGGGTCGGGGTTTTCCTTGGTTGTCGTGACAGCTTCCGGCGTGTTTCTCGCTGTGGAGCTGGTGGTGTTTCTGGTGGGAGTTGGTTTACCCTTTAGCCAGTGGGCCTAATGTGACCTTTGATCAAGGTTACGAGTGGTACCTATAGCCCTTGGCCTGACGCAGCCCGGGAGAGTTGGGTTTGTGGGTAGTTCCTGTAGCTTCGGCTTGACGGGGGTTCGCCGGTCCCCAAGGCCCTCCTGAAGCGCTGAGGCCTAGCGTGGAGGCAATCCGGTGGTAGGACAGTAGTCTAGACTGCTTGTGTGCACACGTAGCTGGCAGTGGCGGTACACTGAGTCCAGCTAGTCCTAGTTTGGCTCACTGCCTCACCCTACAGTGCCCCGGAACGCTGTAGGGGTGGACAGGCGTGAGCAGTGGTGGTAGTGTTGGGAGGCGACGTTCGACTTCGGTCGACAGTGTGGTTTAGTCGCTTCATGGACTTTGACTGTGAGTCGTGACTCCGTGTTGGGTTCTTCGGGTTACTTAGAATGGTTCTTGTTACATTGCTTACCGTGCGTTTCATATCAGAGTTGGGTGCTGTGTTTACTACTTTACTTAAATTGCCATATATTCCTGTTGTTACACTTGTGGGTGTGTGAGTGGGAGGCGGGGGATCGGATGATCCCTACTGAGCCCATTTCTGGTGTGGCTCACTCCCTGCGGTTTCAGGTGTGGACCTCGAGGCGAGCAGGAGCGTGGTGTCTTCTTGGTGTGCGGACCAGCAGCTGTCTTAGTTCCGGGGTATGCCCCGATGTTGTTGTACTTCCTTCTGCCTGTACTTATTTAATTGTTGGACATGTAATTATTGTTGGACTGTATACGGACGTTGTTATTTTCCTTCCTGCGCACTTGCTTATCTTTGTAGTCCGTGAGATTGTCATATTTAATCTTGTTTAGCACTTACTCCTCCAGACGTGTTGTGTGAGATCCGGGTGTGAACCCGTAGTTAATGGGCCGACATCCATTTAGTGACCGGGTCTCCGGTCATAGGATGACGGGTCGTTACAAAAACTATGGTAAGCTAATTATATGGTAGCTACATATGCCGTATAACTAGGTTATCTTATAGTAGAACAGAAGAGTTCATATAGTCATTACCTGACAAGGTAGATCTAGTTGAAACCCCAGTTCTTGTGACTATTTTTACTTCTAGAGGAGTTCTCCAATCCCAACAGTGCATTATGTCTCTTAAGGTAGAGATCGAAGGTAGGCGACTCTCCACTCAATTACATGTGCTTTTAAGATGAAAGACTTTGATGTCATTGTAGGGATGAATTAGCTAGAACAACACCATACTTTGCTTGATTGCCGAATGAAAAAGATTCTTTTTACACTTCCAGGGGAAGAAGAGTTCTCCCTTCATTCTCAAACTTGGAAAACAAATCATTTCAGCACTTAAAATACGATGCTACATTGACAAAGGCTGTTCAACTTACTTAGTTATGAAAAAGGGCATATTCGTCAATATCGAAAAAGTATAAACGCAATTTTCAAAAGTTCATGTCCTATGATATAATAGATGATTTTGATAAGGTCTTAAGTGTAATTTGTATGGCTTTTAGAAGTGTCCTCAAATCACCCAAAAAAAGTTAATTTCGGTGGAGAAGTGTTGAATGAGGGCATAAAGCAAATTATAGAAAATACATAAACTTAAATGTAAAAGTACTAAAGGATAAGGATATTGATAAAGGATAATGGTAAGGTTTCTTAACCCCCAAGAAACCCTTGCCACCTCACTAGACACATGGCACAAATCTAAGTTACCCTTATCCTAAAAGGGGACACATATCCCTATCTCAAGGCTAGCCATTTTCTATAAATAGGGGGGTAGCCCCTTCCATCTCCCCATCTCTTCTCCTCCCTCCTTGCTAACGTTTTAAAGAGAGAGTGGGAGAGAAAGAGAGAGAGGGAGGTAAAAAGAAAGAGAGAAAGAGAGAAAGATTTAGAGCAGGAACGGGAGTTGCTCGCAAGGCTCTTCGCACGCATGAGGAAGCTTGGAGGGCGGTCGAGGAGGTTCCCGCCATTTCCAAGAGAGCTTCTAGTTAAAGGCAAGTACATGGTCCTATCTCCATGGTTACTTTACTATCGCAAATAGCCTATTTTCAAACATGTATTTTCCTACAAATTTAAGTAGATACTACTAAGTTGTTATGCTGCCGAAATGATATAAGAGCTTAAATGGACTCCCAACCCATGCCTAAATCTCATTCTATAAGTCTCTCACATGTATATGTTAAGATGATTAACCAACCGGTAGCTTGGGAACTAAGTGCCACATAGGTTGTGAGGGGAGGAAAGGGCTACCTATGGAAAGAGCTACCTGTAGAGGTGGAGCCGCCAAAGCGTGGACCTACCCCTTGAACTTGTGGGGGCCACCTCTAGAATCCTTTGTCTATCCAGTTACATACTATAAGTCTCCCATGTTAAAATCGAACATGCTTACGGACAGTGCCACCTTAAGAGTCCACGCGTCCGAATCATATAAGCATCCTTGTGAGGCGGACATTAATTCAAAGACATAACCAGAGGCAAACGGGTAAAATCCTGGCTACAGTTCTCCCTGTCTAGGTGGGATAGGTGGGCCCCCCTATTGCACAGTGGAAGCGCCAGTGGGCATTTGCCTTATCGCTGGCTGCATGTCATGCCAACCTCCTCATGTTATGATTTGGATGCATGTCCATTAAACAAGTGATAAGATTCATGCTACGCCTATGCTATGTATACCATGCCATGTTATACCATATGATCTTTATGATACCCACGCCATACTATGATGCCACGTTATGTTTCCATGCCATGATGCTATGCCATGCCCCTGTTATGCTTGTACTTATGCCATGCCATGATGCTATCTCATGATCAAGCCAAACCATGCCATGATCCTATGCAAGATCAAGTCAAGCCACGCCATGATGCCATGCTATCTTTATGTTTATACCTATGCCATGTCATGCTACGCCATGATCTTTTAACCATTCCATGATTTGCCATGATCCTTATGTTAGTTGAAGCTTGTTATGTTATATTATATCAAAACATGAGTATATGGTATTATCATGTTATCCTTTTACGTTTATATATATGATAAGCCATTTAATGGTATCATGTGCTTGCTAAGTCGGATGAGACTTACTCTTGCTCCCTAACATTTTTCAGGCAAAGAGAAGTAAAGGTTAAGCTATGGAATTCGGAGATTTAGAGCTTGAAGATCGAACTACTACTTAATTGATGTAATATAGGAGTATGTTTAGAGATTCTTGACAAGTATTGTAATTCACGTTATTTATTATTAGTGATAAATTTGTGGTTATGATGGTTAATTCATGGTGTTATGATATATGTATTTGCTCACTCTGGAGTAAGTATATGTTTGGGTTGTTCCCATTGTGGCGCGCTCGTTGGTTCGAAGTAAGCCGGCATGACCGACCCAAGTCAGTGGGGTGTCTACATGTATGCTCCCATTTGATTAAATGGAATGGTTTTTAATCCTTAGATGCATGCCAATAAAAGTTCCTAAGCAATCTCTCTACTTCAACAATGTGTCCTACTCGAAGGATTTAAAAGATAAAAAGTAAGATTGAAGAATAGACCCTTAGACGCATGCCAATAAAAGTTCCTAAGCAATCTCTCTACTTCAACAATGTGTCCTACTCGAAGGATTTAAAAGATAAAAAGTAAGATTGAAGAATAGACAAATCAGCTCAAGTCTGCTAGATTTTGACAAAAATCTAGGACGCCCTGAAGCAATACGCCTCTTGATTTTATCATTGAGTGGTTCGCAATGGCTTCTTTTTATTTGAGTAGAGGACAGAGGCAAACCCAAGTAAGTGACAGGAAGAGTCCCTTCTTTGATATTTAGGGCATTTAAGAAGATGTTCTTTTGCTTAATCTTGGCACTAATAAAAGCTTTGCTTTTTAATAGTATTCAGTTGTAGCCCGGAGGAAGCATAGAAATCCTCCAAAAGATCATGAGTATTCTTGGCTGTAGGAAGATGAGGCTTAATAAATAACATAGGATCATTAGCAAAAATCAAGTGAGAGAGTTGTATGCCTCTAAGAGATGGTTCTTGAATAAATCCTGGCCTCATCTTGTCATTCAGAAGAGTGTTGAAGCCCTCTATAGCAATGCAAAATAAATAGGGTAAAAGAGGATCACCCTGCCTAATACCATTGGTGCTACTGAAGAAACCCACAGGAGAACCATTCAAGAGTAATGAAAATGTTGGTGTATCAATGCATTGAGTGATCCAGTTGAGCCAAGCTGCAGGGAATCCCATATCTTCATCATTAGAAGGATGAAAGGTCTATGAAGTGTATCAAAAGCTTTATTCAAATTCACCTTTAAACAAATAAGATAATCTCTATGTTTTGAATGCATATCTCGAAATAAGTCATTGGCCAAGATAATATTGTCTTGAATCTTCCTTTCCTTGATGAAGGCAGACTAATTTTTACTGATGATTTTTGGAAGAACCTTCTGCATTATGTTTGCCAAGAGTTTATAATGATCTTATAAAAGAAATTGCGAAGTGAGATGGGTTTGAATTGATCAAAAGAGTTAGCCCCATCAGTTTTTTGAATTAGAGATAAGAATGTACAGTTAACGTGCTTCAACCATTTACCACCTTTCAAAATATAAAGTACAGCTTGAGTAACAGATTCTCTCACAATATCCCAACAAAACTATAACGACCCGCCATCCTATGACTAGAGACCCGGTCACTAAATGGATGTCGGCCCATTAACTGCGGGTTCACACCCGGATCTCACACAACACGTCGGGAGGAGTAAGTGCTAAACAAGGCTAAATATAACAATCACACGGACTACAAGGTAAGCAAGTGCGCAGGAAGGAAAATAACAATGTCTGTATACAGTCCAACAATAATTACATGTCCAACAATTAAATAAGTACAGGCAGAAGGAAGTACAACAACATCGGGGCATACCCCGGAACTAAGACAGCTGTTGGGCCGCACACCAAGGAGACACCACGCTACCGCTCGCCTCGAGGTCCACACCTGAAACCGCAGGGAGTGAGCCACACCAGAATTGGGCTCAGTAGGGATCATCCGATCCCCTGCCTCCCACTCACACACCCACAAGTGCAACAACAGGAATATATGGCAATTAAGTAAAGCAGTAAACATAGCACTCAACCTGATATGAAAACATAGGATAAGCAGTGTAGCAAGAACCGTTCTAAGCAACCCGAAGAACCCAACACAAAGTCACGTCTCATAGCCAAAGTCCACAAAGCGACTAAACCACACTGTCGACCGAAGTCAAACGTCGCCTCCCAACACTACCACCACTACTCACGCCTGTCTACCCCTACAGTATTCCGGGGCACTGTAGGGTGAGGCAGTGAGTCAAACTAGGACTAGCTGGAACCAGTGTACCGCCACTGCCAGCTACGTGTGCACACAAGCAGTCTAGACTACTGTCCTACCGTCCGGATTGCCTCCACGCTAGGCCTCAGCGCTTCAGGGGGGCCCTGGGGACCGGCGAACCCCCGTCAAGCCGAAGCTACAGGAACTACCCACAAACCCAACTCTCCCGGGCTGCGTCAGGCCAAAGGGCTAAAGGTACCACTCGTAACCTTGATCAAAGGTCACATCAGGCCCAATGGCTAAAGGGTAAACCAACTCCCACCAGTAACACCACCAGCTCCACAGCAAGAAACACGCCAGAAGCTGTCACGACAACCAAGGGAAACCCCGACCCGCTGAGACCAAACAGCAACCCCTCGGATAGCACACCAGCTACTCCGGCCCGACGGGCTCAAGGTGGTTCTGCTTTTCTCAGCCAAGGGTAAAACACCACATGTACCCCTTCTCCCACCGGTACAGCTCACAGACACCATGACCCTGTCCCCATCGGTCCATGGTGACAACGTAAACCACAGTTAACCCGATCCACATTCGCATAACACAAACACACATATAATCATGATTCCATTCGCACAGTAATCCTCAGTCTTAGTACATAGCTAAAGCACACACACACACACACATACAGGTGATGTAATTCCACTCACGTAGAAGTCCTCCGTCTCAGTATACAACCCAAAGCATGCATTTAAACCATCCCACCGTGAAACATGCATGAAATAACAGAATTAAGCATTCCTGTCTTGAATCGCGTTGACCGAGGTCGACGCCATTCAAGACCCTTAGTCAGGTTTATTAAAAGCCAGATTATCCTTAAAACGCGTCCACCAGTGAAGCCGCCGTTTAAAACGCGTCAAGGTCTCCAGACGCCATTCAACCTAGAAATCCAAATTGCAGAACCCTTAAACGGGGGCATTTCCTGCCTAAATGACGTCATGATGGCTCGACGTCCTTCAGAAAGGCGTCGTCCATCCATGACGTCATTTAGCGCCAGAACCCCTAACTCAGGAAACCTCGAACAGGGATGTTTCTGTGCTAAAAACGCGTCGTACTGACCCGACGTCTTTAGGAAAGGCGTCGACCAGGCACGATGCCATTTAGCGCTAGAAACCAGGTTTCCTGGTTTGACCCGAGGGTCTCACCCTTAAACCCCAAACGCCCCTAAAAAGCCCCAAAACAGAAGGGGAAGGAAGAGGAAGTCAACCATCACCAGTATGCCACAAAACCACGTTCACGAGCACGGCCATACCCACAAGAACAACCCCTAAACATGCTCATTCTAACCCAAATCACAACATGCCATGCCAAGGAAATCATGAGCACACATTCACAGTCCATGCAAGGTTTGTCCCCCTACCGGTTCTTGAACTCCGCCAAGCTCCGTGCCGCCGTCCCGCCGCACCGCACACCGCCGCCGGTACCCTCGAGGACGCCGCCACTCCGCCGGGACGTCGGCCGCCGTCCGGAGAGTGGAACACCGCGAAGGAAGTGGTGGAGGTAGAGGTGAGAGGTAAGGTGGTGTTGGAGTGGTGGAAGAGGAAGAAGTGGAAGGGAAGGGGAAGAAGAGCGTCGGAGAGGGCGGAGAGAAGAAGAGAGAGAGAGTGAAGGCGAGAATGAGGGAAAGAAGGGAAGGCTCACGGGGTCAACCAGAATCCCGCTAAAACGCGTCGATTGAGTTAGACGCCTATCAGTCTGACAGGACGGCCGTACTGACAGCGGTCTGAAACGCGTCGCTCACCGTGGACGCCGTTCAGATGACAGGACAGGCCGTACTGACAACGCTCTGGCGCCGCACCCTGACATCTCAGAGGTCACAGTCTGAATCGCGTCGGCCAACCTGGACGCCGTTCAGATGATGTGACCGGGGCCGTACCCTCGCGGCCCGAAACCCGCCCACGTGGCGCACACGTGGCACAACAACCTGCAGACCTAAATGGCGTCCACACAACCTGACGCCTTTTGAAAGGCGTCGAGCAGTGCTGACGCCATTCAGCCAGGAATCTCAAGACCCCCCACAGGGTTCAAACCAAGGGATCCGACCCGAAAACAGAACCCGAAATCTCAGTCCTTACAAAAACTGATAAAATTCAGTTGGATAGCCATTAGGGCCAGGGCTCTTATTTCTCGGGGATTGCATAACAACTTCTTTGACTTCATCAGTAGAGAATAAGCCATTAAGTAATTGCAATCCTCCTGATTAAGCTTAGTAGCAGGGTGCATATCAGGGAGACTTGAATGGTGCCCTTTATTTAGGAGGTCATAATAAAAATTTAGAGCATGAGACTTGATAGCTTTGGATCAGTGATAGAAGATCCATCTTCACTTTTGCATGATCTAATATTGTTAACCATTCTCCTCCCTTTGATCGATGTATAGAAGAATTTCGTATAATGGGAATTTGTTCTGGCACACAAGGTGGCACCTGTCCTCCCTTCATCTTCTCATCGGAAGAATGAGGCTAGCACCCATTCCTTAAAGTTATTGATTATCTTTCTATTGTATTGAAGGAAATTCAATGGACTCAAAGGTCTTCTTTGGTCCTCTTGTGATAAAAAATCATGCTCGCTATGGCTACTTGGCAATACCTGTGGCTTGTGGGAGCTTCCCTCTCGTCATCAGTTTTCCAAACATTTTCAGAGTGGTCTTCTTACGACTGAGACTATTTCTGATATACCTGAAGGACTAGCAGTCAGCTGTCATACTATTCACAATGATGCTGCATCATCCTCAAGATAGTACTAGAAGAGTTTCCGGAAGAGTCAAAAACCTCAATTTAAGTCAAGGGCTCGGCATAGCGGTCCAAAACAAAAAACTCAGTTCTTATCGGGAGTCTACGAGTCTTTTTAGATGGCAGCGGAATCGATACTTCCAAAAATCGATTAATCCCAAATTGGGAGTCTGCAAGTCTTTGAAGATGTGGACAAAGAATGGATAAAAAATGAAAGGAAAGCTAGAAAAGAAAAAGCTAAAGCTGAATGTCAAAAAAGCAAGAAAGAGATCTTGAATCAGCATATTGTGATAGGACAAAAAACTTTCAAAAACCACTAGTGAAGGAAGCTTGGGTACCCAAGTATCAAGAAATTCAGCATATACAAGAGAAATCTTTTTTTTTTTTGGTAAGCAATACCAAGAATATATTCACAGGGAAATAAATTTACAACTTGGAATTCATGCTACCACAAATTGGCAGCTATGAACTGTAACAACCCGCCACCCTATAATCGGGGATCCGATTACTAAATGGGTACCGAATCATTAATTTGGAACCAAACCAGGATCTACGTGAGTCTGAAAAATAAACAATAAACTAAGCTAAATATTCACATCGCATTGAATTAAAAAGAAAGTGCAAGAATTAAAAATTATTACAATGCGACTCGACACAGCAAATAATTACATATTCGAACTGAAAAGAAATAATTAAGCGTATAGGCCAGAAATAAAATAACAACTACATCGGGGCATACCCCGGAACAACAGCCGCTGGCGCGCAACTCAAAGCGGTACTCTCCTCGCTAAGCCTGCCAAGAACCCTAACCTGAAAACCGCAGGGGTGAGTCTCAACGAAAAGACTCAGTAGGGATCCTTCGATCCCCACTGTCCACTTACACACCCACAAGTGCAAAAACACAACTGAAGGTAAAGTAAGCAAGTAAAGCATAAATTACTACTCCTAAATCTCGATATGAATCACATGCATTCGAAATATAACATGCATATTTATAAAACCATTCTACCAGGGAGCCCACAACCAATGTCTCGGCAAAACACGCCAACCACACAAACGAAGGTGAGAAACACCGACCCGCTGAGACCAAGTAGTAACCCCTCGGATAGCACGCTAGCTACTCCGACCTAACATGCTCTAGGTGGTTACTTCTCTCAGCACGAGTGACACTTCACCGGTACCACACCCACACCGGTACTAGCTAACCCCGGGGTTCACCAGGTGACCCTCTCTCACTAGGCGTCACCACGCCACACCCACACCGGCGCTGTGTTCCACCCACACCAACACAGGGTGATAAAGCGTTACAACTGTCACTCTAGGCCTACAGTCGCACGAAACACAACACGGTGCGATCCGGTCACATAGGAATCCTCATCCTCGAGTACGATTATAATCACGCAATTAACCAAACTATCTAACAATGTAACACATATTAATAACATGAATTAGTGTGTTCTGTCTTGAATCGCGTTGTCCAAGGCCGACGTCATTCAAGCCTCCTAAACTGGTTCATTAAAACTTGGCCTCGGAAATGGCCTAAAATGTGTCGTCACATGTAGCCGCCTTTTGAAAGGCGTCGCTGTCCCTCGTCGCCTGACAGCGACAGAAGCAGGGACAGGCTACGGGATGATTTCCACTAAAATGCGTCGTTCACGCAAGTCGCCTTTTGAAAAGGCGTGGCTGTCCCTGGACACTTATCAGTCCTGGAACAGGGTGTATTATTGGGCTAAATCGATTCGTGGATGGGAGCTGCCTTTCTAATAGGCGTCCCTGTCCCTCGACGCCATTTAGTCCAGACAGACAGGTTCTTCCCTCCGTTTCCCCCAATCCACAAATTGGGATTTCTCCCCCAAAACGAACGAAAAGACAATGAAACTTAGGGGGAAAAGGAGGAGAACCCAACTACCCATTAAAACACCAAATTTCTCATCTCATGCATTTAACATTTTCACCCGAAAAACACCCCTAAACATGCTTCAAAGAGGGAAAACATGCTTTTTTTTAATGAAATACAATGGGAATCGTCACCCTACCGGTTACTCGAACTCCTCCAAGCTCCAAGCTACCCACCCGTCTCGCCCCACGCCGCCGCCGGTACCGCTGAGGACGTCGTTACTCCACTGGGACGTCGGCCGCCGTCCGGAGAGAAAACGCCACGCAGGAGGTGGTGGTGGTAGTGGTGGGAGTTAGGAGGTCGATGGAGTGTTGGGGGAGACGAAATGGTGGGAGGAAAAGAAGGAGGGGGAAGAGGCGTCGCCGGAGTCGCCGGAGGAAGGGAGGAGAGAGAGAAGGAAAGAAGAAATGAGGGAAAGGAAGGAGGGGTCGCGAGGTAACCAGAAACTAGGTAAAACGCATCGTGCATGCCCGACGTCTTTCATATGACAAGACCGGACCGTACACTGACAAGCCAAGGTCGTACTCTGAATGGCGTCGTCCATCTAAGACACCATTCAGACGATATGACCGGGGCCGTACTCTCGCGACCCAAGGCCAGCCCACGTGGCACAGCCTAAAACGCGTCTACATTGCTGGATGCCGTTTAAACCGCGTCGAGCTTGGCTCGACGCGAAACAGAACAGAGTCTCAGCCCCATCAGGGCCTGAACTATGGGATCCGACCTCGAAAACTGACCCAATACCCGGATCCGAAAACCTCAATCCTTACATTCTCCCCCCCTTAAAGAATTTCGTCCTCGAAATTGGCTGCTACAATTAACGAGGTGGAAACATAAGGATACAAGCTCACAAGAGAACTTACGATAAAAGGTAGGGAAACTGCTCCCATATCTCATCCTCGCGCTCCTAGGTTGCCTCGCCCCCGGAGCGATACTGCCAAATCACCTTAACCAGAGGTACAACCTTGTTCCGAAGGACTTGTTCCCAGCGATCCTCAATACGTACTGGAAACTCTGGAAAGGACAAGTCCTCTACGACTTCCAATTCTGAAAAATCTAGGACATGAGATGGGTCCTGAACACATCTCCTCAGCAAAGAAACATGGAACACATTGTGCACCCCTGCAAGATTGGGCGACAAGGCTAGCTGATACGCTGCTTCCCCAATTCGAGCAAGAATGGGGAAAAGGCCCAATATATCGCGGACTCAGCTTACCTCGCTTCCCGAATCTCATCACACCCTTGGAGGGTGAGACTCGGAGAAACACGTGGTCCCCAACCTCAAACTTAAGCGGTCTCCTACGGATGTCTGCATAACTCTTCTACCTGCTCTGAGCTGCAATCAATTTCTGCCGTACCACTCTGGCAACCTCAGCACACTGCTGTACCAACTCAGGTCCTGCTATCTGCCTCTCGCCAATCTCGGACCAATTCACAGGGGATTGACAAGGTCGCCCGTACAAAGCCTCGTAATGTGCCATGCTGATACTAGAATGATAACTGTTGTTGTAAGCAAACTCCACAGTAGACAAGTGTTGCTCCCAAGAACCTCCCCAGTCTAGGCAACATGCCCTGAGCATATCCTCCAGAGTCTAAATGGTCCTCTCTGATTGCCCGTCAGTCTCGGGATGATAGGCCGAGCTGAAGGCTAACTGCGTGCCCAAAGCCTTTTGAAAACTCTTCAAGAACCTAGAAGTAAACCTCGGATCCCGGTCTGACACGATGGATAAAGGCACCCCGTGCAAAGAGATGATCCGATCTACAAACAATTTAGCCAACTTACCGACTGACCAGTCCTTCCTAATAGCCAGGAAGTGTGCTGACTTGGTCAATCGATCAACAATGACCCAGATCGCGTCTCTTCTGCCAGGGGATACAGGTAATCCCATCACAAAGTCCATAGTCACATGCTCCCATTTCCATTCAGGGATCGGCAAAGGCTGCAACAACCCTCCTGGTCTCTGGTGTTCTACCTTAACCTACTGAGAAGTCATGCACCTAGCCACATACTCAGCCACATCCTTCTTCATACCAGGCCACCAAAAATGCCTCCTCAAACAATGATACATCTTAGTCATTCCGGGATACACTGCATATCTAGAACGGTGTGCCTCATCCAGAACACACCTGTGCACGTCCTCCTCGGCCGGAACATAAAGTCTGCCTCTAAATTTGACTGTACCATCATCCCACAATTCCACCTCTGGTCTCTGGAGAATCTGCGGTAACTCTACATCTGCCCTCTGAGCCTCGATCACGGCATGGTACACTGCTGGCCTCATCGTTAAGCTGGCCAACACGGCTCTATCATCCTCAAGTGGAACCCGAAAGGAAGATTCCACAACCTGCTCGAATAATCTCCATTCTCGAACCCTAAGGTATGACACGACCGTCTTCCGACTCAAGGCGTCTGCCACCACATTCGCGTTGCCCGGATGATAAGAAAGGTCGAGGTCATAATGCTTGATGAATTCCATCCACCTGCGCTGCCTCAAGTTCAGATCTCTCTATGTGAATACATACTTCAGGCTCTTGTGATCAGTAAAAACCTGAAATTTCTCTCCATACAAATAATGTCTCCAGATCTTCAATGCAAATACCACAGCTGCCAACTCTAGGTCATGAGTGGGATAGTTCTCCTCATGCTTCTTTAGCTGCCAAGAAGCATAGGCCACGACCTTACCATGCTGCATCAGAACTGCACCCAAACCTCGACATGATGCATCTGAATAAACTACAAATCCACCTGAACCTGATGGAAGCACCAACACTGGAGCCGAAGTGAGGTGAGTCTTCAACTCAATGAAACTCCGCTCACACTCATCGGTCCATACGAAACGAACTCCCTTAGGAGTCAACCTCGACAAGGGGGCTGCTATCGAAGAAAAACCTTGGACAAACCGCCTGTAATAACCTGCTAGCCCCAAGAAGCTCCTGATCTCAGTCACTGTTGTAGGCCTGCTCCAATCCATCACTGCCTCGATCTTGGCTGGATCCGCTGCAATGCCCTCGCCAGAAATGACATGCCCCAGGAAGTGCACCTTGTCTAGCCAGAATTCACACTTGCTAAACTTGGCATAGAGTTGGTGCTCTCTCAGAACCAGCAATACTACCAAAAGATGTGTGGCATGCTCTTCCTCAGAAGAAGAGTATATCAAAATGTCATCTACAAATACTACCACAAACTGATCCAGATAGGCCTTGAAGACCCGGTTCATCAAATCTATAAAAGCCGCCGGAGCATTGGTCAAGCCAAAAGGCATAACCAAAAACTCATAATGTCCATACCGAGTCCAAAAGGCCGTCTTACTAACATCAACCTCACGGATCCTCATCTGGTAATACCCTGATCTCAAGTCAATCTTTGAAAACACCTTTGCAGACTGCAGCTGATGCATTAAATCATCGATCCTCGGAAGTGGGTACTTATTCTTTATCGTCACCTGGTTCAGCTGTCTATATTCAATGCACAACCTCAGAGAACCATCCTTCTTCCTGACAAACAGAACTGGAGCACCCCACGGAGAAGTACTGGGACGAATGAAACCCTTATCCAGCAATTCTTCCTGTAACTGTGCCTTCAACTCAGCGAGTTCGGCTGTCGCCATCCGATACGGGGCCTTAGACAGGGGCGCCGTACCCGGTGCAAGCTCAATAGTGAACTCAACCTCTCGCTGAGGAGGAAGGCCAGGCAATTCCTCAGGAAACACATCTACAAAGTCACAAACTACAGGCACCTCCCAAAGACTGCGACTACCACTAACATCAGCTAAAACAACAAAGGCAAGGAAGGCCTCACAACCACCAACAAGCAACCTCTGGGCCTTAAAGGTAGAAATAAGAATACCTCGAGAAGAGAGTCTAATACCTTGGAAGTAGAAGGTCGGGATGTCTGGAATAGAGAAACGCACTTTCTTTCTGTGGCAGTCCACCTCAGCATAATAAGCCGCCAACCAATCCATGCTCAGGATGACATCAAAGTCGCGAATGGCAACCACAACTAACTGGGCAGGTAACTCATGACCCTCAATGGTCAGGGGAACATTACTCAAACTGTAACGACCCGCCATCCTATGACCGGAGACCCGGTCACTAAATGGATGTCGGCCCATTAACTACGGGTTCACACCCGGATCTCACACAACACGTCTGGAGGAGTAAGTGCTAAACAAGATTAAATATAACAAACACACGGACCACAAGGTAAGCAAGTGCGCATGAAGGAAAATAACAATGTCCGTATACAGTCCAACAATAATTACATGTCCAACAATTAAATAAGTACAGGCAGAAGGAAGAACAACAACATCGGGGCATACCCCGGAACTAAGACAGCTGCTGATCCGCACACCGAGAAGACACCACGCTTCCGCTCGCCTCGAGGTCCACCCCTGAAACTGCAGGGAGTGAGCCACACCAGAAATGGGCTCAGTAGGGATCATCCGATCCCCTGCCTCCCACTCACACACCCACAAGTGTAACAACAGGAATATATGGCAATTAAAGTAAAGCAGTAAACACAACACCCAACTCTGATGTGAAACGCACGGTAAGCAGTGTAACCAGAACCACTCCAAGTAACCCGAAGAACTCAACACAGAGTCAGGCCTCACAGTCAAAGTCCACGAAGCGACTAAACCACACTGTCGACCGAAGTCGAACGTCGCCTCCCAACACTACCACCACTGCTCACGCCTGTCCACCCCTACAGCGTTCCGGGGCACTGTAGGGTGAGGCAGCGAGCTAAACTAGGACTAGCTGGACTCAGTGTACCGCCACTGCCAGCTACGTGTGCACACAAGCAGTCTAGACTACTGTCCTACCGTCCGGATTGCCTCCACGCTAGGCCTCAGCGCTTCAGGAGGGCCCTGGGGACCGGCGAACCCCCGTCAAGCCGAAGCTACAGGAACTACCCACAAACCCAACTCTCCCGGGCTGCGTCAGGCCAAGGGCTATAGGTACCACTCGTAACCTTGATCAAAGGTCACATCAGGCCCACTGGCTAATGGGTAAACCAACTCCCACCAGAAACACCACCAGCTCCACAGCAAGAAACACGCCAGAAGCTGTCACGACAACCAAGGGAAACCCCGACCCACCGAGACCAAACAGCAACCCCTCGGATAGCACACAGCTACTCCGGCCCGGCGGGTTCAAGGTGGTTCTGCTTGTCTCAGCCAAGGGTGAAACACAACAAGCACCACTCCACAGACACCATGACCCTGTCCCCACCGGTCCATGGTGACAAACGTAAACCATAGTTAACCCGATCCACATTCGCATAACACAACCACACATATAACATGATTCCATTCGCACAGTAAAACCTCACTCTCAGTATATAGTTAAAGCACACACGCACACACACACACCGGTGATGCAATTCCACTCACGCAGAAGTCCCCGTCTCAGTATACAACCCACAGCATGCATTTGAACCATCCCAACGTGAAACATACACGAAATCACAGCATTATACATTTCTGTCTTGAATCGCGTCGACCGAGGTCGACGCCATTCAAGACCCTTAGACAGGTTTATTAAGAGCCAGATTTATCCTTAAAACGCGTCCACCAATGAAGCCGCCGTTTTAAAATGCGTCTGGGTGTCTCGACGCCATTCAACCCAGAAATCCAGATTTACAGAACCTTTAAACGGGGGCATTTCTTGCCTAAATGGCGTCATGATGGCCCGACGTCCTTCTGAAAGGCGTCGTCCATCCCTGACGTCATTTAGCGCAGAACCCCTAACTCAGGAAACCAGGTCTCCTGGTTCGACCCGAGGGCTTCACCCTTGAACCCCGGGCACCCCGAAAATCCCAAAATCAAAGGGGGAAGGAGAGAAACTCAACCACACAATCATGCTACGAATCCACGATCGCAAACACCGTTATCCCCTCAAGGAAACCCCCTAAACATGCTCAATCTAGCCCCACACACGCCACATCACGCCGAAAGCAACGAGCACACATGCAAGGTTTCGTCCCCCTACCGGTTCTTGAACTCCTCCAAGCTCCTCGCCGCCGACCCGTCTCGCCCGACGCCGCCGCCGGTATCCTCGAGGACGCCGCCACTCCGCCGGGACGTCGGCCGCCGTCCGGAGAAGGGAACGCCGCGAGGAAGGTGGTGGAGGTAGAGGTGAGAGGTAGGGAAGCTATGGAGTAGTTGGAAGAGGAAGAAGAGGAAGGGAAGGGAGGAAGGAGGGCGGAGGGAGCGGAGAGGGTGAAGAGAGAGAGTGGAGAGGCGAAAATAAGGAAAAGAAGGGGAGGCTCGCGGGGTCAACCAGAACTCCTCTAAAACGCGTCGATCGAGGCAGACGCTAATCAGTTTGACAGGACGGCCGTACCGACACCGGTCTGAAACGCGTCGCCCACCGCGGACGCCGTTCAGACGACAAGACAGGCCGTACTGACAACGCTCTGGCGCCGTACCCTGACACCGCAGGTGTCGCAGTCTGAAACGCGTCGACCAAGCTGGACGCCGTTCAGACAAATCTGACAGGGCCGTACTCTCGCGGCCCGAAACCCGCCCACGTGGCGCGACAACCGACAGACCCTAAATGGCGTCCACACAACCTGACGCCTTTTGAAAGGCGTCGAGCGGTGCTGACGCCATTCAGACAGCAATCTCAAGACCCCTCCAGGGTCCAAACCAGGGGATCTGGCCCGAACCCGACCTGAATACAGAACCCGAAATCTCAGTCATTACACAAACAATTATAAGACAACATGAAATCCCCAGAAGGAACCTCTACCATCAATCCATCAGGTAGCTCATCAACGGGTGCAGAAAGAACATCTATGAACTGCTCAGAAATGAAAGAATGCGAAGCACCCGAATCAATCAACACGTGTGCAGAGTTCCCAAGGACAGAAAGTGTACCTTCCACCAAGTTGGATGTGTTGGGATCGCTGTGTCGGGATCCGATCGAAAAACGCAGCGGAATAATATGTTCGGGATCAGATCCATCCCATTTCGATCATTAAAATAAAACCGGAGAATATCGACTTCACCTTGTGCGGATTCAAATCCGCGTTCGTTTTTCGATTTCGTCGGAGCGATGCCGCAAGTCGCGCAGATGCCCGACCTCTAGTGGTATCCCCGCGGTTCACCTCGCGATGGATCGTCCGCGCTTCCTCGCTCGCTGCGGTGTTCGTAGATCCCGTCTGGCTGCACGTAATCCGCCGCGACATGCGGATTCTGAATCTCCCGTCGGACGGAAGCCGGAGCAGTCGGGAACCGCACACCCAGAAGAGAGAGAAAGAGAGAAAGAACGAATGACGGCTAGGTCAGGGTTGCTGGCCCCGGACGTAGAATCCGTTCTTTTATAATAAGTCAGTTTGCGGTTTTTCATAAAAACCCAGACTTATCCGAAATCCTATCGGATTATCCATCGACTTGAAAACCATTTGCGTGTGACCCTCTAGGCCCAAATACCAATCCAGTTAATAGCCCATTAAGTCAAGTAACCCTTTACTGACCCACTAAATTAATTAATATCCTTATATTCAATTAATCAGCCGAATTTAATGTCCCACAATAAATTCGTACGGACTGCCGATCACGTTGGATGCCAAGCAACATCGCGTGATCCTGGATGGCACTGGGGTTATCGCAACCCTCTATTGGAACCTTTCTGTCATCGGTTAGCGCGCGGATATAATCCTTCATCCGTGCAATGTTCCCGAATCGACCTAGGGCATGGTTTACTGTTAAACCCTATTTGGTCTATTCACTTGAATTAGATGCCGCTAATCTGAATCCGATAACTCCTTATCGATTACAGAGTCCGCCCTGGCCAGTGACTTTAAGCGCATCATTCTCGGAACATTCTCTCTAAAACTACCGAGAGCGGATGATCCCGTATTGAACACACAATTACCTTCGAGGGCATTTCCCTGAACCCGATCGCTTGACTTATTGATAACCCATGGTTAGGGATTCGTTCGTCAAGGTCAAAGCTCAGAAACCTACCAACAAGATATCTTTGGAGTCTTAGGTCCAAGGATCATCCACGCAACCGTGACAAATAAATCAAGCTGGTTAACAGTGAGGTGATTACCATCCAGCGATTCATAGTCGGATCAGTTCAGTGAACTCATTCACCAATGAGCACCTATAGGTTCAGCATAGTGTCTCCACACAAGTGACTTATGCGATCAGTCACCCTCATCATATGAGTTGAAGTAACCTATACTAGTCTATCCAGATGTTCGATGTCCTATCTCAAACATCCTATGACTAGGAACAATTAAGAACATGTGTTTATAAGTCTTCGGTCCCGTAATTATAATCTCATCATAATCCGAAGACTGTTGCACATGTTCATGGACTTCATCGTGATACGATAAACACAAATCGAATTAATTACACACAATGAATTATTGCCATTTATTAATAATCTGAATAAGTACATAGTATCGGATTGGTTTTGAGACCATCTAATACTAACAATCTCCCACTTGGACTAAAGCCAATCACTTTTATACAGAATACCCATATTCTCTAAGTGACGCTCAAAAACATTTTGAGACAAAGGCTTTGTAAGTAGATCTGCTATGTTGTCGGCTGAGGGAACTCTTTCCACTATGACATCTCCTCGAGCTATAATTTCTCTAATCAAATGAAAGCGCCACAGAATGTGCTTCGACTTCTGCTGAGACCTCGGCTCTTTCGCTTGAGCAATCGCCCCATTGTTGTCACACAGCAGTGGGACGGGACCAGATATGCTTTCCACCACACCAAGATAGCCGATGAATTTCTTCATCCATACAGCTTCCTTGGAGGCTTCAGCAGCAGCAATATACTCGGCTTCCGTTGTCGAATCAGCAGTGGTTTCCTGCTTGGAACTTTTCCAGCTCACTGCTCCCCCGTTGAGTGTGAAAACAAACCCTGATGTCGACTTGCTGTCGTCAGGATCAGACTGAAAACTCGAGTCAGTGTATCCTTGCAGCTTTAAGTCTCCTCCTCCATAGACTAGAAATAGATTCTTAGTCCTTCTCAAGTACTTAAGGATGCATTTCACAGCCTTCCAGTGTTCATCACCAAGATCTGCCTGATGCCTACTCATAACATTTAGAGCATATGCTACATCAGGTCTGGTACATAACATGGCATACATGATGGACCCTATGGCAGAAGCATAGGGGACTTTATCCATCACTGCCCTCTCTTCAAGTGTCTTGGGAGACTGACCTTTAGAGAGTGAAATTCCATGTCTCATCGGTATGAGACCTCTCTTGGAATTTTCCATGCCAAACCTTTTGACAATAGTTTCTATGTACATGGATTGGGTTAAAGCTAGCATCTTCTTTGATCTATCTCTATAGATCCGTATTCCCAATACGTAAGATGCTTCTCCCAAATCCTTCATGGAGAAGTTCTTTGACAGCCATATCTTTACTGATGACATCATTCCTACATCATTCCCAATGAGTAGGATGTCGTCAACGTAAAGAACCAGAAATGTGATTGCGCTGCCACTGTTTTTGTTGTATACACAGGGCTCATCTTCATTCTTAATGAAGCCATAAGATTTGATTGCCTCGTCAAATCTTATGTTCTAGCTTCGGGATGCTTGCTTCAGTCCATAAATGGACCTCTGCAACTTGCATACCATGTCTGGAGATTCTTTGGATGTGAATCCTTCTAGTTGTATCATATACACCTCCTCCTCAAGGTTTCCATTGAGGAATGCAGTCTTCACATCCATCTGCCAGATCTCATAATCATGGTAGGCAGCAATGGCGAGAAGAATTCTGATAGACTTAATCATAGCAACGGGTGAAAAGGTTTCATCATAGTTAACACCTTGTCTTTGACGATAGTCTTTCGCCACTAATCTTGCTTTATAAGTCTTAATACGTCCATCTGTACCGATCTTTCTTTTAAAGATCCATTTGCAGCCGATAGGTACTATACCATCGGGTAAATCTACCAAGTTCCAAACTTGGTTGATGTACATGGACTGTATTTCAGAATTCATGGCTTCCCGCCATTTCCCGGCCTCTGGACTTTCAATGGCCTCTTGGTAAGTCTTAGGATCATCATCCTCATTATAGAGTATCCTTGAACCATCCAAATTAATATGTCCTACATATCTTTCTGGTGGTTTAGATACTCTTTCAGACCTATGAGGTTCCTGTGTATCATTTTGAACAGGTTCAGAAACTGATGGTTCATCTGATGAACCATTGCCAGTTTGTGGGTCTGGAATTTCTTCCAGTGTTACTTTACTCCCACTGTCCTTCTGGAGAATATAATCTTCTTCCAGAAAGACAGCTCTCCTGGCCACAAACACCTTTTGTTCGCCAGGAAGATAAAAGTAATATCTATAAGTTTCCTTTGGATATCCCACAAATCTGCATTTGTCAGTTCTGGATTCCAGCTTATCTGCGTCATGTCTTTTAACATGAGCAGGACAACCCCAGACTTTAACATGTTTAAGGTCTGATTTCCTTCCATATCTCATATGGAGTGGTCTCAACAGATTTGCTGGGTACCTTGTTCAGGATATACATAGCCGAGCTAAGTGCATATCCCCATAAGGACACTGGTAATTTGGACATGCTCATCATAGATCGCACCATTTCCAATAATGTGCGATTTCTCCTTTCTGATACACCATTCATCTGAGGTGTATAAGGAGGTGTAAGCTGAGAAAGGATACCATTATCCTTTAAGTATTTAATGAACTTAGTACTCAAGTATTCACCACCCCGATCAGATCGGATGGTTTTTATACTTTTTCCTGTTTGTTTTTCTACTTCATTATTAAATTCTCTGAATTTCTCAAAGGCTTCAGATTTATACTTCAATAAGTATATATATCTAAACCTTGAGTAATCATCAGTGAATGTAATGAAGTATGAGAAACCACCAATGGCTTGGGTTGACATAGGACCACATACGTCTGAATGTATGAGTTCTAATATGTCTTTGGCTCGTTCTCCAGTTCCACTAAATGGAGACTTAGCCATTTTACCCATTAAACATGACTTACAAGTTGCATATGATTCATAATCAAATGGATCCAAATATCCATCTTTATGCATCCTTTGGAGTCTGTTTTCACAAATGTGTCCAAGCCTACAATGCAACAAGTAGGCTTTGTTCATTTCATACTTACTTCTTTTAAGTGAAGAACCGATGTGTAAATTATCATGAGAAACATTCAATAGATACAATCCATTGGACAAAATAGCATAAGCTATTAATTTATTCCCGAAATAAATTGAACAACTATTGTTCTCAAAATGTAAATTGTATCCAATTCTATCTAAACATGAAATAGAAATGATGTTCCTTATTATGCTAGGTACATAATAGCATTCATCTAATAAAAATGTGTCTCCAGATGGTAGCTTGAGCTTCACTGTCCCCACAGCGATCGCCGCAACTCTTGCGCCGTTACCTAGTCTCAGCTCCACCTCGCCGGTCCTCAGCTTACGCCTTCTTGTCAGTGCCTGCACAGAATTGCAGATATGAGATACACATCCAGTATCTAATATCCATGATGTACAATCTCTTATTGACAAGTTTACATCTATCATATAGATACCTGAAGCGTCCTGCTGCTTCACAGTTCCTTGAGCCTTGTCCTTGAGGTATTCTTTGCAATTCCTCTTCCAATGCCCTTTCTGGTGACAGTAGAAGCAATCACCTTTCTCAGTACTTTTACCTTTGTCTTTCTTGGTAACCTTTGCCTTTCTCTGAACCTTGTTCTTATTCTTTCGAAAAGCTTGGACTACAAGTCTTTTTCTGTTGGTCTTACCAACCATGAGGACTTGGGGTTATCCTTCACAAGGTTCCCCTCAGCAGTCTTTAACATGTTCAGCAGTTCAGCTAAGGTGGCCTGGATCTTATTCATGTTAAAATTAACGATGAACTGAGCATATGACGGTGGAAGTGAAGACAACATGAGGTCTGTGTGCATCTCCTTGGGAAGTGTAATCCCAAGAGTATCCAGTCTCTCCACCCACTCAATCATCTTCAGCACGTGATTCTGTACTGAAGTTCCCTCTGCCATCTGAGCCTTGAACAGATTCTTCGATATCTCATATCGTTCGATTCTGCTCTGCTCACTAAATAGCTCCTTCAAATGGAACATGATGGATCTAGCATCCATCTCTTCATGTTGCCTCTGCAACTCATTGCCCATAGAAGCTAACATGTAGCATTGGGCCATGGTGGAATCTTCCTTCCATTTTTCATACGCTATCATTTCCTCCTGTAAGGACTCAGGTTTCGGGTTCAATATTCGGGTCGGGTTCGGGCCGGATCCCCTGGTTTGGACCCTGAGGGGGGGGGTCTTGAGAGTTTTGACTAAATGACGTCTGCACTTCACGACGCCTTTCAAAAGGCGTCAGGTTGTGTGGACGCCATTTAGGTCTGCTTGATGTTGTGCCACGTGGGCGCCACGTGGGCGGGTTTCAGGCCGCGAGAGTACGGCCCCTGTCTCGTCGTCTGAATGGCGTCCATGATGGACGACGTGACTCAGACTGCGACCCTGTGGTGTCAGTGTACGGTGTCTGACATGTCAGATGAACGGCGTCCGTGGTTGTCGACGCGTTTCAGAGCGCTGTCAGTACGGCCCGTCCTATCATCTAATAGGCGTCCTTCTCGCTCGACGCGTTTTAGCCAGTTTCTGATTGACCCCGCGAGCCTCCCCTTCTTTCCTTCATTTTCGCCTCCACCCTCTCTCTCTTCGTCCTCTCCGCCCTCTACGACCCTCTTTTCCCCTTTCCCTTCCTCTTCCATCACTCCAACACCTCCCTACCTCTCACCTCTACCTCCACCACTTCCTTCGCGGCCTTCCATTCTCCGGACGGCGGCCGACGTCCCGGCGGAGTGGCGACGTCCTTGGCGGTACCGGCGGCGGTCTGCGGTGCGGCGGGTCGGCGGTACGGAGTTTGGAGGAGTTCAAGAACCGGTAGGGGGACGAACCTTGCATGGACTGTGGTTATCTTGCTCGTGATTTCCTTGGCGTGGCATGATGTGTTTTGGGTTAGAATGAGCATGTTTAGGGGGTTTTCTTGTGGGAATGGCCGTGTTCGGGATCGTGGAATTGTAGCATGCTCATGGTAGTTTGATTTCCCTTTTCTCCCCCTTCTGTTTTGGGCGTTTTGGGGTGTTTGGGGTTAAGGGGAGAAACCCTCGGGTTGAACCAGGGAACCAGGTTTCTGGCGCTAAACGGCGTCGTGCCTGGTCGATGCCTTTTAGAAGGACGTCGGGCCAGTATGACGCCTTTTAGGCAGAAACCTCCCTGTTCGAGGTGTTGTGAGTTTTGGGGTTCTGGCGCTAAATGACGTCATGCCTGGACGACGCCATTTCGAATGGCGACGTGCCAGCATGACGCCATTTAGGCAGGAGAATCCCCCGACTGAGGCTTCTGCAACTCTGGAATTCCGGTGTGAATGGCGTCTGTGGACTCTGACGCGTTTTAGGCCATAATCTGATTTTAATGAACCTATTTGAGGGGCTTGAATGGCGTCGACCTCGGTCGACGCGATTCAAGACAGAACTGCTTTAACTCTAGTTATTAACACATGTTTCACGGTTGGATGGTTCAAATGCCTGCTTTAAGTTGTACACTGAGACTGAGGATTTATTCGTGAATGGAATTACATCAGCTGTGTGTGCGTGTGTGTGTGCTTCTGCGAGTATGGAATCGGAATAACTGCGGTTTACGTTTGTCACCTTGGGCCGATGGGGAAGGGCCATGGTGTCTGTGAGGCATTGTTGCCGTACCGGTGGAGGAGTGGTACATGTTGTGTTTTACCTTTGGCTGAGGGAAGCAGAACCACCTTGAGCCCCTCAGGTCGGAGTAGCCAGTGCGCTATCCGAGGGGTTGCTGTTTGGTCTCAGCGGGTCGGGGTTTCCCTGTTTGTCGTGGCAGCTTCCGGCGCGTTTCTTGCTGTGGAGCTGGTTGTGGTACTGTTAGAGTTGTTTTACCCCTTTAGCCACTGGGCCTGATGTGACCTTTGATCAAGGTTACGAGTGGTACCCTTCGCCCTTTGGCCTGACGCAGCCCGGGAGGATAGGGTTGTGGGTAGTTCCTGTAGCTTCGGCTTGACGGGGGTTCGCCGGTCCCCAGGGCCCTCCTAAAGCGCCGAGGCCTGGCGTGGAGGAAAGCCGGTCGGTAGGACAGTAGTCTAGACTGCTTGTGTGCACACGTAGCTGGGCAGTGGTGGTTCACTGGTCCCAGCTAGTCCTAGTTTGACTCACTGCCTCACCCTACGGTGCCCCGGAACACTGTAGGGGCGGACAGGCGTGAGTGTTGGTGGTGTTGTGAGGCGACGTTTGACTTCGGTCGACAGTATGGTTCGGTTGCTTTGTGGACTTTGGCTGTGAGACGTGACTTTGTGTTGGGTTCTTCGGGTGACTTAGAATTGTTCCTGCTACACTACTTATGTGTATGTTTCATATCTGGTTTGGGTGCTATGTTTATTGCTTTATTTAATTGCCATATATTTGGATTGTTGCACTTGTGGGTGTGTGAGTGGGAGGCAGGGGATCGGATGATCCCTACTTAGCCCGTTTCGGGTGTGGCTCACTCCCTGTGGTCTCAGGTGTGGACCTCGTGGCGTGTGGCGGCGTGTGGTGTCTCCATGGTGTGCGGGCCAGCAGGTGTCTCAGTTCCGGGGTATGCCCCGATGTTGTTGTACTTTACTTCTGCCTGTACTTATTTAATTTGTTTGACCATGTAATTATTGTTGGACTGTATACAGACATTGTTATCTTCCTTCCTGCGCATTTGTAATATCTTTGTAGTCCGTGTGATTGCTATATTTAGCCTTGTTTAACGCTTACTCCTCTAGATGTGTTGTGTGAGATCCGGGTACGAACCCGCAGTTAATGGGCCGACATCCATTTAGTGATCGGGTCTCCGGTCATAGGATGGCGGGTCGTTACAGATGGTATCAGAGCCCAGTCTGGTCGAGTATGTGGTAAACTAGGTTAGATATTATAGTCCAACAATAAGTACGAGTCTGTACAGGCGATGGCTGCTGGTGTAGATTGGTAGGTTTTGACATGTTTTGGTTCGATTTTCATGTTTGTGGGGTAGTGATGGCACCAAAGAGGAGAGTTCCGTTGGCTCGTGGTTCGAGAGCAGACGATGGCGGTTCGAGGGCAGAAGCACATAATGTAGATCGTTTCATGGAAGCTATGATTGGGGCTATGTCTAGATACCAACAGGGAGATGGAAGTGAGGGGTCGAATTCCCGTGGTGGCCAATCCATGGTGATGGAGCGGTTCTTGAAGTTGAAGCCCCCTTCTTTCATGGGTCAACCTGTTCCAGACACGGCAGCTCATTGGATTAAAGAGGTAGAGAAGGCATTTGATGTTCTTGAATGTGCTGAGAGTGACAAGACCTTGTTGGCGACCTACTTACTGAAGGACGATGCTTATGATTGGTGGGTTACCATCAAGGGGTTGATGTTTCCAGATAGGTCCTTGAGAGAGATCATGTGGGAAAACTTTGTGAGAGAGTTTAGTGGGCAGTACTTTCCGAGGCACGTTCGGAGGGCCAAGGAAAGGGAGTTTATGGAATTGGTGCAGGACGGTATGACAATTCTAGAATATCAGATGAAATTTGTAGCTCTGGGGAGATTTGCTCGACACATATCTGAGCATGAGGATCTTAGGACAGAGAAATTTGTGGATGGACTTCGGCATGATCTGAGGGAATTCGTGGCAGCCCATTGTTGTAAGGATCTGGCGTCAGCAGTTCAGTGCGCGGCAGCGGTGGAGACTCAGTTCCAACACACGGCGAAGGAGTCGGAGCAATCAGCACAAGGGAAGCAGCAAGGCAAGGACAGATCAGTGGTCTTTCCGTCTGGCGGTTCGAGTTCCTTTGAGCTCGAGTTCCAAGAGGTACCTTGTGACGAGGATGAAGATGGTTCGGTTCAGCAGATGCAGACGGAGGTCAGCTGGCAACATGAAGCGAGGCGGGATGATGTGGATCGTTGTCCCCGTTGTGGCAGGTATCATGGTAATCGGATATGTCCATTGATCACTGGTAGCTGTTTTGGCTGTGGTAGGAAGGGACATCTTGCGAGGAACTGTCCCCAGAAGAATAAGGCAGGTCAGGAGCCGAGTGGTCAGTAGGTGTCCGAGACGTTGAGTGGTGTTGCGTCTCTTAGTGGAGGTCCGAGAGGCTGGGCTAGATGAGCACCTTTATCTTGTCTTATTCGGAGGTGGTTGTGAACTCTTGTGGCACTTTTATGTACTTGGGTTTGGTAGAGAATCAGTTTTGTAATATGTGCCTTGCTAATGTTTGGTTATTTCGATCTATCAGCTTTTGCAAGAATTGAGAATCTTGGTTAGCTTGGTGTGGGTTTGATTGGCTAGTTATGTGGAGCCCAATGTGTGTGAACAGTGAGAATGATTGTTGTGAATCGTGTTGCCCGGTATGTGATGGTTAGCTGAGAATATCGTTGAGCGGTTACAAATTTCGAGGACGAAATTCTTTTAAGGGCGGGAGAAGGTAAGGACTCAGGTTTCGGGTTCAGTATTCGGGTCGGGTTCAGGCCGGATCCCCTGGTTTGGACCCTGAGGGGGGGGTCTTGAGAGTTTTGACTGAATGACGTCTGCACTTCTCGACGCCTTTCAAAAGGTGTCAGGTTGTGTGGACGCCATTTAGGTCTGCTTGATGTTGTGCCACGTGGGCGCCACGTGGGCGGGTTTCAGGCCGCAAGAGTACGGCCCCTGTCTCGTCGTCTGAACGGCGTCCATGATGGACGACGCGACTCAGACTGCGACCCTGCGGTGTCAGTGTACGGTGCCTGACATGTCAGATGAACGGCGTACGTGGTTGTCGACGCGTTTCAGAGCGCTGTCAGTACGGCCCGTCCTGTCATCTGATAGGCGTCCTTCTCGCTCGACGCGTTTTAGCCAGTTTCTGATTGACCCCGCGAGCCTCCCCTTCTTTCCCTCATTTTCGCCTCCACCCTCTCTCTCTTCGTCCTCTCCGCCCTCTCCGACCCTCTTTTCCCCTTTCCCTTCCTCTTCTTCCTCTTCCATCACTCCAACACCTCCCTACCTCTCACCTCTACCTCCACCACTTCCTTCGCGGCGTTCCATTCTCCGGACGGCGGCCGACGTCCCGGCGGAGTGGCGACGTCCTCGGGAGTACCAGCGGCGGTCTGCGGTGCGGCGGGTCGGCGGCACGGAGTTTGGCGGAGTTCAAGAACCGGTAGGGGGACGAACCTTGCATGGACTGTGGTTATCTTGCTCGTGATTTGCTAGGCGTGGCATGATGTGTTTTGCGTTAGAATGAACATGTTTAGGGGGTTTTCTTGTGGGAATGGCCGTGTTCGGGATCGTGGAATTGTAGCATGCTCATGGTAGTTTGATTTCCCTTTTCTCCCCCTTCTGTTTTGGGCGTTTTGGGGTGTTTGGGGATAAGGGGAGAAACCCTCGGGTTGAACCAGGGAACCAGGTTTCTGGCGCTAAACGGCGTCGTGCCTGGTCGACGACTTTTAGAAGGACGTCGGGCCAGTATGACGCCTTTTAGGCAGAAACCTCCCTGTTCGAGGTGTTGTGAGTTTGGGGTTCTGGCGCTAAATGACGTCATGCCTGGACGACGCCATTTCGAATGGCGACGTGCCAGCATGACGCCATTTAGGCAGGAGAATCCCCCGACTGAGGCTTATACAACTATGGAATTCCGGTGTGAATGGCGTCTGTGGACTCTGACGCGTTTTAGGCCATAATCTGATTTTAATGAACCTGTTTGAGGGGCTTGAATGGCGTCGACCTCGGTCGACGCGATTCAAGACAGAACTGCTTTAACTCTGGTTATTAACACATGTTTCACGGTTGGATGGTTCAAATGTCTGCTTTAAGTTGTACACTGAGACTGAGGATTTATGCGTGAATGGAATTACATCAGCTGTGTGTGCGTGTGTGTGTGCTTCTGCGAGTATGGAATCGGAATAACTGCGGTTTACGTTTGTCACCTTGGGCCGATGGGGAAGGGCCATGGTGTCTGTGAGGCATTGTTGCCGTACCGGTGGGGGAGTGGTACATGTTGTGTTTTACCTTTGGCTGAGGGAATAAGAACCACCTTGAGCCCGTCGGGTCGGAGTAGCCGGTGCGCTATCCGAGGGGTTGCTGTTTGGTCTCAGTGGGTCGGGGTTTCCCTGTTTGTCGTGGCAGCTTCCGGCGCGTTTCTTGCTGTGGAGCTGGTTGTGGTGCTGTTAGAGTTGTTTTACCCCTTTAGCCACTGGGCCTGATGTGACCTTTGATCAAGGTTACGAGTGGTACCCTTCGCCCTTTGGCCTAACGCAGCCCGGGAGGATAGGGTTGTGGGTAGTTCCGTAGCTTCGGCTTGACGGGGGTTCGCCGGTCCCCAGGGCCCTCCTGAAGCGCCGAGGCCTGGCGTGGAGGAAATCCGATCGGTAGGACAGTAGTCTAGACTGCTTGTGTGCACATGTAGCTGGGCAGTGGTGGTTCACTGGTCCCAGCTAGTCCTAGTTTGACTCACTGCCTCACCCTACGGTGCCCCGGAACACTGTAGGGGCGGACAGGCGTGAGTATTGGTGGTGTTGTGAGGCGACGTTTGACTTCGGTCGACATTGTGGTTCGGTTGCTTTGTGGACTTTGGCTGTGAGACGTGACTTTGTGTTGGGTTCTTCGGGTGACTTAGAATTGTTCCTGCTACACTACTTATGCGTACGTTTCATATCAGGTTTGGGTGCTATGTTTACTGCTTTATTTAATTGCCATATATTTGGATTGTTGCACTTGTGGGTGTGTGAGTGGGAGGCAGGGGATCGGATGATCCCTACTGACCCCGTTTCTGGTGTGGCTCACTCCCTGCGGTTTCAGGTGTGGACCTCGTGGCGTGTGGCGGCGTGTGGTGTCTCCATGGTGTGCGGGCCAGCAGGTGTCTCAGTTCCGGGGTATGCCCCGATGTTGTTGTACTTTACTTCTGCCTGTACTTATTTAATTTGTTTGACCATGTAATTATTGTTGGACTGTATACGGACATTGTTATCTTCCTTCCTGCGCATTTGTAATATCTTTGTAGTCCGTGTGATTGCTATATTTAGCCTTGTTTAACGCTTACTCCTCCAGATGTGTTGTGTGAGATCCGGGTACGAACCCGCAGTTAATAGGCCGACATCCATTTAGTGATCGGGTCTCCGGTCATAGGATGGCGGGTCGTTACACCTCCTCTAGAGCATCTAATGCTGGTTCAGCAGGAGGTTCATTATCCAAGACGTAGGCAATCTGCTCAGACCTGAGGACGATCTTCAGGTTTCTGAGCCAGTCTGTGTAATTGGTGCCTGTCAAATGGTTGGCATCAAGTATGCCTCGCAACAGGTTATTGTTCGACATTCTCGCCTACAGGAGATAATTAATTGATAATTAGCAGATATTCAGATTAACTAAAACAAGATATAGTCTTTTATTATCTAGTTTTACTCCCACTCATTTTCGACGGACTGTATAACCTTCAGATATACAGAACGGGAGAAGCCAACTGTCTCCTAGTGGGGATCAGAATCTCCAAGCATCACAGTATGACCTCGGGTAAATACGTAGTATCATACCGTTATCCCAAGGCAATCATCTCATGATAATTGCAACTCCTTGCAATATCCGATCATATTTCGGCTCCCAAGTTTAATGGTCCCGGGTAAACACAGTAGACCATTATCCCCGGTCTAAGCTTTACTATCAATACGTGACAGAGTAAAGTAGAAATATAATTCCCGGGTAAACACGTGGATAACTATATCGTTCCTCTACTCTTATCCAAAGGCATCTAATGCCATGATCAACAGCCCTCTCAACAGACAATGGTAGACCTCGGGTAAACACATAGTATCTGCCATGACTGAATTAAGTTCTATTGATCATATTGATCGAGAGCCACGCAGTGCATTCTCAATGACTCGTGCTACGGCTTAGAGTTTGTAACGAAGGTTTTACTTATTTAGTTTGGTCTCATCCTAGGTAATAGTATTAAATATATCGAATATATTATAAATACTAATAACCTAGCAAATATAAAGCACGCGCATCACATACATGTCATGAGTGTGGTCATGGACGGCACTGCGGTTTGACTTGAGCCAGACAGTCAAGCGCACACACATGCATAATATAACAACTTATATCATGAGTCTGCAAACCTATGGATTCAATGAACTCCTTCATTTTCATCTGGTTGGCAGTTGTGGATCATCCTCGCTTCACGCACACCCGTCTCAATCAAATTACATCATAATTCTCAATTACATAATAATTCAAAAGAGGAAGCCTTATGGCGATTACATCGAGGAGGAAGGTAGAAGTACAATGGAATATGAGAGGGAGAGGTTCGCAGACCTCTATTTATTAATAAACAATAAACCACACAATCACATTCCACATCCACAATTAATGCTCGTGCATGACCATCATTTGTTTTAGTTAAACAAACCACACATGAATTGCACATCAAATGGCTAAATTAAAATTTTCGAAAATAATAATAATTCCAGGTTTCATAAAAACAGGGACCAAACAAAATTTTGGAGAATTTAGAATTTTTGAAAATCAATTTATGCATGCTTAATTTAAATCGAATTTAAACAAGCAATTAATAACACATCAAATATGTAGAAAATCTAAAATTAATGGCTTTAGAAATATTCCATGCTCAATTTGAACAATTCAAATAATTTGGGGTTAATCTAACAATTAGATTGTATAAGGTTTAATCTAACATTTAGAATTAATTAAATTAACAACTTTTGTTAATTAAATAAAAAAATAAACCTTAATTAGGACCCAATCAGAAAATTTAATTTAATAAAAAATAGTAAAATCATATTTTACACTTAATTATTAAATCAATTTATTGATTAAAAAATTAAAAAAAAAAAATTAACCAGGTCCCTTAAGGGGCTCAGCCCAGTTAACCCCCTGGCTCGAGCCAGGGCTCAGCCAGGGGCCCGGACCCAGGTCCAAGCTCCTGGTCCGGCCTCAGGCTAGCCCTGGCGCGGACCCCTGGCGCGAGCCAAGGTCCAGCTGGGTCGGGCCCGGTCGGCGGCTAGGGAAACCCTAGCCGCCCGGCCGGGCCGCCCGAGGGTTCCCTGCAACGCAGGGAACCCAACGGCGCTCCCCCCCCTTTTGGGGTCTTCTCCGGCGCCGACCCGGGGGCGACCGGGCACCGGACCTTGCCGCCGACGAAGCCCATACCTCCGGCGAGCTCCGGCGACCAGGGATGGCCATGGAGGTGCCCCAAAAAGGGTTTATTTGCCTCCTCTTTTTCCCCCAAAAATCTGATTTTCAGGTTTCTCAAACCCAAAATAGAAGAGGAAGAATATCACGGCCACCGGAGAATCGTTCTCCATCCCTCCAGTATCATATCCAGCACTGGTGGAGATGGTGCAGTGATTCAAAACGACAAGATCCATCACATGGATCTAAATCACTCAAGAACGAAACGTTCTTCGTCTAACGAAGAGCACAAATGAAAAATAACCCCAAAAAATTATTTTCTTCAGATTTAAATAGCGATCTCATTTCAGTAATCAACTAACGAATATTAAATCTTGCAAGAACATAATTTTAAGAATGGAATAAATTCAAAAACCATAATTTTAGAGACCGAAACGGCGAAAACACATTGGAACCTGGCTGTGATACCACTGTTGGAATTGCTGTGTCGGGATCCGACCGAAAAACGTAGCGGAATAATATGTTCGGGATCGGATCCATCCCGTTTCGATCATTAAAATAAAACCGGAGAATATCGAGTTCACCTTGCGCGGATTCGAATCCGCGTCCGTTTTCCGGTTCCGTCGGAGCAATGCCGCAAGTCGCGCAAATGCCCGACCTCTAGCGGTATCCACACGGTTCTCCTTGCGATGGATTGTCCTCGTTTCCTCGCTCACTGCAGCGTTCGTAGATCCCGTCTGGTTGCGCGTAATCCGCCGCGACATGCGGATTCTGAATCTCCCGTCGGACGGAAGCCGGAGCAGTCGGGAACCACACGCCCAGAAGAGAGAGAAAGAGAGAAAGAACGAATGACGGCTAGGTCAGGGTTGCTGGCCCCGGACGTAGAATCCGTTCTTTTATAATAAGTCAGTTTGCGGTTTTTCATAAAAACCCAGACTTCTCCGAAATTCTGTCGGATTATCCATCGACATGAAAACCATTTGCGTGTGACCCTCTAGGCCCAAATACCAATCCAGTTAATAGCCCATTAAGTCCAGTAACCCTTTACTGACCCACTGAATTAATGAATATCCTCATATTCAATTAATCAGCCGAATTTAATGTCCCACAATAAATTCGGCCAGACTGCCGATCACGTTGGATGCCAAGCAACATCGCGTGATCCTGGATGGCATTGGGGTTATCGCAACCCTCTATTGGAACCTTTCTGTCATCGGTTAGCACGCGGATATAATCCTTCATCCGTGCAATGTTCCCGAATCGACCTAGGGCATGGTTTACTGTTAAACCCTATTTGGTCGATTCACTTGAATCAGATGCCGCTAATCTGAATCCGATAACTCCTTATCGATTACAGAGTCCGCCCTGGCCAGGGACTTTAAGCGCATCATTCTCGGAACATTCTCTCTCAAACTACCGAGAGCGGATGATCCCGTATTGAACACACAATTACCTTCGAGGGCATTTCCCTGAACCCGATCGCTTGACTTATTGATAACCCATGGTTAGGGATTCGTTCGTCAAGGTCAAAGCTCAGAAACCTACCAACAAGATATCTTTGGAGTCTCAGGTCTAAGGATCATCCACGCAACCATGACAAATGAATCGAGCTGGTTAACAGTTAGGTGATTACCATCCAGCGATTCATAGTCGGATCAGTTCAGTGAACTCATTCACCAATGAGCACCTATAGGTTCAGCATAGTGTCTCCACACAAGTGACTTATGCGATCAGTCACCCTCATCATATGAGCTGAAGTAATCTATACTAGTCTATCCGGATGTTCGATGTCCTATCTTAAACTTCCTATGACTAGGAACAATTAAGAACATGTGTTTATAAGTCTTCGGTCCCGTAATTATGATCTCATCATAATCCGAAGACTGTTGCACATGTTCATGGACTTCATCGTGATACGATAAACACAGATCGAATTAATTACACACAATGAATTATTTCCATTTATTAATAATCTGAATAATTACATAGTATCAGATTGGCTTTGAGACCATCTAATACTAACAGGACGCACGAGCCTCCTTCCTGGTGATAGCTAGAACTCTCCCCTGGGTCCTCGGCTTCTTCTGATCACCTGGTCCCTACCCCTGACCATGCCCCTACGGGCAGTGCCTCGCCAAATGGCCCTGCTGGCCACAAGTGAAACACCTCCTAGGAAAAGCAGGACACTGAGTCCCACCGTGAGTACCACCGCAATGCTAACAAACTGCTGGAAGCCTCTGAGCTGACTCCTGCTTAGCACTGGACACCGACTGGCTCTACTGACTCTGCCTGGGTCTGCTGCTACCGCTGCTGCTGCTACTGCTACCTCTTTCCATTCTTCGGATTAAATAAGACCCTGGGACATGGAACTGGAGCTCGAAAGAACCTCCTAAATCTGGAGCTGAGTGAAGACGATCCTGATCCGGACGAAGGAGCTGCTGCTGCTACCTTTCCCCTGCCGCGAACTGGTCCCTGAGTAGTCAGTCCCCTCTCCCGGGCTGACTGATCCTGCTGTGCCTCTACTGCCGCAGCACATCTAACTGTCGATGCCAAATCTGAACAACAGTGGGACGCCACAAAACTCCTCAGACTGGACCACAGTCCATCCACAAACCTCTCAGTCCGACGCTCCTCGTCCCCTGAGATAAAAGGCACAAACCTCTCAAGCGAAACAAACTTCGCCTGGTATTCCAGCACTGTCATGCTTCCTTGGGTCAGCTCTATAAATTCCCTCTCCTTGGCCCTCTGAACATGTCTAGGGATGTAACGACCCGCCATCCTATGACCGGAGACCCGGTCACTAAATGGATGTCGGCCCATTAGCTGCGGGTTCACACCCGGATCTCACACAACACATCTGGAGGAGTAAGTGCTAAACAAGGCTAAATATAACAATCACACGGCCTACAAAGGTAAGCAAGTGCACAGGAAGGAAAATAACAATGTTCGTATACAGTCCAACAATAATTACATGCCCAACAAATTAAATAAGTACAGGCAGAAGGAAAGTACAACAACATCGGGGCATACCCCGGAACTAAGACAGCTGCTGATCCGCACACCAAGAAGACACCACGCTTCCGCTGCGCCACGAGGTCCACACCTGAAACCGCATGGAGTGAGCCACACCAGAATTGGGCTCAGTAGGGATCATCCGATCCCCTGCCTCCCACTCACACACCCACAAGTGTAACAACAGGAATATATGGCAATTTAAGTAAAGCAGTAAACATAGCACCCAACTCTGATATGAAACGTACGATAAGCAGTGTAGCAAGAACCATTCTAAGCAACCCGAAGAAGCCAACACAGAGTCACGTCTCACAGCCAAAGTCCACGAAGCGACTGAACCACACTGTCGACCGAAGTCAAACGTCGCCTCCCAACACTACCACCACTGCTCACGCCTGTCCACCCTTACAGTGTTCCGGGGCACTGTAGGGTGAGGCAGTGAGTCAAACTAGGACTAGCTGGAACCAGTGTACCGTCACTGCCAACTACGTGTGCACACAAGCAGTCTAGACTACTGTCCTACCGTCCGGATTGCCTCCACGCTAGGCCTCAGCGCTTCAGGAGGGCCCTGGGGACCGGCGAACCCCCGTCAAGCCGAAGCTACAGGAACTACCCACAACCCTAACCTCCCGGGCTGCGTCAGGCCAAAGGGCTAAGGGTACCACTCGTAACCTTGATCAAAGGTCACATCAGGCCCAGTGGCTACAGGGGTAAAACAACTCCAACAGTACCACAACCAGCTCCACAACAAGAAACGCGCCGGAAGCTGCCACGACAAACAGGGAAACCCCGACCCGCTGAGGCCAAGCAGCAACCCCTCAGATAGCGTACCAGCTACTCCGGCCTGACGGGCTCAAGGTGGTTCTGCTTTCCTCAGCCAAAGGTAAAACACAACATGTACCCCTTCTCCCACCGGTACGGCACAATGCCTCACAGACACCATGACCCTGTCCCCATCGGTCCATGGTGACAACGTAAACCTCAGTTATTCCAATCCACAATCGCATAAGCACATACACACATCTAACATGATGTAATTCCATTCACGCAGGAGTCCTCAGTCTCAGTGTACAACGTAAAGCATGCATTTGAATCGTCCCACAATGAAACACATAATAAAACCAGGATCCATACAGTTCTGTCTTGAATCGCGTCGACCGAGGTCGACGCCATTCAAGCCCCTTAGATAGGTTCATTAAAGCTAGATTATTCCTTGAAACGTGTCGTCATAGGGAGTCGCCTATTTAAAACGCGTGCAGGTCCACAGACGCCATTTACACCGAAATTCCAGATTTACAGACCCTCACTCGGGGCGATTTCCTGCCTAAATGGCGTCATGATGGCCCGACGTCCTTTCGAAAGGCGTCGTCCATCCATGACGTCATTTAGAGCCAGAACCCCTATCTTGCGAAATCTCGAACAGGGAGGTTCCTGCCCTAAAAGGCGTCGTACTGACCTGACGCCCTTCTGAAAGGCGTCGACCAGGCACGACGCCGTTTAGCGCCAGAAACCTGGTTCCCTGGTTCGAACCGAGGGTTTCTCCCTTAACCCCAAACACCCCGAAAAGCCCCAAAACAAAAAGGGGAGGAAGAGGAATTCAACCACCACAAGCATGCTACGAATCCACGATCACAAGCACAGCCATTCCCACAAGGAAACCCCCCCTAAACATGCTCAATCTAGCCCAAAACACGTCATGTCACGCCAAAGAAAACACGAGCAACACATGCAAGGTTCGTCCCCCTACCAGTTCTTGAACTCCTCCGAGCTCCGTGCCATCGACCCGCCGCACCGCAGACCGCCGCCGGTACCCTCGAGGACACTGCCACTCCGCCGGGACGTCGGCCGACGTCCGGAGAATGGAACGCCGCGAAGGAGGTGGTGGAGGTAGAGGTGAGAGGTAAGGAGGCTATGAAGTGATTGGAAGAGGAAGAAGAGGAAGGGAAGGGGAAAAAGAGAGTCGAAGAGGGCGGAGAGGGCGAGGAGAGAGAGAGTGTAGGCGACAATGAGGGAAAGAAGGGGAGGCTCGCGGGGTCAATCTGAATCCAGCTAAAACGCGTCGATCAAGGCAGACGCCTATCAGTCTGACAGGACGGGCCGTACTGAAAGCGGTCTGAAACGCGTCACTCTCCACGAACGCCGTTCAGACGACAGGACAGGCCGTACTGACAGCGGTCTGGCGCCGTACCCCGACATCGCAGAGGTCACAGTCTGAATCGCGTCGACCAACATGGACGCCGTTCAGACGATGTGACCGGGCCGTACTCTCGCGGCCCGAAACCCGACCACGTGGCGCACACGTGGCACAACAACAAGCAGACCTAAATGGCGTCCACACAACCTGACGCCTTTTGAAAGGCGTCGAGCAGTGCTGACGCAATTCAGACAGAAACCTCAAGACCCTCCTCAGGGTCCAAACCAGGGGATCCGGCCCGAACCCGACCCGAATACTGAACCCGAAACCTCAGTCCTTACAAGGGAAGTACTGTGCATTGAATTCCTTCACAAAAGTCTCCCATGGAATCTCCCTGAGACTCCTATCCGCATATGACAAACTCTTCAAAGTGGTCCACCAATCGTAGGCATCATCCTTCAACAAGAAGGTAGCCATCGGAGTCCTCTCAACCGCCGCACAATCCATAGTATCAAAAGTCTTCTCAATCTCCCTCAACCAGTGAACAGCCTCATCAGGGTCGGGACGACTGGTGAAATGAGGTGGTCTCCACTTCAGGAATCTCTCCAGTGTAGCTGAAGAGCCTCCTCGAGCACTGGAACTCTCACTACGGTCTCGGGTCTGGTATCTAGCCATCGTGTCCATCATAGCCTCTATGAAATGCTCCACACTCAGCCTACCGGCCTCAGATCCACTAGGGACATCTCCCCGCTCTCTAATAACTGGCATCCTCTTCCTAGGAGCCATCTAATCGCCTACAATCACAAAAATCGAAAAAAATCTAATTAAAATCCTAAAACCTATACTACCGCCGCGCCAGTAAAGGATAATGTAATTATTTGCCGAACTCACGACATTTAACCTAGTTATTCATTTATTTGCCGGACCGAATGCTCTGATACCAACTGTAACGACTGTTAGTTTAGGTGGCCTACAAGCCAATCTAACAATGTAAATCTCGTTCATTATTAATAAAATGGCATAATATTCATTATGTGTAAATCGCGTTAATTATCGTTTCATAATGAAGTCCGTGAATATGTGTTATGGTGATCAGATTATGATGAGATCATACTAATGAGACTGATCACTTAAACACACATATTCTTAATCGTTCCTAGTCGGAGGATATCCGAGAAGGACATCGGATATCCGGTTAGACTAGTACAGATTGCTCCTGCTCATATGATGAGGATGACTGGTCTCATAAGTCATTTGTGTGGAGACACTAAGGCGAATCTGTAGGTGCTCATTGGAGAATGAGTTCACTGAACTGATCCGACTGAATCGCTGGATTGTATCGTACCTCACTGTCAACCAGCTTGATTCTATTGTCGCAGTTGCGTGGATGGTCCTTGGACCTGAGACACCAAGGACACCTTGGCGGTGGACTTCTGTACTTTGACCTTGGTCTACGAATCTCTAGCCACGGGATTCTAATACGCCAAGGATTGGGTACAGCGGAATACCGTCGAAGGGAATTGTGTGTCAATAAGGAATCATTCACTCTCGGTACTTAGAGAGAGAATGCTCTAGGAAGGATGCGCGGAAGTCCCTGGCCAGGGTGGACGATAATATCGGGAAAGAAGTTTTCCGATATTCATCAGCGGCATCCAATCCAAGTGAGTCGACAGGTTAGGGTTTGACAGCTCGCCATACCCTCAGTTGACTCGAGAGCATTGTACGAATGAAGGATTATATCCACGCGATAACTGTCGACGAAAAGGTTCCAAGAGTGGGTTACTTAACCCCAAATACCTTCCGGGTTCACGCGGTGTTGCTTGGCACCCAACGTGATCGGAGGCCCGGTCGAATTCGATGTGCGACATCAATTCGATTGATTAATTGATTAATAAAGGGTTATTAATTAATTAATAAAGCCAGTGAGGAGTCACTGGGCTTACTGGGCCATTAACTGGACTGGTACTTGGGCCTAGAGGGTCACACGCAAATGATTCTCAAGGCGATGGATAAATAAGTGGGTTTTATACAAACCGGGGGTTTTTGTGAAAAATCGTGCGGTTAGTATAAAACATAGCGAACGGGCTGAGCAGGCCAAGCTGCTGCTAACCCTGGCCGCCCCTCCTCAGTTTCTGTCTTCCTCTGGAGTCCAGGCAGATCCAGATCTGCCCCGCCGCTTCTCCGAATCCCGTTCGATGGGAAATCGTCCGCGCACTGCGGCGATCATTGCGGCGACCAGCGGAGGCTTCGCGGGCTGCGAAGAACGACGAACTCGAGGATATCCGTCGCGGGGAGGATCGCGTGGACTTCGCTAGAGGCCGGGCGCTTGCGCGGCTTGCGGTGTCGCACCGACGGAACCGAACGGTTGCGGATTCGAATCCGCACACGGTGAGAACTTCGATAATCCGATTATCGTATTTTAGTTCTTCGAAATGGGAAACGGATCGCTGTAAAATTTTATTTTCCGCTGTGTGAGCGATCCGGAGAAACCGAGAAAACCAACAGTGGTATCAGAGCCAGATTCCACTGTTTCTCGTCCCGTTTCGGTTTCCGAAATTGATTTTTCTTGAGTTATTCCATGCGTTTAATCCGATTAAAATGACGGAATCGTGTTCATAAAATGAATACAAATAGTTTGATTATTTTTCTGTGATTTTTCGGATTTTATTTGGGGGTTTTCGGTGTTCTTCGTGGGACGATGAATGGGGTGTTTGCGGCGGCTTCAATCGGCTTCCCAAGTGTTGGGATTGCCGGCTGAGACCACGGATTTCTTGGTGATAGTCACCACTACACATTCGACATATCTTCCGGCACCATGGTGGCCTCGAAGAGCTACAAAACCGAGCCCCAAATCGGATTATTGACCCTGCAAAAAAAACTAGTTTTTGGGGTTTTTTGGGTCTTGGCCGGCTCCCTTCGGGGCATCTCCGACGACCCTGCCGGCGCCGGGGGGCATCGCCGGCCAGACCTGGCGGCGCCGGGGACCAGCCGGCGGCGGCCTGCATTAACCCCTGCCGCCGGTTGTAGCAGGAATTAGGGCTGCCTGCAGGTTGGGGTCGGGTTGCAAGGAAGAGGACGAACCGGCCGGTCCCGAGCCGGTCTGACCGGCTGGGCCGGTCCGGTCGGATGGTCTGGCCAGGCTAGGCCTGGCTGGGCTTAGCCTCGAACCAGGGTTCGAACCAGGCCGAGCCACTGGCTCGAGCCAGATGGCAAGGGGCTGAGCCCTATAGGGTTTTTAATTAAATCTGTTTTGTCCTCTTAAAACCCCGAATAAACCCTAATGAAACCCATTATTCCTTATTAGTCCATTTAATAAATAAAATTAGATTTTAATTTAATTAAAAAATATTTTGAATTTTAAATTATTATCTAATTTCGTTTATTTGGGAAATATGATTATGGAATCATTTTAATTAACAAGAAGTTGTTAATTGATTAAATTTGATTATTAATTTAAATGTTAAATTAATAACTAATTTTATTATACTAATTCAAATGTTAAATTAGTAGTTATTAATTAATTGAAATTAATTATTAGTTTAATTGTTAAATTGATGATTAATTTTAATTAATTAATATAATGGTTTAATAAGGAGAAACTAGTTATTAGTTTAAAGAGTTAAACTAATAATTAATTTTATCCACTAATCTAAGAGTTAGATTAATGCTTAACTGTTAATTTGTGTTAATTATTAGTTTAATGGTTAAATTAGTGGTTAACACTTATTAATTATCTAGTCTAATTATTAGATTGATAATTAATAACAAATTAGAGTTAATTATGAATTTATGTGATAAGTTAATGATTAATTTTGTTGGACTAGTCTAAGAGTTAGATTAGTTATTAATAGTCTAATTGTTAAATTATTAATGGGATTTAATCTAAGTGTTAGATTATTAGAATTGTTCTAATTGGCATGGAATAATCTGGAATTATTATTTCGGAGTGTGTGCGCATGTGATGTGTGTTTAATGCTTTTAAATTAGATTTAATTGCATGTTAAGTTAATAAAATGAGTTTTCGAAATTCAAATACCAATTTTGATTGGATCCCAGCTTTCTGAAAGCCAAAACTTATTTATTTTGAAAACACTTTTAATTTAGCCATGTGATGCGCTGAATCATGTGTGGGATGTTTAAAACACACCGTGGTCATGGATATGCACTTAATATATTCATGTGATGAATGAATTGTGTGGATCGTGGATGTATGATATTTATTAATTGTTAATAAATAGAGGTCTGCGCACCTCTCTCTCTTATACTCCGACGTATTTCTACCTCCCTCTCTCTCCTGTACTCGCCATAAGGCCTTCTTAAATTTACTTGTTAATTCTAGAATTAATGTAATATGATCGAGGCAACCGAGGAAGGAGCGAGGACGATCCACAACTGCAACCAGGAAGGTGTACAGATGGAGATCTCTTGCCTATGTGATTGCAGGGTATCTAATGTAAATGTTATGATTAGAATGTGTGCGTTTGACTGTTGGCTCCAGTCAAACCCACTGTGCTATCTATGACCACACTAATGACATGTATGTGATGCATTGTTTATCTTTTTATTATGAATCAAAACAGGTTATAGTATTTAGTAAATATATACGATATATTTATATACTATCACCTAGGAGAGACCAAGATAAAAGTTATCTAAATACCCTCAGATAAACTCTAAGCCGTAACGCGAGTAGTTAAGAACTTACCGCGTGGTCCACCATCGTTATAGTCATAGGATTCAAATCACTTTAGGCAGGTTTGTTGTGCTATCCACAAGGCCTGCTTAATTGGGAGGAGAAACTGTGGCTATGACATTAGATGCCTAAAGATCGGGGTAGAGGAACCATGTAGCTTTGTTGTGCTATCCACAAGGGCTGCATGCAAATCTATGCTCGTCGCGTAATGATGGTTAGCTTAGACCAGAATTAGTGGTTTGTTGTGCTATCCACAAGGCCATTAAATCTCTGGGGACCGAAGCTATGATCAGATATTGCAAGGAGTTGCAAGTCCCATGAGTTGGGTGCTCTCTGATTGTATTACAGTTTGTTGTGCTATCCACAAGGCTGTAGTGCAAGTCATTGAGATTCTGATCCCCACTAGGAGACTGTCGGCGTCTCCCGTTCTGTATAACTGAGGGTTATACAGTTCGTCGAAAATTAGTGGGAGTTAAACTTGAACAAAAGACCATGTCTTGTTTTAAACTTTAAATAATTGAACATCTGCTAAATAGATTTTACTTATCTCCTGTAGGGAATTATGTCGTCGAATAACTCACTCCGTGGCATAGTTGATGCCGTTTTGACTTACCTGATCTACTCAGATTGGTTCAGAAGCTTGAAGAATGTCTTCAGATCTGAACGCAATAACTTTGTCCCTGGAGCTGATCCTCTTGCTGAATTGGCATTAGATGCCCCTGAAGTAGAGATGATAGCCAACGATAAAAGATCGAAGGACAAAGGCGAAAGAGTAGTAAAGGGTGACTGCTTCTACTATAAGCAGTATGGTCACTGGAAGAGGAACTGTAAGGAGTTCCTTCACGATAAAGCTCATGGAAGAGTGAAGCTGTCTGACGCTTCAGATATCTATATGATAGATATCAACTTATCAGTTAGAGATTCCACATCTTGGGTATTAGATACCGGATGTGCTTCTCATATCTGCCATGATGTGCAGATGCTGACAAGTAAGCGCAAGCTGAGACAAGGTGAGGTGGAATTGAGGCTAGGAAACGGCACAAAAGTTGCGGCGATTGCTGTTGGGACATCAAACCTCAGGCTTCCATCGGGAGACACCTTACTATTGGAAGATTGTTCGATTTATTATGGTAATAAATCAATAGCTTCAGCATCTTTAGTCAACGGTCTATATCTATTAGATGTTTCTTATTACAATCTTCAGATTGATAATGCTCTTAAGAAGAGTAAGAATTGCGTGAACCAAGCCTACATGTGGCATTGTAGACTTGGGCACATTGGCGAAAGCAGGTTGCAAAAGTTGCACAAGCATGGTTATTTAACAGCATTCGATTATGAATCGTTTGCAACATGTGAATCCTGCCTTATGGGAAAGATGACAAAATCTCCATTTAGTGGACATGGAGAACGTGCTAAAGACATTTTGGAACTAATACATTCAGATGTATGTGGTCCAATGTCTACCCAAGCCAAAGGTGGCTTTTCTTACTTCATTACGTTCACCGATGACTTCTCAAGATTCGGCTATGTGTACTTAATGAAGTACAAGTCGGAAGCATTTGATAAGTTTAAGGAGTTCAAGAATGAGGTGGAGAAGCAGTTAGGAAAGAGTATTAAAGTTATTCGATCAGATCGAGGAGGAGAATACTTGAGTACTAATTTCACACAATTCTTAAAGGATAATGGTATCCTTTCTCAGATGACCCCTCCATATACACCACAGATGAATGGTGTATCAGAAAGGAGGAATCGCACCTTGTTGGACATGGTGCGATCCATGATGAGCTTTTCGGGATTACCAATGTCCCTCTGGGGGCATGCTCTAGAGTCAGCAGCATACCTACTGAACAGAGTACCCAGCAAGTCTGTGGCCTCTACTCTATATGAGATATGGAAAGGCAGGAAACCAGAATTTAAACATGTTAAAGTCTGGGGTTGTCCTGCTCATGTAAAGAGGCATGATCCAGACAAGCTGTAATCACGAACTGATAAATGCAGGTTTGTGGGATATCCAAAGGAAACCTTTGGATACTATTTTTTACCATCCTGATGAACAAAAGGTGTTTGTCGCCAGGAAAGCTGTCTTTCTAGAAGAGGAATACCTCATCCAGGAGAACAGTGGGAGTAAAATAGTACTGGAAGAGGTTCTAGATCCCCAAACAGCTACGTTATCATCAGATGAGATATCAGTTCCTGAATCTGTTCAGGTACACACAGATGAGCCTCGTAGATCTAGTAGAGTACCTAGACTACCCGAACGATATGTGGGACATATCGCTGAAGGTGAGTCTAAGGTACAATATAATGAGGATGATGATCCTAAAACCTACCAGGAGGCCATAGAAGGCCCAGAAGCCAGGAAATGGCGAGAAGCCATGAACTCAGAAATCCAGTCCATGTACACCAACCAAGTTTGGAACTTGGAGGACTTGCCCGAGGGTATTGTACCCAACGGTTGCAAGTGGATCTTTAAGAGAAATATCGGTGCTGATGGACGGATCGACACTTATAAGGCAAGGTTGGTGGCAAAGGGATATCGTCAAAGGCAAGGAATTGACTATGACGAGACTTTCTCACCAGTTGCCATGATAAAGTCGATCAGAGTTCTGCTCGCCATTGCTGCACATTTTGATTACGAAATCTGGCAGATGGATGTGAAGACTGCCTTCCTCAATGGTAATCTTGAGGAAGAGGTGTATATGATACAACCAGAAGGTTTCACATCCAAAGAATCTCCAAATAAAGTGTGCAAGCTTCAGAGATCCATTTATGGACTGAAGCAAGCTTCCCGGAGCTGGAACATAAGATTTGACGAGGCTGTCAAGTCTTATGACTTCATTAAGAATGAAGATGAGCCTTGTGTGTACAAGAAGACCAGTGGGAGTGCAGTCACTTTTCTAGTTCTTTACGTAGATGACATACTACTCATTGGGAATGATGTAGCCATGATGTCATCAGTAAAGGTCTGGCTGTCGAAAAACTTCTCCATGAAGGATTTGGGAGAAGCATCCTACGTATTGGGAATACGGATCTATAGAGATAGATCAAAGAGGATGCTTGGAATGACCCAATCCTTGTACATAGATACCATAGTCAAAAGGTTTGGCATGAAAAATTCCAAGAGATGTCTCATACCGATGAGACATGGAATTAATCTCTCAAAGGAGCAGTCTCCTAAGACTCCTGATGAGAGGGCATTCATGGATAGAATACCCTATGCCTCTGCCATAGGATCTATCATGTATACTATGCTATGTACACGGCCTGATGTTGCATTTGCTCTAAGTGTTACGAGCAGATTTCAGGCTGATCCAGGCGAAGAGCACTGGAAGGCAGTGAAATGCATCCTTAAGTACTTGAGAAGAACTAAGGATATGTTTCTTGTCTATGGAGGAGGTGACTTGAAACTGCGAGACATTACTGACTCGAGTTTCCAGTCAGATCCAGATGATAGCAAGTCAACATCTGAATTCGTGTTTACTTTGAACGGTAGGGCAGTGTGCTGGAAGAGTTCCAAGCAAGTAACCACTGCAGATTCGACGACTGAAGCTGAGTACATCGCTACAGCTGAAGCCGCCAAGGAAGCAGTGTGGTTGAAGAAATTCATCACCGACCTCGGCGTAGTTCCCAGCATCTCTGAGCCTGTTCCACTGTTGTGCGACAACAATGGAGCAATTGCGCAAGCGAAAGAGCCACGGTCTCATCAGAAATCGAAGCATATTCTGAGGCGCTTTCACCTTATCAGAGAGATCATATCAAGAGGAGATGTAGTAGTGGAATGAGTTCCATCAGTCGACAATGTAGCAGATCCACTGACAAAGCCGTTGGCTCAAATTGTGTTTGAGCGTCACCTAGAGTCTATGGGCTTATTGTATAAAGGTGATTGGCTTTAGTCCAAGTGGGAGATTGTTAGTTTAGGTGGCCTACAAGCCAATCTAACAATGTAAATCTCGTTCATTATTAATAAAATAGCATAATATTCATTATGTGTAAATCGCGTTAATTATCGTTTCATAATGAAGTCCGTGAATATGTGTTATGGTGATCAGATTATGATGAGATCATACTAATGAGACTGATCACTCAAACACACATATTCTTAATCGTTCATAGTCGGAGGATATCCGAGAAGGACATCAGATATCCGGTTATACTAGTACAGATTGCTCCTGCTCATATGATGAGGATGACTGGTCTCATAAGTCATTTGTGTGGAGACACTAAGGCGAATCTGTAGGTGCTCATTGGAGAATGAGTTCACTGAACTGATCTGACTGAATCGCTGGATGGTATCGTACCTCACTGTCAACCAGCTTGATTCTATTGTCGCAGTTGCGTGGATGGTCCTCGGACCTGAGACACCAAAGACACCTTGGCGGTGGACTTCTGTACTTTGACCTTGGTCTACGAATCTCTAGCCACGGGATTCTAATACGCCAAGGATTGGGTACAGCGGAATACCGTCGAAGGGAATTGTGTGTCAATAAGGAATCATTCGCTCTCGGTACTTAGAGAGAGAATGCTCTAGGAAGGATGCGTGGAAGTCCCTGGCCAGGGCGGACGATAATATTGGGAAAGAAGTTTTCCGATATTCATCAGCGGCATCCATTCCAAGTGAGTCGACCGGTTAGGGTTTGACAGCTCGCCATACCCTGAGTTGACTCGAGAGCATTGTACGAATGAAGGATTATATCCACGCGATAACTGTCGACGAAAAGGTTCCAAGAGTGGGTTACTTAACCCCAAATACCTTCTGGGTTCACGCAGTGTTGCTTGTCACCCAACGTGATCGGAGGCCCGGTCGAATTCGATGTGCGACATCAATTCGATTGTTTAATTGATTAATAAAGGGTTATTAATTAATTAATAAAGTCAGTGAGGAGTCACTGGGCTTACTGGGCCATTAACTGGACTGGTACTTGGGCCTAGAGGGTCACACGCAAATGATTTTCAAGGCGATGGATAAATAAGTGGGTTTTATACAAACCGGGGGTTTTTGTGAAAAACCGCGTGGTTAGTATAAAACATAGCGAACGGGCTGAGCAGGCCAAGCTGCTGCTAACCCTGGCCGCCCCTCCTCAGTTTCTGTCTTCCTCTGGAGTCCAGGCAGATCCAGATCTGCCCCGCCGCTTCTCCGAATCCCGTTCGACGGGAAATCGTCCGCGCACTGCGGCGATCATTGCGGCGACCAGCGGAGGCTTCGCGGGCTGCGAAGAACGACGAACTCGAGGATATCCGTCGCGGGGAGGATCGCGTGGACTTCGCTAGAGGCCGGGCGCTTGCGCGGCTTGCGGTGTCGCACCGACGGAACCGAACGGTTGCGGATTCGAATCCGCACACGGTGAGAACTTCGATAATCCGATTATCGTATTTTAGTTCTTCGAAACGGGAAACGGATCGCTGTAAAATTTTATTTTCCGCTGCGTGAGCGATCCGGAGAAACCGAGAAAACCAACAACGACCCGCCACCCTATAATCGGGGATACGATTACTAAATGGGTACCGAATCATTAATTTGCAACCAAACCAGGATCTAGGTGAGTCTGGGAAATAAACAATAAACTAAGCTAAATATTCACATCGCATTGAATTAAAAAGAAAGCGCAAGAATTAAAAGTTATTACAATGCGACTCGACACAACAAATAATTACTTATTCCAACTGAAAAGAAATAATTAAGCGTACAGGCCAGAAATAAAATAACAACTACGTCGGGGCATACCCCGAACAACAGCCGCTGGCGCGCAACTTAAAGCGGTACTCTCCTCGCTAAGCCTGCCTAGAACCCTCACCTGAAAACCGCAAGGGTGAGTCTCAACGAAAAGACTCAGTAGGGATCCTTCGATCCCCACTGCCAACTCACACACCCACAAGTGCAAAAACACAGCTGAAGGTAAAGTAAGCAAGTAAAGCAGTAATTACTACTCCTAAATCTTGATATGAATCACATGCATTCGAAATATAACATGCATATTTATAAAACCATTCTACCAGGGAGCCCACAACCAATGTCTCGGCAAAACACGCCAAGCACACAAACGAAGGTGAGAAACACCGACCCGCTGAGACCAAGTAGTAACCCCTCGGATAGCACGCTAGCTACTCCGACCTAACAGGCTCTAGGTGGTTACTACTTCTCTCAGCACGAGTGACACTTCATCGGTACCACACCCACACCGGTACTAGCTAACCCCGGGATTCACCAGGTGACCCTCTCTCACTAGGCGCCACCCCGCCACACCCACACTGGCGCTGTGTTCCACCCACACCAACACAGGGTGATAAAGCGCTACAACTGTCACTCTAGGCCCACGGTCGCACGAAACACAACACGGTGCGATCCGGTCACATAGGAATCCTCATCCTCGAGTACGATTATAATCATGCAATTAACCAAACTATCTAACAATGTAACACATTAATAACATGACTTAGTGTGTTTTGTCTTGAATCGCGTTGTCCAAGGCCGACGTCATTCAAGCCTCCTAAACTGGTTCATAAAAACTTGGCCTCGGAAATGGCCTAAAACGCGTCGTCACATGTAGCCGCCTTTTGAAAGGCGTCGCTGTCCCTCGTCGCCTGACAATGACAGAAGCAGGGACAGGCTACGGGATGATTTCCACTAAAATGCATCGTTCACGCAAGTCGCCTTTTGAAAAGGCGTCGCTGTCCTTAGACGCTTATCAGTCCCGAAATAGGGTCTGTTATTGGGCTAAATCACGTCGTGGATGGGAGCCGCCTTTCTAAAAGGCGTCCCTGTCCCTCGACGCCATTTAGTCCAAACAGACAAGTTCTTCCTTCCGTTCCCTCAATCCACAAATTAGGATTTCTCCCCCAAAACGAACGAAAAGACAATGAAACTTGGGGGGAAAAGGAGGAGAACCCAACTACCCATTAAAACACCCAATTTCTCATCTCATGCATTTAACATTTTCACCCCAAAAACACCCCTAAACATGCTTCAAAGCGGGAAAACATGTTTTTTTTTAATGAAATACAATGGGAATCGTCACCCTACCGGTTACTTGAACTCCTCCAAGCTCCAAGCTGCCCACTCGTCTCGCCCCACGCCGCCGCCGGTACCGCTGAGGATGTCGTTACTCCACCGGGACGTCGGTCGCCGTCCGGAGAGAAAACGCCGCGGAGGAGGTGGTGGTGGGAGTTAGGAGGTCGATGGAGTGGAGGGGGAGAGGAAATGGTGGGAGGAAAAGAAGGAGGGGGAAGAGGCATCGCCGGAGTCGCCGGAGGAAGGGAGGAGAGAGAGAAGGAAGGAGGAAATGAGAGAAAGGAAGGAGGGTTCGCGGGGTAACCAGAAACTGGGTAAAACGCGTCGTGCATGCCCGACGTCTTTCAGATGACAAGACCGGGTTGTACACTGACAAGCCAGGGTCGTACTTTGAATGGCGTCGTCCATCCAAGACGCCATTCAGACGATATGATCGGGGCCGTACTCTCGCGACCCAAGGCTAGCCCACGTGGCACAGCCTAAAACGCGTCTACATTGCTGGATGCCGTTTAAACCGCGTCGAGCAGGCTCGACGCGAAATAAAACAGAGTCTCAGCCCCATCAGGACCTGAACTACGGGATCCGAACCCAAAAACTGACCCGATACCCGGATCCAAAAACCTCAATCCTTACATGAACCCTATAGATATTTTGATGTAACCCGATAGACTTCTGATTGGAAACATGCTACCACAGACTGATAGCTAAGTCTCAGAACTATGCAGCAGAAATATTGAATTATCTAAATATAAATTTAGCACTTGTACTCATTTTTCCTTCCCAATTGCAGCTTTCTATGATGGACCTGATATCATCAAGTATTGCAATCAACAAGTGCACTTTTGATTGTTTTAGTTCTTGAAAAATCCTATTGTAACGACCCGCCACCCTATGATCGGAGACCCGATCACTAAATGGGCGTCGAGTCATTAACCAACGGTCTCACACCCCGATCTTATACATACATCTGGAGGAGTAAGCATTAAACAAGATTAAATATAACATTTCACACGGACTACAAGGAAGTACAGTATGCAGGAAGTAAAGTAATAATGTCCGTCCACAGTCCAACAATAATTACATGGTGATCGGAGACCCGATCACTAAATGGGCGTCGAGTCATTAACCAACGGTCTCACACCCCGATCTTATACATATATCTGGAGGAGTAAGCATTAAACAAGATTAAATATAACATTTCACACGGACTACAAGGAAGTACAGTATGCAGGAAGTAAAGTAATAATGTCCGTCCACAGTCCAACAATAATTACATGGTCCAACAATTAAAGAAGTACAGGCAGAAGTAAAGTACAACAACATCGGGGCATACCCCGGAACTGAGATAGCTGCTGGTCCGTACACCAAGGAGAACACCACGCACCGCCACTCGCCACGAGGTCCACACCTGAAAACTGCAGGGAGTGAGCCACACCAGAACTGGCTCAGTAGGGATCATCCGATCCCTTGCCTCCCACTCACACACCCACAAGTGCAATTACAAAGATACAAAGGAACAAGATAAGTAAAGCTATAACACATTTCTCCTAAATTCTCTATATAAACCACATGCATTTGGAATATAACATGCATATCTCAGAAATCATTCTACCAAGGGACCTATAACTCGCGTCTCGGCAAAACGCGTCAACCACGTCTCCGAAAGTGGAAAACACCGACCCGCTGTGACCAAACAGTAACCCCTCGGATAGCACGCTGGCTACCTCGGCGGCTACTCCTTCCCCCAGCAAACACCGACCCGCTGAGACCAAACAGTAACCCCTCGGATAGCACGCTGGCTGTAAGGATCGAGACTTTCGGATCCGGTATTCGGGTCAGACCCTGTTGTTCTAACCCTTGTGGGGGGCGGAAGTTCTGAGTTGAATCGCGTCAGGACCTGGCGACGCGTTTTAAACGGCGTCCACCTTGGCAGACGCGTTTCAGGTGCTGCCACGTGGGTGCCGCGGGGGTTGGCCTTTGGCCACGTGGGTACGGCCCTGTCAGATCTTCTGAACGGCGTCTGCGAAGGACGACGCCTTTCAGACTGCGACTCTGGGTGTGTCAGAGTACAACCCTGACAAGTTGTCTGAATGGCGTCTATGTAGGACGACGCGTTTCAGAATCTTGTCAGAGCGGCCGTCACATCACCTGATTGGCGTCCGTAGATGTCGACGCGTTTTAGCCAGTTTCTGGTTAACCCCGTGAGCCCTCCTTCTTTCCCTCATTTTCTCCTACTCTCCTTCTCTCCTCCTCCTCCGGCGACCGGCGGCGGCCACCTCCTCCTCCCTCTTTTCCTCCCACCACTTCGCCTCTCCCTCCACTCCATCCTCTACCTAACTCATACCACTACCACCTCCACTTCCACTGCGGCGTTCTACTCTCCGGACGGCGGCCGACGTCACGGTGGAGCTAGGACGACACGGCGGTACCGGCGGCGGCGTGGGGCGAGAAGGGTGAACGGCGTGGAGCTTGAGGAGTTCGAGTGTCCGGTAGGGTGACGTTCTCCGTGGCATTGTGTTCAAAATCATGTTTTCCTCAATATGCATGTGGTAGATCTTCGGTTTTTGGGGGTTAGAATGAGCATGTTTAGGATCTCTATGGGGTGTTTGCCTATGAATTGTCTTGCTCTTCGTTTCCCTCCAGTTTGTATGATTTTTGGGGTTATTTAGGGTTGAAAAGGGAGCCCTCGGGTTTAGGGCGTTCCTGGTTCCCGGGGCTGAAAGACGTCGTGCATGGACGACGCCTTTTTGAAGGGCGTCGGGCCATCACGACGCCTTTTAGACGGGAATTGACTGACAGACAGTTTGCCAGGTTGGGGTTTCTGTGGCTGAAAGGCGTCATGGGTAAACGACGCGTTTTTGAACAGCGTCAGGCATCCATGACGCGTTTTAACCGCAGAAATCCCTTGGATAAGGCCTTGGGAATTCCGGATTTCGGTGTTGAATGGCGTCTGAGGATGTCGACGCCTTTTAAAAAGGCGACCATGAGGGTCGACGCCTTTTAAGGCCAGATTCTGAAGACTGATTTATATAGACCTGTAATTGGAGCTTGAATGGCGTCGACCTTGGTCGACGCGATTCAAGACAGAATCTCACTAATGCATGCCAGTAAAACGTGTTTATACTGCTAGATAGATGATTAGCACATGTTTTAGTGCACCCGAAAGAGATGGGTTTCTTATGATCGGATGGTTCTATGTGTGTTATGCGATCGCGGGCTTTTCACGTGACCGGATCGCACTGTGTTGGGTTTTCAGTTACTGTGGACCTGGAGTGACATTGTAGCACTTTATCACCCTGTGCTGGTGGGGGCGTGAGCACAGCGCCGGTGGGGGCGTGGGCGGGGTGACGCCTAGTGAGAGAGGGTCACCTGGTGAACCCCGGGGTCAGCTAGTACCGGTGTCGGAGTGGTACATTCGGAGAGTCACTCATGCTGGGGGAAGGGGTAGTCACCTGAGCCAGTGGGGCCGGAGTAGCGAGCGTGCTATCCGAGGGGCTATTCCTTGGTCTCAGCGGGTCGAGGTTTTCCCCACCGTTGTTTGCACGGTCGGCGAGTTCTATCGAGATGACGGTTGTAGATTTTCTAACGGCTGGTTTAGAATGTGCATGATTATTATAACTGCGATTGCATGTCTTCTCACGTAGAGAATTAGGAATTGTACCTACCACTACACGTGTTACTTCACCGTTAGCTGTACTTTACACTTGTGGGTGTGTGCGTGGGCAGTGGGGATCGAAGGATCCCTACTGAGTCTTGTTCTTGAGACTCACCCCTGCGGTTTTCAGGTGAGGACTCCCAGCAGACTTAGAGCGGCGTGTGCGGCCGTGTGTTGTGCGTCTTCGGCAGTTGTTCCGGGGTATGCCCCGATGTAGTTGTTATTTATTTCTGGCCTGTATGTTTAATTATTTCCTTTCAGCTGGAGTATGTAATTATTTGCTGTAATCGAGTCGCATTGTAATAATTTCAATTTCCTGCACTTTCATTTCAGTTCAATGCGATGTGAATGTTTAGCTTAGTTTATTATTTATTTCCCAGACTTACTAGATCCTGGTTTGGTCCCAAATTAATGATTCGGTACCCATTTAGTAATCGGATCCCCGATTATAGGGTGGCGGGTCGTTACAGTTGGTATCAGAGCATACGGTCTGGCTAATAAATAAATAACTAGGTTAAATGTTGTAAATTCGGCAAATAAATACATTATCCCGTACAGGCACGTCGGTAGCATAGGTTTTAGGATTCTAATTAGAACTTTTTGATTTTGTAATTGTAGGCGAGTAGATGGCTCCCAGAAGGAGGATGCCAGTTATCCGAGAGCAGGGAGATGTCCCTAGTGGGTCCGAGGCCGGGAGGCCGAGTGTTGAGCAGTTCATGGAGGCGATGATGGACACTATGGCTCGTTATCAGACACGAGACCCTAGTGAGAGTTCCAGTGCGCGAGGAGGGTCCACCGCTACACTTGAGCAGTTTCTGAAGCTGAGGCCACCTCACTTCACCGGTCGTCCCGACCCTGACGAGGCCATCCATTGGCTTAGAGAGATAGAGAAGACTTTTGACACCATGGATTGTGCTGCAGTAGAGCGGACCCCGTTAGCTACCTTCATGCTGAAGGATAGCGCCTACGACTGGTGGACCACCTTGAAGAGTTTGTCCTATGGGGACAAGAGACTTAGGGAGATATCTTGGGAGACCTTTGTCCAGGAGTTTAATGCACAGTATTTCCCTAGACATGTCCAGCGAGCCAAGGAGAGGGAATTCATGGATCTGACACAGGGGAGCATGACAGTACTTGAATACGAGGCGAAGTTTGTTTCGCCGGGGCGGTTCGTGCCTTTCATATCTCAGGACGAGGAACGTCGCACGGAGAGGTTTGTGGATGGGCTTAGGCTCAGTTTGAGGAACTTTGTGGCGTCCCATTGTTGTACAGACTTGGAGTCAGCAGTTAGGCGTGCGGCAGCTGTAGAGGCTCAGCAGATCCAGTCGGCCCGAGAGAGAGGGCAGACTGTCCAGGGGCCTTCTCGGGGCAGGGGTAAAGCAGCGGCACCGGCTCCTTCAGCCGGATCGGGATCGTCTTCTCTCGGCTCCCGATTCAGGAGGTTCTTCAGGGGTGGTGGCAGTAGTAGCGGCAGCAGCGGTAGCAGCCGGCCCAGACAGGGGCAGCAGAGTCAGACAGTGTCCAGTGCACAGCAGGAGCGAGCTCAGAGGCTTCCGGCAGTCTGTCAGCAGTGTGGTGGTACCCATGGTGGGACTCAGTGTCCCACTCTTCCCAGGAGATGTTTCGCTTGCGGCCAGCAGGGCCACTTGGCGAGGCAGTGCCCGCAGGGGTATGGTCAGGGTCATGGTTCAGGCGAGCAGAAGAAGTCGAGGACCCAGGGGAGAGTGTTAGCTATCACCAGGAGGGAGGCTCGCGCGTCCAACTTGGTGGAAGGTACACTTTCTGTCCTTGGGAACCTTGCACACGTATTGATTGATTCAGGGGCTTCGCATTCTTTTATTTCTGAGCAGTTCTTAGATATCCTTTCTGCGCCTGTTGTTGAGTTATCTGATGGTTTGATGGTGGAAGTTCCCTCTGGAGACTATATGATATCTTATAACTGCTTGAGGAATGTTCCCTTGACCATTGAGGGTCATGTGCTCCCTGCCCAGTTGGTTGTGCTTGCCATTCGAGACTTTGATGTCATCCTGGGTATGGATTGGTTGGAAGCCTTTTATGCAGAGGTGGACTGCCACAGGAAGAGGGTGCGATTCTCCATTCCGAACATCCCGACCTTCTTCTTCCAAGGTATTAGGCTTTCTTCCCGAGGTACTCTTATTTCTGCCTTTAAGGTACGGAGGTTCCTTGATGGTGGCTGCGAGGCTTTCCTTGCCTCTGTTGTTGTCTCCGATGTCCAGAGTAGTCTCAGCCCTGAGGAGGTACCTGTTGTGTGTGAATTCATCGATGTTTTTCCTGAGGAGCTGCCTGGCCTTCCTCCTCAGCGAGAGGTCGAATTCACCATCGAACTTGCACCAGGTACGGCGCCCTTGTCTAAGGCCCCGTATCGGATGGCGCCAGCCGAACTCGCTGAGTTGAAGGCACAGTTGCAGGAGCTGTTGAATAACGGTTTCATTCGCCCCAGTACATCCCCATGGGGTGCTCCAGTCCTGTTTGTTAGAAAGAAAGATGGTTCTCTGAGGTTGTGCATTGACTATAGGCAGCTGAACCAGGTAACAATAAAGAATAAATACCCACTTCCAAGGATTGATGATTTAATGGATCAGCTGCAGTCTGCGAAAGTATTTTCCAAGATCGACTTGAGATCCGGGTATTATCAGATGAGGATCCGGGATGTTGATGTTAGCAAATCGGCCTTCAGAACTCGGTACGGACACTATGAGTTTTTGGTTATGCCCTTTGGCCTGACCAATGCTCCGGCGGCTTTTATGGAGCTAATGAACCGAGTCCTCAGGACTTATCTGGACCAGTTTGTGGTTGTGTTTATAGATGATATCCTGATCTATTCTTCTTCTGAGGAAGAGCATACCGCCCATCTTCGGGCAGTATTGCAGGTCCTGAGGGAGCATCGACTCTATGCCAAGTTCAGCAAATGTGAATTTTGGCTGAGCGAGGTGCACTTTCTTGGGCACGTTATTTCTGGTGAAGGTATCGCAGTAGACCCAGCGAAGATAGAGGCGGTGATGGACTGGAACAGGCCGACTTCAGTGACCGAGATCAGGAGCTTTCTGGGCTTGCTGGGTATTACAGACGGTTTGTTCAAGGATTCTCTTCGATAGCGATCCCCTTGTCGAGGTTGACTCGAAAGGGAGTTCGCTTTGAGTGGACCGAGGATTGTGAGCAGAGTTTTATTGAGCTAAAAACTCGTCTCACGTCAGCCCCAGTGCTGGTGCTTCCATCTGGGTCAGGTGGATTTGTGGTTTACTCGGATGCGTCCCGTCGAGGATTGGGAGCAGTCCTTATGCAGCATGGCAGGGTAGTTGCTTATGCTTCTCGGCAGCTGAAGAAGCATGAAGAGAACTATCCTACTCATGATTTGGAGCTGGCAGCAGTGGTATTTGCACTCAAGATCTGGAGGCATTATTTATATGGGGAGAAATTCCAGGTTTTCACGGATCACAAGAGCTTGAAATATGTGTTCACACAGAGGGATCTGAATTTGAGGCAGCGAAGATGGATGGAGTTCATTAAAGATTATGACTTTGACCTTTCTTATCATCCGGGCAAAGCGAATGTGGTGGCAGACGCTTTGAGTCGGAAGACGGTCATGTCATACCTCATGATTCAGGAGTGGAAATTATTCGAACAAGTGGTGGAATCTTCCTTTAGGGTTCCACGTGAAGATGACAGAGCTGTGCTGGTCAGTTTGACTGTGAGACCAGCAGTGTATCATGCAGTTATTGAGGCCCAGAGGGCAGATGCGGAGTTACCCCAGATTCTCCAGAGGTCTGAGGTGGAGTTATGGGATGATGGTACCGTCAGATTCAGAGGCAGACTCTATGTCCCGACTGAGGAAGATGTGCGCAGATGTGTTCTTGATGAGGCGCACCGATCGAGGTATGCAGTGCATCCCGGGACAACAAAGATGTATCACTGTTTGAGGAGGCACTTCTGGTGGCCCGGTATGAAGAGAGATGTGGCTGAGTATGTGGCCAGATGCATGACTTGTCAGCAGGTTAAGGCCGAGCATCAGAGACCTGGTGGATTGCTACAGCCTTTGCCAATCCCAGAGTGGAAATGGGAGCATGTGACTATGGACTTCGTGATGGGATTGCCTACATCTCCTAGCAGGAGAGATGCCATCTGGGTCATCGTAGATCGGCTGACCAAGTCGGCACACTTCCTAGCTGTTAGGAAGGACTGGTCGGTCGGCAAGTTGGCCAAGTTGTTTGTAGACCGGATCATTTCTCTGCACGGGGTCCCTTTGTCCATTGTATCAGATCGAGATCCGAGGTTTACTTCCAGATTCTGGAAGAGCTTTCAGCAGGCGTTGGGGACTCAGTTGGCTTTCAGTTCAGCTTACCATCCCGAGACTGACGGGCAATCGGAAAGAACTATTCAGACATTGGAAGATATGCTCAGAGCTTGTTGTCTAGACTGGGGAGGTTCTTGGGAGCAGCATTTGTCCACTGTGGAATTTGCCTACAACAACAGCTACCATTCTAGCATCGGCATGGCGCCTTATGAGGCTTTGTATGGGCGGCCGTGTCGATCACTAGCGTGTTGGTCTGAGATCGGTGAGAGGCAGATTGCAGGGCCCGAGTTGGTGCAGCAGTGTGCTGAGGTCGCCAGGACGGTTCAGCAAAGGTTGACCGCAGCTCAGAGTAGACAGAAGAGTTATGCCGACATCCGACGGAGACCACTTGAGTTTGAGGTTGGGGACCACGTGTTTCTCCGAGTTTCACCCTCCAAGGGTGTGATGAGATTCGGGAAGCGAGGCAAGCTGAGTCCGCGTTATATCGGACCTTTTCCCATTCTTGCTCGAATCGGGGAAACTGCGTATCAGTTGGCCTTGCCACCCAGTCTGGCAGGAGTGCACGATGTGTTCCATGTGTCCTTGTTGAGGAAGTATGTTCAGGATCCGTCCCATGTGTTGGACTTTTCAGAGTTGGAGGTCTCTGAGGACCTGTCATTTCCAGAGTACCCGGTTCGTATTGAGGATCGCAGAGAGCAGGTCTTGCGGAACAAGGTCTTACCGCTGGTCAAGGTGATTTGGCAGTACCGCTCCGGAGGTGAGGCAACCTGGGAGCGAGAGGACGAGATGCGGGAGCAGTTCCCTTACCTCTTCTCGTGAGTCTTATTGTAAACTTGTAACCTTGTTTTGACCTTGTTGATTATAGCAGTCAATTTCGAGGACGAAATTTCTTTAAGGGGGGGAGAATGTAAGGATCGAGACTTTCGGATCCGGTATTCGGGTTAGACCCTGTTGTTCTAACCCTTGTGGGGGGCGGAAGTTCTGAGTTGAATCGCGTCAGGACCTGGCGACGCGTTTTAAACGGCGTCCACCTTGGCAGACGCGTTTCAGGTGCTGCCACGTAGGTGCCGCGGGGGTTGGCCTTGGGCCACTTGGGTACGGCCCTGTCAGATCGTCTGAACGGCGTCTGCGAAGGACGACGCCTTTCAGACTGCGACTCTGGGTGTGTCAGAGTACGGCCCTGACAAGTTGTCTGAATGGCGTCTGTGTAGGACGACGCGTTTCAGAATCTTGTCAGAGCAGCCGTCACATCACCTGATTGGCGTCCGTAGATGTCGACGCGTTTTAGCCAGTTTCTGGTTAACCCCGTGAGCCCTCCTTCTTTCCCTCATTTTCTCCTACTCTCCTTCTCTCCTCCTCCTCCGGCGACCGGCGGCGGCCACCTCCTCCTCCCTCTTTTCCTCCCACCACTTCGCCTCTCCCTCCACTCCATCCTCTACCTAACTCATACCACTACCACCTCCACTTCCACTGCGGCGTTCTACTCTCCGGACGGCGGCCGACGTCACGGTGGAGCTAGGACGACACGGCGGTACCGGCGGCGGCGTGGGGCGAGAAGGGTGAACGGCGTGGAGCTTGAGGAGTTCGAGTGTCCGGTAGGGTGACGTTCTCCGTGGCATTGTGTTCAAAATCATGTTTTCCTCAATATGCATGTGGTAGATCTTCGGTTTTTGGGGGTTAGAATGAGCATGTTTAGGATCTCTATGGGGTGTTTGCCTATGAATTGTCTTGCTCTTCGTTTCCCTCCAGTTTGTATGATTTTTGGGGTTATTTAGGGTTGAAAAGGGAGCCCTCGGGTTTAGGGCGTTCCTGGTTCCCGGGGCTGAAAGACGTCGTGCATGGACGACGCCTTTTTGAAGGGCGTCGGGCCATCACGACGCCTTTTAGACGGGAATTGACTGACAGACAGTTTGCCAGGTTGGGGTTTCTGTGGCTGAAAGGCGTCATGGGTAAACGACGCGTTTTTGAACAGCGTCAGGCATCCATGACGCGTTTTAACCGCAGAAATCCCTTGGATAAGGCCTTGGGAATTCCGGATTTCGGTGTTGAATGGCGTCTGAGGATGTCGACGCCTTTTAAAAAGGCGACCATGAGGGTCGACGCCTTTTAAGGCCAGATTCTGAAGACTGATTTATATAGACCTGTAATTGGAGCTTGAATGGCGTCGACCTTGGTCGACGCGATTCAAGACAGAATCTCACTAATGCATGCCAGTAAAACGTGTTTATACTGCTAGATAGATGATTAGCACATGTTTTAGTGCACCCGAAAGAGATGGGTTTCTTATGATCGGATGGTTCTATGTGTGTTATGCGATCGCGGGCTTTTCACGTGACCGGATCGCACTGTGTTGGGTTTTCAGTTACTGTGGACCTGGAGTGACATTGTAGCACTTTATCACCCTGTGCTGGTGGGGGCGTGAGCACAGCGCCGGTGGGGGCGTGGGCGGGGTGACGCCTAGTGAGAGAGGGTCACCTGGTGAACCCCGGGGTCAGCTAGTACCGGTGTCGGAGTGGTACATTCGGAGAGTCACTCATGCTGGGGGAAGGGGTAGTCACCTGAGCCAGTGGGGCCGGAGTAGCGAGCGTGCTATCCGAGGGGCTATTCCTTGGTCTCAGCGGGTCGAGGTTTTCCCCACCGTTGTTTGCACGGTCGGCGAGTTCTATCGAGATGACGGTTGTAGATTTTCTAACGGCTGGTTTAGAATGTGCATGATTATTATAACTGCGATTGCATGTCTTCTCACGTAGAGAATTAGGAATTGTACCTACCACTACACGTGTTACTTCACCGTTAGCTGTACTTTACACTTGTGGGTGTGTGCGTGGGCAGTGGGGATCGAAGGATCCCTACTGAGTCTTGTTCTTGAGACTCACCCCTGCGGTTTTCAGGTGAGGACTCCCAGCAGACTTAGAGCGGCGTGTGCGGCCGTGTGTTGTGCGTCTTCGGCAGTTGTTCCGGGGTATGCCCCGATGTAGTTGTTATTTATTTCTGGCCTGTATGTTTAATTATTTCCTTTCAGCTGGAGTATGTAATTATTTGCTGTAATCGAGTCGCATTGTAATAATTTCAATTTCCTGCACTTTCATTTCAGTTCAATGCGATGTGAATGTTTAGCTTAGTTTATTATTTATTTCCCAGACTTACTAGATCCTGGTTTGGTCCCAAATTAATGATTCGGTACCCATTTAGTAATCGGATCCCCGATTATAGGGTGGCGGGTCGTTACAGTTGGTATCAGAGCATACGGTCTGGCTAATAAATAAATAACTAGGTTAAATGTTGTAAATTCGGCAAATAAATACATTATCCCGTACAGGCACGTCGGTAGCATAGGTTTTAGGATTCTAATTAGAACTTTTTGATTTTGTAATTGTAGGCGAGTAGATGGCTCCCAGAAGGAGGATGCCAGTTATCCGAGAGCAGGGAGATGTCCCTAGTGGGTCCGAGGCCGGGAGGCCGAGTGTTGAGCAGTTCATGGAGGCGATGATGGACACTATGGCTCGTTATCAGACACGAGACCCTAGTGAGAGTTCCAGTGCGCGAGGAGGGTCCACCGCTACACTTGAGCAGTTTCTGAAGCTGAGGCCACCTCACTTCACCGGTCGTCCCGACCCTGACGAGGCCATCCATTGGCTTAGAGAGATAGAGAAGACTTTTGACACCATGGATTGTGCTGCAGTAGAGCGGACCCCGTTAGCTACCTTCATGCTGAAGGATAGCGCCTACGACTGGTGGACCACCTTGAAGAGTTTGTCCTATGGGGACAAGAGACTTAGGGAGATATCTTGGGAGACCTTTGTCCAGGAGTTTAATGCACAGTATTTCCCTAGACATGTCCAGCGAGCCAAGGAGAGGGAATTCATGGATCTGACACAGGGGAGCATGACAGTACTTGAATACGAGGCGAAGTTTGTTTCGCCGGGGCGGTTCGTGCCTTTCATATCTCAGGACGAGGAACGTCGCACGGAGAGGTTTGTGGATGGGCTTAGGCTCAGTTTGAGGAACTTTGTGGCGTCCCATTGTTGTACAGACTTGGAGTCAGCAGTTAGGCGTGCGGCAGCTGTAGAGGCTCAGCAGATCCAGTCGGCCCGAGAGAGAGGGCAGACTGTCCAGGGGCCTTCTCGGGGCAGGGGTAAAGCAGCGGCACCGGCTCCTTCAGCCGGATCGGGATCGTCTTCTCTCGGCTCCCGATTCAGGAGGTTCTTCAGGGGTGGTGGCAGTAGTAGCGGCAGCAGCGGTAGCAGCCGGCCCAGACAGGGGCAGCAGAGTCAGACAGTGTCCAGTGCACAGCAGGAGCGAGCTCAGAGGCTTCCGGCAGTCTGTCAGCAGTGTGGTGGTACCCATGGTGGGACTCAGTGTCCCACTCTTCCCAGGAGATGTTTCGCTTGCGGCCAGCAGGGCCACTTGGCGAGGCAGTGCCCGCAGGGGTATGGTCAGGGTCATGGTTCAGGCGAGCAGAAGAAGTCGAGGACCCAGGGGAGAGTGTTAGCTATCACCAGGAGGGAGGCTCGCGCGTCCAACTTGGTGGAAGGTACACTTTCTGTCCTTGGGAACCTTGCACACGTATTGATTGATTCAGGGGCTTCGCATTCTTTTATTTCTGAGCAGTTCTTAGATATCCTTTCTGCGCCTGTTGTTGAGTTATCTGATGGTTTGATGGTGGAAGTTCCCTCTGGAGACTATATGATATCTTATAACTGCTTGAGGAATGTTCCCTTGACCATTGAGGGTCATGTGCTCCCTGCCCAGTTGGTTGTGCTTGCCATTCGAGACTTTGATGTCATCCTGGGTATGGATTGGTTGGAAGCCTTTTATGCAGAGGTGGACTGCCACAGGAAGAGGGTGCGATTCTCCATTCCGAACATCCCGACCTTCTTCTTCCAAGGTATTAGGCTTTCTTCCCGAGGTACTCTTATTTCTGCCTTTAAGGTACGGAGGTTCCTTGATGGTGGCTGCGAGGCTTTCCTTGCCTCTGTTGTTGTCTCCGATGTCCAGAGTAGTCTCAGCCCTGAGGAGGTACCTGTTGTGTGTGAATTCATCGATGTTTTTCCTGAGGAGCTGCCTGGCCTTCCTCCTCAGCGAGAGGTCGAATTCACCATCGAACTTGCACCAGGTACGGCGCCCTTGTCTAAGGCCCCGTATCGGATGGCGCCAGCCGAACTCGCTGAGTTGAAGGCACAGTTGCAGGAGCTGTTGAATAACGGTTTCATTCGCCCCAGTACATCCCCATGGGGTGCTCCAGTCCTGTTTGTTAGAAAGAAAGATGGTTCTCTGAGGTTGTGCATTGACTATAGGCAGCTGAACCAGGTAACAATAAAGAATAAATACCCACTTCCAAGGATTGATGATTTAATGGATCAGCTGCAGTCTGCGAAAGTATTTTCCAAGATCGACTTGAGATCCGGGTATTATCAGATGAGGATCCGGGATGTTGATGTTAGCAAATCGGCCTTCAGAACTCGGTACGGACACTATGAGTTTTTGGTTATGCCCTTTGGCCTGACCAATGCTCCGGCGGCTTTTATGGAGCTAATGAACCGAGTCCTCAGGACTTATCTGGACCAGTTTGTGGTTGTGTTTATAGATGATATCCTGATCTATTCTTCTTCTGAGGAAGAGCATACCGCCCATCTTCGGGCAGTATTGCAGGTCCTGAGGGAGCATCGACTCTATGCCAAGTTCAGCAAATGTGAATTTTGGCTGAGCGAGGTGCACTTTCTTGGGCACGTTATTTCTGGTGAAGGTATCGCAGTAGACCCAGCGAAGATAGAGGCGGTGATGGACTGGAACAGGCCGACTTCAGTGACCGAGATCAGGAGCTTTCTGGGCTTGCTGGGTATTACAGACGGTTTGTTCAAGGATTCTCTTCGATAGCGATCCCCTTGTCGAGGTTGACTCGAAAGGGAGTTCGCTTTGAGTGGACCGAGGATTGTGAGCAGAGTTTTATTGAGCTAAAAACTCGTCTCACGTCAGCCCCAGTGCTGGTGCTTCCATCTGGGTCAGGTGGATTTGTGGTTTACTCGGATGCGTCCCGTCGAGGATTGGGAGCAGTCCTTATGCAGCATGGCAGGGTAGTTGCTTATGCTTCTCGGCAGCTGAAGAAGCATGAAGAGAACTATCCTACTCATGATTTGGAGCTGGCAGCAGTGGTATTTGCACTCAAGATCTGGAGGCATTATTTATATGGGGAGAAATTCCAGGTTTTCACGGATCACAAGAGCTTGAAATATGTGTTCACACAGAGGGATCTGAATTTGAGGCAGCGAAGATGGATGGAGTTCATTAAAGATTATGACTTTGACCTTTCTTATCATCCGGGCAAAGCGAATGTGGTGGCAGACGCTTTGAGTCGGAAGACGGTCATGTCATACCTCATGATTCAGGAGTGGAAATTATTCGAACAAGTGGTGGAATCTTCCTTTAGGGTTCCACGTGAAGATGACAGAGCTGTGCTGGTCAGTTTGACTGTGAGACCAGCAGTGTATCATGCAGTTATTGAGGCCCAGAGGGCAGATGCGGAGTTACCCCAGATTCTCCAGAGGTCTGAGGTGGAGTTATGGGATGATGGTACCGTCAGATTCAGAGGCAGACTCTATGTCCCGACTGAGGAAGATGTGCGCAGATGTGTTCTTGATGAGGCGCACCGATCGAGGTATGCAGTGCATCCCGGGACAACAAAGATGTATCACTGTTTGAGGAGGCACTTCTGGTGGCCCGGTATGAAGAGAGATGTGGCTGAGTATGTGGCCAGATGCATGACTTGTCAGCAGGTTAAGGCCGAGCATCAGAGACCTGGTGGATTGCTACAGCCTTTGCCAATCCCAGAGTGGAAATGGGAGCATGTGACTATGGACTTCGTGATGGGATTGCCTACATCTCCTAGCAGGAGAGATGCCATCTGGGTCATCGTAGATCGGCTGACCAAGTCGGCACACTTCCTAGCTGTTAGGAAGGACTGGTCGGTCGGCAAGTTGGCCAAGTTGTTTGTAGACCGGATCATTTCTCTGCACGGGGTCCCTTTGTCCATTGTATCAGATCGAGATCCGAGGTTTACTTCCAGATTCTGGAAGAGCTTTCAGCAGGCGTTGGGGACTCAGTTGGCTTTCAGTTCAGCTTACCATCCCGAGACTGACGGGCAATCGGAAAGAACTATTCAGACATTGGAAGATATGCTCAGAGCTTGTTGTCTAGACTGGGGAGGTTCTTGGGAGCAGCATTTGTCCACTGTGGAATTTGCCTACAACAACAGCTACCATTCTAGCATCGGCATGGCGCCTTATGAGGCTTTGTATGGGCGGCCGTGTCGATCACTAGCGTGTTGGTCTGAGATCGGTGAGAGGCAGATTGCAGGGCCCGAGTTGGTGCAGCAGTGTGCTGAGGTCGCCAGGACGGTTCAGCAAAGGTTGACCGCAGCTCAGAGTAGACAGAAGAGTTATGCCGACATCCGACGGAGACCACTTGAGTTTGAGGTTGGGGACCACGTGTTTCTCCGAGTTTCACCCTCCAAGGGTGTGATGAGATTCGGGAAGCGAGGCAAGCTGAGTCCGCGTTATATCGGACCTTTTCCCATTCTTGCTCGAATCGGGGAAACTGCGTATCAGTTGGCCTTGCCACCCAGTCTGGCAGGAGTGCACGATGTGTTCCATGTGTCCTTGTTGAGGAAGTATGTTCAGGATCCGTCCCATGTGTTGGACTTTTCAGAGTTGGAGGTCTCTGAGGACCTGTCATTTCCAGAGTACCCGGTTCGTATTGAGGATCGCAGAGAGCAGGTCTTGCGGAACAAGGTCTTACCGCTGGTCAAGGTGATTTGGCAGTACCGCTCCGGAGGTGAGGCAACCTGGGAGCGAGAGGACGAGATGCGGGAGCAGTTCCCTTACCTCTTCTCGTGAGTCTTATTGTAAACTTGTAACCTTGTTTTGACCTTGTTGATTATAGCAGTCAATTTCGAGGACGAAATTTCTTTAAGGGGGGGAGAATGTAAGGATCGAGACTTTCGGATCCGGTATTCGGGTTAGACCCTGTTGTTCTAACCCTTGTGGGGGGCGGAAGTTCTGAGTTGAATCGCGTCAGGACCTGGCGACGCGTTTTAAACGGCGTCCACCTTGGCAGACGCGTTTCAGGTGCTGCCACGTAGGTGCCGCGGGGGTTGGCCTTGGGCCACTTGGGTACGGCCCTGTCAGATCGTCTGAACGGCGTCTGCGAAGGACGACGCCTTTCAGACTGCGACTCTGGGTGTGTCAGAGTACGGCCCTGACAAGTTGTCTGAATGGCGTCTGTGTAGGACGACGCGTTTCAGAATCTTGTCAGAGCGGCCGTCACATCACCTGATTGGCGTCCGTAGATGTCGACGCGTTTTAGCCAGTTTCTGGTTAACCCCGTGAGCCCTCCTTCTTTCCCTCATTTTCTCCTACTCTCCTTCTCTCCTCCTCCTCCGGCGACCGGCGGCGGCCACCTCCTCCTCCCTCTTTTCCTCCCACCACTTCGCCTCTCCCTCCACTCCATCCTCTACCTAACTCATACCACTACCACCTCCACTTCCACTGCGGCGTTCTACTCTCCGGACGGCGGCCGACGTCACGGTGGAGCTAGGACGACACGGCGGTACCGGCGGCGGCGTGGGGCGAGAAGGGTGAACGGCGTGGAGCTTGAGGAGTTCGAGTGTCCGGTAGGGTGACGTTCTCCGTGGCATTGTGTTCAAAATCATGTTTTCCTCAATATGCATGTGGTAGATCTTCGGTTTTTGGGGGTTAGAATGAGCATGTTTAGGATCTCTATGGGGTGTTTGCCTATGAATTGTCTTGCTCTTCGTTTCCCTCCAGTTTGTATGATTTTTGGGGTTATTTAGGGTTGAAAAGGGAGCCCTCGGGTTTAGGGCGTTCCTGGTTCCCGGGGCTGAAAGACGTCGTGCATGGACGACGCCTTTTTGAAGGGCGTCGGGCCATCACGACGCCTTTTAGACGGGAATTGACTGACAGACAGTTTGCCAGGTTGGGGTTTCTGTGGCTGAAAGGCGTCATGGGTAAACGACGCGTTTTTGAACAGCGTCAGGCATCCATGACGCGTTTTAACCGCAGAAATCCCTTGGATAAGGCCTTGGGAATTCCGGATTTCGGTGTTGAATGGCGTCTGAGGATGTCGACGCCTTTTAAAAAGGCGACCATGAGGGTCGACGCCTTTTAAGGCCAGATTCTGAAGACTGATTTATATAGACCTGTAATTGGAGCTTGAATGGCGTCGACCTTGGTCGACGCGATTCAAGACAGAATCTCACTAATGCATGCCAGTAAAACGTGTTTATACTGCTAGATAGATGATTAGCACATGTTTTAGTGCACCCGAAAGAGATGGGTTTCTTATGATCGGATGGTTCTATGTGTGTTATGCGATCGCGGGCTTTTCACGTGACCGGATCGCACTGTGTTGGGTTTTCAGTTACTGTGGACCTGGAGTGACATTGTAGCACTTTATCACCCTGTGCTGGTGGGGGCGTGAGCACAGCGCCGGTGGGGGCGTGGGCGGGGTGACGCCTAGTGAGAGAGGGTCACCTGGTGAACCCCGGGGTCAGCTAGTACCGATGTCGGAGTGGTACATTCGGAGAGTCACTCATGCTGGGGGAAGGGGTAGTCACCTGAGCCAGTGGGGCCGGAGTAGCGAGCGTGCTATCCGAGGGGCTATTCCTTGGTCTCAGCGGGTCGAGGTTTTCCCCACCGTTGTTTGCACGGTCGGCGAGTTCTATCGAGATGACGGTTGTAGATTTTCTAACGGCTGGTTTAGAATGTGCATGATTATTATAACTGCGATTGCATGTCTTCTCACGTAGAGAATTAGGAATTGTACCTACCACTACACGTGTTACTTCACCGTTAGCTGTACTTTACACTTGTGGGTGTGTGCGTGGGCAGTGGGGATCGAAGGATCCCTACTGAGTCTTGTTCTTGAGACTCACCCCTGCGGTTTTCAGGTGAGGACTCCCAGCAGACTTAGAGCGGCGTGTGCGGCCGTGTATTGTGCGTCTTCGGCAGTTGTTCCGGGGTATGCCCCGATGTAGTTGTTATTTATTTCTGGCCTGTATGTTTAATTATTTCCTTTCAGCTGGAGTATGTAATTATTTGCTGTAATCGAGTCGCATTGTAATAATTTCAATTTCCTGCACTTTCATTTCAGTTCAATGCGATGTGAATGTTTAGCTTAGTTTATTATTTATTTCCCAGACTTACTAGATCCTGGTTTGGTCCCAAATTAATGATTCGGTACCCATTTAGTAATCGGATCCCCGATTATAGGGTGGCGGGTCGTTACACTGGCTACTCCGGCCCAACTGGCTCAGGTGGTTACTCCTTCCCCCAGCACGAGTGACACTCCAAAGGTACCACTCCGACACCGGTACAAGCTAGCTAACCCCGGGGTTCACCAGGTGACCCTCTCTACTAGGCGTCACCCCGCCACTACTCCCGTCAGCGCTGTGTCCCTCCGCACCGACACAGGGTGTAGAACGCTACAACTGTCACTCTAGGTCCACCGAAACAGAAAACACGGCACGGTGCGATCCGGTCACGGAAGAAGTCCACGATCGCACGACACACAACGCAGCGCCATCCGGTCACGAAGAGTTCATCACATCGAGTATACTAACGGTATACATTAACCAACTATCTAGCAGTGTAAACACATTTTACTGGCATGGATTAATGTGGTTCTGTCTTGAATAGCGTCGCCCAAGGCCGACGCCATTCAAGCACCCTAAACTGGTTCATGAAATACCGGCCTCAGAATCTGGCCTAAAAGGCGTCGACACCAGTGGTCGCCTTTTAAAAGGCGTCAACATCTTCAGACGCCGTTCACACCGAAAATCCAGGAATTCCAGAAAACATTAATCGAGGGATTTCTGCCTTAAAAGGCATGATGGTGGCTCCACGCTATTCCAAAACGCGTCGCCCACCCATGACGTCTTTTAGTCCCAGAATCCTCGAACTGAGTCCCTCAGTCGGGGTGATTTCCTGCCTAAATAGCGTGATGATGGCCTGACGTCCTTCTGAAAGGCGTCGTCCATCCATGACGTCATTTAGCGCCATATTCCCTGACTCTCGAAACCTCGAACAGGGGGATTTCTGTCCTAAAAGGCGTCGTACTGACCCGACGTCCTTCTAAAAGGCGTCGACCAGGCACGACGCCGTTTAGCGCCAGAAACCTGGTTCCCTGGTTCGATCCGAGGGTTTCTCCCTTAACCCCGAATACCCCGAAAAAGCCCCAAAACAGAAGGGGAGGAAAAGAGGTTCATCCACCACAAGTATGCTACAAATCCACATTCACGAGCACGGTCATACCCACAAGAACACCCCCTAAACATGCTCAATCTAACGTAAAGCACGTCACATCACGCCTAGGAAAACACGAGCAACACATGCAAGGTTCGTCCCCCTACAGGTTACTTGAACTCCTCCTGGCTCCGTGTCGCCGAACCGCCGCACCGCAGACCGCCGCCGGTACCCCCGGGAACGTCGCCACTCCGCCGGGACGTCGGCCGCCGTCCGGAGAATGGAACGTCGCGAAGGAAGTGGTGGTGGCAGAGGTGAGAGGTAGGGAGGCGTTGGAGTGGTGGAAGAGGAAGAAGAGGAAGGGAAAGGGGAGGAGTGGGATCGGAGGAGGCGGAGAGGGAGAGGAGAGAGAGTGAAAGGGTGAGAATGAGAGAAAGAAAGGAGGGCTCGCGGGGTCAATCAGAAACTGCCTAAAACGCGTCGAGCGAGAGAGACGCCTATCAGATGACAGGACGGGCCGTACTGACAGCTCTCTGAAACGCGTCGACCACCACGGACGCCGTTCAGCTGACATGTCAGGCACCGTACTCTGACACCGCAGGGTGGCAGTCTGAATCGCGTCGTCCATCATGGACGCCGTTCAGACGACGAGACAGGGGCCGTACTCTCACGGCCCGAAACCCGCCTACGTGGCGCCCACGTGGCACAACAGCAACAGACGTAAATGGCGTCCACACAACCTGACGCCTTTTAAAAGGCGTCGAGCAGTGCTTACGTCATTCAGTCAGAAATCTCGAGACCCCTCACGGCCTAATCCAGGGGATCCGGCCCGAAACCGACCCGAACACTGAACCCGAAACCTCAGTCCTTACATTCTCCCCCCCTTAAAAGAATTTCGTCCCCGAAATTGCCTACAACGAGTAACGAGAGCGAAGTAGAACCACCACCAACTCACATGGGAACTTACCAGAAAAGGTAGGAAATGTTCTCGTAACTCAAACCCGTACTCCCAGGTCGCCTCGTTCCCAGAACGCTACTCCTAAATCACTCAATCCAAAGGTACGACTTGGTTTCGGGGAACCTGTCACTTGTGACCCTCGACATGAACTAAACATTCTGGAAAGGACAAGTCCTCAGCAACGACGCATGAAACGCACTGCACTAGTCTACTAACCTCGGCACACTGATGAACCAACTCTGATCCTGCCAACTGCCTCTTTGCCAATCTCAGACCAACTCACAGAAAATCGACACGGCCATCTGAACAAAGCCTCATAAAGCGCCATGGCAAAGCCAGAATAGTAACTGTTATAATACGCAAAACTCCACTGCAAACAAACGCTGTTCCCGAGAACCTCCTCAGTCTAGGCACACGCCCCGAGCAAGCTTTCAAAAATCTAAATGGCCCTCTCAGACTGCCCATCAGCCTCGGGATGATAGGCTGGGCTGAAGGCTAACCGCATATTCGAGGCCTTCCAAGAACTCTTCCCACAACTAAGAAGTGAATCTCAAAGCCCGATCTGACATGATGAACAAAGACACACCGATTAGTAAGAGATGATCCGACACACCAACAGTTCTGCCAACCTACAGACTGACCAGTCCTTCCTGATAGCCAGGATGTGTGCTGACCTGGTCAATTGCTCAATGATAACCCAGATCATGCCCCCACTATCAGGGGATAAAACAATCCTAGCATAAGCCCAATGTTACGAGCTCCCGTTCCCATACCGGGATTGGTAAGGACTGCAACCATGCTTCCGCTGCGCCACTCTGATGTTCAACCTAACCCGATGACAATATAAGTACCAAACCACAAAATCCACCCCATCCTTCTTCTTACTGAACCATCTCAAGCAATGATACGACTTACTTAATCAGGAAGCACTATTTATCTAGAACAGTGCGCCTCCATAAACACATCTGCGCACGTCCTCCATGGCCGGAACACAGGGTCAGCCTCTGAACCCCACTGTACCATCAACCCACAATTGAACTGGCCAACATGGTTCTATCCGCCTCACGTGGCACCCAGAAAGAAGATTCCACAATCAGCTTGAATCCTCTTCATACAAATAACGCCTCTGGATCTAAAGCGTAACCGCCACAGCTGCCTACTCAAGTCATGAATGGATGGTTCCCCTCATAGCTTGTTCAACTGCCTATAGGCATAGGCCACAATCTTACCAAGTTGCATCAGAACCGTCCCTAGACTTCGATGTGATGTATCTGAACAAACCACTCTTACACTGGAATCTAATAGAAGTACCAACATTGGAGTCAAAGTGAGGCGAGCTTTTCAACTAGATGAAACTCCGCTCACACTCCTCGGTCCACATGAAACGAACTCCTCTACAAGACAACCCTGACAAAATAGGGGTCGCTATCAAAGAAAACCTCTAGACCAACCGTCGATAAAATCCTACAATGCCAAGAAGCTCTCGGTCTCCGCTACTGTCGTCGGCCTGATCTAATCCATCATTACTTCAGTTCTAACTGTATCCACTACAATACCCTCATCGATCACATACTTACACGGGACTCCATACACATAATCGATCAATCAAGTCAATACTAAGTTAATTATATTCCATGATTCCGCCAAAGTTGATAAACCAACATCATTATATATAACAACCTCACAAAGTACATTTTACAATACAGATTCCCCACCATGCATAATACATAAAAAGTGTCATAACGCTCACAATCACTACCTACTAAGACAAGATAGGAGTGCTCATGTAACCTAGCATCTCGGACCTCCACTGAAAGAACACACAACACCATACTAGGTACCGGGCTCCTACTGACCACTCGGCTCCTCACCTGTCTTATCTCTCTGGGGACAATTCCTCAAAAAATGCCCCCTCTTGCCGCAGCCAAAACAACTACTAGTTACCAATGGACATGTCCGACTGCCATGATGACCACCACAATGGGAACAATGATCTGCCGCAACCTGCCTTGCTCCCTGCCGCCTGCTAGCCACAGTCTGCATCTGCTGAGCCGAACCATCTCTGTTCTTACCACAGGGCATCTCTTGGGACCCGAATTCAAAGGAACTCGAACCACCTGACGAAAAGACCGTTGATTTGCCCTTACCTTGCTGCCTCCCTCGTGCCGATCGCTCCAATTCTCTCGCCATCTGCTGGAATTGAGTCTCCACCGCTACTGCGTATTGAGCTGCTGACGCCAGATCTCTCCAACACTGGGATGCCACCATTGTCCTCAGATCATACCGGAGTCCACCCACAAATCTCTCTACTCTAAACTCCTCGTGCTCAGATATATGTGGAACGAATCCTTCAAGAGCCGCAAACTTTGCCTGGTATTCTGAAACTGACATCTCATTCTGCACCAATTCCATAAACTCCCTTTCCTTAGATTTTCGGACGTGCCCTGAAAAGTACTGTCCACTAAACTCTCTCACAAACACCTCCCAAGGGATTTCTCTCAAGGGCCTATCTGCGAACATCACCTTCTTGGTAGTAGCCCACCACTCATATGCATTATCCTTCAATAAGTAGGTTGCCAACAAGGTTTTCTCATTCTCGGCACATTCAAGGACGTCAAATGCCTTCTCCATTTCCTTAATCCAAAAAGCTGCCTCGTCTGGGATTGGTCGACCCGTGAAAGAAGGGGTCTCCAACCTCAAGAACCGCTCCAAAATCGTAGGCTGGTCGTCCCGAAAATTGGATCCCTCGCCACCGACTCCCTGCTGGTATCTAGACATAGCTCCAATCATAGCTTCCATGAAACGATTCGCATTACGCCCTTCTGCACCTGAGCTAACATTGTCTGCTCTCGAACCACGAGCCAACGCTACTCTCTTCCTCGGTGCCATCACTACCCCACGAACGCAAAAATCAACACAAATACGTCAAAACCTATCAATCTATACCAGCAGCCATCGCCTGTACAGACTCGTATTTATTGTTGGACTACGATATCTAATCCAGTTTAGCACATACTCGACCAGACTGAGCTCTGATACCAATTGTAACGACCCGCCACCCTATGATCGGAGACCCGATCACTAAATGGGCGTCGAGTCATTAACCAACGGTCTCACACCCCGATCTTATACATACATCTGGAGGAGTTAGCATTAAACAAGATTAAATATAACATTTCACACGGACTACAAGGAAGTACAGTATGCAGGAAGTAAAGTAATAATGTCCGTCCACAGTCCAACAATAATTACATGGTCCAACAATTAAAGAAGTACAGGCAGAAGTAAAGTACAACAACATCGGGGCATACCCCGGAACTGAGATAGCTGCTGGTCCGTACACCAAGGAGAACACCACGAGCCGCCACTCGCCACGAGGTCCACACCTGAAAACTGCAGGGAGTGAGCCACACCAGAACTGGGCTCAGTAGGGATCATCCGATCCCTTGCCTCCCACTCACACACCCACAAGTGCAATTACAAAGATACAAAGGAACAAGATAAGTAAAGCTATAACACATTTCTCTTAAATTCTCGATATAAACCACATGCATTTGGAATATAACATGCATATCTCAGAAATCATTCTACCAAGGGACCTATACCTCGCGTCTCGGCAAAACGCGTCAACCACGTCTCCGAAAGTGGGAAACACCGACCCGCTGAGACCAAACAGTAACCCCTCGGATAGCACGCTGGCTACCTCGGCGGCTACTCCTTCCCCCAGCAAACACCGACCCGCTGAGACCAAACAGTAACCCCTCGGATAGCACGCTGGCTACTCCGGCCCAACTGGCTCAGGTGGTTACTCCTTCCCCCAGCACGAGTGACACTCCAAAGGTATCACTCCGACACCGGTACAAGCTAGCTAACCCCGGGGTTCACCAGGTGACCCTCTCTACTAGCCGTCACCCCGCCACTGCTCCCGTCAGCGCTGTGTCCCTCCGCACCGACACAGGGTGTAAAACGCTACAACTGTCACTCTAGGTCCACCGAAACAGAAAACACGGCACGGTGCGATCCGGTCACGGAAGAAGTCCACGATCGCACGACACACAACGCAGTGCCATCCGGTCACGAAGAGTTCATCACATCGAGTATACTAACGGTATACATTAACCAACTATCTAGCAGTGTAAACACATTTTACTGGCATGGATTAATGTGGTTCTGTCTTGAATAGCGTCGCCCAAGGCCGACGCCATTCAAGCACCCTAAACTGGTTCATGAAATACCGGCCTCAGAATCTGGCCTAAAAGGTGTCGACACCAGTGGTCGCCTTTTAAAAGGCGTCAACATCCTCAGACGCCGTTCACACCGAAAATCAAGGAATTCCAGAAAACATTAATCGAGGGATTTCTGCCTTAAAAGGCGTCATGGTGGCTCGACGCTATTCCAAAACGCGTCGCCCACCCATGACGTCTTTTAGTCCCAGAATCCTCGAACTGAGTCCCTCAGTCGGGGTGATTTCCTGCCTAAATAGCGTCATGATGGCCCGACGTCCTTCTGAAAGGCGTCGTCCATCCATGACGTCATTTAGCGCCAGATTCTCTGACTCTCGAAACCTCGAACAGGGGGATTTCTGTCCTAAAAGGCGTCGTACTGACCCGACGTCCTTCTAAAAGGCGTCGACCAGGCACGACGCCGTTTAGCGCCAGAAACCTGGTTCCCTTGTTCGATCCGAGGGTTTCTCCCTTAACCCCGAATACCCCGAAAAAGCCCCAAAACAGAAGGGGAGGAAAAGAGGTTCATCCACCACAAGTATGCTACAAATCCACATTCACGAGCACGGTCATACCCACAAGAACACCCCCTAAACATGCTCAATCTAACGTAAAGCACGTCACATCACGCCTAGGAAAACACGAGCAACACATGCAAGGTTCGTCCCCCTACAGGTTACTTGAACTCCTCCTGGCTCCGTGTCGCCGAACCGCCGCACCGCAGACCGCCGCCGGTACCCCCGAGAACGTCGCCACTCCGCCGGGACGTCGGCCGCCGTCCGGAGAATGGAACGCCGCGAAGGAAGTGGTGGTGGCAGAGGTGAGAGGTAGGGAGGCGTTGGAGTGGTGGAAGAGGAAGAAGAGGAAGGGAAAGGGGAGGAGTGGGATCGGAGGAGGCGGAGAGGGAGAGGAGAGAGAGTGAAAGGGTGAGAATGAGAGAAAGAAAGGAGGGCTCGCGGGGTCAATCAGAAACTGCCTAAAACGCGTCGAGCGAGAGAGACTCCTATCAGATGACAGGACGGGCCGTACTGACAGCTCTCTGAAACGCGTCGACCACCACGGACGCCGTTCAGCTGACATGTCAGGCACCGTACTCTGACACCGCAGGGTGGCAGTCTGAATCGCGTCGTCCATCATGGACGCCGTTCAGACGACGAGACAGGGGCCGTACTCTTACGGCCCGAAACCCGCCTACGTGGCGCCCACGTGGCACAACAGCAACAGACGTAAATGGCGTCCACACAACCTGACGCCTTTTGAAAGGCGTCGAGCAGTGCTGACGTCATTCAGTCAGAAATCTCGAGACCCCTCACGGCCTAATCCAGGGGATCCGGCCCGAAATCGACCTGAACACTGAACCCGAAACCTCAGTCCTTACACCTATTGCACCTTTCCTTCCAAATCCAACACACTGAACACCTAATAGCATTAAATGCAGGGATTGTAGTAGGTCCTTAATGGCTAAAAATTTGTAAGAAGTCAACCATCTCCATTGAAAATGAAGATCTTGGACTTCTATGAATTCCAAACCTAGTACGAAGTTGTTTCCATATCCAACAAGTGTAAGAGCATACAAAGAAGAGATGATCCAAGTTTTCCTCATCAGTAAGGCAAAGGATGCATACATTTGGGCCTTGAATTCCTCTCCTCATTAGAGTGTCAATTATAGCAATATGTCCCAAATTGATATGCCATAAGAATAATGAATATTTTTGACAAGTGGGCCTTTTCAAACACACTCAAACCAACTAACATTTGGATGTTGAGCTCTCCTTTTATTCCAAATGTTTTTTGCACAGATTTTTTCATTGTCATGTTGCCCAACAATTTTGTATGCCATACCTTGGTGTAACCTGGCGAATCTTATCCCAAACTTCAAACATTTGTGGTGACGCTATTGCAGGTAAAGTCCAAGATTGTTTAGAGATAAAAAGAACTCAAAAGGATATTATGATGTGTTCACAGCACATACCTCATGTGATCCCCATAATAAGATAGAATTAATTTTTTTTTCAGCCAAGGATCATGCCATAGTCTGAATGTCTGTCCATCTCCCACTTCAAGAGAAATCAAGGCTAGTCTTTCAGTCACAAAGGAGATGGGCCTGTGTGAATAGGCCTTGGCACGGACGCTGCTGATGGCTGGCGGGATAGCTACAGGGATGTGGAGGGGATGCCAAACCTTGGATCCTCAGACATCTCCTGGCTGATCCCCAGAGTTTCTCTCTCCTCAGACATATCCTTAGAAATTTATTAAATAATAAAAATAATAGCAAATAGATTCATAAAATAATCAAAATTGGTAGACATAATATAAATACCATATGAAAAGTTTTTGCAAAGTTTCATTAAGATCTGAGTTCATATGATACGAATTTTGACATTTATAGAATGCTCAGATTGAGTCACTTATAGTAGTTCTCAATTAATTAACGAATTAAATATCAAATAAATTATAAAAATAATAAAAATTTCAGACAAGATAAAAATATGTCGATGAAGCACTCATCAAAATTTCAGGTCAATCAAATTTGAAACGAGTGAGAATGGACTTCGGGAAGTTGAGCTAGAAAAGGCGAGTGCAGAACATGGCACTGGCGAAAAATGGTCAATCTTTTTGCTCTCATAACCTGTTTCTAGTAGAAAACTAGTCCCAAATTCACATGGGTGAATCGGTCGACCGATTTCTTTGAAACAGTGGACCATTTCTAGCCATAATAGAGCAAAAACATGGTTTTTCAAGGGTTTATGATCCCATCTTCAAATCTAATGGTTTCTAATCAAACTTAATGATGTTCTCAACATACTTTAGGGAATTATCTTTTTTTTGGTAAGGAATACCAGGAATATATTCACAAAGAAATAAATTTACAAGTTAGAATTCATGCTACCACAAGATGATAGCTATGAACCCAATAGGTGGTGAAGTAAATCACAAATTACTCTCCTATTTGCAAACATGGTGTCACACGCTGATAGATAGGCTTAGGCTATGAAATAGGGATATTGAAATTATTGAAGACAAATTTAGCTCTTCTACTCACTTTTCCTTCCCAGTTGCAGTTTTCCACCATGGATCTGATATTAGCAAGAATTGCAAGCAGCAGATGTACTCTTGATTGCTTCACTCCTTGGAATGTCCTATTACATGTTTCATTCCGAATCTACCACACTGAACACCTGATAGCATTAAATGCAAGAGTTGTGGCTGGTCCTTTGTGGCTGAAGCTATGAAGCAAGCCGCTCATCTCCAATGAGAATGAAGATCTTGGGCTCCTATGAATGTCAAACCTATCAAGTAATTATTTCCATATCCAACAAGTGTATGAACAACTAAAGAATAGATGATCCAGATTTTCTTCATTTGCAAAGCAAAGCATGCACAGATTTGGGCCATGAATTCCTCTCTTCATAAGTGTATCAATTTTGGCAATATTCCCCACCTTAAGCTGCCATAAAAGAGTATTTTTGAACCAAGTAACATTTGGGTGCTGAACTCTTCTTTTGTTCCAAATGCTTTTTGCATTGATCTTTCCATTGTCATGCTGCCAAATAATCTTGTCTACCTTATCATTATGGATTCTAACCTGCTAAATCTTATCCCAAATTTCAAACATTTGTGTAGATACTACAGCTGATAAATTCCAATTATGACTACTCATAAAGAACTCAGAGGCTATTATGGTGTATCCCCAGTACATACCTCATATGATCCCCATAACAAGAGAGGAATTATTTTTTTTCCAGCCATGGTCGCCATAATATGAATGTCCATCTCCCACTTCAAATGAGATATTATCAATGAGCCATTCTCTCTGTTTCACAATACCTTTTGATGCATATGAGTGATAGGGTCTGATTGTCATCTCTCAAGTGGAGCTAGAGTGTAGGTACTTAGCTTGAAACCAATTTGTCCGTAGACTATCTTCATGATTGACAATATTCCAGAGCTAGCTATAAAGTTATGCATGCTTCATTCCAGTCTTTTAGCTTTCTAAATCCAAGTCTTCCTTCTTGTTTTGGTCTGCATATTAGATTCCATCTAATCAAGTGAAAGGATAATCACCAGAGTAGTGCCAGAAGAAGTTTCTCAAACTCTTCTATGAAACCCTTAGGTAGTAAAAGAGCTACAGCCCAGTACAATGAGTATAAGGTTAGAACTGATCGAATGAGCTCTAATCTACCAGCCTTAGAGAGGAACTTGGTTTTCCATAAAGTAATTCTTCTCTTTATTTTGTCAAGAATAGGTAATGCATAATGTTTTTTCATACCATAAAAAATGAGAGGCAGGCCCAAGTATATAGCTGGTAGGGATCCTTCTGAAACACCCAAAACATTCACAAAGGCTTGTTTATGCTTGACTTTTGCTCCAATATATGTTTTGCATTTTGTATTGTTGAGTTGCAGCTCAAAATAGAAGTGAAACTTGTCCAGCAGCTTTGCAATCTCCATAGCTGATTTCAGATCATCTGCAAAGATTAAGTGTGACACATAAATGTTCCCATGAGTTGGTACTTGAATCCCATCTGATTGCACCCTGTATAAGAAGCATGCAAGAAAAGTCCTTCCATGGCAATGCATAAAAGATATGGGGAAAGGGGATCTCCTTGTCTGATGTCATTTGAAGAATCCAACTGGAAAGCCATTGGATTAGAACATAGAAAGTTGGTAATCGCTGAGGCGGGAATCCCATTCTCTCCATCATATAAAGGACCTATGAACAGAATCAAAAGCCTTTTTCACATCTACTTTCATAGTGTAACGACCTACAAAATTATACTTACATGAAAAAGTTTAATTATAATTTTAGGGACTTTATGATACCATTGCACGGTAACAAGTTTTACCAATAGATACACAAATATGAAAAGTGGTATATTCGTAAATATCGAAAAAGTATAAACGTAACTTTGAAAAGTTCATGTCCTATAATGCAATAGATGATTTTCATAAGATCTTAAGTGTAATTTATAAGACTTTTAAAAGTATCCTCAAATCACCAAAAAGAAGTTAAATTCGGTGAAAAAGTGTTGAATGAGGATATAAAGCTAATTATAAAAGATACAGAGACTTAAATGTAAACTAAAGAATACTGCAAAAGGATAAGGATATTGTTAAAGGATGATGATAAGGTTTCTTAGCCCCCAAGTTATCCCATGCCACCTCATCTAACACTTGTCTCCATCCAAGCAATCCTTATCCCTTTAGGACACATATCCCTAAGGGACACTTTGTCCTCACATCCTAGGCTAGCCCATCTCCTATAAATAGGAGGGTGGTCCTCCCGTCTCCCCATCTCTTCTCCTCCCTCCTTGCCCACATTTGAGAGAGTGAGAGTGGCAGAGAAAGAGAGAGAGGGAGGTAGAAAGAAAGAAAGAAAGAGAAGAAGAGAGAAAGATTTAAAGCGGGAACGGGAGTTTCTCGCGAGGTTCTTCGCACGCATGAGGAGGCTTGGAGGGCTGGGCGAGGAGGTTCCCGCCATCCAAGAGAGCTTCTGGTTAAAGGCAAGTATATGGTCCTGTCTCCATGGTTATTTTCCTATCGCAAATGGTCTGTTTTGAAACATGTACTTTCTTACAAATTTAAGTGGATGCTACTAAGCCGTTATGCTGCCGAAATGACATAAGAGCTTAAATGGACTCCCAACCCATGCCTAAATTCCATTCTATTATTCTCCCATGTTAAAATCGAATATGCTTACGGACAGTGCCACCTTAGGAGTCCATGCGTCCGAATCATACAAATATCCTTGTGAGGCGGACATTAAGTAAAAGATGCAACTCGAGGCAAACAGATAAAATCATGATTTCGGTTCTCCCGGTCCATGTGGGACGGGTGGGTCCCCCTGCTGCGTAGTGGAAGTGCCAGTGGGCATTTGCCTTACCGCTGGCTGCATATCATGCTAACCTCCTCATGTTGTGGTTTGGATGCATGTCCGTTAAACAAGTGATAAAATTTATGCCACGCCTATGCTAGCATGTTATGAGACTCATGCCATGCTATGATGACATGCTATGTTGCCATGCTATGATGCTAAGTCATAATCAAGTCAAGCCATGCCATGATTCTATGCATGATCAAGTCAAGTCACGTCATGATGCCATGCCATGATCCTTATGATACTCACACTGTGCCATGCTATGCCATGATCATTCGACCATGCCATGATCCCTATGTTAGCTGAAGCTTGCTATATTATATTCTATCATGACAATAGGAAAATCAGTACAAAAAATATTTGGAACAAAAGGAGAGTTCAACACCCAATGGTTGGTTGATTGTGTCTGGAAAAGGCCCACTTGTCAAAAATACTCATTGTTGCTATGGCAGATCAACGTGGGGAATATTGCCACAATGGATAATTTAATGAAGAGAGGAATTCATGACCCAAATGTGTGCATGCTCTGCTTTGCAAATGAAGAAAATTTAGATCATCTTTTCTTTAATTGTTCATACTATGGTTGGATTTGGAAGCAAATTCTTCATAGGTTGGAGATGAATGACCTTTTACATAGCTTTAGTAAAAAAGGACCAGCCACTATCCTTGCCTTTAACGCCATCAGGTGATCAATATGGGGGATTTGAAAGGAGAGATGCAACAGGACTTTTCAAGGAGTGAAACAATCAAGAATGCACCTGCTGCTTGCAGTTCTTGCTGATATCAGATCCATTTCGGAAAGCTACAATTGGGAAGTAAAACTGAGTAGAAGAGCTACATTTGTCTTTAAGAATTTCAACATCTCTATTTCATAGCCTAAGACAGAGCTGTCAAATTGTGATAGCATGTCCTCAAATAGGAAAGTAGCATGTTATCTATATTATCATCTATCGGGTTCATAGCTATCATTTTGTGCTAGCATGAATTCCAACTTGTAATTTTATTCTTTGTGGATATACTCTTGGCATTACTTACCAAAAAAAATATATTCTATCATGACTTGATTATATGGTATTATCATGTTTCTTTTCAATGTTTATATATGATAAGCCATGTAGGGGGTATCATGTGCTTGCTAACTCGGATGAGACTTACCCTTGCTCCCTAACATCTTTCAGGCAAAGAGAAGTAAAGGTTAAGCTATGGGACTAGGAGATTTAGAACTTGAAGATCGAACTATTACTTAATTTATGTAATATGTGAATATGTTTAGAGATTCAGGGAAAGTATTGTAATTCACGTTATTTGTTATCAGTGGATAACTTTGTGGTTTTGATGGTTGATTCATGGTGCTAAGGATGTACGTATATGCTCACTCTAGAGTTACTACATGTATGTGCTCATGTCATAATTAATTCATGGTTTTGTGGTATCAGAGCAAGGTTAAGGATGAGCACTAAAGCTTGTTCAACAAGTCCAAGAGTGGTAGAATTAGGAGGCCAAACCTAGCTAAACTCAGACTAACCAATATGACTTGTCCTATAGGTTATGGCAACTAACGGACGAGGGAAGACACATAGGGCCGGAAGAGTCAGTCTAGAGCCCCAAAATGCTACACCTGTTCCTTCATGACCATCCCTAGATGTGGGAGCCATCATGCAGATTTTTCAAAGATTTCTCCACGCTACCCAACAACAGCAAAACTCTGTAGATCAGGGAAGCCAAGCAGGAGACATCGCCATGGAGCAGTTTATGAAGATGGGGCCTCCTATTTTTAAGGGGGAGAGCGACCCCCTGATAGCCGAAAGTTGGATATAGGAGATCAAAAAGATCTTTCGTGCCATCCGTTGCCTAGAAACTGATAAAGTAAATCTAGGAAGTTGCATGCTATAGGATCAGGCGGACACATGGTGGTCTTCTACCCTCCGCACAAAGTCTGCGGGAAGAGAAGGACATGTAACGTGGGAAGAATTTTTGACAGCCTTCAGGGCCAAGTTCTTTCCACAGCACATCTAAGACAAAATGATGTAGGAGTTCCTGTCCTTAACCCAAGGCACTATGTCAGTCATGGAATATGAAGCCAGATTTTCTGAGTTGACAAAATTTGCACCTCATATGTGCCTTGATGGACGGTGGAAACTTCAAAATTTTCTGATGGGGCTAAACCCCGTATTACGCACCAAGCTAGTTGCGCACAAATTTAGCGTCGTGGAAGAAGTGGTTGAAGCTGCATGCACGCAAGAAGTCGAGCACGAGATTTATTTAGAAGAAAGCAAGGCATATCTTAAGAGGCAGTCATGTAAGGACCTACAAAATTATACCTACATGAAAAGTTTACTTACAATTTTAAGGAATTTATGGGACCATTGAATGATAATAAGTTTTACCAATAGTTAAACAATTATGAAAAAGAGTAGGCAAGCATCTTCATCTATGTCCAAGAAGAGGAGGACTGAGCCTCCAAAGATGCCAGTAATGACTACTATTCCTTCTGCTTGAGTTCCCTCTTACCCTCTATGTCAGAAACGTGGAAAAAGACATAAATATATTGAATGTCTGTGGGGATCCTGTAACGACCCGCCATCCTATGACCGGAGACCCGGTCACTAAATGGATGTCGGCCCATTAACTGCGGGTTCACACCCGGATCTCACACAACACGTCTGGAGGAGTAAGTGCTAAACAAGGCTAAATATAACAATCACACGGACTACAAGGTAAGCAAGTGCGCCGGAAGGAAAAATAACAATGTCCGTATACACTCCAACAATAATTACATGTCCAACAATTAAATAAGTACAGGCAGAAGGAAGTACAACAACATCGGGGCATACCCCGGAACAAAGACAGCTGCTGGTCCGCACACCAAGAAGGCACCACACGCCTCTACGCGCCGCGAGGTCCACACCTGAAACCGCAGGGAGTGAGCCACACCAGAAATGGGCTCAGTAGGGATCATCCGATCCCCTGCCTCCCACTCACACACCCACAAGTGTAACAACAGGAATATATGGCAATTTAAGTAATGCAGTAAACACAGCACCCAACTCTGATATGAAACGCACGGTAAGCAGTGTAACAAGAACCATTCTAAGTAACCCGAAGAACCCAACACAGAGTCACGACTCACAATCAAAGTCCACGAAGCGACTAAACCACGCTGTCGACCGAAGTCGAACGTCGCCTACCAACACTACCACCACTACTCACGCCTGTCCACCCCTACAGTGTTCCGGGGCACTGTAGGGTGAGGCAGTGAGTCAAACTAGGACTAGCTAGACTCAGTGTACCGCCACTGCCAGCCACGTGTGCACACAAGCAGTCTAGACTACTGTCCTACCACCGGATTGCCTCCACGCTAGGCCTCAGCGCTTCAGGAGGGCCCTGGGGACCGGCGAACCCCCGTCAAGCCGAAGCTACAGGAACTACCCACAAACCCAACTCTCCCGGGCTGCGTCAGGCCAAAGGGCTAAGGGTACCACTCGTAACCTTGATCAAAGGTCACATCAGGCCCAGTGGCTAAAGGGTAAACCAACTCCCACCAGTAACACAACCAGCTCCACAGCAAGAAACGCGCCGGAAGCTGTCACAACAAACAGGGAAACCCCGACCCGCTGAGGACAAACAGCGACCCTTCGGATAGCACACCAGCTACTCCGGCCCGTCGGGCTCAAGGCGATCCTGCCTCCCTCAGCCAAAGGTAAAACACAACATGTACCCCTTCTCCCACCGGTACAGCTCACAGACACCATGACCCTGTCCCCATCGGTCCATGGTGACAACGTAAACCACAGTTAACACGATCCACATTCGCATAACACAAACACACATGTAACCATGATTCCATTCGCACAGTAAACCTCAGTCTCAGTATATAGCTAAAGCGCACACACACACACACACACACACAGGTGATGTTATTCCACTCGCGCAGAAGTCCTCCGTCTCAGTATACAACCCGAAGCATGCATTAGAACCATCCCACCGTGAAACATGCACGCAATAACAGCATTAAGCATTCCTGTCTTGAATCGCGTCGACCGAGGTCGACGCCATTCAAGATCCTCAGACAGGTTTATTAAAAGCTAGATTATCCTTAAAACGCGTCCACCGTTGAAGTCGCCGTTTAAAACGCGTCTGGGTGTCTCGACGCCATTCAACCCAGAAATCCAGATTGCAGAACCCTTAAACGGGGGCATTTCCTGCCTAAATCGCGTCATGATGGCTCGACGTCCTTCAGAAAGGCGTCGTCCATCCATGACGTCATTTAGCGCCAGAACCCCTAACTCAGGAAACCTCGCACAGGGAGGTTTCTGCCCTAAAACGCGTCGTACTGACCCGACGTCTTTCGGAAAGGCGTCGACCAGGCACGACGCCATTTAGCGCCAGAAACCAGGTTTCCTGGTTCGACCCGAGGGTCACACCCTTGAACCCCAGGCACCCCGAAAAGCCCCAAAACCAAAGGGAGAAGAAGAGAAGTCCAACCATCACAAGCATGCTACGAAACCGAGTCCACAAGCACCACCATTCCCACAAGAAATCCCCCTAAACATGCTCAATCTAACCCCAAACACGCCCTATCACGCCAAGAAGCAAACGAGCACACATGCAAGGTTTCGTCCCCCTACCGGTTCTCGAACTCTGCCAAGCTCCGTGCCGCCGTCCCGCCGCACCGCACACCGCCGCCGGTACCCTCGATGACGCCGCCACTCCGCCGGGACGTCGACCGCCGTCCGGAGAAGGGAACGCCGCGAAGGAGGTGGTGGAGGTAGAGGTGAGAGGTAAGGTGGTGTTGGAGTGGTGGAAGAGGAAGAAGAGGAAGGGAAGGGAAAGAAGGGCGTCGGAGAGGGTGAGGAGAGAGAGTGTGAAGGTGAGAATGAGGAAAAGAAGGGGAGGCTTGCGGGGTCAACCAGAATCCCGCTAAAATGCGTCGATCGAGGCAGACGCCTATCAGTCTGACAGGACGGCCGTACTGACAGTGCTCTGAAACGCGTCGCCCACCGCGGACGCCGTTCAGACGACAAGGCAGGCCATACTGACAACGCTCTGGCGTCGTACCCTGACACCGCAGGTGTCGCAGTCTGAAACGCGTCGACCGAGCTGGACGCCGTTCAGATAAATCTGACAGGGGCCGTACTCTCGCGGCCCGAAACCCGCCCACGTGGCGCACACGTGGCACAACAACCAGCAGACCTAAATGGCGTCCACACACCCTGACGCCTTTTGAATGGCGTCGAGCACTGTTGACGCCATTCAGCCAGAAATCTCAAGACCCCTCCAGGGTCCAAACCAGGGGATCCGGCCCGAACCCGACCCGAATACAGAACCCGAAATCTCAGTCATTACAGATCCGATCGATGTTTTGGTTGTGGGGAGACCAGACATATTATGAAGGACTGTCCCAAGGTTAGGACCACTCCTATGCGAGCACTAGCATTAGCATAGTCAACAATTCCCACCAAATCATGAATGCTAGCTCGTGTTTTTGCTTTGACTCGAGAAGATATGGGGACTGTTGAGAACGTCACTGAAGGTGGGTTTTTATAGCCGATACTTATGCTTGAGTTCTTTTTGATATTGGTACTACGCATTCCTTCATTTCAAAAGAATTCATACAGTCACTACCTGTCAAGATAGATCTAGTTGAAACTTCAGTCCTTATGATTGTTTTCACTCTTGGAGGAGTTCTCTAGTCCCAAAAGTGCATCACCTCTCTTAAGGTAGAAATCGAAGGTAGGCGACTCTCCACACAATTACATATGCTTAGATGAAAGACTTTGATGTCATTCTAGGGATGGATTAGCAAGAACAACACAATGATATGCTCGATTGTCGAGGGAAAAAGATTCTTTTTAGAATTCTAGGGGAAGAAAAGTTTTCTCTTAAACTCCCCAAACTCGGAAAACAAATCATCTCAGTGCTTAAGGCACGACGTTGCATTGACAAAGGTTGTTCAGCTTATTTAGTCAGTGTACTATCTATCCGAAAAGAAAAGAAAGCCCTCTATCCCTGACATTGAAGGCGTTAGAGAATATCCAGATGTCTTTCTTGATGAATTGCCAGGCCTGCCGCCAGTAAGGAAGATCGAATTCTCAATTGAGCTTCTCCCAGGCACAGTGCCCATCTCTAAGATTCCTTATTGTATGGCACCTGTTGAGCTAGCAGAATTAAAGAAGTAGCTTCAATAATTATTAGACAAGGGGTTTATTCATCCTAGCGTGTCTCCATGGGGTGCTCCTGTTTTATTTGTTAGAAAGAAGTTGAATCAAGTTACTGTCAAGAATCGGTATCCTCTACCACGAATTGATGATCTATTTAATCAATTACAAGGTGCTACCATATTCGAAGATAGATCTTCGATCAGGATATCATCAATTAAGGATTAAAGAAGAAGACATTTTCAAAATAGCATTTCGAACTAGGTACGAGCACTATGAATTTCTAGTCATGCCTTTTGGTTTAACCAATGTCCCTACAGCCTTTATGGATTTAATGAACCGGGTATTCAAATCGTACTTGGACTATTTTGTAGTAGTATTTATAGATGATGTCCTGATATATTCTCCTATTGAGGAAGCACATAAGGAACACCTGAAGATTATTCTGGAAACTCTCAGAACTCCCAAACTATATACCAAATTTAGTAAGTGTGACTTTTGGTTGCAACAAATTCAATTCCGTAGCCATATTATTTCTAAAGAAGGTATAGCTGTTGATCCAGCCAAGATTCAAGGTATACTTAACTGGGAAGCACCCAAGACTCCCACTGAAGTTCGGAGTTTTTTAGGACTAGCTAGATACTATAGACGCTTTATAAAAGGGCTTTGCTACTCTAGCAGCCCCTCTTACTAAGCTAACCCGGAAAGGGATAAAATTTTTGTGGACAGAAGAATGTGTAAGGAGTTTCTAAGAGCTAAAGAAAAGATTAACTACAGCTCTAGTCCTTGTCCTGCCTAGTGGAACCGAAGGTTTTGTCATCTATACTGATGCCTCAAGACAAGGTATCAGTTGTGTGCTCATGCAGCAAGGGAAGGTAATTGCTTATGCATCCTGCCAACTAAAGGATCATGAGCTAAATTATCCTACCCATGATCTTGAATTAGCAGTAGTAGTTCATGCACTCAAAATATGGAGGTATTATTTATATGGAGTGCAATTTCAAGTCTTTACAGACTATCAGAGCCTTAAATATATTTTCTCTAAGAAGGATCTCATTCTTAGATAGAGGCGTTGGATAGTATTTTTAAAAGATTATGAATTTGAATTAAATTATCACCCAGGCAAGGCAAATATTGTAGCCGATGATCTCAGTAGGAAGCGGCTGATGATGATCAGAGATTGGAAGATGATTGAGGAAGTTATTGCCTCCCTATCTCAATTATCCATCCAATCTGCCATTGTGGAAAAGATTTTTGAAGCTCAACAAAATGACCCTAAGTTGCAAAAATGGACTGGTAAGCCTAGATTTAAAACAAATGATCGTGGGGTGGTATATTTTCAAGGCAGATTTTGTGTCCTAGAGGACCAAAAATTAAGAAAGGAACTATTGGTTGAAGCTCATAGGTCAAATTTCACTATTCATGGAAGTACCAAGATGTTCCAAAACATGAAGCGTACCTTCTGGTGGCCAGATATGAAGAAAGATATTGTAGATTTTGTTTCTAAAAGCAGGTTAAAGCAGAACATCAGAGACCCTCTGGTCTTTTGCAAAAGATAGATATTCTAGAGTGGAAATTGGAACATATCACTATGGACTTTATCGTGGGTCTTCCTCGATTAGCACACGGACATCATGCCATATGGGTAATCGTGGATAGATTCACAAAATCTACCCATTTCTTGCCAATCAAGAGTAACCAATTAGTAGAAAGTTTGATCAAGTTATCATAGACAATATCATTAAGCTACATGGGGTCTCCAAGTCAATTATCTCCGACAAAGACTCTAGATTTTCCTTTAGAATATGGAAAAGTCTTCAGGAAGCTTTAGGCACTCAATTAAAATTTTGTACTGCCTTTCATCCTCAGACCGACGATCAGTCAGAAAAAACCATCCAAACACTAGAAGATATGCTTAGAGCATGTAGTCTGGATTGGAGAGGAGACTGGGATAAACACCTACTGTTGGTCGAGTTTGCCTATTCAATAGCTTCCATGCTAGTATTAAAATGGCTCTTTTTGAAGCTCTATATGGGAGGCCTTGTAGATCACTTGTATGTTGGGAAGAGTTCAGAGAGAGACAAATAATAGGACCAGATATTGTGCAGGCTAGCACAAAAAACATTCAACTTATCCATCAAAGGTTGATAGTCGCACAAAGTCGACAAAAGAGTTATGCCGATCCAAGGAGAAAGAATGTCTCTTTTGAAGTCGGGGACCATATTTTTCTAGAGGTTTTCCCATCAAGAGGGATTGTTAGATTCGAAAGTGAAGCAAGCTGGCACCCCGTTATATTGGTCCATTCGAAATTCTATAGAAGATTGGAGACGTAGAGTACCAACTAGCTCTACCACCTACTCTAGAAGGAGTTCACAACATCTTTCATGTCTTTATGCTCAAGAAGTATCTTCATGACCCATCCCATGTCATAGATGGCGAGCTTCAAATCCAGCCAAATCTGAGTTATAAAGAACTGCTCGTTCAAATCTTGGACTTCAAGACAAAGGAGCTCAAGAAAAGACAATTCCTTTAGTAAAAGCTCTATAGAGAAATCAGTCAACAGAGGAAGCATCCTGGGAAATGGAAGAAGAAATGAGGAGAAAGTACCGACATCTTTTCAGTAAGATCCTCACCATATTCAAGCAATTTAAAATTCGAGTACGAATTTTGTTTAAGGGGGAGTGAATGTAAGGACCTACAAAATTATACTTACATGAAAAAGTTTAATTATAATTTTAGGGACTTTATGGTACCATTGGATGGTGACAAGTTTTACCAACAACAGATACACAAATATGAAAAAGGGTATATTTGTAAATATCAAAAAAGTAAAAATGCAATTTTGAAAAGTTCATATCTTATAATGCAATAAGTGATTTTCATAATGTCATAAGTGTAATTTATAAGACTTTTAGAAGTGTCCTCAAATCACCAAAAAGAAGTTAAATTCGGTGAAGAAGTGCTGAATGAGGGTATAAAGCCAATTATAAAAGATATTGGGACTTAAATGTAAGGATAATAAATGATACTGCTAAAAGATAATGGTAAGGTTTCTTAGCCCTAAAGTTATCCCATGCCCCTTCATCTAACACTTGTCTCCATCTAAGCAATCCTTATCCCTTTAGGACACATGTCCTAAATCCAAGAGGGTCTTTAAGGGGCACTTGTCCCCATCCTAAGCTAGCCCATATCCTATAAATAGGAGGGTGGTCCTCCCATCTCCCCATCTCTTCTCCTCCCACCTTGCCCACGTTTTAGAGAGTGAGAGTGGGAGAGAAAGAGAGAGAGGGAGGTAGAAAGAAAGAGAGAAAGAGAGAAAAGAGTAAGAGAGAAAGATTTAGAGCGGGAACGGGAGTTGCTCGCGAGGTTCTTCGCACGCGAGAGGAGGCTTGGAGGGCGGCTCAAGGAGGTTCCCGCCATGTCCAAGAGAGCATCTAGTTAAAGGCAAGTACATGGTCCTGTTTCCATGGTTATTTTCCTATTGCAAATGGCATTTTTTCAAACATGTATTTTCGTACAAATTTATGTGGATGCTACTAAGCTGTTATACTGCTGAAATGACATAAGAGCTTAAATGGTGTTAGAATCCGGACGGGGCATGACGAACGCAGTGAAAGCAACAAGAAAATACCGCTCAATGCCCCCAGATCTGATTCGTAACGAAAAATGAAAAAAAAACAAAAACAAAAAACTGGTCGTGATCACATCACCTTGCGCGGATTCAAATCCACGACCATTTCGGTTCCATCGAGACGATGCCGCTAGCCGCACAAGCGTCTAACCTCCAGTGGTATCTACGCAATCCTCTGCGGTGGTTCGTCCTCGCTCCCTCATCAAGATCAACTTGCTCGCTGAAGAATCCTCGCCACAAAGGTGTTCGGATCATCTGGACGGCAATTCCCGACTCTCGGGAAACACGCACGGTGGAGACGAGAAGTCTCCCAGCGCTTCGAACAGGGCGCCCAGAGGAGGAGGAGAGAGAGAGGGGATGGCCAGCCTTGAGAGCTCCTGGAGTTTGGCCCAGGGTTTCTCGAAAGCGCGTATATATTAAGTCGCCGCGACTTTTCACAAAAGTCCCCGAGTTAATATAAATCCCACTTAAGTACCATCGATTGAGAATCTGTTTGCGTGTAACCCTCTAGGCCCATTAACTAGTCCGCTTTTTAGCCCGTTAAGTCCAACAACTCGTTATTGACTTATTGTCATTAATTAATATCCTTATACTAATTAATTACTTAACTGAATTAACATCTTATGTAAAATTCGATCGGACTTCCAATCAAGTTGGGTGCCAAGCAACTGTTAGTACTGGATGGCCCACAAGCCAATCCAACACTGCGTAATATTTAGATTATTAATATAACGGCATATTATTCATTGTGTATCTTATTTGAGCATTGCTTATTGAATCACGACGAAGTCTATGAACATGTGCGTTGATCTTCGGATTATGATGAGATCATAATTACGGGACCGAAGGTTTATAAACACATATTCTTAATTGTTCCTAATCATAGGATATTTGAGAAAGACATCAAACATCTGGATAGACTAGTACAGGTTTCTTCAGTTCATATGATGAGGGTGACTGATCCTATAAGTCACTTATGTGGAGACACTATGCTGGACCTGTAGGTGCTCATTGGAGAATGAGTTCACTGAATTGATCTGACCTAGAATCGCTAGATGGTATATACCTCACTGTTAACTAGCTCGATTCTTTTGTCTCGGTTGCGTAGATGATCTTTGGACCTGAGACACCAAAGATACCTTGATGGTACGTCTCTTAGCTTTGACTTTGACTAACGAATCCCTAACCATGGGTTATCAATAAGTCAAATGATCGGGTTCAAAGAAATGCCCTCGAAGGTAATTGTGTGTTCACTATAGGATCATCTGCTCTCGGTATTATGAGAGAGAATGCTCCGGGAATGATGCGCTTAAGTCCCTGGCCTGGGCGGACATTGTATCAGATAAAGAGTTATCTGATATAGATTAGCAGCATTTGATTCAAGTGAATCGACCGGCTAGGGTTTAATAGTAAACCATACCCTAGGTCGATTCGGGAACATTGCACTGATGAAGGAATATATCTGTGCGCTAACCTATGACGGAAAGGTTCCAATAGAGGGTTGCGATAACCGCAATGCCATCCAGGATAACGCGATGTTGCTTGGCATCCAACGTGATCGGAAGCTCGTCTGAATTTACTGTGGGACATTAAATTCGGCTGATTTATTAATATAAGGATAGTAATTAATTCAGTAGGTCTGTAAAGAGTTACTGGGCTTAATGGGCCGTTAGCTGGACTGGTATTTGGGCCTAGAGGGTCACACCTAAAAGGTTTTCAAGTCGATGGATATTCCGACCGGATTTCGGATATGTATGGGTTTTTGTGAAAAACCGCAAATATGCGTATTATAAAAGAACGGACACTGGTTCGGGGGACCAGCAACCCTGACCTAGCCGCCGCCTTCTTTCTCTCTCCTCTCTCTTGGGCGCACGACACAAGGCGGCCATCTGGAGTCTCCGCTTCGGCTCCCGACAGCTCCACCTTCCGTTTGATGGGAGTTTCCGAATCCACATGTCGTGGCAGATTACGCGTAGCCAAATGGGATCCACGAACACCGTATCGAGAGAGGAGGCGAGGATGCTCCATCGCGAGGAGAACCGTGTGGATACCACTAGAGGCCGGGCACCTGCGCGGCTTGCGGCATCAGTCCGACAGAACTAGAGAACGAACGCGGATTCGAATCCGCACGAGGTAAAATTGTTTACCGTCAGGTATTTAATCTTAATGGCCTTGATCCGGATTAATAATTTTATCCGCTACGTTTCATCCGAATCCGACACATCGATCCCTACAGTGGTATCAGAGCTAGGTTCCATTATGTTTTCGCCGTTTCGATCTCCATATTGATATTATTATAATTAATTCTATGCGTAGTTTAGATTTTAATTGCATGTGATGTGTTCATGAGATGAATACAGTAAATTTAAGGTAAATTAACTGCATTAAAATTGTTTTATTTTCTGCATATTTTGTGTTCTTCGTCGGACGAAGAACGGCTCGTATCGGCATGTTCACGGGCATCCCAATCGTTAGGAAGGGCCCGCTGGAGCATGGGTTTCCTCCCATGGGGTCGTCGGTCGACGATGAAACCTTGGCCGGTGACGGGGAGGACGGCCAACCCCCTTTTCTTTCTTCTTTTTCAAAGATGGGGGGGGGGGGGTGTTCCTGGTTGTCGGCGCCGTCGCCGATGCCCTTGGGTGCCGGCGGCCTCCCTCCGGCCAGGGCCCTACCGGCCGGCACCTGCAGGGCAAGGAGCCCCCCCCCCCCCCCCCCCCCCCCCCGCGCACAACTAGGGTTTCCTAGCTGCGCTCAGGTGGGGGGGGGCGGGCCCAATGGGCCGGGCCGGGCCCCGAGTCCGAGCCAGCCCAGCCCTGGACCCGAACCAGGTCTGTGCCTTTGTGGACGGACCTAGGTCCGAACCAGGAGCCGACTAGGCTCAGCCTAGGGTCCGGTCCGGACCATTGGACCACTGTCCCCTTTTAACCATTTGATTCCCTCTATTTTAATCCCCAAATTATCAATTTATTGTCCCATCTAATTACAGAATTTAATTTATGAATAAAATGAGATTTTAAAATAAGATTAAGTTCTATTCTTAATTATATAGACAATAATTACATTAATGTGGATTAATGGGATTATTAACAAGTTGTTGTTAATTTAATCTAATTGTTAGATTAACGGAAATTAAAGGGGAGTTAATTTAATTGTTAAATTAATTATTTAATGTCTGTTAATCTTACAAGCATGGAATATTATAATCTTGTCAATTTGGAGTTGTTGTACATTTATTTTTGATGTGCATATGATTGCTTATTTAAATTCGATTTAAATTAGCATGCTTTAGATTTAATGAAAAATCTTTCGAAAATTCTAAATCCAAATTTTGTTTGGTCCCTGGTTTATGAAACCAAAATATGATTTATTTTCGAAAATTCTTTTAAGCCATTTGATGTGCACTACATATGTGGATTGTTTAATTAAAACAATCATGGAATATTATAATCTTGTCAATTTGGAGTCCGGATTGAATTGTTAATCTTACAAGCATGGAATATTATAATCTTGTCAATTTGGAGTTGTTGTATATTTATTTTTGATGTGCATATGATTGTTTATTTAAATTCGATTTAAATTAGCATGCTTTTGATTTAATGAAAAATCTTTCGAAAATTCTAAATCCAAATTTTTGTTTGGTCCCTGGTTTATGAAACCAAAATATGATTTATTTTCGAAAATTCTTTTAAGCCATGTGATGTGCACTACATGTGTGGATTGTTTAATTAAAACACATGGTGGTTATAGATGTGCATTATTTTGTGGATGTGGAATGTGATTGTGTGGTTTATTATTTGTTAATAAATAGAAGTCTGCGAACCTCTCCGTGTCATATTCTATTATGTTTTTACCTCCCTCCTTGATGTATTCGCCATAAGGCTTCCTCTTTTAAATTTTCATGTAATTGAGAATTTTATGATGTAATTGGATTGAGGCGGCTAAGCATGAAGCAAGGATGATCCACAACTGCAACCAGATGAATATGAAGGAGTTCATTGAATCTATGAGTTTGTAGACTCATGATATAAACTGTTATATTGTGTGCGAGTGTGTGTTTGACTGTCTGGCTCAAGTCAAACCGCTGTGCCATCCATGACCACACTAATGACATGAATGTGATGCCTGTGCATCAAATTAACTAGGTTATTAGTATATGCAATATATACGATATATTTAATACTATCACCTAGGATGAGACCAAAGAAAATAAATAAAACCTTCGTTACTAAAATCTAAGCCGTAGCGCGAGTCATTAAGAATGCACCGCATGGCTCACCATCAATATGATTAATAGAACTTAATTCAGTAGTGGCAGATACTATGTGTTTACCCGAGATTTGCCATCGTCTGTTGAGAGGACTATTAATCATGGTATTAGATACCTTTGGATAAGAATAGAGGAACGATATAGTTATCCACGTGTTTATCTCGGAACTATATTTCTACTCTACTCTATCACGTATTGATGGTAATGCTTAGACCGGAGATAATGATCTATTGTGTTTACCCGGGACCATTAATAACTTGGGAGCCGAAATATGATCGGATATTATAAGGAGTTGTAATTATCATGAGATGATTGCTCTGAGATAGCAGTATGATTCTACGTGTTTATCCGAGGTCATACTATGATGCTTGGAGATTCTGATCCCCGCTAGGAGACTGTCGGCGTCACCCGTTATGTATATCTGAAGGTTATACAATCCGACGAAAATTAGTGGGAGTAAAACTAGATAAACAAAGTTCATGTCTTGTTTTAAATTAATAAATTAATAGTCTGCTAATTTTAATTTGATTATCTGCTGTAGGCAAAAATGTCGCACCACAACCCATTGCGTGGCATACTTGATGCCAATCGTTTGACAATCCCAAACTACTCAGACTGCCTCAGAAACCTAAAGATTGTCCTCAGGTCTGAGCAAATTGCTTATGTCTTGGATGATGAACCTCTTACTGAAACAGCATTAGATGCACCAGAGGAGGACATACTGACATATGAGAAATGGAAAGAGGATTCCTGCTACATGTTAGTCTCTATGAGCAATGAGTTGCCGAGGCAACATGAAGAGATGGATGCTAGATCCATCATGCTTCATTTGAATGAGCTATTTGGTGAGCAGAGCAGGACCGAGAGATATGAGATATCCAAGAATCTGTTCAAGGCTCAGATGGCAGAGGGATCTTCAGTATAGACTTATGTGCTGAAGATGATTGAATGGGTGGAAAGGTTGGATGCTCTTAGGGTCCCACTCCCCAAGGAGATGCATACCGACCTTGTGTTGTCCTCACTTCTACAATCATATGCTCAATTCATTGTGAATTTCAATATGAACAAGATCTAGACCACTTTGGCTGAACTACTGAATATGCTGAAGATTGCAGAAGGGAACCTTGTAAAGGAGAAACCCTAAGTCCTTATGGTTGGTAAGACCGGCCGAAAGAGACTAGCAGTCTAAGCCTTTAGGAAAGGTAAAGGCAAGAATCAGAAGAAGACGAAAGCTGTCAGAAAGGACAAAGACAAGAGTACTGAGAAGGGTGAATGCTTCTACTGTCATCAGAAGGGGCACTGGAAGAGGAATTGTAAAGAATACCTTAAGGACAAGGCTCAAGGAATTATGAAGCAGCAGGATGCTTCAGGTATCTATATGATAGATGTAAACTTGTCAATTAGAGACTATACATCATAGGTATTAGATATTGGATGTGTTTCTCATATCTGCAATTCTGTGCAGGCAATGACAAGAAGGCGTAAGCTGAGGACTCGCGAGGTGGAGTTGAGGCTAGATAATGGCGCAAGAGTTGCAGTGATCGCTGTAGGGACAGTGGAGCTCAAGCTGCCATCCGGAGATACTTTTTCATTAGATGAATGTTATTATGTACCTAGCATAATAAGGAATATTATTTATATTTCATGTTTAGATAAAATAGGATACACTTTATCTGTTGGGAACAATTGTTGTTCAATTTATTTTAGAAATAAATTAATAGCTTCTGCTACATTATCCAATGGATTATGGCATTGTAGGCTTGGCCACATTGGCGAAAACAGACTTCAAAGGTTGCATAAAGATGGATACTTAGATCCATTTGATTATGAATCATATGCAACATGTGAATCATGTTTAATGGGTAAAATGGCTAAATCTCCATTTAGTGGAACTAGAGAATGAGCCAAAGACATATTGAAACTTATACATTCAGATGTATGTAGTCCTATGTCTACCCAAGCCATTGGTTGTTTCTCATACTTCATTACATTCACCGATGATTACTCAAGGTTTGAAGACATATACTTATTGAAGTATAAATCTGAAGCCTTTGAGAAATTTAAAGAATTTAAGAATGAAGTAGAGAAACAAACTGGAAAGAGTATAAAAACCATCCGATCCAATCAGGGTGGTGAATACTTGAGTACAGAGTTCATTAAATACTTGAAGGATAATGGTATCCTTTCTCAGCTGACACCTCCTTGTACACCTCAGATGAATGGTGTATCAGAAAGGAGAAATCGGACATTATTGGAAATGGTGCGATCAATGATAAGCATGTCCAAATTACCTGTGTCCTTATAGAGATATGTACTTAGCTCAGCTATGTATATCCTGAACAAAGTACCCAGCAAATCTGTTGAAACCACACCTTATGAGATATGGAATGGAAGGAAACCAAACCTTATATATGTTAAAGTCTGGGGATGTCCTGCTCATATTAAAAGATATGACGCAGATAAGCTGGAGTCCAAAATTGACAAATGCAGATTTGTGGGATATCCAAAGGAAACTTATGGATATTACTTTTATCATCCTGGCGAACAAAAAGTGTTTGTGGTCAGGAAAGCTGTCTTTCTAGAAGAAGATTATATTCTTCAGAAGGACAGTGGGAGTAAAGTAACTTCGGAAGAAATTCCACACCTAAAATTTGGTAATGGTTCGTCGGATAAACTGTCAGTTTCTGAACCTATTCAAAATAATACACAAGAACTTCGTAGGTCTGAAAGAGTACCTAAACTACCAGAAAGATATGTGGGACATATTAATTTGGATGATTATAGGATACTCTATAATGAGGATGATGATCCTAAGACTTACCAGGAGGCTATTAAAAGTCCAGAGGCCGAGAAATGGCGGGAAGCCATGAATTCTGAAATACAATCCATGTACATCAACCAAGTTTGGAACTTGAAAGATTACCCGAGGGCATAGTACCCATCGACTGTAAATGGATCTTTAAAAGAAAGATTGGTGCAGATGGACGTATTACTTATAAGGCAAGATTGGTTGCGAAAGGCTATCGTCAAAGACAAGGTGTTGACTATGACGAAACCTTCTCACCCGTTGCCATGATTAAGTCTATCAGAATTCTTCTTGCCATTGCTGCCTACCATGATTATGAAATCTGGCAGATGGATGTGAATACTACCTTCCTCAATGGAAACCTTGAGGAGGAGGTGTATATGATACAACTAGAAGGATTTACATCCAAGGAATCTCCAGACATGGTATGCAAGCTGCAGAGGGCTATTTATGGACTAAAGCAAGCTTCCCGAAGCTGGAACATAAGGTTTGATGAGGCGATTAAATCTTATGGCTTTATTAAGAATGAAGATGAACCTTATGTGTATAAGAAAAACAGTGGGAGCACAATTACGTTTCTGATTCTTTACGTTGACGACATCCTACTCATTGGGAATGATGTGGGAATGATGTCATCAGTAAAGATTTGGCTTTCAAAGAACTTCTCCATGAAGGATTTGGGAGAAGCATCTTACGTATTAGGAATACGGGTCTATAGAGATAGATCAAAGAAGATTCTTGCTTTAACCCAATCCATGAACATAGAAACTATTGTTAAAAGGTTTGGCATGGAAAATTCCAAGAGGGGTCTCATACCGATAAGACATGGAATTTCACTTTCTAAAGGTCAGTCTCCCAGAACACCTGAAGAGAGAGCTCTAATGGATAAGGTTCCCTATGCTTCTGCCATAGGCTCCGTCATGTATGCCATGCTATGTACTAGACCTGATATAGCATATGCTCTAAGTGTTACGGGCAGACATCAGGCGAATCCAGGTGATGATCACTAGAAGGCTATGAAATGCATCCTTAAGTACTTGAGAAGAACTAAGGATCTATTTCTAGTCTATGGAGGAGGAGACTTAAAGCTGCAAGGATACACTAACTCGAGTTTTCAATCTGATTCTGATGATAGCAAGTCAACATCAGGTTTTGTCTTTACACTCAACGGGAGAGCAATAAGCTGGAAAAGTTCCGAGCAGGAAACCACTACTGATTCGACAACGGAAGCCAAGTATATTGATGTTGCTGAAGCCGCCAAGGAAGCTATATGAATGAAGAAATTCATCGGCGATCTTGGTTTGGTGGATAGCATATCTGATCCCGTCCCACTACTGCGTGACAATAATGGGGTGATTGCTCAAGCGAAAGAGCTGAGTTCTCATCAGAAGTCGAAGCACATTCTGCGGGCGCTTTCATCTGATCAGAGAGATTATAGCTCGAGGAGATGTTGTTGTGGAAAGAGTTCCCTCTGGCCACAACATAGCAGATCCACTGACAAAGTCTTTGTCTCAAAATATTTTTGAGCGTCACTTAAAAAATATGGGTATTTTGTATAAAAGTGATTGACTTTAGTCCAAGTGGGAGATTGTTAGTATTGGATACAAGCCAATCTAACACTACGTAATATTCAGATTATTAATATAATGGCATATTATTCATTGTGTATCTTATTTGAGCATTGCCTATTGAATCACGATGAAGTCCATAAACATGTGCGTTGATCTTTGGATTATGATGAGATCATAATTACGAGACCAAAGGTTTATAAACACATGTTCTTAATTGTTCATAGTCATAGGATATTTGAGAAGGACATCAAACATTCGGATAGACTAGTATAGGTTTCTTCAGCTCATATGATGAGGGTGACTGATCTTATAAGTCACTTGTGTGGAGACACTATGCTGGACCTGTAGGTGCTCATTGGAGAATGAGTTCACTGAATTGATCCGACCTAGAATCGCTGGATGGTATATACCTCACTATTAATCAGCTTGATTCTTTTGTCTTGGTTGCGTAGATGATCTTTGGACCTGAGACACTAAAGATACCTTGATGGTACGTCCCTGAGCTTTGACTTTGACTAACGAATCCCTAACTATGGGTTATCAATAAGTTAAATGATCGGGTTCAAAGAAATGCCCTCGAAGGTAATTGTGTAAGGACTGAGGTTTCGGATCCGGTTATCGGGTCAGTTTCTGGGTCGGATACCCTGGTTTGGGCCCTAATGGGTCTGAGGAGTGTCTTCTAAATGACGTCTAGGATGCACGACACCTTTTGAATAGCGTCTTGTTGAGTGGATGCCATTTAGTTGAGTTACTGTTGTGCCACGTGGGCGGGCTTCGGGCTGCGAGAGTACGGCCCCTGTCCTGTCGTCTGAACGACATCCTTGATGGGCGACGCCATTCAGAGTACGACCCTGGGTTGTTAGTGTACGGCGCCCGCCTTATCGTCTGAACGGCGTCTTTGATAGGTGATGCGTTTCAGAGTCTCTGACAGTACGGCCCGTCATGTCAACTGATAGGCGTTTGTGCCGCACAACGCGTTTTACCCAGCTTCTATTTGACCCCGCGAACCCTCCTTCCTTTCCCTCATTTCCCCCTCCCTCTTATCTCTCCTCTCTTCCTCCGGCGGCACTGGTGACCCCTCTTCCCCCTCCTTCTTTTCCTCCCACCATTTCATCTCTCCCTCCACTCCATCGACCTCTTAACTCCCACTACTACCACCACCACCTCCTTCGCGGCGTTTTCTCTCCGGACGGCGGCCGACGTCCTGGTGGAGTAACGACGTCCTCGGCGGTATCGGCGGCGGCGTGGGGCGAGACGGGTTGGCAGCTTGGAGCTTGGAGGAGTTCGAGTAACCGGTAGGGTGACGATCCCCGTGGTGTTTCAACTTAAAACCATGTTTTCCCGCTTTGAAGCATGATGCGTGTATGGGGTTTTTGGGTAGAATAAGCATGTTAAGGGGCTTTCTTGATGGATATGGTGGTTTCTATGAATGTGGATTTGTGGGTTTTCCTGTGATGGATTGGTTTCCCTCTTCGTTTTTCCCTTTTCGGGTGTTTTTGGGGCGAATTTAGGGTTAAAGGGGACCCTCGGGTCGAGCTGCGGAAACCAGGTTTCTAGCGCTAAATGACGTCGTGCTAGGACGACGCCATTCAGAATGGCGACGGGCCAGCACGACGCCATTTAGGTAGAAATTGTCCCGTTATCAATTTCTGTCAGAGTGGACTTCTGTTGTGAATGGCGTCCAGAGACAGTGACGCCTTTTCAAATGGCGGCTTCCCAGGATGACGCGTTTTAAGTAAATTACAGTAGTCTGTCTCTGTTTCTATCGCTATCCGGCGACTAGGGACAGCGACGCGTTTTAAAAGACGACGACTGGGCACGACGCCCTTTTAGGCCATATTCTGAGGCCGAGATTTCATGAACCAGTTTAGGAGGCTTGAATCACATTAATTCATGTTATTAGCATATCTTCACACTGTTAGATAGTTTGGTTAATTGGATGTTTTAAATTGTACTCGATGATGAGGATTCTTACATGATTGTATCGCACTGTGTTGTGTTTCGTGCGACCGTGGACCTAGAGTGACAGTTGTAGTGCTTGCCACCCTGTGTCGGTGTGGGTGGGACACAGTGCCGATGTGGGTGTGGAGGGGTGACGCCTAGAGAGAGGGTCACCTGGTGTAGCCCGGGGTTAGCTAGTACCGGTGTTGGAGTAGTACCTGTGGAGTGTCACTCGTGCTGAGGGAAGCAGAAACCACCTAGAGCCAGTTTGGCCGGAGTAGCTAGCATGCTATCCGAGGGGTTATTGTTTGGTCTCAACGGGTCGGTGTTTTCCCGCGTTCGGCCGTGTGGTTGGCGTGTTTTGCCGAGACGCTGGTTGTAGGTTCCTTCGTAGAATGATTTTAGACTTATGTATGTTGCATTTCGAATGTATGTGGTTTATATCGAGATTTAAGAGTAGTGATTACAGCTTTACTTGCTCATTCTACTTATTTGTGTTGCTGTACTGGTGGGTGTATGAGTGGGCAGTGGGGATCGAACGATCCCTACTGAGTCTTTTCGTTGAGACTCACCCCTGCGATTTTTAGGTGAGGGTTCCAGGTAGGCTTAGCGAGGGGAGTGCTGCTTTGGGGTTGCGCGCCAGCAGCCGTTATTCCGAGGTATGCCCCGACGTAGTTGTTATTTTATTTTCTGGCCTGTACGCTTAATTATTTTCTTTTCAGTTGGAGTATGTAATTATTTGCTGTGTCGAGTCGCATTGTAATAACTTTTGATTCTTGCACTTTCTTTTTAATTCAATGCGATGTGAATGTTTAGCTTAGTTTATTATTTATTTTCCAGACTTATCTAGATCCTGGTTTGGCTCAAATTTAATGATTCGGTACCCGTTTAGTAATCGGATCTCCGATTATAGGGTGGCGGGTCGTTACAGTTGGTATCAGAGCATTCAATCTGGCAAATAAATGAATAACTAGGTTATATATTGTAATTCCAGCAAATAATTACATTATCCTGTACAGGCACGGCGGTAGTGTAGGTTTTAGGATTCTAATTAGAACTTTTAAATTTATGTGATTGTAGGCGATTAGATGGCTCCTAGGAAGAGGATGCCAGTTATTAGAGAGCGGGGAGATGTCCTTAGTGGATCGGAGGCCGGTAGGCCGTGTATGGAACATTTCATGGAGGCTATGATGGACACGATGGCTAGATACCAAACCCGAGACCCTAGTGAGAGTTCCAGTGCTCGGGGAGGGTCTTCAGCTACCCTGGAGAGATTCCTGAAGCTGAGGCCGCCTCATTTCACCGGTCGTCCTGACCCTGATGAGGCTGTTCATTGGTTGAGGGAGATGGATAAGACTTTTGATACTATGGATTGTGCAGCGGTTGAGAGGACTCCGTTGGCTACCTTCATGTTGAAGGACGATGCCTACGATTGGTGGACCACTTTGAAGAGTTTGTCATATGCGGATAGGAGTCTCAGGGAGATTCCATGGGAGACTTTTGTGAAAGAATTCAATGCACAGTACTTCCCTAGGCATGTTCAGAGGGCCAAGGAGAGGGAATTTATGGAGCTGACGCAAGGAAGCATGACAGTGCTTGAATACCAGGCGAAGTTTGTTTCGCTTGGGAGGTTTGTGCCTTTTATCTCAGGAGACGAGGAGCGTCGGACTGAGAGGTTTATAGATGGACTGAGGTCCAGTCTGAGGAGTTTTGTAGCATCTCACTATTGTACGGATTTGGCATCGGCGGTTAGGTGTGCAGCGGCAGTAGAGGCACAGCATGATTAGTCAGCCCGGGAGAGGGGACTGACTACTCAAGGGCCAGTTCGTGGCAGGGGAAAGGTAGTAGCAGCAGCTCCTTCGTCCGGATCAAGATCGTCTTCACTCGGCTCCAGATTTAGGAGGTTCTTTCGAGGCAGTGGCAGCAGTAGCGGCAGCAACGGTAGCAGCAGACCCAAGCAGAGTCAGTCGATGTCCAGTGCTCAGCAAGAGACAGCTCAGAGGCTTCCGGCAGCCTGTCAGCATTGCGGTGTCACTCACGGTGGGACTCAGTGTCTTGATTTTTCTAGGAGGTGTTACACTTGTGGCCAGCAGGGCCATTTGGCGAGTCATTGCCCGCAGGGGCATGGTCAGGGGCAGGGACCAGGCGATCAGAAGAAGCCGAGGACCCAGGGGAGAGTTCTAGCTATCACCAGGAAAGAGGCTCGTGCATCCAACTTGGTGGAAGGTACACTTTCTGTCCTTGGGAACTCCGCACATGTGTTGATTGATTCGGGTACTTCGCATTCTTTCATTTCTGAGCAATTCATAGATGTTCTTTCTGCACCCGTTGATGAGATATTTGATGGATTGATGGTAGAGGTTCCTTCTGGGGATTTCATGTTGTCTTATAACTGTTTGAGTGAAGTTCCCTTGACCATTGGGGGCCATGAGTTACCTGCCCAGTTAGTTGTGCTTGCCATTCGCGACTTCGATGTCATCCTGGGCATGGATTGGTTGGAGGCTTATTATGCCAAGGTGGACTGCCACAGGAAGATGGTGCGTTTCTCTATTCCAGACATCCCGACCTTCTACTTCCAAGGTATTAGGCTCTCTTCTCGAGGTATTCTCATTTCTGCCTTTAAGGCCCAGAGGTTGCTTGTTGGTAGTTGTAAGGCCTTCCTTGCCTCTGTTGTTTTAGCTGATGTTAGTGGTAGTCCCAGTCCTTGGGAGATGCCTGTAGTTTGTGACTTTATAGATGTATTTCCTGAGGAGTTACCTGGCCTTCCTCCTCAGCGAGAGGTCGAGTTTACTATTGAGCTTGCACTGGGTACAGTGCCCCTGTCTAAGGCCCCGTATCAGATGGCACCAGCCGAACTCGCTGAGTTGAAGGCACAGTTGCAGGAATTACTGGATAAGGGTTTCATTCGTCCCAGTACTTCTCCGTGGGGTGCTCCAGTTCTATTTGTCAGGAAGAAGGATGGTTCTCTGAGGTTGTACATTGATTATAGACAGCTGAACCAGGTGACGATAAAGAACAAGTACCCACTTCCGAGGATCAATGATCTGATGGATCAGCTGTAGTCTGCTTCAAAGATTGACTTGAGATCAGGGTATTATCAGATGAGGATCCGTGAGGTTGATGTTAGTAAGACGGCCTTTAGGACTCGGTATGGACATTATGAGTTTTTGGTTATGCCTTTTGGCTTGACCAATGCTCCGGTGGCTTTTATGGGTTTGATGAATCGGGTCTTCAGGGCCAACGTGGATCAGTTTGTGGTGGTATTTGTGGATGATATTTTGGTATACTCTTCTTCTGAGGAAGAGCATGCCACACATCTTCAGGTAGTATTGCAGGTTCTGAGAGAGCACCAACTCTATGCCAAGTTTAGTAAGTGTGAATTCTGCCTAGACAAGGTGCACTTCCTAGGGCATGTCATTTCTGGCGATGGCATTGCAGTGGATCTAGCCAAGATTGAGGTAGTGATGGATTGGAGCAGGCCAACAACAGTAACTGAGATCAGGAGCTTCTTGGGGCTAGCAGGTTATTACAGGCAGTTTGTTCAGGGTTTTTCTTCGATAGCGGCCCCCTTGTTGAGGTTGACTCATAAGGGAGTTCGTTTTGTATGAACCGAGGAGTGTGAGTGGAGTTTCATTGAGTTGAAGACTCGCCTCACTTCGGCTCCAGTGTTAGTGCTTCCATCAGGTTCAGGTGGATTTGTAGTTTATTCAGATGCATCACGTCGAGGTTTGGGTGCAGTTCTGATGCAACATGGTAAGGTCGTGGCCTATGCTTCTAGACAGCTGAAGAAGCATGAGGAGAACTATCCCACTCATGACTTAGAGTTGGCAGCTGTGGTATTTGCACTGAAAATCTGGAGACATTATTTGTATGGAGAGAAATTTCAGGTTTTTACTGATCACAAGAGCCTGAAGTATGTATTCACACAGAAAGATCTGAACTTGAGGCAGCGCAGGTGGATGGAATTCATCAAGGATTATGACCTCGACCTTTCTTATCATCCGTGCAAGGCGAATGTGGTGGCAGACGCCTTGAGTCGGAAGACGGTCGTGTCATATCTCATGGTTCGAGAATGGAAATTATTTGAGCAGGTTGTGGAATCTTCCTTTCGGGTTCCACGAGAGGCTGATAGAGCCGTGTTGGCCAGCTTAACTATGAGGCCAGCAGTGTACCATGCCGTAATTGAGGTTCAGAGGGCAGATGCAGAGTTACCGCAAATTCTCTAGAGACCAGAGGTGGAATTGTGGGATGATGGTACAGTTACGTTTCGAGGCAGACTCTATGTTCCGGCCGAGGAGGATGTGCACAGGAGTGTCCTGGATGAGGCACACCTTTCTAGATATGCAGTGCATCCCGAAACGACTAAGATGTATCATTGTTTGAGGAGGCACTTTTGGTGGCCTGGTATGAAGAAACATGTGGCTGAGTATGTGGCTAGGTGCATGACTTGACAGCAGGTTAAGGCAGAACACCAGAGACCAGGAGGGTTGTTGCAGCCTTTGTCGATCCCGGAATGGAAATGGGAGCAGGTGACTATGGACTTCGTGATGGGATTACCTGTATCCCTTGGCAGAAGAGACGCGATCTGGGTCATTGTTGATCGATTGACCAAGTCGGCACACTTCCTGGCTATTAGGAAGGACTGGTCAGTCGGTAAGTTGGCTAAGCTATTTGTGGATTGGATCATCTCTCTGCACGGGATGCCCTTATCCATCGTGTTAGACCGGGATCCGAGATTTACTTCTAGGTTCTGGAAGAGTTTTCAGAAGGCCTTGGGCACGCAATTGTCCTTCAGCTCGGCTTATCATCCCGAGACTGATGGGCAGTCGGAGAGGACCATTCAGAATCTGGAGGATATGCTCAAGGCATGTTGCCTAGACTGGGGAGGTTCTTAGGAGCAGCACTTGTCTACAGTAGAGTTTGCTTACAACAACAGCTATCATTCTAATATCGGCATGGCGCCTTACGAGGCATTGTATGGGCGACCGTGTCGATCCCCTGTGAATTGGTCTAACATTGGCAAGAGGCAGATAGCAGGACCAGAGTTGGTACAGCAATGTGCTGAGGTTACCAGAGTGGTACAGCAAAAATTGATTGCAGCTCAGAGCAGAAAGAAGAGTTATGCAGACATCCGTAGGAGAACGCTTGAGTTTGAGGTTGGGGACCACGTGTTTCTACGAGTCTCACCCTCCAAGGGTGTGATGAGATTCGGGAAGCGAGGTAAGCTGAGTCCGCGATATGTTGGGCCTTTTCCCATTCTTGCTCGAATTGGGGAAATGGCATATCAGCTAGCCTTGCCGCGAGGTCTTGCAGGGGTGTACGATGTGTTACATGTTTATTTGCTGAGGAAATATGTTCAGGATCCATCTCATGTTTTAGATTTTTCAAAGTTGGAAGTCGCTGAGGACTTGTCCTTTTCAGAGTTTCCAGTACGTATTGAGGATCGCAGGGAACAGGTCCTTCGGAACAAGGTTGTACCTCTGGTTAAGGTGATTTGGCAGTATCGCTCTGGGGGCGAGGCAACCTGGGACCGCGAGGATGAGATGTGGGACCAGTTTCCCTACCTTTTCTCTATATTTCAACCTCGTTAATTGTAGCAGGCAATTTCGGGGACGAAATTCTTATAAGGGGGGGAGAATGTAAGGACTGAGGTTTTGGATCTGGTTATCGAGTCAGTTTCTAGGTCGGATCCCCTGGTTTGGGCCCTGATGGGTCTGGGGAGTGTCTTCTAAATGACGTCTAGGATGCACGATGCCTTTTGAACGGCGTCTTGCTGAGTGGACGCCATTTAGTTGAGTTGCTGTTGTGCCACGTGGGCGGGCTTCGGGCTGCGAGAGTACGGCCCCTGTCGTGTTGTCTGAACGGCGTCCTTGATGGGCGACGCCATTTAGAGTACGACCCTGGGTTGTCAGTATACGGCGCCGACCTTATCGTCTGAACGGTGTCTTTGATAGACGACGCGTTTCAGAGTCTCTGACAGTACGGCCCGTCATGTCAACTGATAGGCGTTTGTGCCGCACGACGCGTTTTACCCAGCTTCTGTTTGACCCCGCGAACCCTCCTTCCTTTCCCTCATTTCCCCCTCCCTCTTCTCTCTCCTCTCTTCCTCCGGCGGCACCGATGACCCCTCTTCCCCCTCCTTCTTTTCCTCCCACCATTTCATCTCTCCCTCCACTCCATCGACCTCCTAACTCCCACTACTACCACCACCACCTCCTCCGCGACGTTTTCTTTCCGGACGACGGCCGACGTCCCGGTGGAATAACGACGTCCTTGGCGGTACTGGCGGCGGCGTGGGTGAGATGGATTGGCGGCTTGGAGCTTGGAGGAGTTCGAGTAACCGGTAGGGTGACGATCCCTGTGGTATTTCAACTTAAAATCATGTTTTCCTGCTTTGAAGCATGATGCGTGTATGGGGTTTTTGGGTAGAATAAGCATATTAAGGGGCTTTCTTGATGGATATAGTGGTTTCTATGAATGTGGATTTGTGGGTTTTCCTGTGATGGATTGGTTTCCCTCTTCGTTTTTCCCTTTTCGGGTGTTTTTGGGGCGAATTTAGGGTTAAAGGGGACCCTCGGGTCGAGCTGCGGAAACCAGGTTTCTAGCGCTAAATGACGTCGTGCTAGGACGACGCCATTCAGAATGGCGACGGGCCAGCACGACGCCATTTAGGTAGAAATTGTCCCGTTATCGATTTCTGTCAGAGTGGACTTCTGTTGTGAATGGCGTCCAGAGACAGTGACGCCTTTTCAAATGGCGGCTTCCCAGGATGACGCGTTTTAAGTAAATTACAGTAGTCTGTCTCTGTTTCTATCGCTATCCGGCGACTAGGGACAGCGACGCGTTTTAAAAGACGACGACTGGGCACGACGCCCTTTTAGGCCATATTCTGAGGCCGAGATTTCATGAACCAGTTTAGGATGCTTGAATGGCGTCGGCCTTGGGCGATGCGATTCAAGACAGAATCACATTAATTCATGTTATTAACATATCTTCACACTGTTAGATAGTTTGGTTAATTGCATGCTTTAAATTGTACTCGATGATGAGGATTCTTACGTGATCGGATCGCACTATGTTGTGTTTCGTGCGACCGTGGACCTAGAGTGACAGTTGTAGCGCTTGCCACCCTGTGTCGGTGTGGGTGGGACACAGCGCCAGTGTGGGTGTGGCGGGCTCACACATAGAGAGAGGGTCACCTAGTGTACCCCGGGGTTAGCTAGTACCGGTGTTGGAGTGGTACCTGTGGAGTGTCACTCGTGCTGAGGGAAGTAGAAACCACCTAAAGCCAGTTTGGCCGGAGTAGCTAGCTTGCTATCCAAGGGGTTACTCTTTGGTCTCAGTGGGTTGGTGTTTTCCCGCGTTCGGCCGTGTGGTTGGCGTGTTTTGCCGAGACGCTAGTTGTAGGTTCCTTGCTAGAATGATTTTAGAATTATGCATGTTGCATTTCGAATGCATGTGGTTTATATCGAGATTTAAGAGTAGTGATTACAGCTTTACTTGCTCATTCTACTTATATGTGTTGCTGCACTTGTGGGTGTGTGAGTGGGCAGTGGGGATCGAAGGATCCTTACTGAGTCTTTTCGTTAAGACTCACCCCTGCGGTTTTCAGGTGAGGGTTCCAGGCAGGCTTAGCGAGGAGAGTGCTGCTTTGGGGTTGTGCGCCAGCAGCCGTTGTTCCGTGGTATGCCTCGACGTAGTTGTTATTTTTCTGGCCTGTACGCTTAATTATTTTCTTTTCAGTTGGAGTATGTAATTATTTGCTGTGTCGAGTCGCATTGTAATAACTTTTAATTCTTGCACTTCCTTTTCAATTCAATGCGATGTGAATGTTTAGCTTAGTTTATTATTTATTTCCCAGACTTATCTAGATCCTGGTTTGGCTCAAATTTAATGATTTGGTACCCATTTAGTAATCGGATCCCCGATCATAGGGTGGCGGGTCGTTACAAATTGTGTGTTCAATATGGGATCATCTGCTCTCAGTATTATGAGAGAGAATGTTCCGGGAATGATGTGCTTAAGTCCCTGGCCAGGGCGGACATTGTATTAGATAAAGTGTGATTCAAGTGAATCGACCGGCTAGGATTTAACAATAAACCATACCCTAGGTCGATTCGGGAACATTGCGCGGATGAAGGATTATATCTGCGCGCAACCTTTGATGGAAATGTTCCAATAAAGGGTTGCAATAACTCCAATGCCATCCAAGATAACGCGATGTTGCTTGGCATCCAACGTGATCGGAAGCTTGTCTGAATTTACTGTGGAACATTAAATTCGCCTGATTAATTAATATAAGGATATTAATTAATTTAGTGGGTCCGTAAAGAGTTACTGGGCTTAATGGGCCATTAACTGGACTGATATTTGGGCCTAGAGGGTCACACGCAAAAGGTTTTCAAGTCGATGGATATTCCAACGGGATTTCAGATAAGTATGGATTTTTGTGAAAAACTGCAAATATGTGTATTATAAAAGAACGGACGCTGGGTCGAGGGCCAGCAATCCTACCTAGCCGCCGCCTTCTTTCTCTCTCCTCCCTCCTGGGTGCACGACACGAGGCGGCCATCTGGAGGCTCCGCTTCAGCTCCCGACAGCTCCGCCTTCCGTCCGACGGGAGTTTCCGAATCCGCATGTCGCGGCGGATTACGCGTAGCCAGACGGGATCCACGAACGCCGTATCGAGCAAGGAGGCGAGGACGATCCATCGTGAGGAGAACCACGTGAATACCGCTAGAGGCCGGGCACCTGCGCGGCTTGCGGCATCGTTCCGACGGAACCGGAGAACGAACGCGGATTCAAATCCGCGCAAGACCACTGTGACAATGAATCAAGCCGATTGATAGTCAGGTAAATTATCATTCGGCGATTCATATCGGATTAGTTCAGTGAACTCATTCCCCAATGAGCACCTACAGGTTCACCATTGTGTCTCCACACATGTGACTAATGAGATCAGTCACCCACATCATATGAGCTGGAATAACCTGTACTAGTCTTATATGATGTTTGATTTCCTCTTCAAACATCGTACAACTAGGAACAATTCATAATATGTATTTATAGGTGATCGGTCTCATTATTATGATCTCATCATAATCCGATGATCGTTGCACACATTCATGGACTTCATTATGCGACTTAATAATAAACACGCCAATCTGTATAAGGAAATATATATATGTCATTTATTATTGAACTAGATTGAAATAGGTGCTTTGTGATTGGCTTAGCGGCCACCTATATCTATCAATCTCCTACTTGGACTCAAGCCAATCACCTTTGCATTTGATCTCCATTAAATTTAAATGATGCTCACATCAAATATGTGACTAAGGCTTGGTCCGGGATCTGTTAAATCATTCATAAATGGAATAATTTTCATTACGTTATTTCCTCTTAATTCTTTGTCTCTGGACTTGTGAAACAACCTCAGAATGTTCACCAACTTCTGATGAGACCATGGCTCGACCACAAAATTGATCGCTCCCACTGTTGTCTTACAACAACGAGACGAGATCAAAGACCTTTTAGAACTACATTTAGTTCACGGATGAACTCTTTCATCCATACTGTTCCAATAATAGTATCACTTGTTAATGTCGTCATCTTAATGTCGTGTTCTAGGTTGGAACCCTTCCAATCCATTCTTATCTTATTAGGTGGTTAAACCCATGCCTGATTTGAAATTTGAGTCAATGTGCCTCATTGTTTCAAATCATCATCTCCATATACGTGCATCCTTAGCACTTCACAAGTACTTAGTGATATGTTTCAGTCCTTCTATCAAGTATTCCATATATTCTTCAAGGAACCTTTCCTTAAAGAAATAAATTCCTTATCTCAACAACTAAGGTTTATTATGGTATTTATGTCAAAAATTTTCACATACAAGTTAAGGTAACATCCTCATCGATCTATATTAATAGATTTGTATTCTCAATATGTAGGATGTTGCATCCAAACCTATCATGAAGAAGAACATGGATAATAATGCTTTTACTGATAGTAACATCCTGATATCATTCTCAATGACTTTGATGTTATTATCACGAAGCATTACTAATGTAACTGTGCTCCCACTGACCTCCTTGTATACACACAATCCGTGATCATTCTTAATGATCACTGAGTATTTGACCATTAAGTCAAAACTCTTATTGCAACTCTGGGAAGCTTTAGTTTGATTCAAAAAATAATCTTTGAATCATAACTTGCTTCCTGGATATTCCTGGGAAGCTTTAAAGTTGTAGCATACATACATTTTCCTCAATCACATTAAGGGAATACTTTTAATGTCCAACTGTCATCTCATCATCATGACAAGCAATATTGGCAAGTAAAATTCTAATAAACTGATTTTGATAACTTTTTGAGGAAATCTCGTTCAAGTCAACACTTTGACCATGACCATTTATTTTAAAATACCATATAAGTTTTAAGTAGTATATTTGTGCTAATCTTCATCCTAAAGATTTACTTGCATCTGAGAGGTACAATACCCTCAAGCAATACTATCAAATTCCGAACTTAATAGGTGGTATGGACTATATAGCTTAGAACTCTTAACTTCTTGCTAATTTAAAAGTTGTAATTATGATAGAGAGCTTCCTCATAGATGCAGGATCATGATCTACATCTGTGAGCTCCTTTCATTCTACTATCTCTGATATGTCAAACATCCGAAGATTATCTAATAATCTTGTGTTAATTTGTGAGTCTAGAACATCTTCTAATTTTATTATCTCCCACTGTCTTTTTTGAGGACAAGTTCCTCTTTATAGAAGATAGCTTTCAGTACGATAATTATTCCATTATCGCCTGGCCAATAAAAATAATGTCCAAACTTTTTGGACATCCCATAAATTCACATAGTTTGTTTGAGGACATGTTTCTCTTTATAGAAGATAGCTTTCAGTACGATAATTATTCCATTATCGTCTGGCCAATAAAAATAATGTCCAAACTCTTTGGATATCTCATAACCTGACTTTAACATCCTTAACCCTGATACCTTCCGGGTTCATGCGGTGTTGCTTGACACCCAACGTAATCGGATGCCCGATCGAATTCGATGTGCGACATCAATTCGATTGATTAATTAATTAATAAAGGGTTATTAATTGATTAATAAAGCTAGTAAGGAGTCACTGGGCTTATTGGGCTATTAATCGGATTGGTAATTGGGCCTAGAGGGTCACACGCAAATGATTCTCAAGGCGATGGATAAATAAGTGGGTTATATACAAACCGGGGGTTTTTATGAAAAACCGTGCGGTTAGTATAAAATATAGCGAACGGGCTGAGCAGGCCAAGCTGTTGCTAACCCTAGCCGCCCCTCCTCAGTTTCTCTCTCTCTCTCTGGCGTCCCAGATAGATCCGGATCTGCTTCGCCGCTTCTCCGACTCCCGTTTGACGGGAAATCGTCTGCGCAATGCGGCGATCATTGCGGTGACCGACGGAGGTTTCGTGGGCTGCGAAGAACGAGGAACGTGAGGATATCCGTCGCGAGGAGGATCGCGTGGACTTCTCTAGAGGCCAGGCGCTTGCGCAGCTTGTGGTGTCGCACCAACGGAATCAAACGGTTGCGGATTCGAATCCGCACACGGTAAGAACCGATAATCCGATTATCGCATTTTTAGATTTTTCGAAACGAGAACGGATCTTCGTTTTATTTTTATTTCCGCTGCGTGGGAGATCCGGAGAAACCCGAGAACCCAACAGTGGTTTCAGAGCCAAGTTCCACTATTTCTCGTCCCGTTTCGATCTCCGAATTAATTTTTTCATGAGTTATTCCATGCGTTTAATCCGATTAAAATGATGGGATAGTGTTCATAAGATGAACACAAATAATTAGATTATTTTTTTGTGATTTTTCGGATTTTTTTTTTTTGGTGTTATGGTGTTCTTCATGAGATGATGAACCGGGGCTTTTCGGCGACTTCGTACATGCCTCCCAAGCGTTGGGATGGCGGGCATGGATCCCGGAACCTCAGGGGATAGTCACCACTATGCACCAGTCCCCTAGACAGCCGCCGGAGTGGCCTTGGAGAGCTGCAAAACCAAATCCTAAATCATTTTTAAACCAGAAAAATCAGTTTTTTGGGGGTATTTGGGGCTTGGATTGCACCCTTACCGGAGGCCACCAATGGCCCTGCCGGCACCGGGCGTGTTGCCACAGCTGGGGCGACACTGGCCGGAGCATGGCGGCGCCGGGTGGCGGTCAGCGGGCGCTGCAACTCCTCCAAACGCCGCCAAGCGCCTGAGATTAGGGTTTCAGGTCTGCTACTTTGGGGAGGAAGATAAAGGGTGAACCGGCCGGTCTCGAGCCGGTCTAACCGGCTGGACCGGTCCGGCCTGCTGGCTAGCCCAGGCTGGGCTTAGCCACGAGCCAGGATGGTCCTGGTTCGGACCCTGGCTCGAGCCTGGCTTGAGATAGGCGCCTTAATGGGTTGGGCCCATTTTTTCTTTTATTTTCCTTTTAAACAATTGTAAACCCCATTTGCCCATTTACTAAATAAATTAGATTTTAATTTTATTTCAAAAATTATTTTTAAATTTTAATTATTATCAAATTTTAATTATTTGGGATATTAATGATTTGGAATCATTATTAACAAAAAGTTGTTAAAGACTAGAATTAGTTATTAATTTAAATGTTAAATTAATAATTAATTTTAATTAACTAATTTAAATTGTTAAATTAGTGATTATTAGTTAATTCAAATTAATTTTTAATTTAAGTGTTAAATTGATAATTAATTTTAATTAACTGATCTAATTGGTTTAATTAGAAGTTATTAATTATTGTTTAAGTGTTAAACTAATAATTAATATTAATGTAATAATCTAAGAGTTAAATTAATAGTTAATTAGTGTTAATTATTAATTTAAGAGTTAAACTAATGATTAACATTAATTAATTAACTAGTCTAACAGTTAGATTAGTTATTAATAACTAATTAGAGTTAATTATTAATTTAAATGTTAAATTAATGATTAATTTTAATTACTGATCTAAGAGTTAGATTCGTAATTAATTATTAATGATTTAATTGTTAGATTATTAATGAAGTTTAATCTAATTGTTTGATTATTTAATTATTAGAAATGTTCTAATTTGCATGGAATAATCTGGAATTTATTAATTCGGAGTGTGTGCATATGTGATGTGTATTTTATGCTTTTAAATTTGATTTCATTGCATGATTAAATTGATTAAAGTGTTGTCGAAATTTAAATACCAATTTTGATTAGAACCCATTTTTTTTTTTTGAAAGCCAAAATTATATATTTTGAAAACTCTTTTATTTTAGCTATGTGATGCGCTGAATCATGTGTGGAATGTTTAAAATACACCGTAGTCATAGATATGCACCTTTAATTATTAATTTAATGAATAGATTGTGTGGATCGTGGATGTTTGTTGGATATTTATTAATTGTTAATAAATAGAGGTCTGCGTACCTCTCTCTATCTCTCGAACTTCGATATATTTCTACCTCCCTCTCTCTTGTACTCGCCATAAGGCCTTCTTCAATTTACCTGTAAATTCTAGAATTTATTGTAATATGATCGAGGCAACTGAGGAAGGAGAGAAGACGATCCACAGATGCAACCAGGAAGGCGATATGATGGAGATCTCTTGCCTATGTGTTTGTAGGTTATATAATATAATTGTTGTGTTAGATTGTGTGTGCGTTTGACTGTTGGCTCCAGTCAAACCCACTGTGCTATCCATGACCACACTAATGACATGTATGAGATGCATTGTTTTATATTTGACTGTGAATCAAAGCAGGTATAGTATTTATTAAATATATACGATATATTTATACTATCACCTAGGAGAGACCAAGATAAAAGTTATCTAAATACCCTCAGATAAACTCTAAGCCGTAACGTGAGTAGTTAAGAACTTACCGCGTGGTCCACCATTGTTATAGTCATAGGATTCGAATAACTTTAGGCAGGTTTGTTGTGCTATCCACAAGGCCTGTTTAATTGGGAGGAGAAACTGTGGCTATGGTATTAGATGCCTATATGATTGGGGTAGAGGAACCATGTAGTTTTGTTGTGCTATCCACAAGGGCTGCATGCAAATCTATGCTCGTCGCATAACGATGGTTAGCTTAGACCAGAATTAGTGGTTTGTTGTGCTATCCATAAGGCCATTAAATCTCTGGGGACCGAAGCTATGATCAGATATTGTAAGGAGTTGCAAGTCCCATAACTTGGATGCTCTTTGATTGTATTACAGTTTGTTGTGCTCTCCACAAGACTGTATTGCAAGTCATTGAGATTCTGATCCCCACTAGGAGGCCATCGACGTCTCCCGTTCTGTATAACTGAGGGTTATACAGTCTGTCGAAAATTAGTGGGAGTTAAACTTGAACAAAAGACCATATCTTGTTTTATTTTTAATAATTGAACATCTGCGAAATAGATTTTACTTATCTCCTGTAGGAAATTATGTCGTCGAATAACCCACTCTGCGGCATACTTGATGTCCTTTTGACTTATCTGATCTACTCGGATTGGTTCAGAAACCTGAATAATGTCTTCATATCTGAGCACAATAACTTTGTCCTTAGAGTTGATCCTCCTACTGAATCAGCATTATATGCCCCTAAAGCAGAGATGATAGCTAACGATAAAAGATCGAAAGACAAAGGCAAAAGAGTAGTAAAGGGTGACTGCTTCTACTGTAAGCAGTATGGTCACTGGAAGAGGAACTACAAGGAGTTCCTCAACGATAAAGATCATGGAAAGGTGAAGCAATATGAAGGTTCAGATATCTATATGATAGATATCAACTTGTCAGTAAGAGACCACATCTTGGGTATTGGATACCGGATGTGCTTTTCATATCTGTCATGATGCGCAGATGCTGACAAGTAAGCGCAAGCTGAGACAAGGCGAGGTGGAATTGAGGCTAGGAAACGGCGCAAAAGTTGCGGCGATTGCTGTTGGGACAAAAACCTCAGGTTTCCATCAGGAGATGCCTTACTATTAGAAGATTGTTATTATGTTCCTAGCGAAATAAAGAACATAATATCAATATCTTGTTTGGACAAAATAGGATATAGGTTGACCATTGAGAATAGAAGTTGTTCGATTTATTATGGTAATAAATCAATAGCTTCGGCATCTTTGGTCAACAGTCTATATCTCTTAGATGTTTCTTATTATAATCTTCAAATTGATAATCCTCTTAAGAAGAGCAAGAATTGTGTGAACCAAGCCTACATGTGGCATTGTAGACTTGGGCACATTGGCGAAAGCAGGTTGCAAGAGTTGCACAAGCATGGTTACTTAACTCCATTCGATTACGAATTGTTTACGACATGTGAATCTTGCCTTATGGGAAAGATGGCAAAATCTACATTTACTGGACATGGAGAACGTGCTAAGGACATTTTGGAACTAATACATTCGGATGTATATGGTCCCATGTCCACCCAAGGCAAAGGTGACTTTTCATACTTCATCACATTCACCGATGACTTCTTAAGATTCGGCTATGTGTACTTAATGAAGTACAAGTCGGAAGCATTTGAGAAGTTCAAGGATTTCAAGAATGAAGTAGAGAAGCAGTTAAGAAAGAGTATTAAAGCTCTTCGATCAGATCGAGGAGGAGAATACTTGAGTACTAATTTCACACAATTCTTAAAGGATAATAGTATCCTTTATCAGCTAATCCCTCCATATACACTACAGATGAATGGTGTATCAGAAAGGAGGAATCGCACCTTGTTGGACATGGTGCGATCCATGATGAGCTTTTCGGAATTACCAATGTCTCTCTGGGGATATGCTCTAGAGTCAGCAGGATACCTACTGAACAGAGTACCCAGTAAGTCTGTGGCCTCTACTCCATATAAGATGTGGAAAGGCAGGAAACTAGAATTTAAACATGTTAAAGTCTGGGGTTGCTCTGCTCATGTAAAGAGGCATGATCCAGACAAGCTAGAATCACAAACTGATAAATGCAGGTTTGTGGGATATCCAAAGGAAAGATTTGGATACTACTTTTACCATCCTGGTGAACAAAAGGTGTTTGTCGCCAGGAAAGTTGTCTTCTTGGAAGAGGAATATCTTCTCCAGGAGGACAGTGGGAATAAAATAGTACTAGAAGTGGTTCTAGATCCCCAAACAGCTGCATTATCGTCAGATGAGATATCAGTTCCTGAATCTATTCAGGTACATACATATGAGCCTCGTAGGTCTGGTAGAGTGCCTAGACTGCCCGAACGATATGTAGGACATATCACTGAAGGTGAGTGTAAGGTAGAATATAATGAGGATGATGATCCTAAAACCTACCAGGAGGCCATAGAAGGCCCAGAAGCCGGGAAATGGCGAGAAGCCATGAACTCAAAAATCCAGTCCATGTACGCCAACCAAGTTTGGAACTTGGACGACTTGTCCGAGAGTATTGTACCTATCGGATGCAAGTGGATCTTTAAGAGAAAGATCGGTGCTGATGGACGGGTCGATACTTATAAGCCAAGGTTGGTGGCAAAGGGATATCGTCAAAGGCAAGGAATTGACTATGACAAGACTTTTTCACTAGTTGCCATGATAAAGTCAATCAGAGTTCTACTCACCATTGAGGCACATTTTGATTATAAAATCTGACAGATGGATGTGAAGACTGCCTTCCTCAGTGGTAACCTTGAGGAAGAGGTGTATATGATACAACCAGAAGGTTTCACATCCAAAGAATCTCCAGATAAAGTGTGCAAGCTTCAGAGGTCCATTTATGGACTGAAGCAAGCTTCCCAGAGCTGGAACATAAGATTTGACGAGGCTGTCAAGTCTTATAACTTCATTAAGAATGAAGATGAGCCTCGTGTGTACAAGAAGACCAGTGGGAGTGTAGTCACCTTCTTAGTTCTTTACGTAGATGACATACTACTCATTGGGAATGATGTAGCTATGATGTCATCAGTAAAGATCTGGCTGTTGAAAAATTTCTCCATGAAGGATTTAGGAGAAGCATCCTACGTATTGGGAATACGGATCTATAGAGATAGGTCAAAGAGGATGCTTAGAATGACCCAATCCTTGTACATAGATACCATAGTCAAAAGAATTGGCATAGAAAATTCCAAGAGAGGTCGCATACCGATGAGACATAGAAATAGTCTCTCAAAGGAGTAGTTTCCTAAGACTCCTAATGAGAGGGCATTCATGGATAGAGTACCCTATGCCTCTGCCATAGGATCTATCATGTGTGCCATGCTATGTACACGGCTGATATTGCATTTACTCTAAGTTTTACGAGCAGATTTCCGACTGATCCAAGCGAAGAGCTCTGGAAGGCAGTGAAATGTATCCTTAAGTACTTGAGAAGAACTAAGGATATGTTTCTTGTCTATAGAGGAGGTGACTTGAAATTGCGAGACTTTACTGACTCGAGTTTCCAGTCAGATCTAGATGATAGCAAGTCTACATCTGGAACGGAGGCGCAGTGTGCTGGAAGAGTTCCAAGCAAGCAACCACTGCAGATTCGACGACTGAAGCTGAGCACATCGCTGCAGCTGAAGCTTTCAAGGAAGTAGTGTTGTTGAATAAGTTCATCACCGACCTTGACATAGTTCCCTGCATCTTTGACCATGTTCCGCTGTTGTACGACAACAATAGGACTATTGTACAAGTGAAAGAGCCACGGTCTCATCAGAAATCGAAAGATATTCTGAGACACTTTTATATTATCTAGAGGAGATGTAGTAGTGCAAAGAGTTCCATCCGTCGACAATATAGCAGATCCACTGACAAAGCCATTGGCTCAAATTGTGTTTGAGCGTCACCTAGAGTCTATAGAGTTACTGTATAAAGGTGATTGATTTTAGTTCAAGTGGGAGATTGTTAGTCTTAGGTGGCCTACAAGCCAATCTGACTATGTAAATCTTGCCCATTTATTAATATTATGGCATAATATTCATTATGTGTAAATCGCATTAATTATCGTTTCATAATGAAGTCCGTAAATATGTGCTATAGTGATCAGATTATGATGAGATCATACTAATGAGACTAATAACTTAAACACACATATTCTTAATTGTTCCTAGTCGGAGGACATCCGAGAAGGACATCGGATATCCGGTTAGACTAGTATAGATTACTCCTGCTCATATGATGAGGGTGACTGATCTCATAAGTTACTTGTGTGGAGACACTAAGGCGAATGTGTAGGTGCTCATTAGAGAATGAGTTCACTGAACTGATCCAACTGAATCGCTGGATGGTATTGTACCTCACTGTCAACCAGCTTGATTCTATTGTCATAGTTGTGTGGATGGTCCTCGGACCTGAGACACCAAGGACACCTTGTCGGTGGACTTCTGTGTTTTAACCTTGGTTTACGAATCTCTAACCACGGGATTCTAAAACGCCAAGGATTGGGTACAGCGGAATACCGACGAAGGGAATTGTGTGTCAATAAGGGATCATTCGCTCTCGATACTTAGAGAGAGAATGCTCTAGGAAGGATGCGCGGAAGTCCCTGGCCAAGGCGGACGATAATATCGGGAAAGGAGTTTTCCAATATTCATCAGCGGCATCCAATCCAAGTGAGTCGATCGGTTCGGGTTTGACAGCACGCCATACCCTGAGTTGACTCGAGAGCATTGTACGAATGAAGGATTATATCCACGCGGTAACTATCGGCGGAAAGGTTCCAAGAGTGGGTTACTTAATATAAGGGTTGAGGTTTCGGATCCGATTATCGGGTCAGTCTTCGGGGTCGGATCCTGTAGTTTGGGCCCTGGTGAGGCTGAGACTTGGTTCTTGTTTCGCGTCGAGCCTGCTCGACGCGGTTTAAACAACGTCCAGCAATGTAGACGTGTTTTAGGCTGTGCTACGTGGGCGCCACGTGGGCTGGCCTTGGGGCGCGAGAGTACGGCCCCAGTCATACCGTATGAATGGCGTCTTGGATGGACGACGCCATTTAGAGTACGACCCTGCTTTATCAGAGTACGGCCCGGTCTTGTCATCTGAATGACGTCGGGCTCACACGACGCGTTTTACCTGGCTTCTGGTTGACCCCGCAAACCCTCCCTCCTTTCCCTCATTCTCTCCTCCCTCTTCTCTCTCCTCTCTTCCTCCGGCAAGCCGGCGACCCTTTCCCCCTCTCCTTCCTTTCCTCCCTCCATTCCATCTCTCCCTCCACTCCATCAACCTCCTAACTCCCACCACTACCACCACCATCTCCTCCGCGACGTTTTTCTCTCCGGACGGCGGCCGACATCCCGGTGGAGTAACGATGTCCATGGCGGTACCAGCGGCGGCGTGGGGCGAGGCGGGTTGGCAACTTGGAGCTAGGAGGAGTTCGAGTAACCGGTAGGGTGACGATTCCCATTGTATTTCGTTTAAAAATCATGTTTTCCCGTTTTGGAGCATGTTTAGGGGTGTTCTTGCGGTGAAAATGCTAAATGCATGAAATGAGAAATTTGGTGTTTTAATGGGTATCTAGGTTCTTTTCCTCATTCTCCACATTTTTCGTGTTTTTACACGATTTTGGGGAGGAAATTCCACCCCGTGGATTGGGAGATGGCGGGGGAAGAACCTGTCTGTGAGGGTTAAAAAGGCGGCTACCACCCGCGATGCGATTTAGCCCAAATAACAGACTCTGTCTCTGGACTGATGAGCGTCCAGGGACAGTGACGCCTTTCAAAAGGCGACTTACTTGGGCGACGCATTTTAGGTGAAAATCATCATGTTGCCTGTCTCTGCTTCTGTCGCTATCAGGCGACGAGGGACAGCGACGCCTTTCAAAAGGCGGCGGCTACATATGACGACGCGTTTTAGGCCTAATCTTCGAGGCCATATTTCACATGAACCAATTTAAGAGGATTGAATGGCGTCGGCCTTGGGCGACGCGATTCAAGACAGAATCACATTAATTCATGCTATTAACATATCTTCACACTATTAGATAGTTTGGTTAATTGCATGCTTGAAATCGTACTCGAGGATGACGATTTTTACGTGATCGGATCACACCGTGTTCTGTTTCGTGCGACCGTGGACCTAGAGTGACGGTTGTAGCACTTACCCACCCTGTGTTGGTGTGGGAGGGACACAACGCTGGTGTGGGAGTGGTGGGGTGACGCCTTGAGAGAGGGTCACCTGGTGTACCTCGGGGTTAGCTAGTATCGGTGTAGGAGTGGTACCTGTGGAGTGTCACTCGTGCTGGGGAAGCAGAAACCACTTAGAGCCAGTTGGGCTGGAGTAGCTAGCGTGCTATCCGAGGGGTTACTGTTTTATCTCAACGGGTCGGTGTTTCTCACGTTCGACTGTGTGGTTGGTGTGTTTTGCCGAGACGCTGGTTGTAGGCTCCCTAGTAGAATGGTTTCAGAGTTGTGCATGTTACATTTCGAACGCATGTGTTTTATATCGAAATTTTAGAATTGTGTTACAACTTTACTTGCTTAATCTACCTATATCTGTGTTGCTGCACTTGTGGGTGCGTGAGTGAGCGGTGGGGATTGAAGGATCCCTACTGAGTCTTTTCGTTGAGACTCACCCCTGCGGTTTTCAGGTGAGGGTTCCAGGCAGGCTTAGCGAGGAGAGTGTTGCCTTGGGTTGCGCGCCAGCAGCCGTTGTTCCGGGGTATGTCCCGACGTAGTTGTTATTTTATTTTCTGGCCTGTACGCTTAATTACTTCTTTTCAGTCGGAGTATGTAATTATTTGATGTGTTGAGTCGCATTGTAATAACTTTTAATTCTTGCACTTCCTTTTCTATTCAATGAGATGTGAATGTTTAGCTTAATTTATTATTTATTTCCTAGACTTATCTAGATCCTGGTTTGGCTCCAAATTAATGATTCGGTACCCATTTAGTAATCGGATCCCCGATTATAGGGTGGCGGGTCATTACACTTAACCCCGATACCTTCCAGGTTCACGCGGTGTTGCTTGGCACCCAACGTGATCGGATGCCCGATCGAATTTGATGTGTGACATCAATTCGATTGATTAATTAATTAATAAAGGATTATTAATTGATTAATAAAGCCAGTGACGAGTCACTGGGCTTATTGGGCTGTTAACCGGACTGGTAATTGGGCCTAGAGGGTCACACGCAAATGATTCTCAAGGCGATGGATAAATAAGTGGGTTTTATATAAACCGGGGGTTTTTATGAAAAACTGCGTGGTTAGTATAAAATATAGCGAACGGGCTGAGCAGGCCAAGCTGCTGCTAACCCTAGCCGCCCCTCCTCAGTTTCTCTCTCTCTTTGGCGTCCCAAACAGATCCGAATCTGCTCCACCGCTTCTCCGACTCCTGTTTGACGAGAAATCGTGCGCGCATTGCGGCGATCGTTGCGGCGAACGACGGAGGTTTCATGGGCTGCGAAGAACGAGGAACGTGAGGATATCCGTTGAGAGGAGGATCGCGTGGACTTCGCTTGAGGCCGGGAGCTCGCGCGGCTTGCGGTGTCGCACCGACGGAACCAAACGGTTGCTGATTCGAATCCGCACACGATAAGAACCGATGATCTGATTATTGCGTTTTTAGATTTTTCAAAATGGGAACAGATCTCCGTTTTATTTTTATTTCGAGTGCACGGGAGATCCGGAGAAACCCGAGAACCCAACATCACCCTCATCATATGAGCTGGAATACCTTGTACTAGTCTTATCAGATGTTTGATGTCCTCTTCAAACATTCTACGACTACGAACAATTCAGAATATATGTTTATAGGTCATCGTTCTCATTATTATGATCTCATCATAATCCGATGACCGTTGCACACATTCGTGGACTTCATTATGCGACATAATAATGAATAGACTAATCTACATAATGAAATATATATATGCCATTTATTATTGAACCAGATTGAAATATATGCCTCGTGATTGGCTTAAAGGCCACCTATATCTATCAAATAGAATATGCATAAATTCCATTCTATAATTCTTCCATGTTAAAATCGAACATGCTTCCGGACAGTGCTACCTTAGGAGTCCATGCGTCCGAATCATATAAGCATCCTTGTGAGGCAGACATTATGTAAAAGACGTAACCCGAGGCAGGCAGGTAAAATCCTAGTTTCGATTCTCCCGATCCAAATGGGATGGGTGGGTCCCCCTGCTGCGCCGTGAAAGCACCAGTGGGCGTTTGCCTTACCGCTGGCTACATATCATGCTAACCTCTTCAGGTTGTGGTTTGGATGCCTGTCCTTTAAATAAATGGAAAGATTCATGTTGTTCGTATTATAACTTCATACTATACCATGACCTTTTTAGCCACGCCATAATGCTATGCCACGCCCCTATTACCTTGTGGGGCTGGGGCATGGCAAGCTCAACGCAATTTTGAGCCGCGTCAGCCTCGGGGAACACCATTTGGGAGCTTTGCTGGTGTGCCGCATGGGCAGGGCGTGCGGATGCATTTGTACGGCCCCAGTTGTGTCGTTTGAATGGCGTCTCGTATGGACGATGCGATTTGGAGATCTGCCAGTATACAACCCGCATCCTGTCGTTTGAATGGTGTCTTCCTAGAATAACGCGATTTAGGCAAGTTTCGGTTGACGCTCCAAAGCCCTCCCTCCTTTCCCCCATTCTCTCCACTCCTCTCTCTCTCCTCCCCCTTCTCTCCGAATCCTCTAACGCCTCCTCCCTACCTTCCTCTCCCCATTCCTCCTCTTCCTCCACTCCATCAAACTCCTAACCCTCACCACTACCACCACCATCTCCTCCGTGGCACTTTGCTCTCCGAATGGCGGCCGACATCCCGGTGGAGTGACGGCGGTCCACAATAGGGGTCAGATCCTCACGGTGTTTCGTTTAAAACTATGATTTTCCTGCTTTGAAGCATGCAATATGTGTGGATGCTTCTGGGGTAGAAAACATGCTTTAAGGAGTTCCTTATGAAATGATTAGGCTTCTCCCCTACTTTCTCCATTTTTGAGGTTTTGCATGATTTGGGGGAGAGATCCCACTTTGTGACTCAGGGGAGGTCGGTGGGAGAACCTGTTTGCGAGTGCTAAATGGCGTCTGGCGACAACGACGCCATTTTAAATGGCGGCTGCCACCCGAGACACGATTTAGGGGTCTTGAACGACGTCGGCCATGGGCGACGCGATTCAAGACAAAACCCATTAATTCATGCAATTAACATATGTTTACATTGTTAGATGGTTTGGTTAAATGCTTGTTTGAAAATGTACTTCGAGGACGAGGATTTCTATGTGATCGGATCGCACTGTGTTGTGTTTTGTGCGATCGTGGACCTAGTGTGACAGTGGTTAGCGCTTAGGCACCCTGTGTCGGTGTGGGAGTGACACAGCGCTGGTGTGGGAGCGGTGGGGTGACACCTAGAGAGAGGGTCACCTGGTGTACCCTGGGGTATTGTTAGTACCGGTGTGGGAATGGCACATTAGGAGTGTCACTCGTGCTGGGGGAAGCAAAACCACCTAGAGCTAGACTGGCCGGAATAGCCAGCGCGCTATCCGGGGGGTTACTGTTTGGTCCCAGCAGGTTGGTGTTTTCTGCGTTCGGCCGCGTGGTTTGTGTGTTTAGCCGAGACGCTGGTTGTGGACTCCGTGGTGGAGTGGTTTCAGAGTTATGCATGTTGCATTTACAAATGCATGTGTTTTATATCGGAATTTGGGAATCTTTGGGTGTCGTGTTTTTTGCTTTACTTATTGAATTACATATATTTGTGTTGCTGCACTTGTGGGTGCGTGAGTGGGTGGTGGGGATCAGAGGAACTCTACTTAGTCCATTTCGATGAGACTCAAGCCTGCGGTTTTCAGGTGAGGGTTCCATGCAGGTGTAGCATGGAGGGTTTCGTCTCGGGTTGCGTGCCAGCAACCATTGTTCCGCGGTGTGCCTAGATATAGTTGTTATTTTCCTTTAAAGCTTGTACGCTTAATTATTTCTTTTTAGTTGGAATATATAATTATTTGTTGAGTCAAGTCGAATTGTAATAATTTTTAATTCCTATACTTCCTTTACAATTCGATGTTATGTGGGATGTTTATTTAGCTTAGTTTATCATTTATTTCCCAAACTTATCGAGATCCTGGTTTGACTCCAAATTTTAATAATTCGGTACTCATTTAGTAATCGGATCCCCAATTATAGGGTGGCGGGTCGTTACACTTATTGTGTGTACGGAAAATAAAACTCCTCTTTAGAATATGAAAAGCTACTCTCTCCCTATAGCAGTCCAACAAAGCATAATACTTCTTCAACCAGTCTACTATGTCAATAACATAAGTAGCTAAGGGGATACTCCTATCCCCAATCTGGACGACTAAATCTTAAAGTGCAAGTCGTGTGATCAGTGTCTCACTGGTGGCAGTGGTAAGTAATACTCAGGGGTATAGTTTCTTGAACGATACAATTATCTTCAACACTAACAAATTTAGAAGAAACAAAAGAATGTGTAACACTAAAATCAAAGAAGACTTGACCAAGAAGTCCAAAGAACAAAATAGTACCTAACACCACATTATCTATAACTTTAGCATCCTCCTTAGTAAGTACATAAACTTTGACCTACCCTTTCATTGTCTCTCTAGCAACTTGCTTCCCTCTTTGCTTAGGATAGTCTCGAATTGTGTGGGCTTCACCACGGACAAAACACTTACCACTAGTCCTCCAGCATTCCTTGCCTCCATGCCTACGCCCACACTAAGCACAAACTAGGTGTTCCTTCCCACAGTAGCTTGAAACACTTTTTCTTCTTGTCAAAATTCTTCCTCATAGGTTTGGGCAAAAATCTTCCTCTTGTCTTTAGCCTTCATCACATCCACAAAAGCATTATGTTTCTTCCAAACTACATACATAGTCTCCAAGGTATCTACTATAGTTCTCAATCTGAAGGGAGCCACTCTCCCTGCAACTGCTCCCTAGAGCCCCATTAACAAATTTCTTGATGCACTCCTCTTCACTGGTAAGGAACAGTAGGGCATACTTTATCTATTTCCACAAACTTAGCTTCATATTCAGCCACAATCATACCCCCTTAAGTCAAATTAAAGAATTCCAACACCTTGGCTTCCCGAACATGAGTGGGAAAATACTTCTTATTGAATAACGTCAGAAATCTAAGAAATATATTTGCGAAAGTTCCTCTTAACCGAATTCCACAAAATTCAGCCTTATTTCGACATGAATGTTGCCAACTTCACCTTACTCTCCTCAGAACACCCAATTGTGTCAAAAATCTTCTCCATCTGTAGTAACCAATTATTGGCAATCTCTTGTTGGCTCTCTCCTTTAAAAGGTAGGCCTCCTAACTTCTTAAACTTGTCCATAATAGCCCGATACGCTTTCTACTGATTCAGCAATGTAGCTTTGGGTCTACATGGTTTGAAACAACCCTTAAAAGGTCCGCATACAATATACCAAACTCCCTTTGACTCATAGATCCATCATTAGTAGGAATAGAACCTCTTAAACTTGAACCTTCCTAAGAAAGGATCTCCCCAACAACAAACCTAGTCCTCCCAGCCATATCTTGAAACAAAACAAAAGGCTCTAATTAGGCTCCTAAGTTCTAGGTTCAATCTACATTTACTAGCTACGCATACACTAAAATTAGTTGGTCTGGCAAACAATTCAAATCTCAATGATTAGAAATCCCCTAGAAAACTGGGCAAATTAGGCTCACTAGGCTTTGATACCAAGTGTTGTCATGCCCCCTAAACTAGTTTGGAACACCAGTGTACTATGGAGTCAAGTAGCACAATAGTGGGAACAACCTATTGCCATTAACAAATCCAAATTGTCATAATAAATGCCAATACCTAGATCTTCCAATTACATAAACAAATTTCAAATGAATTCAAACTCTCACTAAACTAAAAAATTACATATACTCTTAGGTACTACAAATTCTTATAAACTAAAATTTACTCTAACTAAAAGCAACACCAAAAAACAGCAAAGTCTTTTTTTCTTTATAATTAAAGTAAACTTTAAGGTAAATATTTATAAGTTGGAATTCATGCATTCACAATCGAATGCTATGAACCGGATAACATCAAACAATCTCCAAAATTACAATGCATTATTGTTTAAGTTTGCAAATATATATTTTGCCCTCTGAGTAAGCCCTTTCTTCCAAGATTTTGATTCCACACATGATCTAATATCCCCAAGAATCTACAAAAGTGATTCAGACGATCTCGTTCCAAAATCTTCTATGGTGCAAAAGCTAAAATGAATATTTAATAAGGTCTTTCCATATTGGAAAAGAATAGAATAATTTGTTTCGACGTGGTATTGAATGGCATATGATGATTGAAAACCAACCTGTCATCTTCTCTTATGAATACCTCCCATCCCGGTGGACTTCCGAGGCTGCAATTCGGCGGATATCTTAAAAAAATTTGAGGGATACATACAATCGTTAAAACAGAAAGGTGAAAAAGGAGAAAAGAATGAACTTGCAAAGTTCTTCGAAAGATCTATGACGCGGGTTCATGATTTCTCACCTGGTTAGCCAATTAAATCTTCCTTGGATTGACATTACCTTCGGCAATTCCATCTTTTAACACAGAACTCTCCAATCAAACCACTGAGAAAGTGATGGAAATGGAAGTCTCAGTCAAAAGACTGCAAGCCGGAAATGCTTGTGTTAACCGGTTGTCACCTGCCCACATTTTCTGCCCATGTTGGGCATGGGATGAGGAAGTGGTGGGTATGGGACCCACGTGGTACAAGTTGCATGTGGTTGGAAACTGTATGCCATATTCCATGTCTTTCTCTCTCTCTCTCTCACCTATTCCTTCCTAGATTTTTGAATGGGAGAAAGAAAAAGAATAAATAGAGAGAGAGAGAAATGGAAAGGAGGAATTTTAATAGGCATCTCTTCTCCAACACACTTCACTCCCTCCCTCTTGCTGTGAAAGTTCTCTCTCAAGTTTTCTCTCTAAGGAAGCCATCAGCATCGAGGCCAAGGTCTTGGAGTGTGGAATAATAGGAACGCACCCTCCTCGTGGTCTCTTCCTCGTCCTCTCGGGTCCCTCTCATCATCTTCTTCACGTCGACGTCCAAGGTATAACCTCTCACCCCTCACCGTTTTCCGCGGTCTGCCTCCATGCATACTTTTGTTTTGTTTCGTATTATTTAATGCATAGAAATATTATCATCATTGGTATCAGAGCCAGGTTTAGTACCATGGCGGCGTGGTCCTCGATCAAGAAAAACCACATCAGTGTTCTAGCCTCGTCAAGCCGAATGGCTCTCTTAGTGGTGCTTAGAGACAAAGAACTAGAGAAAGTACCCGAAGGATTAACATACTATGACGAGGAGTCGTCCAGCGGCATCCTCGACCAATCTTCTCCTCCCCGAAGACTCACGGCACCGGAATATGTTACTTACCTTAGAAGGCTTTGCGGCGCGCATTTGAGGTGCGACCAACCATCCGAGATGGAGCATGACGGCGGCCACGACGAGTCCTACATACACGAGGAAGAAGAGGGCGCCTACAATGGCGGCCATGCAGATGAGAGGCGGGGTGACAAGGTAGTGGAGATAGCCACGCAAAGGGGGGCGTCGGGACCGTTACCGGTGCCCATGCAAGGGGTAGGGGGGCCCACGCACCCTACCAAGGTCACGTATGGCGCCGGCACCCCACCTCGGGGGGGGAGGGGGGGGGGGTTCATGGGATGCGCTCGAGGGGGGTTGGGGTGCATGGGATGTGCCCTTGGCAGGGGCGGATCTGGTGCCCGCACCCCACCACCACTGGGGGGGCGCCCGCACCAAAGCACTGGGGGTACGCCCGTGGTAGGGGCAGGTCTGGCGCCTACGCCCCTACGCGCGGCGGGGTGGGGGTGGGGGGTGGGGGGGGAGAACGGCATGTTCATCACCCCTGTGTGTGGTGACCCGAGTACAACCACATCAGGGAGGCCCATGCACGATACGGTGGTAGACCTTTTGGCACCTAATGACACCACCGTGGTCGAGCCCATGCATGAGTCAGATATGAGGGGATTCGCCATTGATGGGGTAATCCGATTAGGCCCAGCTAAGAGACCAAGAGCCAGTTCAGAATTGGGCCTAGAGGCGCTCGGCAAATACGCGACCTAGCAACCTATTGGGCCGAGAGTGGCCGAAGCCCAATCATCTTCGGACCAGCCCAAGGATGGCCGAGATATGGGCCTTCGGCCCATCAGGTATGAAGGAGGCCCTTGATCTTTTTGTGACTTATATTCTTATCTCTATGAATAGTCCCACATCGCCTGCCATGAAAAAAGTTCTCTTACCTACTCACTATAAATGGAGCACTGCTTGCATCAAAAAAGGTAAGGGAATTAAGCTTCACTCCCCTCCCTCTTAATACATCATTATAGTCCCTTAACCAAGTACTGACTTGACCATCGGAGAGGGCCCCCTAGGGACGAGACTCGGGACCCTCGCTGAAAGAGTTTCTTTTTCCCGCACGCACCTTCTTCCTCTACCTCGGTATCCTCTCGGCTTCGGACCCTCCTCTCGGCTTCAGATCCCCTATTGGTTCTCGGACCCCACGTCTGAAAACCGTCCGCGACCGCCTCAGCAGCATCACTTGGCACCATCCGTGAGAATAAATGTAACGACCCACCACCCTATAATCGGGGATCCGATTACTAAATGGGTACCGAATTATTAAAATTTGAAGCCAAACCAGGATCTCGATAAGTTTGAGAAATAAATGATAAACTACGCTAAACATTCCACAATACATCGAATTGTAAGAGAAGTGCAGGAATTAAAAATTATTACAATTCGACTCGACTCAGCAAATAATTACATATTCCAACTGAAAAGAAATAATTAAGCGTACAGGCCTGAAAGGAAAATAACAACTACATCGGGGCATACCTCGGAACAATGGTTGTTGGTGCGCAACCCGAGACAACATCCTCCACGCTATGTTTGCCTGGAACCCTCACCTGAAAACCGCAGGGATGAGTAATGGACTAAGTAGGGATCCTCCGATCCCCACCACCCACTCACGCACCCACAAGTGCAGCAACACAAATAAAGGTAATTAAATAAGTAAAGCAATAAACACAACTTCCAAATGTTCCCAAATTCCGATATAAAACACATTCATTCATAAATGCAACATGCACGACTCTGAAACCACTCCACCACGGAGTCCACAACCAGCGTCTCGGCTAAACACACAAATCACGCGGCCGAACACGGAAAACACCAATCCGCTGCGACCAAACAGCAACCCCTCGGATAGCGCGTTGGCTACTCCGGTCTGTCTAGCTCTAGGTGGTTCTACTTCCCCTAGTACGAGTGACACTCTGAATGTACCACTCCCACACCGGTACTAGCTATACCCCGGGGTACACCAGGTGACCCTCTCTCTAGGCGTCACCCTACCACTCTAACACCGGCGCCGTGTCACTCCCCACAGTGACACAGGGTACCTAAGCGCTAACAAATATCACTCTAGGTCCACGATCGCACAAAACACAACACAGTGCGATCCGATCATGTAGAAATCCTCATCCTCAAAGTACGTTTTCAAGCATGCATTTAACCAAACTATCTAACAATGTAAATACATGTTAATTGCATGAATTAATGAGGTTCTGTTTTGAATGACGTCGCCCATAGCCGACGGCATTCAAGATCCTTAAACTGGTTCATACGGAAACTGGCCTCGGAAGATGGCCTATCGCTTTTCCCCTGACAGATACCATTTAAAATTGGCGTCACTGTCGCTAGACGCTATTCAAGACAGAGACAAAATCCTACTGATCTGGCCTTGGAACGAGTTGGGCTAAATCACGTCTCGGGTGGCAGCCGTCATTTAAACTGGCATCGCTGTCACCAGACGTCATTTAGCACTCGCAAACAGGTTCCCCCTCTGGCCTCCCCAGACTTACAAAGTGAGATTTCTCCCCCAAATCACACAAAACATCAAAAATAGAGAAGGTAGGGGAGAAGCCTAATCATTTTCATAAAGAACCCATTAGAACATGCTTTCTACCCTAGAAGCACCTGTAGACATGCTAGTTTTAACTTCGTACTGAGTAAATTTCATGTCATAATTATAATGCCCCATAATGGCCTGATTTTTAATCGTTAATTAATTTTTATTATTTTTTCTTGAATTTGTTGATAAGCGTCGCCCGCGGCCGACGCCATTTATATTCCTGGCCGAAGTCAGTTCGGAATTAAATTCCTAAATTCAGATAGAATTAACTGAATAGCATTGCCTAGGGGAGACGCCATTTAAGTCCTAATATGTCTGGGTTTCCGATTTTTAATTCGAATTAATTTCCTAATTATCTCAAGTAAGTCACACTTGAAAGACGCAATTTAGGTTTCCTAATGTATTTCTGTTTCCTTTTTAGATTTTATTTTTATTTTGGTCGCTTTAATTAACTAAATAGCATCCCACTTCGGCGACGAGATTTGTGAGTTTCCTAATAAACATAATTTGGCCAAGATAATCCAGTTTCCGAAGTTGGGAAGGTTGCTAACTCCTCTATGCTCGTCCAAGGTAAGTCTGACTGTGGAAGAGAGACCTTTTGAAGCCCCAAACACCCTTAAACCTATTCTTATAAATAAAACACCCATTAGACCTTTGAAAAAGGTTGGCCATTAATGATTTTGAATCTCAAGACAAGGTATTTGCAAGCTCTAGAGGAGAAAAACGTGGAGAGCAAGAGAGGCTTCATCTAAGGCTTCTTCTTCTTCATAATTTTCATCCTTTGAAGCTCTTGAAGACCAAGACTATGGAGGAGCCAACCAACCATCTTCTTTCCCCTAATTTATTTCTAGCTTTTCATTAATTTCATACAGTTTATTCATTGCTTTCCATAGTTCATCATCATCATCACTTCATGTTCACACACACACATCATTATTTTCCACACCCACATGCATATTATGGGTTTAAAGAACAACCATCAAGTGAGTAGATTAGTTTAATTGCATATTTAAATTTCTTATTAGAATAAATACTACTCTACTTTAGTTCTAATTAGATTTTTTCTTGTTTAATCTTTTTTGCAAGGTACAAAGAAGAAGAAAGAAAGAGATCTAAAGGAATAATCATCAAGAAATCAAAAGCAAGAACATCAATAAAAGGGCTCTCTTTCTTTGGCTGGCCGAAGAGAGAGAATCAAGGACTCAATCTCCTGAATTTAAAAAGGTAAGCGATCAATCTTTCTTTTGAAACTTTATAATTTCTGGCGATCACGTTTTCTTTAGTTTGAATAGTTTTATTATTTATATGAATAACATGAAATTTATGAACATCACACACACGATTTGAGTACCTACAACTTTTTGGCGATCACGGTGGGACTTGGTCTTGCCGTCTTTTAACATTTGTTCTTGCCTTTTATCATCGGGCACCCACGGTGTACCACTTGTGTCTCTCGGGCACTCCTTTCACCAATTGGTGAGTTTAGTTATTTTTATCCCTACGTGCACACCCCTTCGTAGTAAGATCTTGCCCTCCCATGATTGATTGGAAGTTGTGAGTGTGAGGAAGTGTGTGGTTGATTGAGTTTATGTTTGTTTGCATGATAATAAATCTGTTTAATTTTAGTTTGCTTGATTAGTTAGATTTTTGTTTATCTTGATAACTTGGGAGGGAATTGTCCTCGAAATTGCTCCATGTTTACAGTTTTCAGGCCTTGAATAGCGTCTTGATAGAGAGACACGATTCAAACTGCGTCGCTGTGCCAAAATGCCATTTAGCCTCATATTCCTGTTGGCGCTGCTGCCTGAGTAACTGTTAACAGAAGAAGCTTCTGTCTTAAATAGCATCGGTGAATAGTGACGCAATTCAAATAGTTCCTTCTTCTGTCCATCAGACCTTAAACCATTGATTTCTTTGTTACCTATATTTATCTTATACTACATTAGAGGCCATCCAGGCCGTAGGTCATCTGCATTGGGGTTCACCCCCCCCCCCCCCCCCCCTGATAGGAACACCTTTCTTAGCATCTTCACCTTCCTCTGACTGGGTCGGTCCCTCGGTCAAACTAAAGTGGTTGGTATTAAGACCTCCGTAAGCCCCCAAAAGCAAGGTATTCATCCCTGTTCATCGGGCTGGTTGTACCAATTGAAGTCCTAGTTAGCTATTCATAATGTTGTGAGAGAACCATAGAGTATAATGGTGGAAAAATTGAACTAAAATTAGGATCCTACCCCGTTGAGAGAATTTGTGTTTAATAATTCAAATAATTCAATAAGGAATTCTAAGAAAATGTAACATCCACTTGTTTGCTAATTCTTTGCACAACCTGTTTGAATCTTTGTCAAAACTTAACATCATGATGCTCCGATCATATAGAACTCTTGGCATGGTTGCCAGTCAACAGGAAGATGTGTTTGAATATGAGGGAAATGCTAATGCCCCTCCCAATTATGATTACAATTTTGAGAATAGGGGAGATGCTAATGCCCCACATGACTCAAACTTCTTTCATGCTGAATACGAGGGAGACACTTATGTCCCCCATCAGGCTCAGTTTACTCATGATCAGTATGATCCTGATACTAATCATCCTCATGTGCATGTAATCTCCAATCCCACTTATGAGGAGGCTCAAAATCAAGTTGAGCCTTCATCTAACAACCCCCCTGATCTGGTTACCGTCTTGGGAGCTCTAGCTACTCACGTGAACTCTCAACAACTTGAGGCGATCAAGTCCATCCTAAAGGGGAGATGCCCTTGCGTTCTGACGAACCGAATCCCTTAGTTCCCCCTGTTGTTCATTAAGTCCCCCCCCCCCTCTCCATATTCCCTCTATTCATCAAGTCATGGAGTGTCTCCATATATCAACTGTAAGGATCGTGACTTTCGGATCCGGTTTTCGGGGTCGGACCCTGTAGTTCTGACCTTAGTGAGGGCTGAGGTTCTGTGGTGATTCGTGTTAGGGCATCGAGACGCGTTTTGAACGGCGTCCACCGTCGCAGACGCGTTTCAGGTTCTGCCACGTGGGCTGGCTTCGGGCCGCGAGGGTACGGCCCTGTCATGTCGCCTGAACGGCGTCCACGTGTGTCGACGCCTTTCAGACTGCGACTCTGGGATTGTCAGAGTACGGCCCTGACATGTCGTCTGAACGGCGTCTGCTTTGAACGACGCGTTTCAGAGTCTTGTCAGAGCAGCCATCACATCAACTGATAGGCGTCCGTGTATGTCGACGCATTTTATCCAGTCTCTGGTTAACCCCGCGAGCCCTCCTTCTTTCCCTCATTTTTCTCCTTCTCTCTTTCTCTCTTTCCCTTCCGACGAACTCGGCGGCGATCCCTCCTCCTCCTTCTTTTCCTTCCACCGTTTCATCTCTCCCTCCACTCCATCCTCTACCTAGCTCCTACCACTACCACCTCCACTTCCATTGCGGCGTTCTACTCTCCGGACGGCGGCCGACGTCACGGTGGAGTAAGCACGACCACGGCAGTACCGGCGGCGGCGTGGGGCAGTCGGGTGGACGGCTTGAAGTTCGGAGGCGTTCAAGTATCCGGTAGGGTGACGGTTCCCATAAGCATCGTGTTTAAGCCATGTTTTTCCCCGTTTAAGCATGTTATGGATCTTTGGTTTTGGGGGGTAGAACGAGCATATTTAGGAGTTCTTTTGATGATATGGGGGATTTCTATGAATGTGTTTGCCTATGGATTGTATTGCTCCTCTTTCCCCTCCGTTTTTAGGTGATTTTGGGGTTGTTTGGGTTGAAAAGGGAGCCCTCGGGCTCATGCAGACTCTGGTTCCTGGGGTTAAAAGATGTCGTGCATGGGCGACGCCTTTTTGAAGGGCGTCGGGCCATCGCGACGCCTTTTAGGCAGGAATTACCTTGCTGAGAGTCTGCCAGTTCGGGGATTTTGGGACTAAAAGACGTCATGGGTGGGCGACGCGATTTGAATAGCGTCGGGTAGCCATGACGCCTTTTAAGGCAGAAATCCCCTGAGTAATGTTTTTCTGGAAATTCTGGGATTTCTGTGCTGAATGGCGTCTGAGGATGTCGACGCCTTTCAAAAGGCGACCACTGGTGTCGACGCCTTTTAGGGCCTGATTATGAAGACATTAATTTTTCGTAAACCAGTACATGGAGCTTGAATGGCGTCGGCCTTGGGCGACGCGGTTCAAGACAGAATAGCACTAAATCATGCCAGTAAAACGTGTTCGTACTGCTAGATAGTGGGTTAATGCATGCTTTAGTGCGCTCGTTAATGCTGGATTCTTCTTGACCGGATGGCACTGCGTGGGTGTCGTGCGATCGCGGGCTTTTCACGTGACCGGATCGTATTGTGCCGGGTTTTGGTGTTTTGTGTTACTGTGGACCTGGAGTGACATTGTAGCGCTTTATCACCCTGTGCTGGTGGGGGCGTGAGCACAGCACCGGTGGGGGCGTGGGCGGGGTGACGCCTAGTGAGAGAGGGTCACCTGGTGAACCCCGGGGTCAGCTAGTACCGGTGTCGGAGTGGTACATTCGGAGAGTCACTCATGCTGAGGCAAGGAGTAACCACCTGAGCCGGTTGGGCCGGAGTAGCTAGTGTGCTATCCGAGGGGTTACTGCTTGGTCTCAGCGGGTCGTGGTTTTCCCACCGTTGTTGTGTGGTTAGCGAGTTCTATCGAGGCGACAGTTGTGGTTTCCCTAGTCGGCTGGTTTAATATATGCATGTTCATTATATTTCGACTGCATGTGATTTCACGTTAAGAATTAGGAATTGTACCTCTTGTGCTTATCACTTTACCGTTAGCTGTACTTTGCACTTGTGGGTGTGTGCGTGGGCAGTGGGGATCGAAGGATCCCTACTGAGTCTTGTCTTGAGACTCACCCCTGCGGTTTTCAGGTGAAGACTCCCAGCAGACTTAGAGCGGCGTGTGCGGCCGTGTGTTGAGCGCCTTCAGCAGTTGTTCCGGGGTATGCCCCGATGTAGTTGTTATTTATTTCTGGCCTGTATGTTTAATTATTTTCTTTCTGTTGGAATATGTAATTATTTGCTGTATCGAGTCGCATTGTAATAATTTTAATTCCTGCACTTTCATTTCAATTCAATGCGATGTGAATGTTTAGCTTAGTTTATTATTTATTTCCCAGACTTACTAGATCCTGGTTTGGTTCCAAATTAATGATTCGGTACCCATTTAGTAATCGGATCCCCGATTATAGGGTGGCGGGTCGTTACATCTACTCCTTGGCCGTCTGGGCCACAACAATCTTCCTCGAGATACCCGGCTAGACCGCATACGCCAACTCACCAAAATGCCTTTGGGTATGGCCGAAGCAATGCCGGACCTCAACTGTACTGCCCCCCTTGCCCCAATTACTCCAAGAGGCAAGCATATCATGCTCCATCACCTCCCCCTCCCCAGGTTGATCCCGTGACTCCGGCCTTACTCACGAAGATGGACTGCATGGACCAGCAGTTCAATAATTTTAAGAAGATGATGGGAGTCAAGGTTGTACTTGAGATCACCCTCCCCAATCTGCCAATGTTTCACCTGTCGTCTTCTGAGATGCCAGTATATAGAAAGTACAACGGCTATGGTAACCCCTTCACCCACTTGAAGGAGTTTATATACGAGTCATCCTTCCAGCATAACGACAAAAGGTCGCCGGCATTCTTATTCAAGAAATCATTAGAGGGACCAGCCCTCGAGTGGTTTTTCTCGTTGGATTCGTCTGGTGTAGTATGAAATTGTGTCAAGAAAATTCATCCAGCGATACCAAGACAGAATTGCACCGTCCTTATCAATAACTGACCTGGTGGCTGAAAAGATGAAGCCCGATGAAGACTTTATCATCTATGCTGATAGATAGAGGGATATGGTAGAGAAGATAAAAGATCACATATCTGAGTTAGAACAAGTGAAGATGATGATTGCCAAGACCATGCCTCAGCACAAGCTAGTCCTTACGTTGAACAACTTGGCTAGCATGACGGAATTATATGAGAGGGCGCGTTATTGCCAAAACACTTTCAAAGATTCAACCTTCTCCAGCATCTTTGACCCCCATAGACCCAGCTGGCCTCCTCCTCGGAAGCCTGCCATGCCAAGTTCTCCTAGCATGGGTCCCACTACTGAGAGCACACTCTCCCATGAACAGATCAGCACCATGAATAATAACCAACTATAGTTCATGAGAAACCAACAGCAACAGCCGCAGTATACAGGGCAAACTGCTGAATCAGCAGGGCTTTAGGCTGCCACAAGAACCATACCAGCCAGCCTACAATCAACCTCAGCAGCAGTATCAGTAGGCGTTCAACCAACCATGTCAGCAACCAGCATATGACAATGTACCCTCCCCCACGGCGATTACAATCATCAAAGAAAACCTCCAGGCCAAAGAGGGCATCTTATCCTCCACTCTCGGAGTCTATAGCAAACATATTCAACCACTTATGGCAGCCAATGCTTTGGTCCTACCAAAGGAGAAAACTATCTGGCCTCAAAATGCTGATACCTCCAGGTATTGCGTCTTTCACAGACAACCTAGACATATAGTGGATGAGTGTTTCCAATTCAGGGACTACATCTATGATCTCAATGAACAAGGGGGTATTGACGGAGAGGAGATGAGAAAATACATAGCTAAGAAGATCACAGCCACAGCAGCAACAACAGCCACAGCAACAGCAACAACAGATGCAAAGAGCACCACCAACACAGGCAGCACCACCATCGAACATGGGTATAGTGCAAAACCCGGTGCCGGAGCATCAAAACCAAGTCGCCCTAATTCTTACTAAAATCCAGTCTGAGGCTAATAGGGGGCAACAATGGAAGGAAGAGGAATCTTCCTCTGTCTATTCAACAGGCCACATCCCGAGTACCGCCGAGCAACTGCCTCGCTGCATTCTTTGCATACCCAAACCCGAAACCACATAACCGTTACTCCTATACCGACACCCGCCTACCATAGACCCACTTCACTACCTACCTTCCTTAAACCCATTATCCTCTCCACTACCATGCTTCCATCAAATAACCCTCCTCAACCCAACCATGAACAAGAGGCCTTCTAAACCATTGCCATTTCCTATGTCACCTGCACCAACCATTCACCCCAATACCATGCAACCCTCCGAGTCACTCATCCACGTTCTAGCACCTTCACCAAACAATCCCCCACCATCACCCGTTTACGAAGCCATTACCCCCTCTAAACCCCTCATCAATACGGCGGTACTTAAGATCTCACCTGGACCTTCCAATATTGAACAGCATACGCTCCAGAGCGGGAGAATCTTCAATAAGGTCTTCCCTCAATCCACAGTAAGAGACGACCCATTACAACTGTCAGAAGAAGTTCAGAATGAAGAGAGTGCACTTGGCACTCAGTATGACTTATTGAAGCAGTTGGATAGAACACCGACACGCATTTTCATACTAAAACTGATCAAAATATCCAAGATCCATTAGGAGGCTTTGATAGAGTATCTGCAGAAGGTAATGGTCAATGAAGATATGCCGGTAGAGAAGATCACAGCACTGCTAGTTCCACAGGAGGATCAGCCCTCTATCTCATTTCACACATCTGAACTAGCACCCCCAGCGGCCAGGAGCATGGCGCTAAGCATTATGGTTAACATATGCAAGAAGGCTGTGGATGCATGTCTAGTTGACACAGGGGCTTCTATTAATGTGTTGTCACCGAAGACTCTGGAATTCTGTGGTGTACCCAGAGAGAAGTGGATGCCTATACCCATCTGTATTACTGCCTACGACAACTCTACCCGTTCCCCTCTGGGAATGGTTTACTTGAAGGTGGAGTTAGGTCCTGTTTGCCATGCCGAAGTCGAGTTTCACATCTTGAAAATCGACCCCTCTTTAAAAGGCATCCTTGGTCGTCCCTACATCAAATCCCTTGAGGCCATACCCTTTACAAACCATCAATGTCTCAAGTTTCCTTATAAGGGACGGATTATTAAGGTAACGAGCATGCCAGTCCTTACTGCTGCTCATTCTTTGAACATCAAACCGACTCCTCTACCTGGCGACAACCCATCTTATCAGTATTATAAGTGTGTTCCCCTTCGGCTAATCCTTTGAAAGCCACTATACATGTTCCTTGTCCAGTTGATGTTCTGAAAAGGGAGAAGTGCGTGAGTACCCCTGGCTGGGACATCATGATGAAGGGTGGTTATCAACCTAGAAAAGGCATGGCCTATCAAAGACCGCAGAAGAGCACTCGGTAATGGTTTGGGCTATAGGCCAGTGAAGGTGAAACGGCAAATGGTTCAGTAGTGAAGACAAAGATGGTCAAAAAATCTGGAAGACAATGACCACACCATGCAAAGAAAATCGGAATCCCTTATCTTATAGATACACACTTCATTAAGGGACCCGTGATTAATCATGATAATGATAACACGGTGGTGATCACTTTCCACTTTGACCTGCATGCGTAAATGGGAGAGATCTAGCTAGGCACTATTCTGAGTTGCTGACATACCAATTCTTAGAGGCTCTGCGGCCAATGAAGAGGAGTAAGACTTAAGATCCGAAGTGCGAGTGGTACTGCTGGTTCGATACATGGGACCTATACATTGCACTGAACAGGCTGTTCCTTGATCCCTCAAAATCAAAGTGGCCTCCATTGATTAACTAGTTGTTTGAAGGGTCTGGCTGAAAGGGACCAAGAGAAGACATCGTTCACTACACCTTGGGGCACTTATTGTTATGTTGTCATGCCATTTGGACTGAAGAATGATGGAGCCACTTATCAGAGGGCTATGATGGCCATATTTCATGACATGATGCACATTGATTTAGAAGTGTATGTAGACGATCTGCTAGTGAAATCCAAGACTAAGGCTGAGTATGCCGAAGTGTTGGCGAGAGTTTTGGAAAGGTCAAGAGAATAACAACTGAAGATGAATCCGAAAAAGTGCGTATTTGGTGTATCATCAGGGAAGTTGTTAGGATTCATCGTAAGCAAACGGGGCATTGAGATCGATCCCAACAAGGCTAAGGCTATTAGAGAGATGCCACCTCCTCAAAATTTGAAAGAATTAAGAGGATTGATCAAGAGGTTGCAATTTATTCGCTGCTTTGTCTCCCAGCACTCACAAACGTGTAAGCCATTTTACGAGCTTACTAAGCCGGGAGTCAAGTTTGATTGGGACGATAAGTGCCAGGAGGCATTTGATGGATTGAAGACATATCTAGTTAGTCATCCTGTTTTGAGACCACCATCTCCGGACAAGCCTTTGATTCTATATATTTCTATCTTGGACGACGCGGTGGGGACTGTCCTAGCACAAGAAGATGAAGAAGGAAAAGAAAGGGCAGCCTATTATCTCTCTAAACTTCTCAACCCCACTGAACAAAGATACACGGCGATGGAGAAAACATGTGTTGCATTAGTATGGGTGGTTCAGAAACTGAAACAATTTTCTAGCTCATGAAGTCCATCTCATCACTAGGATGAATCCCATCAAATTTCTTCTTGAGAAATCTGTTGTCACCGATCGATTAGCACGATGGTAAAGCTTTCTATCTCAATTTGATATCATCTACATTCAGCAGAAAGTAATCAAATACTATATGCAATAGCAGAACACCTTGCACATCACCGTCTCCCTCGTTTTGATCTAGTCCGATCGGAGTTTCAGAATGAGGAACTGATGTCCATGAATCAAAGACGATATGTGGACTCTGCATTTTGACTGTAAGGACTGAGGTTCCGGATTCTGTTTTCGGGTCGGGTTTGGGCCGGATCCCCTGATTTGGACCCTGTGGGGTCTTGAGATTTCTGACTGAATGGCGTCAGCACTGCTCGACGCCTTTCAAAAGGCGTCAAGGTGTGTAGACGCCATTTAGGTCTGTTGGTTGTTGCGCCACGTGGGCGGGTTTCGGGCCGCGAGAGTACGGCCCCGGTCACATCGTCTGAACGGCGTCCAGGTTGGCCGACGCGATTCAGACTGTGACCTCTGAGATGTCAGAGTGCGGCGCCTGAGTGTTGTCAGTACGGCCTGTCCTGTCGTCTGAACGGCGTCCACGGTGGGCGACGCGTTTTAGACCGCTGTCAGTACGGCCGTCCTGTCAGACTGATAGGCGTCTGCCTCGATCGACACGTTTTAGCGGGATTCAGGTTGACTCCGCGAGCCTCCCCTTCCTTCCCTCACTCTCGCCTTCATTCTCTCTCGCTTCGCCCTCTCCGCCCCCTCCGACTCTCTTCTTCCCCTTCCCTTCCTCTTCTTCCTCTTCCAATCACTCCATAGCCTCCTTACCTCTCACCTCTACCTCCACCACCTCCTTCGCGGCGTTCCCTTCTCCGGACGGCGGCTGACGTCCCGGCGGAGTGGCGGCGTCCTCGAGGGTACCGGCGGCGGTCTGCGGTGCGGCGGGTCGGCGGCGAGGAGCTTGGAGGAGTTCAAGAACCGGTAGGGGGACGAACCTTGCATGTGTTGCTCGTGTGTTCCTTGGCGTAACATGATGTGTTTGGGTTAGATTGAGCATGTTTATGGGGTTTTCTTGTGGGAATGGCTGTGCTTGTGATCGTGGTTTCGTAGTATGCCTGTGATAGATGAATGCTTCTTCCTCCCCTTCTTGTTTTGGGGCTTTTCGGGGTGTTTGGGGTTAAGGGAGAAACCCTCGGTTCGAACCAGGGAACCAGGTTTCTGGCGCTAAACGGCGTCGTGCCTGGTCGACGCCTTTCAGAAGGGCGTCAGGGCAGTACGACGCCTTTTAGGGCAGAAACCTCCCTGTTCGAGGTTTCGCGAAATAGGGGTTCTGGCGCTAAATGACGTCATGGGTGGACGACGCCTTTCAGAAGGGCATCGGGCCATCATGACGCCATTTAGACAGGAAAATTACCCCGAGAGAGGGTCTGTAAATCTGGAATTTAAATGTGAATGGCGTCTGTGGACCTGGACGCGTTTTAGTTAGGCGACTCCCTATGACGACACGTTTCAGGGAATATTCTGACTGTTAAATGAACCTGTCTGAGGGACTTGAATGGCGTCGACCTCGGTCGACGCGATTCAAGACAGAGATGTGTAACTTGGTTTTCACCATGTGCTTCACTGTGGGATGATTTCAATTGCATGCTTCACGTTGTACGCTGAGACTGAGGACTCCTGTGTGAATGGAATCATGTTGTGTGTGTGTGTGCTTATGCGAATATGGAATCGGAATAACTGTGGTTTACGTTTGTCACCATGGACCGATGGGGACAGGGTCATGGTGTCTGTGAGGCATTGTGCCGTACCGGTGGAGGAGTGGTACATGTTGTGTTTTACCTTTGGCTGAGGGAAGCAGGATCGCCTTGAGCCCGACGGGCCGGAGTAGCCGGTGTGCTATCCGAGGGGTCGCTGTTTGTACTCAGCGGGTCGGGGTTTCCCTATTTGTCGTGACAGCTTCCGGCGCGTTTCTTGCTGTGGAGCTGGTTGTGGTACTGTTGGAGTTGGCTTACCCTTTAGCCACTGGGCCTGATGTGACCTTTGATCAAGGTTACGAGTGGTACCCTTAGCCCTTTGGCCTGACGCAGCCCGAGAGATTTGGGTTTGTGGGTAGTTCCTGTAGCTTCGGCTTGACGGGGGTTCGCCGGTCCCCAGGGCCCTCCTGAAGCGCTGAGGCCTAGCGTGGAGGCAATCCGGACGGTAGGACAGTAGTCTAGACTGCTTGTGTGCACACGTAGCTGGCAGTGGCGGTACACTGGTTCCAGCTAGTCCTAGTTTGACTCACTGCCTCACCCTACAGTGCCCCGGAACACTGTAGGGGTGGACAGGCGTGAGCTGTGGTGGTAGTGTTGGGAGGCGATGTTTGACTGTGGTCGACAGTGTGGTTCAGTCGCTTCGTGGATTTTGACTGTGAGTCGTGACTTTGTGTTGGGTTCTTCGGGTTGCTTAGAATGGTCCTTGCTGCACTGCTTATCGTACGTTTTGCATCAGAGTTGGGTACTGTGTTTTACTGCTTTGCTTAATTGCCATATATTCCTGTTGTTACACTTGTGGGTGTGTGAGTGGGAGCCAGGGGATTGGATGATCCCTACTGAGCCCATTTCTGGTGTGGCTCACTCCCTGCGGTTTCAGGTGTGGACCTCGAGACGAGCAGAAGCGTGGTGTCTTCTTGGTGTGCGGACCAGCAGCTGTCTTAGTTCCGGGGTATGCCCCGATGTTGTTGTACTTCCTTCTGCCTGTACTTATTTAATTGTTGGACTGTATACGGACATTGTTATTTTCCTTCCTGCGCACTTGCTTATCTTTGTAGTCCGTGAGATTATTATATTTAGCTTTGTTTAGCACTTCCTCCTCCAGATGTGTTGTGTGAGATCCGGGTGTGAACCCGCAGTTAATGGGCCGACATCGATTTAGTGACCGGGTCTCCGGTCATAGGATGGCGGGTCGTTACATTGACGGAGCTCTGAACTCTCATAGTAAGGGCATCGGTATTGTTCTACTATCACATGAAGGTGTCACCATTCCACAAGCCTTTCAGCTTGACTTCCCTATCACCAACAACATTGCTGAATATGAGGCTCTTCTAGCCGGCCTCAAGGCTGCTCATCTCCATGGTGTCACCAAGCTTAGGATTGTGGGTGATAGTCAGCTAATCCTTCGTCAAGTGCTCACCATGTACCGAACTCTTGATCCTAAACTAAAGCCTTATCAAGAGCTCACCTCTGCTTATGCGAAGCTTTTCACCAAATTGATCTTTGTCCATATTCTTCGAAATCAGAACATTCTGGCCGACGCTTTAGTTTGTCTCGCATCATCCCTGAATTTCCCAATAAGCAAACAATCTGAATCAATCATCGTCCATAGGCGTCTATCACTCGCCGTAAATGACCCTTCATTCCTTAGTACTAAAGAGAAATTGTTAAAGAAGGTTAGAGATGGAGATATCATGGAGAAGAGAGCAATCATGCTATTGGAGCTACAAGAAGAGATGGATGATGAAGAGAAACACTGGTATTTTAAAATTGCCAAATATTATGAAGATCAATCTTATCCTGAAGAAGCCACAACTTAGGAGAAAAGGGCTATCAGGAGAGTTGCTCAGAGATATACTTTAGTTAGAGGAGCGCTTTATAAACGAGGTTTTGACGGTGTTCTTCCGAGATGCTTAGACAAGGATGAGCTTTAGAAGGTTATGGAAGGAGCTCATGCTGGAATTTGTGGTTGCCATGTTAATGGACATATGTTATCAAAGAAGATCCTTCGACAAGGATTCTACTGGCCAACCATGGAAGAAGACTGTGAAGGGTATCCTTAGACAAGGAGCCATGTTCGTAAGTGTCAACTTCATGCCGACAAGAACCATTCCCCCGCATCTTCACTCCATCATGTTTCCTCCCCATGGCCTTTCTCCATGTGGGCTTTCGACATCATTGGGCCTCTTAGTGATCCCAATTTTGGCATGAAGCAAAAATCTTTCATCCTCCCTGCAACGGAATACTTCACCAAGTGGGTGGAAGCCGAAGCTTACACGGAAGTCAAAGCATCAACAGTCTGCTAGTTTATTATGGAGAATATCATCACAAAGTACTATCGTCACCGACAATGGACCACAGTTTATCTCACAAGAGTTGAAGGAACTCTGCAACAGGTATAAAATTGTATTGCATCATTCATCTCCTTATTATCCGCAAGGTAATGGCCAAGCATAAGCAACTAATAAGACTTTGATAAAAAATCATCAAGAAAACGTGTAAATCCAATAAGTTCTCCAACTGGCCAGAGAAATTAATGGAGGCTTTATGGACATACCGAACTTCTATCCACATACCCACTGGGCAGACTCCATATTCCTTAACATTCGGAATGGAGGTGGTAGTTTCATACGAAGTCCTCATCCCGTCCTTAAGAGTACAAGTGTACAAGAAATTTTCCATTAATGAGTACCGCTCAGCACTCCTGACTTAATTGGAACTTATTGGACGAGAAAAGATGGTCAGCCGCCAATCATGCACGAGTATATCAGAACAGGCTTGCATGTTTTTACCAAAAGAAAGTCATGGAACGAAAATTCAAAGTTGGTGAAATGGTCATTAAAAGAATGTTCGTAAAACCTGGAGGTCTGCGTTCTAAGCTCCAACCCAATTGGGAAGGTCCTTATGTTATCTCACATGCTTTTCCTGGTAACACCTATCGCTTAGTTAATACAGAAGGGCAAGAATTAACTCATCCTTGGAATGGTCTCTATCTCAAGAAATATTACCCTTAGATAAGTGTGTCAATCAGTATGGTGCAAAGACCAGTGAAGCCTGCAAATTCGATAACTCAAATTCCCTCGTTAGTCTTTGATAATTTAATCCAAATGTATTATTGCACACACAAACACGTTTGGTTCGTGAGTAACAAGAGATGCGAAGCCCGAGGAAAACTGAAAGCTTGATTAAGGGTGGAAAAGTACAACTCATTCTTTTTTAAACAAAACTTCTGTTTTTACTATCAGCCCACGATGTCGGAACGAGGCTTAGACTAGACTACCGAAAATACCCACCATCTTAGTAGGAGGCTGTCATAAAAAAAAGGGAGAGACCCGCCCCACAAAAGAAAAGAGGCAAAAAGCCAACCAAATCAAAAGGCCATTCAACATTACGAATGTTACATCAAAAGGCCACAAAATCAAACAAAAGGGAGCGCAGGGTCGTTAAATTCCCCGCATAAGTGAAAATGACCGAACCCTAACAGATAACAAGGTAAAGGAGGGACATCTCTTTGGATCTCCGAACCCTCTTGTGGGCTTTCTAAACCAATTCTTCTTTTCGTTCAAAAGAGACGTACTCCAAACTTGAGGAATAGCTTAGGTTGACTAAGAGATGGATCATCGAATGGGATCACGATCATGAACATAACTCAAGCACGATGAGTTTGGATTAAGTCGTTGAAGAATGATTTGGGAATTAAATTAATGAATAAATATACTCTTTTGATCCAAGTACCATGTTGGTATTTAGTTTATTTAGTTGATTCAAAAGCACCCAAAAAATTGAATATTTCAAAACCAAAAAATTAAATATTTCAATTACAAAAAAAAAATGAATATTTTAAAACTACAAAAAAAATTGAATATTCCGAAAATTGCAATTGCAAAACAAAAATATTTCAATTAGCACTTGTTTGCCACATCTTGTGTGTTGCATTTCTTTTATTTTCAGTGAGCATCTACATGCTTTGTATGTTGCCTTTTTCAATTCCATTATTACTTACCTTCATTAATAAAGGCTTCGCCCTTTGACCCTTCTACCAAAGATAGGATCATGTAGTCACTTACTTAACTGGACAAAGGGCTAAGCCTGAATAGATACTTAACCTGTTTGTTAAGTGATGAGCATGGCATGATACAAACGTCATGAAACACATAGAACACGAATGCAAAAGTCAGAAGTTTCATTCGTTAGAAGTGTTTCAAGTACATATAAGAGTCCATCTTCATCAGGACTCACAAAAGGAGAAGAAGATACATAAGCACAACTATCAGGGCTGGCTCTCCCCTGCACTCTCGTCAAACTGACTCTGGGCCTCATATGGTCTGTCTAGCCCATGAGTCGGTGGCGGTGGTGATCCCATCATGCTCGGCCCAGCTTGGCTGGAAGATACTGCAATACTCACTGTAAAAGCACTCGCCTGTCCTCGCTCCAGTGCCCGCTACCGCGCACGCTGGTAACGAGCCTCAATGCTCTGGCGCTCGTGCTCCGCAACCGATAGCCGGCCCTAAAGACTCTCCAACCGGGACTAGTCACGATCCCACTCCTCCGTCAAGACCTCCAACTGGATCGGAGTCATGCAAGCTCACGGGGGATGTTGCTAATTGTTCCTCCAGCTCGGTGACGCGAGAAGCCCTGGCATGAGACTCCCCCAAGTCGGCTCTCACCTTCTCGAGGGCCTGAATGAGCTCCTAGACCTGCAGTAGAAAACGTTATCAGTTATGTAATCAAGCCGATAGACTCATGCTGAAACAAAGAAAGCAAGTAGAAAAACTCACCCGGGTGGCAGCATCATCCTCGGCCTGGGCAGCTTGGCAGATGGAGGAGGCCAACTGACTCTGCTTGGCAGGTCAGTAACGGTGGCCTTGTAGGTGGCACTGGAGGACGGCCCAGCAGCAGAATCAAGGGGAGGAGCCGCGCGTGTATAAGCGTCTCACTGTAACAAAAGTGAGACCATTGTCAGTGGATTGGTGCTAAAACAATTTAATAAAAAAAGAATTCATAATTCATGTTTCATTCATGCATACCAGTTCATTCAGCTCCTTCTGCACTTGTTCTAGCTGGACCTCTGCGTCTTGAAGATGACCTCGGAGAGTGATGATGGTGGCATCTCGTGCATCCTGCATTTTCATACCATCTCATGTCATGCATCTACATATATAAGCAAGATAGTTAATAAAATGAAAGAATCATTCATACATATGCATCATACTTACATCAAGAGGGTGGAGTAGCTAGAGGTGGGCCACGTAATGGCTCCGGTAGCGCTGAAGGTAAGCATCACTGCTCACCGCCTGCGACTCCACCAAAACTCCATACCGAAACCAATCTTCATGTTGGTTCGAGAATTTCGCCCTCTAGTCAGTGCGGGCTTGCTTCCCCCGCATCGTCCTCCCGATCCCCTCGGGGATCTCCTCCTCCACCTGTAGGTGCTGAAAATTTGCTCGTGTGATTTATGTGAAAAAACTATGTTGTTTAGGGTAAATTAACCTATTAAAAAAAAATGCAACTAAGGTGCAGTGATCGCCAGAAACTTTTAACTAAAAAGCTTCAAAAGAGTTTGATCGCCTACCTGTTCAAACGCGGAAGATTGAATCCTTGGTTCCCCTCCTTCAGCCGGCTGAAGAAAGAGAGCCTCTTCTTGTTCTTTTGTTCTTGCTGTTGAATGTTGAGGATCGTCCAGAAGTTCTCCTGGCTTTTGCTTGATTTCCCTCTTTTTGATTTCTTGTTATTCAGTTGTTGGATGCAGCAGACAGAGAGACAGAAAAATAAAGGAGAAATATGATGAGAATCTAAATAGAAATAATATCAAAGCTAACTATGATTAGAAACATGTATAAACAGCAACTCACTTGTTTTAAATGACTTTGAAACCCCTTTAGAAAAGATGGGTTTTGGAGAATTAATGAGGTGGTGTGTTTTGCATGGAGTGAATATGAGAGAATGAAACTAAAGAATGAAAATGAAATTCAGATATGAAAAACTTATGCCCAGTCCAGTTGGTTGAAGCTTTGAAGGAGATGAAGATCTTGAAAAAGGATGCCGACTTCTGGTGGCAGCGCTCCGGCGTTGTTGCTCCGATCTTCAAATTGCTATAACGCTGTGGCTCAATCTCTCTTCTTTTTTTTTAACTCCTTGAGATGCAAGGTATTTATAGGCATTTTCTGCGTTCGCGATTAATATAGAAAAATCTAGGATTTATCTACTTTAATCGACAGATAATTACTGATTAATTCATCTTTATCTGTAATTATCTAAAACGCGTCCACTTTGGATGACGCCTTTCAGATTAATTAAGATAAGGATAAATATCCGGGAAAACTTATCTTTATCTTTATTAGCTAAAACACGTCCACGTGTGTAGACGTCTTTTACTCTAATTAAGATAAGGATAAACATCCGGAAGAGAAGTTAAAACAGCTTAGGAACCTAAAACGCGTCGACTTTGACAGACGCCTTTTAGTTAATAAATCAATTAATTAAAATTCAAATTTAAACGGTAAAATACGAATAAACTCTAAATGGCGTCCACATGAGTCGACGCCTTTTAGGATTCTTCATATTTTAACTGAAATTTGAGCTAAAATCAATTCAATTGATTAACTTAAACATGTCTATGAAACCCGACACTCAAAAATATCAATAAAAATTAATTAATGATTAATTATCAGACCATTATGAGGCATTATTATATGATATGAAATTTACTCAAAATGACGTCAAAATTAGCGTATCTACAGCTGCCTCACCTTGGCATCGTCTTTGCAAGGGAGTGAAATGGAATGGAATGTACTGAAAAGGTGATGCCAAGGTGTGATGAGACACGCTCTTAACATCACATGATTGGAATTTTTCTCAAAATTATCAATGAAGATAGTTCAATGATATCAATGAAATCAATCCTGTCTGGATGAGGTAGACAAGGAAATAAAATAAGGTCGATCAACCTCCTCGGAGTGGGAAGTACCCCAGGTCGTAGACACTGTAGGTTTCATCATGGGGAGCGTTTGCCAGCCAATGTGGACGTGCTGCAGCCATGATGGATCTTAAAAGAAAACAAGAAATATTGGATAAAGAATCCAAGAAAAGATAGAGTTCCAAGGATATCTTCAAGCGAACCTCGAAGATAATCAAGATACTCAATTCAGAATGGAATATTTCATATCATGTTGAAATTATTTGATTTATGGTCTGAAACTTAATCAGTAATTAATTCTTATCACAATGATTTCAAAGTCCTACATGATGCATGCTGGGCTAAAAGAAAAATATAAAGTCAAATAAAATATAAATTAATCAAGGATAATATTGTTAAATTGTCATTAATGAGTCAAGATACCAATTCTTGTAATCCAGTGCTAAGCCGAAGCTCGTTTATCCACGCACCGTTTCACAAAAGTGGAACCATCGTCCCCACTAATTAACAATCCAACGGCCTATCCGTGCGATTAAGAATCCTCTGGAATTATCACTGTTTTTGTTGTAGGGGAACTCAAATTCCAGTTTCATCAAAACACAAGGTCCTTGATATACTCTAATAAATATTTAATATATATTAATGCGAATGATTTACAATAATTACATGAAATAATACAAGGGTAGAAATAACCGTCTTTTTAGCCACGGTTAGGACTTCTTGACTCCCACAGTGGGATCTTCTTGATATTTTCCATCTTTACTCAACTTTCTTGAATTTTCTGCAATCAAAATTATTAACTCCAAACAAATATTCAATTTAAACATCAAAACATGGAATTTCGGACAAAGCACATAAAGATCTGAAACGCGTCGTGTCGCGAAGACGCTTTTTAACTTTGAAACGCGTCGGTGCTCCTCGACGCCTTTCACTCACAGAAACAGGTTTCTGGCTGTTCTCTATTCGGATTCCAACTCTCTTCATGCCTTGTGTCCTGTATATAACTTGAACAAACATGTTAAGTATCTGTTCAGGCTTAGCCCCTTGCCTGACCAAATAAATGGTCAATCAATCTTTTCTTTCAATAAATGGTCAAGGGGCATAGCCTTTATTAACAAAGGTAATGAGAATAATCAAACTTAAGCAAAGATGCAACATACAAGCAAACAGATACTCACTGAAAATAAAAGGAATGAAACACACTAAATGCAACAAGCAGATGCTAATTGAAATATTTTTGTTGTTTTGAAATATTCATTTTTGTTTGTGGTTTTTTTTGAATTTTGACATATGTATTTTTTTTGAATTTTTGAAACATATATATTTTTTTTGAATTTTGAAACATATGTATTTTTTTTGAATTTTGAAATATATATATTTTTTTTGGACTTTTTGAAACTTTTGACTTATGTAATTTTTTTGGATTTTTGACTAAAAGATCAGCATGGTACTTAGATCAAAAGATCATATTCATTTATTAACTTCATTTCCAAATTATTCTTTAACAACTTAACTTAAACCCATCGTGTTTGAACTTGTGTTTCCATTCGTGATCCCATTTGATGATTTGACCCTTAGTCAATCTAAACCATTCCTTAAGTTTGGAGTACATCTCTTTAGAAAGAAAAGATGAATAAGTTTAGAAAGCCCATGAGAAGGTTCCGGAGATTTAAAAAGATGTCCCTTTCCTACCCTAATATCCGTTGGGGTTCGGTCATTTCTTTCCGGGGTATTTATCGACCTTGCGTTCCCTTTCATTTCATTTCATGTCATGGCCTTGATGTAACGTTTGTAATATAATGGCCTATTGATTTGACATTTGGCTTTTGCCTTTTCCTTTTCTTTCTTTTCTTTTCTTCGGGACGGATCTCCCCCATTTTTTTATGACGGCCTCCTACTAAGATGGCGGGTATTCTTGGTAGTCTATTCTAAGCCTCGTTCCGACATCATGGGCCGAACATAAAACATAAATTTTTTTGCTTTTAAAAGGAACGATTTGTACTCTACACTTTCGGTCAAGCTTTCGATATTCTTTAGGACTTGGCATCTCTTGTTACTCACGAATCAAACGTGTTAGTGTGTGCATTAATGGGCTTGAAATTAAGTTATTCAGACTAATAAGGAAATTTGAGTTTATAAACTTTCTGATTCCACTGGTCTTTGTACCATACTGATCAACTTTTTAACCTAAGGGTAGTATTTCTTAAGATGTAAACCATTCCAGGGATGTTTTAGCTCTTCTCCTTCCGCATTAATAAGACGATAAGCATTACCAGGAAAAGCGTGCGATACAACATAAGGTCCTTCCCAGTTGGGTTGGAGCTTAGAACGCGGACCACCAGGTTTTATAAAAATTCTTTTGACAACCATTTCACCGACTTTGAACTTACGTTCAATGACTTTCTTTTGATAAAAACGTGCTAGTCTATTTTGATAAACTTTTGCATGATTAGCAGCTGACCATCTTTTCTCATCTAAAAGTTCCAATTGAGCAAGGAGTGCTGAACGATGTTCATCAATGGAAAATTCCTTATTCAATTGTACTCTTAATGACGGTATAAGGATCTCATATGGAACTACCGCCTCCATTCCAAATGTTAAGGAATAAGGAGTTTGCCCAGTAGGCGTGCGGATTGAAGTTCGGTAGGCCCATAAAGCCTCAACCAATTTTTCTGGCCAATCTGTGAATTTGTTAGATTTACACGTCTTTTTGATGATTTTTATCAAAGTCTTATTTGTTGCCTCTGCTTGGCCATTGCCTTGCGGATAATAAGGAGACGAATGATGCAATGCAATTTTATACCTGTTACAGAGGTCCTTCAATTCTTGTGACACGAACTGCGGTCCATTGTCGGTGACGATGGTGCTTGGAATTCCAAATCGAGTGATGATGTTCTTCATGATGAACTTGCAGACGGTTGATACTTTGATCTCCACGTACGCTTCCGCTTCTGCCCACTTGGTGAAGTATTCCGTTGCCGTGAGAATGAAAGATTTTTGCTTGATGCCGGAATCTGGATTACCAAGAGGTCCAATAATGTCGAAAGCCCACATGGAGAAAGGCCATGGAGAAGAAACAGGATGGAGTGAAGATGCAGGAGAATGAATTTTGTCGGCGTGAAGTTGACACTTAGCACATCTACGAACAAATCCTACACAATCTTCTTCCATGGTTGGCCAGTAAAATCCTTGTCTAAGGATCTTCTTTGCTAACATCTGTCCATTGACATGACCACCACAAACTCCACTATGAGCTCCTTCCATAACCTTCCAAAGCTCATCTTCGTCTAGACATCTCAGAAGAACTCCATCAAAACCTCTCTTATATAATGCTCCCCCAACTAGGGTGTATCTTTGAGCAACTCTCCTGATAGCTCTCTTCTCCTCAGTTGTAGCTTCCTCAGGATACGATTGATCTTCACAATATTTTGCAATTTCATAATACCATGGCTTCTGTTCATCATCCATCTCTTCTAACATCTCTATTAACATGATTTCTCTTTTTTCAATGATATCTCCGTCCCTGACTTTCTTCAGCAACTTCTCCTTGGTTCTAAGGAATGAAGGATCTTTCACGGCGGGTGAAAGACGCCTATGAACTATGATTGATTCAGATTGTTTGCTGATTGGAAAATTAAGAGAAGATGCAAGTGAAGCTAGAGCGTCAGCTAAGATGTTTTGATTCCTAGGGACATGGACAAAGATCAATTTCGTGAAAAGCTTTGAATAAGCAGAAGTAAGCTCCTGATAAGGCTTGAGCTTGGGATCGAGAGTTCGATACTTGGTCAGCACTTGGCGAAGAATCAGTTGGCTATCACCTACGATCCTGAGTTTGGTGGCACCATGGAAATGAGCAGCCTCAAGACCAGCAAGAAGTGCCTCGTATTCAGCTATATTGTTTGTAACTGGAAAATCAAGCTGAAAGGCTTGTGGAATGGTGATACCTTCAGGTGATAACAGAACGATACCGATCCCTTTTCCATGAGAATTCAGAGCTCCGTCAAAATGCAGAGTCCACATATCATCTCTGATTTGATTTACGGACATCAGTTCCTCATCCGGAAACTCTGATCGTACTGGATCAAATCGAGAAAGGGGATGATGAGCAAGATGTTCTGCTATGGCATAGCCCTTGATCGCTTTCTGCTGAATGTAGATGATATCGAATTGAGATAGAAAGCTTTGCCATCGCGCTAACCTATCAGTAAGAACAGATTTCTCCAGAAGGAATTTCATCGGATTCATCCTAGCGATGAGATGGACTTCATGGGCCAGAAAATAATGCTTCAATTTCTGCACAACCCAAACCAATGCTGCACATGTCTTCTCCATCGCTGTAAATCTCTGTTTAGCGGGGTTGAGAAGTTTAGAGAGATAGTAGGCTGCCCTCTCTTTTCCTTCTTCATCTTCTTGTGCTAAGACAGCCCCCACTGCATCATCCAGGACTGAAATATAAAGTATCAATGGTTTGCCTGGAGATGGTGGTCTCAAAACAGGAGGAGTTGTTAAATAATTCTTCAATCCATCGAATGCCTCCTGACACTTATCGTCCCAATCGAATTTGACTCCCGGCTTGGTAAGCTCGTAAAACGGCTTACACCTTTGTGAGTGCTGAGAGACAAAACGGCGAATAAATTGCAACCTTCCGATTAATCCTCTCAACTCTTTCAAGTTTTTAGGAGGTGGCATTTCTCTAATAGCCTTCGCCTTATTAGGATCGATCTCAATTCCCCGTTTGCTGACGATAAATCCAAGCAATTTTCCTGAAGATACCCCGAATACACATTTCTTGGGGTTCATCTTTAACTGATATTCTCTCGATCTTTCTAACACCCTTGCCAAAACTTTGGCATGCTCAGCCTTTGTTTTCGATTTAACTAACAAGTCATCCACATACACTTCTAGATCTATGTGCATCATGTCATGAAATATTGCCATCATGGCCCTTTGATAAGTGGCTCCAACATTCTTTAATCCAAATGGCATGACAACATAACAGTATGTTCCCCAAGGTGTAGTGAATGATGTTTTCTCTTGATCTTCTTCTGCCAGCTTGATCTGATTGTATCCTGAAAATCCGTCCATGAATGATAACGTCTCATAGCCAGCGGTGTTATCGATGAGTACATCAATATGAGGCAATGGAAAATCGTCTTTAGGACATGCCCGGTTCAAATCGCGGAAGTCGATGCAAATTCTGACCTTTCCGTCCTTCTTCATAACCGGGACTATATTGGCCACCCATTGTGGATAAAGGACAACTCTAATAAATTTGGCTTTATGCAACTTATCGACCTCTTCCTTCATCTTTAAAGCCATTTGTGGGTGGAATCGCCTTAGTTTCTGTTTGACCGGGCTAACTCCTTCCTTTAATGTCAACCTGTGTTCAACTAAAGATGAGTCTAACCCTGGCATATCTTCATAACTCCAGGCGAAAGTGTCCTTATAGTCCTTTAGTACTTGTACCATTGCGTTTTCATCCTCTGTAGAAAGATTTTTACTGACGAGGACAACCTTAGGTTCGTCTTCAGTCCCTAAATTAATTTCTTTGGTGGGCTCTTCTACGGCAGCTGAGGGTTCATCAAATCTCTTCACTCCACTGGCGTATGCTTCAGCCGCGTCCTCGTCATCTTCCTTTTGAACAATGGGGTCCTTTTCATGTACTAATTCATATACCCCGTACCCATCATTGACTGACTCATCGTCCATACAATCTTCTGGCATCTGAATTGGATTTTCTAGAAGCTGAGGGATCAAAGAGCAGGAAGAGCACTTATCAGCTAAGTCATGGAGGTATCTATCTGGAATTTGCCTACCCTTAGGCTTCCTAGACTTCCTAAACTGACTAACCTGACTAGACTGCCTAACTTCACTATCATAACCTAACGAAGACGAAGCAGGATGAAAATCCTGGGATACAAGTGGAAATACAAGAGAATCCTCCCGAGAGGAGGGGCAGAGTAAATCTATAAGAGAAGCTTGACCGAAGGACCCGCGCGGCGGGGTGCAATCGGACAAGTAAGATGTTTCCTCGACGAGGATTTGGGAAGAATTTGTTGCCAAATTGGCGTTTTTTTTTGGAAAATGAAAGAATTAAACATAAAGCAAGAGTGAATAAAAATGGAAGGAGAATCAGACGGAGGAAGAGGCACCAAGGCCAAAGGATTAGGGGGATCATATAGTAATATGTCCCAGATTAGATCATACAATCTCTCTAGATCGAGAAGAGGTTGTGGTATAATGTCCCGAGGGGACAGAGTAATCATGACGGGCGGAGCCCGTGGAATATCTTCAATTATGACCCGCGACCAAGTCGGGGTCAAAAGTAGTGTGCGAAAAAGAGTATGGAGCATGAAGACATGTGAAGGATATGTACCCCTCCAGAGCAGATCTGTTGTGTAACCAGCTTCATAGGGGTCATCTGGCTCCCCTTCATCGGTTTCTTCAGATAGCAGTATCCGCTTGTCAAATATAGCACCAGGGCTTTCAATCAATTCATCAATCTGCGGCGGCCACTTAGGTTCTGCAGGATCCAGAAATAGTCTGTTCAGTGCAATATACAGGTCCCTCAGGTCGAACCACCTGTACCATTCACATTCAGGGTCATCAAATTTCCTCCTTTTCATAGGCCGCAGAGCCTCCAAGGATTGGTATGTAAGCAGTTCAGAGCAATGTCTGGCCAAGTCCCTCCCATAAATATCATGGAAGTCAAAATATAAAGTAATGACCACCGTATTGTCATAGCTGAGTATGGGCCCTTTTACAAAGTGTGTACACAGGGTCCATGTTAGGGGATCTCGGCCTTCTTTGAGTGGTGTAGACATTGCCTCCCAGATTTTCGGGCCTTCTTTGATTTCTGCTTTCTGAACCGGATCTTGCTTCAATTTTATTGGCCTATAGCCCAGACCACTTCCAGGTGCTGCTCGATGATTTCTGACAGGAGTGGTCCTGCCTTGCAACTGCGTGCCCAGACCTTTCCCAGGCTCGTAGCCGTTCTTCATCATAATCCTCCATCCTGGGGTACTCATGCACTTCCCCCTTTTGATAGCATCTAACGGATATGGAGAAATAGTAGCGGCTTTTAGAGGATCAGCCACTGGGCGGTAGACCTGTAATACCGACAGAAAAGGTTGTCGGCCAGGTAAAACAGCAGATTTAATGTTCAAGGAATGAGCAGCAGCAAGGATCGGCATGCTCGTTACTTTAATTATTCGTCCTTTGTAAGGAAATTTGAGGCATTGATGATTCGTAGAAGGAATCGCCTCGAGAGTTTTAATATAAGGACGGCCTAAAATGGCATTTATGGAAGGGTCGATTTCCAAGATGTGAAATTCGACCTCTGCATGACTTACAGGGCCCAGCTCCACCTTTAAATAAACCATTCCCAGAGGGGAATGGGTAGAATTGTCATATGCTGTTACTGAGATGGGGCTGGGCAGCCATTTCTCTTTGGGCACACCGCACAGCTCCAGGGTCTTCGGAGGTAGAACATTGATCGAAGCCCCTGTGTCGACCAGGCATGCATCCACGGCCTTCTTACAGATGTTAACCGTGATACTCAGAGCCATGCTTCTGGCTGCTAGCGGTGCTAGTTCCGATGTATGAAATGTAATGGAGGGCTGATCCCCCTGAGGAACTAGTAGTGCTGCAATCTTTTCTACCGGCACGTCTTCATTGACCATCACCTTCTGCAGATATTCCATCAAAGCTTCTTGGTGACTCTTGGATCTTTTGATCAGTTCGAGTATAGTGATCCGTGCCGGTGTCCGATCTAGGTGTTTCAACAAGTCATATTGAGTGCCTGGTGCACTCTCTTCATTGTGGGCTTCCTCAGTCGGCTGTGATGGGCCGTCTCTGACTGTGGACTGAGGAAAGACCTTGTTGAAAATCCTTCCACTCCGGAGCGCGTGTTCCTCAACCGTGGAGGATCCGGGTGACACTTTAAGTACCGCAGGGTTGGACGGTGCGGATGGCGTAGAGGGTTGGTAGGTAGGTGATGGCGTAGGGCTAGGTGGTGATGGCGCGGTGTGGATTAAAGGCCTAGAGGGTTGGATGGTGGATGGGTAAGTGGTTGGCGAAGTGGGGAATGGTACGCGTAATAGCGGTCTAGATGGTAAGGGCATATCTGGATAGGCGGTAGTGGTAGTGGGTGAAGTAGGAAACGGTATGCGTAGTAACGGCCTAGATGGTAGAAGGGGTGCGTTATTGGTTTGCGGGGGGTTATATGATGGAGGCGTAGGAGTGCGGGGTGTAATGGGTCTAAGGAAGGCGGGTAGTGGTAATGGGTTATTGGGTGTGGGCGAGTGATATGTAGGTGTGGGTATGGGGGTAATGGTAACAGGTTGTGGCCTTGGTATGTGGATGGTGCGGCGTGGTGGTCGCTCTGCGGTACTTTGAACGTGACCCGTTGAACAAAGAGAGGAAGAGTCCTCTACTCTCCACTGCTGCCCACGACCAGCCTCAGACTGGCTGTTCGTCAAGATGGGAGCAACCTGGTTTTGGTTCTGATGCTCCGGGAGTGGATTCTGCACTATGCCCATGTTGGGTGGTGCTGCTGCTTGTGCCGGTGGTCTTGCTTGCTGCTGCTGCTGCTGCGGTCTCCTCGCCTTCAGGGCTGTTATGTACTTCTTCATTTCCTCCCAGTCAATGCCGCCCTGCTCGTTGAGATCATGGATATAATCTCTGAATTGGAAGCAGGTGTCAATGGTATGCCCAGGCTGCCTATGGAAGTAGCAATACCTAGACGTATCGGCGTTTTGAGGCCAGACGGCCTTCTCTCTCGGCAAAGCTAAGGCATTGGCTGCCATTAAAGCGCTGAAGATATCTGCCAAGGATTCTGGGAGGGCCGGGTACTCTGCCCTTTTCGGGCCTGGAGGTCTCCTTTGCTGGTTGTAGTCACCCGGAGGAGGGACATTGTGGTACGCCGGCGGTGCACGCGGCTGGTACTGTGGCTGTTGCTGTTGAGGGGGCTACTGATACTGCTGTTGCCGTTGCGGCTGTTGCTGTTGCTGACTCGGCTGCTGGGGCCGCTGGTACTGCTGTTGGTAATGGGGGTTCTGCTGCTGCCTGTACCCCTGCTGGCTCGGCTGTGGTGGCCTCTGGTACTGCTGCTGATTCCTCACAAACTGGGGCGAGTTATTGTTCATAGTACTGACCTGCTCGTGAGAGAGCGTGCCCTCAGTAGTTGGACCTGAGCTAGGAGAATTCGGCACTGCAGGCTTCCGAGGTGGAGGCATGTTAGGTCTGTGAGGATCAAAGACGCTAGAGAACGTAGCGTCCTTGAAAGCATTCTGGCAGTACCGTGCTCTTTCATAGAGCTCTGCCATGTTCGTCAAGTTGTTCAAGGAGAGGACTAGCTTGAACTGGGGCGTGGCGTTGGAAATCAACATTTTCACTTGTTCGGATTCGGACAAGTGATCTTTCACTTTTTCAGCCAGGCCCCGCCACCTGTCAGGAAAACTGACAAACTCCTCGTCTGGTTTCATCTTTTCTGCAATAAGATCCGTGATAGACAAGGAGGGTGCGACTCTGTCCTGGTATCGTTGGATAAATTTACGTGAAACGATACCGTAGTCCTCTACTTCTGAGGGTTCCAGAGAAAAGAACCACTCGAGGGCTGGTCCCTCTAGGGATCTCCTGAACAAGAAAGCCAATGACCTCTTATCATTCTGCCAGAAAGAGGATTCGTACATGAACTCCTTCAGGTGCGTGAAGGGGTTACCAATACCGTTATACTTTCGATACACTGGCATTTCAGAGGGTGGCAGATGAAACACTGGCAGGCTCGGTAAATTAATTTCTGGCACAGCTTTAACCCCCATCATCTTCTGAAGATTGTTAAACTGCTCGTCCATGCGCTCCATCTTGGCCAGCAACGTCTGCGTGGTTAGATCTGCCTGGGGAGGAGGAGGAGGAGGAAGTACTTGATAGGCCTGCTGCCTAGAGTACGTTGGACAAGGAGGATAATAAGGATGAGGTCCGGCAGAGCTTCCGCCATGCCCGAGGGCATTTTGATAAACGGGCGTCTGCGGTCTAGCCGGTTGCCTGGATGACGAAAGTTGTGGCCCAGTTGGCCGAGAAGTAAGATGAAGGCCTTCCATGGCCTGATGGATAAAAGGGGGAGGAGGAAGAGGTTGTTGAGGAACAACGGGGGGAGCCACAGGATTCGGCTCAGCAGGCTGCATGTGTGCCTTCCCCTTCAAAATGGACTGGATCGCCTCGAACTGCTGAGGGTCCAGTTGGGAGGCAAGAACTCCCAGAGCATTGACGAGATCCATAGGATCAGAGGGTGAGGGATCATTCTGATTCATGTCCCGTTCAAGGTCAGGATTAGGAATCGCATATTCATGCGGAGGAAGATCATGATATTGATCGTGCGGATTAAAAAGAAGAGTTCGGACATTCCCGTCATGTCGAACTGGAATGGGGACAGAATTACGAGAGGCATCAGCATCTCTCCCGTTCTCGTAGTTGAAATCTGAATTGCGAGGGGCATTAGCATCCCCCTCGTAGTTGATAATGGCGTCTTGGGCCATACTCAAATCTCTGCCTGATCGCAGCAACATTATATTAGATTCTCTTTTCAAAAAAATTAATCAAGCAAGTTGTGCAGAGATTAATCAAACAAGTGGATGCTTAATGTGATTTCAGGATTCCTTGTTGAGTTATTTGAATTGGATTAAACCACAATTTCGCTCAGGGAAGGATCCTAGTTTCAGTTCGATTTCCACCGTTATTCTCTAAGGTTTTCTCTCACAACGCTCTCGGAATCTAGCCGGGACTTCAATTGGTACAACCAGCCCGATGATCAAGGAGGAATACCTTGATTTTGGGGACTTATGGAGGTCTCAACGTCAACTTCTCTAGTCTGATCAAGGGACCAACCCAATCAGAGAGAGTTGCTAACGTCGAGTAATGTGTTCCTAAGAAAAGGAGGGTTTTAGCCTCAATGCATATGCCCTGCGACCTGGATGGCCTCTAATGCTTAATAGAGTAATGTGTAGCTAGCACTCAACACAGAAATCTGGAAACTGAAAAATAATTAAGAGACTGTATGAATAGCGTCGATGATAGTCGACGCTATTCAGAACAGAACTTAATTCTTTCGCAGAGAACAGATGCAAACAGCAGAGAAAACCTGGAAAATAACTAAAAACTGTCTGAATCGCGTCGATGATGGTCGACGCTATTCAACACAGAACTTAATTATTTCACAGAAACAGATGTAAACGACAGAGATAATCTGGTGGCTAAAAGGCGTCCAGGTGTCCGGACGCGGTTTTGAAAAGCGTCGCTGTTCCTGGACGCTTTTTAGTTCGCAGAAACAGATTTCTAGAAGGATTTTCTGGGTCGAATCCTCCTTAAACAGGGAAAAATGCAGTAAACAATCGACTCATGCAAAGATTTTTAGTTTCAGATTTTAAAAAGGATGGTTTACTATCTAAACAACTAAGAAATCACACAATCACACAGCATTTTATCACCAAAAACAGCTTTTTAAACTAATCAAAGGGGAGGCAAGATCTTGCCACTGGGGTGTGCACGTGGTGCACGAGGGAAATTAAACAAACTAAACACTCACCAATTGGTGAGGACGTGTCGAAAGACACAAGTGGTGCACCGTGGGTGCCCGGTATGATAATAGCAAGAACAAAAGAAATTAAAAGACGGCGAGACCAAGTCCCACCGTGATCGCCAAAAGAGCTGTAGGTGCTGAAAATTTGCTCGTGTGATTTATGTGAAAAAACTATGTTGTTTAGGGTAAATTAACCTATTAAAAAAAAATGCAATTAAGGTGCAGTGATCGCCAGAAACTTTTAACTAAAAAGCTTCAAAAGAGTTTGATCGCCTACCTGTTCAAACGCGGAAGATTGAATCCTTGGTTCCCCTCCTTCAGCCGGCTGAAGAAAGAGAGCCTCTTCTTGTTCTTTTGTTCTTGCTGTTGAATGTTGAGGATCGTCCAGAAGTTCTCCTGGCTTTTGCTTGATTTCCCTCTTTTTGATTTCTTGTTATTCAGTTGTTGGATGCAGCAGACAGAGAGACAGAAAAATAAAGGAGAAATATGATGAGAATCTAAATAGAAATAATATCAAAGCTAACTATGATTAGAAACATGTATAAACAGCAACTCACTTGTTTTAAATGACTTTGAAACCCCTTTAGAAAAGATGGGTTTTGGAGAATTAATGAGGTGGTGTGTTTTGCATGGAGTGAATATGAGAGAATGAAACTAAAGAATGAAAATGAAATTCAGATATGAAAAACTTATGCCCAGTCCAGTTGGTTGAAGCTTTGAAGGAGATGAAGATCTTGAAAAAGGATGCCGACTTCTGGTGGCAGCGCTCCGGCGTTGTTGCTCCGATCTTCAAATTGCTATAACGCTGTGGCTCAATCTCTCTTCTTTTTTTTTAACTCCTTGAGATGCAAGGTATTTATAGGCATTTTCTGCGTTCGCGATTAATATAGAAAAATCTAGGATTTATCTACTTTAATCGACAGATAATTACTGATTAATTCATCTTTATCTGTAATTATCTAAAACGCGTCCACTTTGGATGACGCCTTTCAGATTAATTAAGATAAGGATAAATATCCGGGAAAACTTATCTTTATCTTTATTAGCTAAAACACGTCCACGTGTGTAGACGTCTTTTACTCTAATTAAGATAAGGATAAACATCCGGAAGAGAAGTTAAAACAGCTTAGGAACCTAAAACGCGTCGACTTTGACAGACGCCTTTTAGTTAATAAATCAATTAATTAAAATTCAAATTTAAACGGTAAAATACGAATAAACTCTAAATGGCGTCCACATGAGTCGACGCCTTTTAGGATTCTTCATATTTTAACTGAAATTTGAGCTAAAATCAATTCAATTGATTAACTTAAACATGTCTATGAAACCCGACACTCAAAAATATCAATAAAAATTAATTAATGATTAATTATCAGACCATTATGAGGCATTATTATATGATATGAAATTTACTCAAAATAACGTCAAAATTAGCGTGTCTACACCACCCACTCTTGATGCAACCCCAAGTTCCTCATCACTAGCTTTAGGCGCAGAAGGGCAATCTCGTTCAAGCAGTGAACCCAAACTTGATGCCCAAAATGGCCTCGCTCGCGCTCCACCCATGGCTGTCTAGCATCATCCATACCAAGATCCATATGCCAGATAACCTGCATTCATATAGGTTTGTTGCATTGCATAACTAAACAAATGAATAAACAACTAAATAAACATTTAACAAAATATTTCAAAAAAAGGTCCAATTTTACAACTAAGATATCTAACATGGAGTAATTCATTGAAAATATTCAATAAATAATATATAACCAAATATGTAACTTAACTGAACATTTAATCAAACATTTAACCAAATATATAACCAAGCATTCCATAAGATATAACATAAGCATTTTAAGTTAATCAACATAAAGCATTCGAACATTTTATGAAACAGTTAATAATTAAAGGAAAAGAGAAATTAAAACTCACTAGAAGCTCTGGGTAGTCAAGAAATTGACGGCGGAGGGCCGTCAGCTGGTGGTGTTGTGGTGCCGTGTCCACTATCGGACGCCAACGCCGGGCAAGCGGAACTGCCGCCGGCTGCTTAGATGGCCTCGCTCGGCCCAGAGGAAAGTAATAATAGCTCCACACCTGCATCCAAGATATGTTAGAATCATCATAACCATGCATCGCATTAAATAATCATAAGCATTTAATGGAACAAACATAAAATGAACTAAATACCTGAAGGAACGGCGCAAAGCCGCTGATGGTGGTCTCTCGGTCAGACGTGATAGCAGAAAGGTCAGTGAAGAGGAGGGCCAGAAGGGCCGCACCCTAGGCATACTCACCTAGGTGGTCTAAGTCAGTAAGAAGGGTCAAGAAACGGTAGTGAATGTAATCTCCCTTGGTCTCGAATAGGAGCCTGCCGAAGAAGAAGACTAAGAACCTCCTAAGGTCCCTATTAGCACTAGTCCTATCACTCAAATCCTGGCAGTACACCTCACTAGATGCTCGGGCTAGTCTCTCTCTCAACTTCTCCCTAGACTCATCTATCTGCTGCCTCAGTTCCACTAATCCTAAAGATCTCTCTACAGCCACCCTCACAAGAGTCCGAGACTCTCGGTCTTCCAGCCCTGTGCACTCTAAGCCCAGCAACTCCTGAGCTAACTCTCTATAATCGGGATATGTGTTCCCGCTCACTGCCTGACCATCCACCCGAAGGCCGGTGATCCTACACACGTCCTCGAGACTGGGAATCATATGTTCCCAGGGCATTAGAAATGCCCTACTCTCGGCATGCCATCGCTCCCTCAACACCTGTAGTAGCACTAGGTCGATCCAGAAGGGTTCGATCTCCAGTATTTCTTGGAAGCCCATATCCGCCAGTCGCGCCTTTTGGAAATCCGGAAGACCGCGATACGCCGCTACTACTAGCTCCCAAGAAATCCTAGTCCTCATTGTCTCCTGCAATTACCAAATAATTCATTAAATTAATCGTCAGGGCATTAATAATCAATTTTATGATCATTTTTTATTATTCTCACCATTCTTTAATCGCGTCTGGGTCATTGGACATGTTTCAAAATGTGTCCCTATCCCCAGACACCTTTCAGCCACAGGTTCCAGAACCTGTAGCCGAGCCCTTCTTTCCCCCCAAAATTAAAATTTAAGTACAAAAGGGAGTGTTTCGAGGCTTACCAAACATAGGCCGGCCTCCTTGGCTGGTGCCGCCGCTTCCGCGCCCTCTTGAGCCACGGGAGGGGCCTCTTCAGCTTCCATGAAGGACGCCGCCTCCATGATCCCCAATTCCTCAACTAGCATAGTTTCCGGAGCTTCCTCTTCGCCCACCTCCACCACCTTGATGGCGGTAACCCTCCGCCACTTCCCACTCATGCCACTAGGCCCGCCGAAATCCATGGAGTTGGGAGTTTGAGAGCTAGAGAGGGAGATGAAGAAAGAAAGGGAGTTTGAGAGCGAAAGAGAGAGTGGAGATGAGAGAGGGTGGCCGAGGAAACTCGCCGGAGCCGGAGAAGCTCGGCGGAGTTGAGAGAGATCATCGAAGAAACGAAGAATGGCCGGAGAAGAGCTGCTGTCGCCGGAGGAGAGAGAATGTCAAAGAGAGAGTGAGGAGAGAAAGGAGCTCGGGCTCACGAAACCTTGTTGGAATTGGTTAAATCGCGTTTGGCAACAGCGACGCCATTAAGTGGCGCACAAACTGAGGCAGCAACATAAAAATTTTGAAATTTACTTAAACGCATCCCCCATTGGCGACGACTTTCGGAGTTTGCCGCCTCTTTTCGTCAGGACTGTACCGTGGAAAATCTGGAAGAATTATTATTCGCATCTCGAAAGTAGGACGCGATTCAGTAGATTAATGGTTGGATATCTCTTGAAAATAAGGGAGAATGAGAAAGACATCTCCCTGACCAGACGCAATTTTTGGCTCTTAAAGGATTAAATTCTTAGTTTTGAAAATTGAATTATGTTGAAAAGCATCTCTCTGAGTCAACGCGATTTTAATTAAATTAGCCTGAACTTTGATACTTTAAGGAAAAATCACAGTTTTATTCAAGATAAAATTTCAAAATTGCACGATATTAAATAAAAATTTTATTGCAATAAAGAATGATTTTATATTAAAAATAAAATCAAAATATATCAAGTTGGAAGATAAGCTTTCAAGGTCGAATCTTCATAAGCTCTTTTACATATGATTTCCATAATTCTCGATTGACTTCATGAGAAAGTTTTACACAACGGATGAATCCGATGTTCCACAGAGTTGCAATGTGTTCTGTTGCCTCGAAATCTTCTTCAGTTCCTAATGCCCACTTCTTAATTGGAGAGAGAGAAGATATTTATGAAAATTTGTAGCGTGGCATACCAAGTTGAGGATGATAGCGATGTGGATTATAGAGAACGAACTTGGTCGGCCCGATCACTTGGAGCTCGGTGCCAGCACCACGGCGCACTCGAACCACTTTTTTCATGAGAGCAAGTGGCATGGTTCCGAATCCAATTCTGGGCATAGTCTTGAAGTAAGCGCGTCAGTCAGATCGAGTCTTCAGGTTGGGCACTCGATTGGTCATGCTGTCATTGAACTTCACAATGTTGGCAATATGGAAGATAGGATTGCGCTGATATGTCTGGGATATCTTTGAAGCTTTTTCCTCATTGTGGTTGAATTTGAAGTGGAATTCCTGCCATAGAGCTAAGAGTAGTATGCTACCGTAAGGAGTTTGACTTGTAGAAGTTGCAGAGAGCCCACTGTAGAGATAAGCCAGAACTGTTATACTGATCTGCTTTCCTTCAAAAATCGCATTGATTGCACTAATTTGATCATCTTCTAAAATATTGCCTTAGGCAGGGAATAGTAGAGCTCCAGCTAAGCAGGTGGTGAACGCCTTCATCACGCTCTCTATCTCATCTTCCTTGAGATCTTCTATCTTCTTCAGAGTCCATTCAGCTAATTTAGCAACATTAATTCCTTTTTTTGTGTGACAACCTTGAATTTCTTTTGGATCCTTCATAATCTTATCCAAGAATTGATGACCTGTGATCTTTTCCCTCATGAGCATCATATCACTCACATCAGGTTCTTGTTGACTTTGAACTTAGGAAGGCCCAATAAGAGTTTGGCTTCTTGTAAGAGGATAGTGGCTTCAAATGTGGAAAAGAGAAAGGTATGAGTTTGAGGATGCCACAGCTCGATCAAAGCGCCCATAGCAGCCCAGTCCATACTTGTGCTCTTGTAATGTTTGGCATGAATAACCAATCCTTGGACATGCCACTTGGAGATATATGGAGATATTAATCTTTTTGGCTAACTTTTGAACCTACGGAAGTGGAGAAAATCGTCTTGGACCGGGGAAGAAAGGATATCCCTACATGAAGAAAAGAATTGGAAGTTCTATCTTGCTTATTGAAGAATTGAGAATTTGGAAAACATGGAAGGAGAATATAAGAGGGATTAGCTTACTTGTAAGTTAGGATCTCGCCCACTTAGATGATCTTTCACTTCAGAGAGCTTTTCAATGGTCTTCCTCTCCTCTCGTTTGAAGAATCTTGTGAAGAATTCGCCATCCTCCTTGAATAAATTGATTGATCTTCCTCCTTGATTCCTTGATTCTTCCCTTCTTGTTCTTGAGTTTTGAAAAGAATTCTTTAGTTTTCCCTCTTGATTGTGTACTCTAATGCTTTGATATGAAGAGAGGGAGGCTTTATAGAAGAATTTGTGAGATTGCGGAGCCCTTTCCGAATTAGAAGAGGGTTGTGCTTTGAAGGAAAGTGGAGTCCGGATTGGAGTTAGAATAGGGAACTATTTCTATAAATCAAATGGCGTATGGATGGGGCGACATCATTTACATGACGTCTGTGAACAGTGACGCCATTTGATGCATTTTTTTGCCTTTCTGTTATTTTTTCCGAAATTCTATATTTGCTGATACTTGATATTGATTACTATTTGCTTGAAGTTACTGACAAAATCTAAGCATAGGAAAAATTCAAGAAGAGAAAAATGAAGTAGAAAATTTCAATAAGGTCCCACTGTGGGAGTTTCATGAGTCCCGAATGTGACTAAAAAGACCGTTATCTCTATCCCTATATTCTCTCATATAATTGATTTGCATTCATTTCTATATGATAAATACTTATTAGAGCATATTAAGGACCTTGTGGTTTTGATGAAACAGGAATTTGAGTTCCTCTTTAACAAAAACAGTGATAATTCCAAAGAATTCTTAATCGCACGGATAGACCGTTAGATTGTTAATTGATGAGGACGATGGTTCTACTTTTGTGAAACAATGTATAGACAAACGAGCTTCGGCTTAGCACTGAATTATAAAACTGGTATCTTGACTAATATAATGACAATTTAATAATATTATCCTTGATATATTTATATTTTATTTCATTTTAATTTTCTTTTTTAGCCCAGTATGCATCATGTAGGACTTCAAAATAATTGTGGTAAGAATTAATTATTGATTAAATTTCAGACCGTTGATTAAATAAATCTCAAAGTGATATGAAATATTCCATTGTGAATTAATCTCTCAATTCTCTTCGAGCTTTTCTTAGAGATATCTTTGGAATTCTTTTCTTACTTGGATTCTTTATCCTAAATATTTCTTGTTTTCTTTTAAGATCCATCATGGTTATAGCACGTCCACATTGCTTGGTAACCGCTCTCCATGATGAAACCCGCAAGATTTGTGACCTAGGGTACTTTCCAATCGTGGAAGTTGATCGACTTTATTTGACTTCCTTATCTCCTTCATCCAAAAAGGATTGATTCTATTGATCTCTTTGAGTTACTCCATTGATCATTTTGAGAAAAATTCTTATGATGTTGAAAGCGTGTCTCATTACATCTTGACATCACCTTTTTAGTACATCCTATTCTATTTTACTCTCTTGCAAAGTTAATGTCAAGGTAGGACAGCTGTAGACACGCTAATGTTGACTTCATATTGAGTAAATTTCGTATCATAATTATAATGCCTTAAAATGGTATAATGTTTAATCGTTAATTAATTTTTATTAATTTTTCTCGAATTTGTTGATTAGCGTCGCCTGCGGCCGACGCCATTTAGATTCCTAGCCGAAGCCAGTTGGGAATTAAATTCCTAAATTCAGATAGATTTAACTGAATAGCGTCGCCTAGGGGAGACGCCATTTAAGTCCAAATCTTTCTGGGTTTTTGATTTTTAATTCGAATTAATTTCCTAATTATCTAAAGCACGTCGCCCCTGAAAGACGCGATTTAGGTTTGCTAATATATTTCGGTTTCCTTTTCGGATTTTATTTCTATTTTGGTCGCTTTAATTAACCAAATGGCGTCCCACTTAGGCGACGCGATTTGGGAGTTTCCTGATAAACATAATTTGAACAAGATAATCCGATTTTTGAAGTTGGGAAGGTTGTTAATGTAAGGAATCATCTAGAACGCAGCGGAAATTAAATCGATTCCTATGTATCGGTTGCTGGGATCGTAAAACGGACAATAAAATAAACGCGGGAAGAACGGTTCTTCACCTTTGTATGGTTTCGAATCTCCCGTGGATGATTCCGACTCGGTAATCGCGCACGCGCACGATCTCTAGAGGTGTCCACACGAGCTCCCGCTGCAGACGCGTTTTCTTCCTCGACTTGAGTGCTCCGACCCGATCTCAAATCCACCATGCGCGGAAAGAGAAAGATCTACTCTAAGAGAGAGAAGGAGAGAGAGAGAGGAGATAGAGAATCTTGGGGTGTGTAATTCGTCCAACCAACTTTTACCCCTCCCTTTGGCCTCCTTATATAAGAAATAAGGATAAGCACAAGGATTAATCCTCATGATTATCCAAGACTTTTGCCTTGGATAAATCTCCATTAAATATTCATGTTTATCCTGTGGCTTTTCATAAAAACCCAGATAAGCATGAAATTTAACGTCTCTCACCGTCTGACGAGAACTCTTATGTGTGTGACCCTCTAGGCCCATATATCAGTCCGGTTTCAGGCCCATTAAACTTAGAACTAATTCTAAAGTTTAATATTTATTAATTAATATTTAAACATCATATGTTAAATAATTAATTTAATAAATAAGTGGTTTATCATCTGATGATTAATCCACTTAGCCTTCTGATCATGAACAGTACCAAACACTACCTCATGATCCCATAAGATATAAGGTATACTGTTCCCTTTATTTGAACCTTTCCGTCTGCAGATACCGCACAGATAAAATCCTTCACTCATCCAATGTCCCAATAATGCAAGGGTATGGTTTTATAGTCAAACCCTCTATCGCATTATTTAGATGGATTCCAGTACTCAGTTAATTTCTAGAAAGACATCACTTTCATTTGACCTTGGCCAGGGATTTCTGTGTACACATCCATAGGACATTCTCTCTCCAGTCTTATACCAAGAGTAAGTGATCATTTGTTGCTCACTCAATTACCTTCGCAAGCTTTCCACCGTATCTGAGAAACTGAGTATCGTGGGCTTAATGGTTAAAGTCCACAAGTCAGAGAATCAAGACACAATGGTCTACAAACAAGGTATCATTGGTGACTCAGGTCAAAAGACCAACTGTGCTACTGCAACGATTGAATTCTCTAGTTGACTAATAGGTATAATTACCATCCAGGAATTCTTGTTTGGGTCTGTTCAGTGAACTCATTATCTAATGAGCACTCACAAGTTTGTCTTAGTGTCACCACACGAGTGAATATGAGATCATTCACCTCATCACATGAGCAGACATAACTTGTGTCGATCTTATTGGATATTTAATGTCCATCTCAAATATCCTATGATCGAGAACTGTTTAAGACAAGTGACTAAGGATATTGATCTCACTATTATGATCTCATCATGATTCAATATCCCATATATTTGTCTACGGACCTTCATTACGATAGTTAATTTGCAAGAACTGTAAATGAAGAAATAATTGCCTTTATTAATAATATGAACTAGAATGTACAATGATTGGCTTTGAGGCCATCCTATTCTATCATTCTCCCACTTGGACTATAGCCAATCACCCATGTGTCTAACTCCCATAGACTTAAGGTGACGTTCTAAATTGTTTTGAGACAATGGCTTGTCAAGGGATCTGCTATATTATCTTCAGATGAGACTTTCTCAACTACTATATCTCCTCGGGCGATAATCTCACGAATCAGATGAAATCGTCTTAGAATGTGCTTTGACTTCTGATGTGATCTTGGCTCCTTCGCTTGAGCTATAGCTCCATTGTTGTCACACAATAATGGAACAGGATCTGAAATGCTTGGAACTACTCCAAGTGCAGAGATGAACTTCTTCATCCATACCGCCTCCTTAGCCGCTTCAGCTGCAGCAATGTATTCTGCTTCGGTCGTCGAATCTACAGTTGTTTCTTGTTTGGAACTTTTCCAACTTACTGCACCTCCATTTAACATGAACACAAATCCAGACATGGATTTGCTATCATCCATATCCGACTGGAAACTCGAGTCAGTAAACCCTCGAAGTTCCAAGTCGTTTCCTCCATAGACGAGAAATAGATCCTTAGTTCTTCTTAAGTATCTAAGGATACATTTCACCGCCTTCCAGTGTTCCTCACCTGGATCAGCCTGATATCTACTAGTGACACTTAATGGATGTGCCACATCAAGCCTAGTACATAGCATTGCATACATGATAGATCCTATTGCCGAGGCATAAGGAACTCTATCCATGTATGCTCTCTCTTCAGGTGTCTTGGGAGACATTTCTTTAGAGAGATAAATTCCATGCCTCATTGGAACGAGGCCTCTCTTGGAATTTTCCATGCCAAACCTTTTGACTATGGTATCTATGTACATAGATTGGGATAAGCCAAGCATCCTTTTGGACCTATCTCTATAGATCCTTATTCCCAGAATATAGGATGCTTCTCCCAAATCTTTCATAGAGAAGTTTTTGGATAACCAAGTCTTTACTGATGACAACATTCCTACATCATTCCCAATGAGTAGAATGTCATCAACGTAAAGTACTAAAATGGTAACTGCGCTCCCAATAGTCCTTTTGTATACACAAGGTTCATCTTCATTCTTAATGAAGTCATAAGATTTGATTGCTTCATCAAATCTTAAGTTCCAAGTTTGGGATGCCTGCTTTAATCCATAAATGGATCTTTGCAGCTTGCATACCTTGCTTGAATGCTCTTTGGAAGTGAATCCTTCATGTTGTATCATATACACCTCTTCTTGAAGGTTCCCGTTAAGGAATGTTGTTTTCACATCCATTTACCATATTTCATAATCATAGAATGCGGCGATAGCAAGAAGTATTCTTATTGACTTAATCATGGCAACTGGAGAAAAGGTTTCGTCATAGTCAATGCCTTGCCTTTAACGATATCTTTTTGCTACCAGCCTTGCCTTGTATGTGTCAATCTGTCCATCTGCCCCGATCTTTCTTTTAAAGATCCATTTACTGCCAATAGGTACTATACCTTCTGGCAGATTAACCAAGTTCCAAACTTGGTTGGCATACATGGACTGAATTTCAGAATTCATTGCCTCTTGCCATTTCTTTGATTCTTGACTATTCATGGCTTCTTGGTAGGTTTGAGGATCATCATCCTCATTTAAGTGCACTTTTGGTTTGCCATCATCGATATGTCCAACATATCTTTCAGGCTGCTTAGGCACTCTACCTGATCTGCGAACCTTTTGTGTATCATCTTGAACAAGTTCTTGAGTCAATGGTTCAGTAGATGAGCCAGTATTGATTTGTGAGTTTGGAATTTCTTCCAGTTCTATCTTGCTCCCACTGTCTTCTTTTGAAACATATACTTTCTCTAAGAAGACAGCTCTTTTTGCGACAAACACCCTTTGATCGCTGGGCTGATAGAAATAATATCCAAAAGTCTCTTTTGGATATCCCACAAATCTACATTTTTCTGTCCTGGATTCCAGTTTGTCTGGATCATGTCTTTTGACATGTGCAGGACAACCCCAGACTCTAACATGCTTAAAGTCCGGTTTCTTTCCTTTCCATATCTCATATGTAGTGGAAGATACTGACTTTCTGGGAACTTTGTTCAACAGATATGCAGCAGTCAATAGTGCATATCCCCATAAAGAGATTGGAAGTATAGCATAACTCATCATTGATCATACCATATCTAATAGAGTACGATTTCTCCTTTCCGATACACCATTTAATTGTGGTGTATAGGGAGGAGTCCACTGAGACAAAATACCATTATTCTTAAGATATTGTGTGAATTCTGTACTTAAGTATTCACCCCCTCGATCTGATCGAAGAGTTTTGATACTCTTTCCAGTCTGGTTCTCAACTTCATTTTTAAACTCTTTAAATTTCTCAAAGACTTCTGATTTATATTTCATTAAATATATATAGCCATATCTTGAGAAATCATCTGTAAATGAAACGAAATATGAGTAACCACCAATAGCATGAGTGGACATTGGACCACATATATCACTATGTATTAGTTCTAATATGTCCTTACCTCTTTCTCCATGTCCTGAAAATGGAGCTTTGGTCATTTTTCCTATGAGACAAGCTTCACAAGTTGCAAATGATTCATAATCAAATGGATCAAGATATCCATTCTTTTGCAAACCTAATGATCCTGTTCTCATTTATATGACCGAGCCTACAATGCCATAAGTATGATTCGTTCACATCCTTACTTACTCGTTCAATAGACTTATTTACTAGACAAGCATCATATGAAATATCAAGTAAATATAATCCATTCAATAAATATCTAAAAGCAAACAATTTCTCTCTTTGATAAATGGAACAACCTTTATTCTCAAGTTTCATAGAATATCCTTGTTTATCTAAACACGAAATAGATATGATATTCCTAATAATGGTCGAAACATAATAACAATCTATTAGTTCCAATGAGTCTCCTGACAGCATCTGAAGTCTTGCTGTCCCCACAGCTAACGCAGCAACTTTTGCTCCATTCCCAAGTCTCAGATCCACGTCTCCGTGGTTCAATTTTCTTTTACTTGTTAACACCTGCAAGTTATTGCAGATATGAGAAACACAACATGTATCTAATACCCAAGATGTTGATTCTCTATAAGACAAGTTAAGATCGATCATGAGTATACCTGAAGCTTCACCAAGCCTCTCCTTTGCTTTTTCTGCTAGATAAATCTTGCAGTTTCTCTTCCAATGACCTTCTTTATGGCAGTGGAAACACTGACCTTTATCATTGACTTTGGCTTTGTCCTTTTGAATCGCCGGTTTGCTTTTCACTAGCTTCTTAGGCTTACCTTTCTTAAAGGTCTGTCCAGCTTTTCTTTTCTTATTGGTCTTACCAACAAGCATTACATGTGGCTTATCTTTCTGGATAGTGCCTTCTGTTGTCTTCAACATGTTGAGCAGCTCAGCCAGTGTAACTTCAATTTTGTTCATATTAAAGTTGATAATGAATTGTGAAAATGAATCTGGAAGGGACCGTAGGATTAAGTCAATGCTTAGGTCATTGTTTATAACAAAGCCAAGCACTGCAAGCCTATCAATCCATTCTATCATCTTGAGCACATGAGTTTGCACAGATGTGCCCTCGCTCATTCTGGTCCTGAACAGTTTCTTAGATATCTCATATCTTTCTTTTCTGGATTGATCACCAAACAACTCTTATAGGTGATTCAGAATGGACTTAGGTTCCATGTTATCATGCTGTCGTTGTAGTTCATTGTTCATTGAACCAAGTATATAACACTGGACTTTGATAGAGTCCTCCTTCCAGTTTTCAAACATCATTAATTCATCCTCGTTAGCATTTTCACCGGGTTGTTCTGGATCTGGTTGATCCAGGACATAGGCTAGCTTTTCACACCTGAGGACAATCTTCAGGTTGCGTAACCAGTCAATGTAATTAGGTCCCGTGAGTTTGTTTGCATCAAGTATGCAATGAAGGGGGTTAGGTGACGACATAGCGACCTACAAGGAAATATAATGAAAAATAAGCAGATAGTTCTTAAAATCAGATTTAGGACTTTTAATCTAAATTTAGGCTCCCACTATTTTTCGGCGATCTGTATGACCCTCTAATATACTGTTAGTATTAGATGGTCTCAAAGCCAATCCGATACTGTGTACATATTCAGATTATTAATAAATGGCAATAATTCATTGTGTGTAATTAATTCGATCTGTGTTTATCGTATCACGATGAAGTCCATGAACATGTGCAATAGTCTTTGGATTATGATGAGATCATAATTACGGGACCGAAGACTTATAAACACATGTTCTTAATTGTTCCTAGTCATAGGATGTTTGAGATAGGACATCGAACATCCGGATAGACTAGTATAGGTTACTTCAGCTCATATGATGAGGGTGACTGATCCCATAAGTCACTTGTGTGGAGACACTATGCTGAACCTATAGGTGCTCATTGGTGAATGAGTTCACTGAACTGATCCGACTATGAATCGCTGGATGGTAATCACCTCACTGTTAACCAGCTCGATTCAATTGTCACGGTTGCGTGGATGATCCTTGGACCTGAGACTCCAAGGATACCTTGTTGGTAGGTTTCTGAGCTTTGACCTTGACAAACGAATCCCTAACCATGGGATATCAATAAGTTAAGCGATCGGGTTCAGGGAGATGCCCTCGAAGGTAATTGTGTGTTCAATACGGGATCATCCGCTCTCGGTTGTATGAGAGAGAATGTTCCGGGAATGATGCGCTTAAAGTCCCTGGCCAGGGCGGACTCTGTAATCGATAAGGAGTTATCGGATTCAGAATAGCAGCATCTGATTCAAGTGAATCGACCAAATAGGGTTTAACAGTAAACCATGCCCTAAGTCGATTCGGGAACATTGTACGGATGAAGGATTATATCCGCGCGCTAACCGATGACAGAAAGGTTCCAATAGAGGGTTGCGATAACCCCAGTGCCATCCAGGATCACGCGATGTTGCTTGGCATCCAACGTGATCGGCAGTCCGTCCGAATTTATTGTGGGACATTAAATTCGGCTGATTAATTGAATATAAGGATATTAATTAATACAGTGGGTCAGTAAAGGGTTACTGGACTTAATGGGCTATTAACTGGACTGGTATTTGGGCCTAGAGGGTCACACGCAAATGGTTTTCAAGTCGATGGATAATCCGACATGATTTCGGATAAGTCTGGGTTTTTGTGAAAAACCGCAAACTGACTTTTTATAAAAGAACGGATTCTACGTCCGGGGCCAGCAACCCTGACCTAGCCGTCATTCGTTCTTCCCACTTTCTCTCTCCTCTGGGCGTGCCGTTCCCAACTGCTCCACTTCCCGTTCGACGGGGATTCTGGATCCGCATGTCGCGGCGGATCACGCGCAGTCAGACGGGATCTTCGAGCGCCGCAGCGAGCGAGGAAGCGAGGACGATCCATCGCGAGGAGAACCGCGTGGATACCGCTAGAGGTCGGGCATCTGCGCGACTTGCGGCATCGCTCCGACGGAACCGGAAAACGGACGCGGATTCGAATCCGCGCAAGGTAAATTCGGTTTACACCAGTTTAGTTTTAACGACCGAAACGGGACAGATCCGATCCCGAACTCCTTTATTCCGCTGCGTTTTAGGATCGGATCCCAACACAGCGATCCCAACAGTGGTATCTGAGCCAGGTTCCACTGTGTTTAAGCCGTTTCGATCTCTTTTTGATAATTTTGTAATTGATTCCATGCATATGATGCGTTCATGAGATGAACACAGCAAGTTTAAGAGAAACTGTAAGCATTAAAATTTTATTTTTCTGCAATTTTCGTGTGTGTTCTTCGCCGGACGAAGAACTACTCGTATCGGTTTGTTCACGGGCATCCCAAGCGTTGGGAAGGGCTCGATGGAGCATGGGATTCCTTCCATGGGGTCGTGGATCGAGATTCTGATCTTGCATCATGACCGGGAGGATCATAAACCCCTAGATTTATTTTTATTTTTCAAAGATATGGGGTTCCTAATTTTTTTTGCAGAAAACGGATTTCGGGGGGGGGTTTTGGAAGCTCCCCGCCGGCAACCAGGGGTTGCCGGCGACGGCACCGGTGCCTCCGGGCACCGGAGACCGCCCCACGGCCGGGGCCCTGCCGGCCGGCACCTGCGGGGCAGGTTGCCGGCGGCAGGGAGCCGCCGCCCCCCACCCTGCGCGCAGCTAGGGTTTCCTAGCTGCGCTCGGGTGGGGGGGGTGGGCCCGACGGGCCTGGCCGGGCCCCCGGGTCCGAGCCAGTCGGCCCTGGACCCGGACCAGGTCCGCGCCCTTGTGGGCGGACCTGGGTCCGAGCCAGGGACCGGCTGGGTTCGGCCCAGGTCCGGTCCGGTCCATTGGACCGCTGCCCCCTTTCCCCTTTATTTTTTTTTGTTTTTGTTTTTAATCCTTAATTAATCTGTTTTTGTTCCAAATTAAAAACAGAATTTAATTTTCATTTGTAATGAAATTTTACAATAAGATTGAGCTCTGTTTTTAATTTTATGGTCCAATAATTAGATTAATATGGATTAAAATAGTAATTAACAAGTTGTTGTTAATTCAATCTACTTATTAGATTAAAGGAAATAATTGGGGAATAAATTTAATTGTTAAATTTATAATTTAATGCCAGTTAATCTTATCTGCATGGAATGTTACAATCTTGTCAAATTAGAGTTTATGTGCATTTATTGATGTACATTTATTTGCTTGTTTAAATTAGATTTAAATTAGCATGCTTGAAATAAATACTAAAGTTTTCGAAAATCCTAAATCCAATTTTGATTGGTCCCTGGTTTTATGAAACCAAAATTATAAGTTATTTTCGAAAATTTTATTTAGCCATTTGATGCGCAATTCATGTGTGGTTTGTTTAATAAAACACATGGTGGTCATGGACGAGCATTAATTGTGGATGTGGAATGTGATTGTGTGGTTTATTGTGTATTAATAAATAGAGGTCTGCGAACCTCTCCCTCTCATATTCCATTGTACTTCTATCTTCCACCTCGATGTAATCGCCATAAGGCTTCCTCATTTAAATTATCATGTAATTGAGAATTACGATGTAATTTGATCGAGGCGGATGCGTGCGGAGCGAGGATGATCCACAACTGCTGACCAGATGAAAATGAAGGAGTTCATTGCATTCATGGGTTTGCAGACTCATGATATAAGATGTTATATTGTGTGAATGTGTGCGTTTGACTGTCTGGCTCAAGTCAAACCGCAGTGCCGTCCATGACCACACTAATGACATGTATGTGATGCGTGTGCTTTATATTTGCTAGGTTATTAGTATTAATAAATATATTCGATATATTTAATACTATCACCTAGGATGAGACCAAATTAAATAAGTAAAACCTTCGTTACAAACTCTAAGCCGTAGCGCGAGTCATTGAGAATGTACCGCGTGGCTCTCCATCAATATGATTGATAGAACTTAATTCGGTGGTGGCAGATACTATGTGTTTACCCGAGGTCTGTCATTAACTGATGAGAGGACTGTTGATCATGGCATTAGATGCCTTTGGATAAGAGTAGAGGAACGATATAGTCATCCACGTGTTTACCCGGGAACTATGTTTCTACTTTACTCTGTCACGTATTGATGGTAAAGCTTAGACCGGGGATAATGGTCTACTGTGTTTACCCGGGACCATTAAACTTGGGAGCCGAAGTACGATCGGATATTGCAAGGAGTTGCAATTATCATGAGATGATTGCTCTGAGATAGCAGTATGATACTATGTGTTTACCCGAGGTCATACTGTGATGCTTGGAGATTCTGATCCCCACTAGGAGACAGTCGGCGTCTCCCGTTCTGTATATCTGAAGGTTATACAGTCCGTCAAAAATTAGTGGGAATAAAACTAGATAATAAAAGACCATATCTTGTTTTAGATAATCTGAATATCTGCTAATTATCAATTGATTATCTCCTGTAGGCGAGAATGTCGCATCATAACCCGTTGCGAGGCATACTTGATGCCAACCGTTTGACAGGCACCAATTACTCAGACTGGCTCAGAAACCTGAAGATAGTCCTCAGGTCTGAGCAGATTGCCTACGTCTTGGATACTCAACCTCCTGCTGAACCAGCATTAGATGCTCCAGAGGAGGAAATGATAGCGTATGAAAAATGGAAGGAGGATTCCACCATGGCCCAATGCTATATGTTAGCCTCTATGAGCAATGAGTTGCAGAGGCAACATGAAGAGATGGATGCTAGATCCATCATGCTCCATTTGAAGGAGCTCTTTGGTGAGCAGAGCAGAATCGAACGATATGAGATATCGAAGAATCTGTTCAAAGCTCAGATGGCAGAGGGAACTTCAGTACAGAATCATGTGCTGAAGATGATTGAGTGGGTGGAGAGGCTGGATGCTCTTGGGATTACACTTCCCAAGGAGATGCACACAGACCTTGTGTTGTCTTCACTTCCACCTTCATATGCTCAGTTCATCGTCAATTTCAACATGAACAAGATCCAGGCGACCTTAGCTGAACTGCTGAACATGTTAAAGACTGCTGAGGGGAACCTTGTGAAGGACAAACCCCAAGTCCTAATGGTTGATAAGACCAACAGAAAAAGACTTGCAGTCCAAGCTTTTCGAAAGAATAAGAACAAGGTTCAGAGAAAGGCAAAGGTTGTCAAGAAAGATAAGGGTAAAAATGCTGAGAAAGGTGATTGCTTCTACTGTCACCAGAAAGGGCATTGGAAGAGGAATTGCAAGGAATACCTCAAGGACAAGGCTCAAGGAACTGTGAAGCAGCAGGACGCTTCAGGTATCTATATGATAGATGTAAACTTGTCAATAAGAGATTGTACATCATGGGTATTAGATACTGGATGTGTATCTCATATCTGCAATTCTGTACAGGCACTGACAAGAAGACGTAAGCTGAGGACCGGAGAGGTGGAGCTGAGGCTAGGTAACGGCGCAAGGGTTGCGGTGATCGCTGTGGGGACAGTGAAGCTCAAGCTACCATCCGGAGACACATTTTTATTAGATGATTGTTATTATGTACCTAGCATAATAAGGAACATCATTTCTATTTCATGTTTAGATAGAATTGGATACAATTTAAATTTTGGGAACAATAGTTGTTCAATTTATTTCAGAAATAAATTAATAGCTTCAGCTATTTTGTCCAATGGATTGTATCTATTGAATGTGTCTCATGATAATTTACATATCGGTTCTTCGATTAAAAGAAGTAAGTATGAAATGAACAAAGCCTACTTATGGCATTGTAGGCTTGGACACATTGGTGAAAACAGACTCTAAAGGTTGCATAAAGATGGATATTTGGATCCATTTGATTATGAATCATATGCAACCTGTGAGTCATGTTTAATGGGTAAAATGGCTAAGTCTCCATTTAGTGGAACTGGAGAACGAGCCAAAGGCATATTAGAACTCATACATTCAGATGTATGTGGTCCTATGTCAACCCAAGCCATTGGTGGTTTCTCATACTTCATTACATTCACTGATGATTACTCAAGGTTTGGATATATATACTTATTGAAGTATAAATCTGAAGCCTTTGAGAAATTCAGAGAATTTAAGAATGAAGTAGAAAAACAAACAGGAAAGAGTATAAAAACCATCCGATCTGATCGGGGTGGTGAATACTTGAGTACTGAGTTCATTAAATACTTAAAGGATAATGGTATCCTTTCTCAGCTTACACCTCCTTATACACCTCAAATGAATAGTGTATCAGAAAGGAGAAATCGCACATTAATGGAAATGGTGCGATCCATGATGAGCATGTCCAAATTACCAGTGTCCTTATGGGGATATGCACTTAGCTCGGCTATGTATATCCTGAATAAGGTACCCAGCAAATCTGTTGAGAACACTCCATATGAGATATGGAATGGAAGGAAACCAGACCTTAAACATGTTAAAGTCTAGGGATGTCCTGCTCATGTTAAAAGACATGACGCAGATAAGCTGGAATCCAGAACTGACAAATGCAGATTTGTGGGATATCCAAAGGAAACTTATGGATATTACTTCTATCATCCTAGCGAACAAAAGGTGTTTGTGGCCAGGAGAGCTGTCTTTCTGGAAGAAGATTATATTCTCCAGAAAGACAGTGGGAGTAAAGTAATTCTGGAAGAAGTTCCAGACCCACAAACTGGCAATGGTTCATTAGATGAACCGTTAGTTTCTGAACCTGTTCAAAATGATACACAGGAACCTCGTAGGTCTGAAAGAGTACCTAAACCACCAGAAAGATATGTGGGACATATTAATTTGGATGCTTCAAGGATATTCTATAATGAGGATGATGATCCCAAGACTTACCAGGAGGCCATTGAAAGTTCAGAGGCCGGGAAATGGCGGGAAGCCATGAATTCTGAAATACAGTCCATGTACATCAACCAAGTTTGGAACTTGGTCGATTTACCCGATGGTATAGTACCTATCGGCTGCAAATGAATCTTTAAAAGAAAGATCGGTGCAGATGGACGTATTGAGACTTATAAGGCAAGATTAGTGGCAAAAGGCTATCGTCAAAGACAAGGCGTTGACTATGACGAAACTTTTTCACCCGTTGCTATGATTAAGTCCATCAGAATTCTTCTTGCCATTGCTGCCTACCATGATTATGAAATCTGGCAGATGGATGTGAAGACTGCCTTCCTCAATGGAAACCTTGAGGAGGAGGTGTATATGATACAACCAGAAGGATTCACATCCAAAGAATCTCCAGACATGGTATGCAAGTTGCAGAGGTCCATTTATGGACTGAAACAAGCATCCCGAAGCTGGAACATAAGATTTGATGAGGCGATCAAATCTTATGGCTTCATTAAGAATGAAGATGAGCCCTGTGTATACAAGAAAAATAGTAGGAGCGCAATCACATTTCTGGTTCTTTACGTTGACGACATCCTACTCATTGGGAATGATGTAGGAATGATGTCATCCGTAAAGATATGGCTGTCAAAGAACTTCTCCATGAAGGATTTGGGAGAAGCATCTTACGTATTAGGAATACGGATCTATAGGGATAGATCAAAGAAGATGCTGGCTTTAACCCAATCCATGTACATAGAAACCATTGTCAAAAGGTTTGGCATGGAAAATTCCAAGAGAGGTCTCATACCGATGAGACATGGAATTTCACTCTCTAAAGGTCAGTCTCCCAAGACATCTGAAGAGAGGGCAGTGATGGATAAAGTCCCCTATGCTTCTGCCATAGGGTCCATCATGTATGCCATGCTATGTACCAGACCTGATGTAGCATATGCTCTAAGTGTTACGAGCAGACATCAGGCAGATCCAGGTGATGAACACTGGAAGACTGTGAAATGCATCCTTAAGTACTTGAGAAGGACTAAGGATCTATTTCTAGTCTATGGAGGAGGAGACTTAAAGCTGCAAGGATATACTGACTCGAGTTTTCAGTCTGATCCTGACGACAGCAAGTCAACATCAGGTTTTATTTTCACACTCAACGGGGGAGTAGTGAGCTGGAAAAGTTCCAAGCAGGAAACCACTACTGATTCGACAACAGAAGCCGAGTATATTGCTGCTGCTGAAGCCGCCAAGGAAGCTGTGTGGATGAAGAAATTCATCAGCGATCTTGGTGTGGTGGAAAGCATATCTGGTCCCGTCCCACTGCTGTGTGACAACAATGGGGCGATTGCTCAAGCGAAAGAGCCGAGGTCTCATCAGAAGTCGAAGCACATTCTGCGGCGCTTTCATCTGATCAGAGAGATTATAGCTCGAGGAGATGTCGTGGTGGAAAGAGTTCCCTCAGCCGACAACATAGCAGATCCACTCACAAAGCCTTTGTCTCAAAATGTTTTTGAGCGTCACTTAGAGAATATGGGTATTCTATATAAAAGTGATTGGCTTTAGCCCAAGTGGGAGATTGTTAGTATTAGATGGTCTCAAAGCCAATCCGATACTGTGTACATATTCAGATTATTAATAAATGGCAATAATTCATTGTGTGTAATTAATTCGATCTGTGTTTATCGTATCACGATGAAGTCCATGAACATGTGCAATAGTCTTTGGATTATGATGAGATCATAATTACGGGACCGAAGACTTATAAACACATGTTCTTAATTGTTCCTAGTCATAGGATGTTTGAGATAGGACATCGAACATCCGGATAGACTAGTATAGGTTACTTCAGCTCATATGATGAGGGTGACTGATCCCATAAGTCACTTGTGTGGAGACACTATGCTGAACCTATAGGTGCTCATTGGTGAATGAGTTCACTGAACTGATCCGACTATGAATCGCTGGATGGTAATCACCTCACTGTTAACCAGCTCGATTCAATTGTCACGGTTGCGTGGATGATCCTTGGACCTGAGACTCCAAGGATACCTTGTTGGTAGGTTTCTGAGCTTTGACCTTGACAAACGAATCCCTAACCATGGGATATCAATAAGTTAAGCGATCGGGTTCAGGGAGATGCCCTCGAAGGTAATTGTGTGTTCAATACGGGATCATCCGCTCTCGGTTGTATGAGAGAGAATGTTCCGGGAATGATGCGCTTAAAGTCCCTGGCCAGGGCGGACTCTGTAATCGATAAGGAGTTATCGGATTCAGAATAGCAGCATCTGATTCAAGTGAATCGACCAAATAGGGTTTAACAGTAAACCATGCCCTAAGTCGATTCGGGAACATTGTACGGATGAAGGATTATATCCGCGCGCTAACCGATGACAGAAAGGTTCCAATAGAGGGTTGCGATAACCCCAGTGCCATCCAGGATCACGCGATGTTGCTTGGCATCCAACGTGATCGGCAGTCCGTCCGAATTTATTGTGGGACATTAAATTCGGCTGATTAATTGAATATAAGGATATTAATTAATACAGTGGGTCAGTAAAGGGTTACTGGACTTAATGGGCTATTAACTGGACTGGTATTTGGGCCTAGAGGGTCACACGCAAATGGTTTTCAAGTCGATGGATAATCCGACAGGATTTCGGATAAGTCTGGGTTTTTGTGAAAAACCGCAAACTGACTTTTTATAAAAGAACGGATTCTACGTCCGGGGCCAGCAACCCTGACCTAGCCGTCATTCGTTCTTCCCACTTTCTCTCTCCTCTGGGCGTGCCGTTCCCAACTGCTCCACTTCCCGTTCGACGGGGATTCTGGATCCGCATGTCGCGGCGGATCACGCGCAGTCAGACGGGATCTTCGAGCGCCGCAGCGAGCGAGGAAGCGAGGACGATCCATCGCGAGGAGAACCGCGTGGATACCGCTAGAGGTCGGGCATTTGCGCGACTTGCGGCATCGCTCCGACGGAACCGGAAAACGGACGCGGATTCGAATCCGCGCAAGGTAAATTCGGTTTACACCAGTTTAGTTTTAACGACCGAAACGGGACAGATCCGATCCCGAACTCCTTTATTCCGCTGCGTTTTAGGATCGGATCCCGACACAGCGATCCCAACATATACAAAACGGGAGATTCCGGTGATCTCCTAGTGGGGATTAGAATCCTTCGGGCATCATGCATGTAATCTTGTGGTAGAACAACAAATCACATCAAGTCCCTTAGGCATTCAACTCTTGACAATTGCAACATTTGCAATATCCGATCAATTTAACCCTTGAATCAGAATGACCTTGTGGTAGCACAACAAATCAAATGATTCAGTTAAGTTTATCCATCATTACTCAGATAACATGAATTCATAGTGCAATCCTTGTGGTGGCACAACAAAACTACACTATTTGTCCATTTATCTTTATGACATCAAATGTCGTAGACGTAGGTTAATTTCTAAATCAAATAGACCTTGTGGTAGCACAACAAATCCATTTGAGATAAGAATTATCCTTAGATCTATAATGATGGTGGGTTACGTGGATTATTCTGAATATCTCACGTTTACAACTTAAATTTTAAAAGAGAGGTTTTTGAGTTGATTTATAAAAATCGTGCTATCAATAGTATTTCGATTTGAAGTATCATAATACTTAATAGAAATATATATATGATAGCATAGTCCACAAATATCACATATATGCAGAAAAATAAATAAGGATGATCATGGGCTGCTTAAGCTACTATGGAATCATCGGAGCCAAACGATGATCCATAATAGAATCCTAATGTGAAAACAGCAACACTGGTTCCATTTGATGCGAGTCCTTCCTCCAAAGGTGTCTTCAGAAGATCCCGTCCTTTAAACTTAATCTGTGACATTTAAATATGAAATTTAGGACTCGCAGGTCCTTAAATGTACATTTAAATAATAGGAAACCTTGATCTCATTAAGGGGAGTACAATCTTATAGGAAGGTAGAGAGTACATTTGGATTAAGAGAGAGGAGGACACGCATGTCCTATTTAAAATAACAAATGAAATATGCATCGCATTCATTCACATCAATCATCACATGATAAAACTAAGTCCATGATCATCCCACCATAAAACACATCACATGCATCATAATTATCACATAATTACTGTTGGTATTAAATTTTATAAATATAAAATTATAATACAAATAACTTTTCGAAATAACATTTATTTCAATATTATCAATAATATTCAAAACATTATTGACAAATAAGATAACTAAACCATTCAGTTAATATAATTACTCATTCAAACATTTTGAACAGATAAATAAAATCAAGTTATGCATAAAATAAGGTTAAAACAATTTTAAACTTAATTGATTTAATAGGGAAGTTAAAAATCTAAAACAATTTTAAATAATTAACTAATACCCTATAATCATTGAAACCCTTTGAATGAATTAACAGTTATTAAACAGTTTAATAATCTGTTAATAATAATAAGAATAATTAATAACAATTATTAATTATCCCTATAAAATTTCTATTTTAAAATGATTTTAAAATGGACTAAAAAGGGTTTAAAATGGGGCTAAAAGGGGTTAAAAGGGGGGTTTTAAAGGGGTTCGGGTAGCCTGCTGGGCCGGCCGGGTCCGGACCCGGTCCGGATCTGGCGCGGGTCAGCGGGTCCGGGCGGGCCGGCCGCTAGCCCACACGCCAGTCGCCCCCGCCACCCGATTAGGGTTTCTGGAAGGGGCGCCGCCTGGTTCGCCCCCCCCGACCGGCGGGGGCAGATCGCCGCCGGCCCGGCCGAAGGGCGGCGGGGCTCAGGCCGGCTCCCATGGCGCCGGTGGACGTCGTCGACAGCGTTGAACGTTGCCGGCGGCGCCCCGGACAACCCCTGTTTAGCATGCATGCGATCTCATCGCATGCCCTGGTTTTTCATGGGCAAGCCAGTGTGGGGAGGGCCACGGCCGGCCATAGCGGAGGCGAGGCGGTGTCGAACGGTGCCGTGGACGTCAACGGTGGTCACTGGAGGCGTTCCAGACGTCACTGAACGTCCCGATCATACCATGATAGTCCAATAATCCGATTATTCTTGCATACATGGTCGATCGTTTCTGGAATTGAGCCGCCGTGACTGTTGGGCATCACCAAACGACGCTGGTACTCCTAACCGATGATAGGAGGCCAGGGACATTCCCTGGAGCATCCGTTCAGCATGCAGCCATCCATATGGACCACGAACAGATCAATATGTTCATCAAGATAAACACGAAATTAAACCCTAGTCGGTTTCATCTTATAAATATACGACCGTATCAAGAACACCCCTAAAACCCTCATATTAGACACGAAGTGTTAAACAGGTTTAACAACATCGTTAAAAATAATGAAAGATTCATTAATCATCACATGATAATAATCTTAAAATTTCCCCGAAGAGCAAGCCCCAGAACGTGTACAATACAGTTCTAAATGCATAACGAGAAAAACACGCAAAACGATGCCGTTTTACGATCGAACCAACAACCTGGCTCCGATACCACTGTAAGGAATCGCCTAGAACGAAGCGGAAATTAAATCGATTCCTATGTATCGGTTGCTGGGATCGTAAAACGGACAATAAAATAAATGCGGGAAGAACGGTTCTTCACCTTTGTATGGTTTCGAATCTCCCGTGGATGATTCCGACTCGGTAATCGCGCACGCGCACGATCTCTAGAGGTGTCCACACGAGCTCCTGCTGCAGACGCGTTTTCCTCCTCGACTTGAGTGCTCTGACCCGATCTCAAATCCACCATGCGCGGAAAGAGAAAGATCTACTCCAAGAGAGAGAAGGAGAGAGAGAGAGGAGATAGAGAATCTTGGGGTGTGTAATTCGTCCAACCAACTTTTACCCCTCCCTTTGGCCTCCTTATATAAGAAATAAGGATAAGCACAAGGATTAATCCTCATGATTATCCAAGAGTTTGGCCTTGGATAAATCTCCATTAAATATTCATGTTTATCCTGCGGCTTTTCATAAAAACCCAGATAAGCATGAAATTTAACGTCTCTCACCGTCTGACGAGAACTCTTATGTGTGTGACCCTCTAGGCCCATATATCAGTCCGGTTTCAGGCCCATTAAACTTAGAACTAATTCTAAAGTTTAATATTTATTAATTAATATTTAAACATCATATGTTAAATAATTAATTTAACAAATAAGTGGTTTATCATCTGATGATTAATCCACTTGGCCTTCTGATCATGAACGGTACCAAACACTACCTCATGATCCCAGAAGATATAAGGGATACTGTTCCCTTTATTTGAACCTTTCCGTCTGCAGATACCGCACAGATAAAATCCTTCACTCATCCAATGTCCCAATAACGCAAGGGTATGGTTTTATAGTCAAACCCTCTATCGCATTATTTAGATGGATTCCAGTACTCAGTTAATTTCTAGAAAGACATCACTTTCATTTGACCCTGGCCAAGGATTTCTGTGTACACATCCATAGGACATTCTCTCCAGTCTTATACCAAGAGTGAGTGATCCCTTGTTGCTCACTCAATTACCTTCGCAAGCTTTCCACCGTATCTGAGAAACTGAGTATCGTGGGCTTAATGGTTAAAGTCCACAAGTCAGAGAATCAAGACACAATGGTCTACAAACAAGGTATCATTGGTGACTCAGGTCAAAGGACCAACTGTGCTACTGCAACGATTGAATTCTCTGGTTGACTAATAGGTATAATTACCATCCAGGAATTCTTGTTTGGGTCTGTTCAGTGAACTCATTATCTAATGAGCACCCACAAGTTTGTCTTAGTGTCACCACACGAGTGAATATGAGATCATTCACCTCATCACATGAGCAGACATAACTTGTGTCGATCTTATTGGATATTTAATGTCCATCTCAAATATCCTATGATCATGAACTATTTAAGACAAGTGACTAAGGATATTGATCTTACTATTATGATCTCATCATGATTCAATATCCCATATATTTGTCTACGGACCTTCATTACGATAGTTAATTTGCAAGAACTGTAAATAAAGAAATAATTGCCTTTATTAATAATCTGAACTAGAATGTACAATGATTGGCTTTGAGGCTATCCAATTCTATCAGTTAACTCCTCCATGCTCGTCCAAGGTAAGTCTGACTGTGGGAGAGAGACCTTTTGAAGTTCCAAACATCCTTAAACTTATTTTTATAAATAAAATACCTTTTGGACCTTTGAAAAAGGTTGGTCATTAGTGATTTTGAAGTTCAAGACAAGGTGTTTAAAAGCTCTAGTGGAGAAAAACGTGGAGAGCTAGAGAGGCTTCACCTAAGGCTTCTTCTTCTTCATCTTTTTCATCATTTGAAGATCTTGAAGACCAAGACTATGGAGGACCTAACCAACCATCTACTTTCCCCTAATTTCTTTCTAGCTTTCCATTAATTTCATACAGTTTATTCATTGTTTTCCATAGTTCATCATCATCATCACTTCATGTTCACACACATACATCATTATTTCCCACACCCACATGCATATTAGGGATTTAAAGAACGACCATTAAGTGAGTAAATTAGTTTAGTTGCATATTTGAATTTCTTATTAGAATGGATACTACTCTACTTTAGTTCTAATTAGATTATTTTTTGTTTAATCTTTTTTGCAAAGTACAAAGAAGAAGAAAGAAGGAGATCTAAAGAAATAATCATCAAGAAATCAAAAACAAGAACATCAATAAAAGGACTCTCTTTTTTTGGCCGGCGAAAGAGAGGGAATCAAGGACTTAATCTCCCGAATTTAAAAAGGTAAGCGATCAATCTTTCTCTTGAAACTTTATAGTTTCTGACGATCACGTTTTCTTTAGTTTGAATAGTTTTATTATTTATATGAATAATGGGAAATTTATGAACATGATACACACGATTTGAGCACCTACAGCACCGACACATATTGCATGCTTCAAAGCAGGAAAATCATGATTTTAAGCAAAACACTGCCAGGATCGTCACCCTACCAGTTACTTGAACTCCTCCTTGCTCCTAGCCGCCGAACCGCCACGCCACAAGCCGCCGCCAGTACCGTTGTGGATGCTGTCACTCCACCATAACGTCGGCCGCCGTTCGGAGGGAAATGCGCCGCAGAGGTGGTGGTGGTAGTGGTGAGGGGTAGGAGGTTGATGGAGTGGAGGAAGAGGAGGAATGGGGAGAGGAAGGGAAGGAGAATGGAAAGGGGGCGTGTTGTCACCAAAAAATTGAACAAGAAGAAGAGCCTAAAGATCAACAAAGAAGGTCCAAATCAAAGAGAATTGAAAGGAAGAACTGAGCCCATTAATTCAAAGAAATAAAGGTCTAAGCAATTTTTTCAAAGAACGCCCAAGTGAAGAAGAATTAATGGAAAGCAGTCATGTCTATTTTACAAGCCAAATGAATCAAAAAAGGGGCCACTCTAGGACCCAAATGGTGAAGAAATCCAATGGTACAACCGGGCCCATTACCTCAAGCAAAGGAGATTCAAGCAATTTTTCAAAGAAGGCCCAAATGAAGAAAAGTTAATGGACAGCTGTCATGCCCATTCTTGCAAGCCCAAAGAAGTCAAAAATGGGTTATTTTCAGCCCAAATGATGAAGAAATCCAAGGGGGCAGGCCCGGGTCCATTATCTCAAGCAAAAGAAGCCCAATAGGGACAATTTGGGCCCGAAAAGTGAAGCCAAAGCCCAATTTCGTGGCAGCCTTTAAAAGGGCCCAAATGGTTCCCCCCATAGTCTATTCTTACCCCTTTGGCCCATGGTCAAATCTGTCCAAAGGAGGATAAGAAGAAAAGTAGGTGGTCCCCCCCTCAAGATTCTTCTAGAAGAGGGTAGGTAAAAAGCAAAAAGAGAAGCCAATCATGATTCTCCAAGTGTTGTGGCCTCATTGGAGGACTCTTAAGAGGGGTTTCTTATCCTTAATTTAAGGCTAATAGATGCCTAATCTACCCCCCAAAAATAAGCTAACTTTATCTATAAAAGAACCCCCATCTTCTACAAGAAAAAGTTGGAGACAAAAATCCCAAAAAAATAGAAAAGAGAAGAAGAAAAGTGAGAGAGCTTGGAGGAGCACGTCTCCCTCCTCTTTCCCTCCATTTCCTGCATCCCAAGAGAGAAAAAAGAGTTAGAGAAGAAGAGAAAAAGAAAGAAAGAGTGATAGAAAAGAAGAGAGCAAGATTGTAGGCTTCAAGAGCCATTCTCCCTTCTCATCCCCTCTCAAAGGTAAAGTGGGGGTGAAGAAGGGGTTTATTTCTGTCTCCTTACTTTCTTATAATGTTTTTCTTTCTTTTGATGTTCATGGAATCTTCTATCTCCCCCTTGATGTTCATCCATGGTGATTGAAAGCGATGAAATGCAAAGTTCAGATTTCCTATGTTTGTTTTGTGAATCTGCTAGTTATCTTGCTTTTATGGCATTTTTTCCTTCATAAGGTATGTGTTTTTTGTATGGAGATGGTAGAGGGGCCTTTCTAATTTATAGAAATGGTCTCCTCAAGCCTTGAAAACCCCCTAAATATGGAGATATGACCCAAGATGTGCTTTGTTGTCCAGATTTCCTGAAAAATGATTTTCCATTTATTTGTTTTTGGTTTTGGGATTTCTCAAGATGGCTTGGCCTTCCATGACCCTTATTAGAACATCCCCTCTATGGATGATGTTTCCCCAAGGCTAAACATCAAAAGAAACCCCCTAAGTTTCATATTTATTAAAATCTAGGTTTCTGTTTTCATGTTGGAACCGAATGGGTTTTGTTTGGATTTTTCCTTTAATGGCTAAGGGTTTAGGCCCTAGAGGTTCTCATGGAGGTTCCTTCACTAGTTGAGGATGAGCTTCTTTAGGTAGAAACCTTCTAACATGGATCCAAGAAAGAGAGATCCATGAAAAAGATAAAAATATACCTAAGTTTCCCATATGTTCATATTCAAGTTTTCATGATATTTTCCTAAAGAAATGCATCTAAAATATATTTTAAATAAATATTTTATGCCTTGTACCATTTATACCTTATTTTATATTATTTGGGTTAGATTTAAACCCATTTTTCATCGAAAATCCGGGTTTCAGCCTGAGTCTGGGGCTTGCAGTGCTACAGTGTTGAGTCTGCGCCTCCCTGCGCAAACTCAACGCCAGTTGCAGGTTTTTGAGTCTGCGCCTCTTTCAAGTTGGTTTTTGGGCTTGAAGTGATTCTTTGATCCTCCTCCAAGCTGTCCAGATGTTCCTTGGACCTAGGGTTGTCCCTTTGAGGCCCAATGAAGGTTCTAAATGGCTTGGACTTTGGGTTGTTAAGCCCTTAATGTTTCAAACCGAAGTTTTGCCATGTGTTTTAAGATTTTAAATGTTTTCTGATATTTTTCAAGGATGTCCCAATCTAAGGGTGCCAACAATCCAATGTTGGGTAACCCATCAAGGGCCCTCACATAGAAAACATCATTCTTGTGTTCCCATTTCTATAGGTTCATTTAGATGATGTATCCCGAAGTCCCAATGGGTTGGTGGAGTTCCTTGCTCCCTAAATGTAGAAATGGAATGGGTGATTCCCTGTGGATAACCCTTTCATTTTGAAGGCATTAAGGGCACCCTTTGGGTGAGTGGTTAGATGCTCGGCACGCCCACCTTTATAGCCACCTCCATGGTTCATGGCTACATGTGATCCTCTAGGGAAAGTGGTGGAGTTCCTTGCTCCCCAAATGTAGAGATGCTTTGGAGTACCTCTTGTGGGTTTTTATTACATCTTGAAGGCATTAAGGGCACCCTTTGGGTGAGTGGTTGGATGCTCGGCATGCCCTCCTTTACAGCCATCCCTATGGTCTATTTGCTATTACATATCGCTTTAAGGGAGTTGGTCTTTTGGGTCTCTTTATGCCATGACCCTTCATGAAGATCTTAAACCGTTTTATTGGGTTCTCCTAATAGAAGGTTGAAATTCAACTTGGAATCATCATATTAAGCATTTTCAATGCTTTATAAAGTGATCCAAGAGGAATGAGATAAACATGAAGAAATCATGTCATTTGAAGAAATCTACACAAGAACCACTCCTTTAAAAGGCCTCATGTAGCCGTACTCAACTTCTGAGATTTCTCAGTGTTGTCCTCCCCAAATTTGTGGTGATTCTTGGATCACTTCAAGTTGAAAGAGGTATAAACCTGAAATTATGCTCAGATTTTAAGTATGCGCACCTATAACCATGGAAATTCAATTGGGAATGCGGTACAATCTGTTTTTCTCCACTCTGGATTTCATATTTTAACTTTAATGGTTGAAACTAACCCCTTGATGGATTTAATTGTAGTTTGAACTGTGCAGGAAACTCAAAAATCAAATTTCAGACTTGAGTCTGCGCCACTGTTCTGAGTCTGCGCATCCTTGCGCATCCTCAACTCAAAATTGTCAAAGAGGCCTTACATGGACTGATAGACTCATTTATGGTTCAAATAACTCAAATAATTAAATTTAATTCATTCAAAAAAGGGTTTAAGATAGCCATCTTCTACTTTAAATAAACACAAAATTCCAAACTTAAGTTGAGTCTCCACACCTTTCATAAGCTCATTTCAAATGAAAAAATCAACTAAACAATAAATCAAATTGCTCAAACCACTCATAATCATATATCAAACACTCCATGTCATTTAAATAAACATTCATTTACAAAAAGGATCCAAATCCCTTCAAAATAAACAAAAATTACAAGTTCAGCTGAGTCTGCGCACCCCTTGTGCAAACTCAAACTCATTTTTTCCCTGTCTCTTTGATCTTTGAAGCTCCCTAGCTCTTTGAAACTCTTGGAATTCCCCTCAACCTCAGGAGGTTCCATCTTTTCAAGAATCTTGCTCAAAATCCTCTTTGAACTTGAGTATGCGTATCAATCCCAAGGCCAAAACCTCATCTCTTGGCCCCCAAATCATGTCCGCAGCTCCAAATCTGTAAATCATCACCCAATAAAACATAAAATCAAGTTATCCCACCAAAAATCCAATAAAATAACTCATAAAAAAAAAATCCACAATTCAGACTTGAGTCTGCGCATCCTAGCGCAGACTCAGCCCTGAAATTCACAAAAAATAAGAAATCAACTTCCCAACCACTAAAAGATGATCTAAAACCCTCTAAAAATCAAGTTTATTCTTATCTATCTGGATATCAAATAAAAACACCAAGTGGTTCTTACAAAAAATGTAAAAAAACAACTAAAAACACATTGGTGACAAATGAGTTTGCGCTGCCCAGCGCAGACTCAACCCTGAAATCCCAAATTTGGTCTTTTTGACCTTAATTTCCCTCCAAATTAAACCCAAAAATTTACATAAAAACTTTATACTTTATATAAGTCAAAAACCTAAATAAAAGCTTAAAACTCCTTTTGCAAAAAATATAAAAAAAATGTTTAAACACTTTGATAAACAATGAGTCTGTGCTCTATAGTGCAGACTCAACCCTAAATTCTTAAAATCTGATATTTGGCCATTAAATTCCCATAAAATCAAATCAAAATCTTAAGAATAAACCTTATATTTTTCACAAATAAAAACCCAAACAAAAATAATAACTTTTTCCTTAAAATTACCTAAAAAATTGAAAAAATAGGCTTGTGACAGATGAGTCTGCGCTACCCTGCGCAGACTCAACCCCTAATTGGTAAAATCCAATCTTTTCAACCTTAATTCCTTTAACATTAAATCAAAATCTCCATGATAAAACTTTAAACTTCCTGTAAATCAAAAAATCAAATAAAACTCAAATTTGCCCTTTTATAAAACATAAAAAATACCTAAAAGAAATCTCATTTCAATTGAATTTGCACATCTTGCTTATCCTTCAAAACCTACAAATTCAAAACATAAAAAATATAAATTCTTGCAATATTTTTTACTCAAATCAAATAAGAAAACATAAAAAACACCTTGCCATACTTTACAAATCAAATCTAAAATCTCTTCACTTAAAGAAATGTTTATTAGACTCCCTTGATAAAAAATGTCATCCACTTCAATCAAAATACCATAAAAAAGATCTTCATTCCTTTCACAAATCAAAAAATCAAAATAAATACAAGCATTCACATTGGTAACAAATGAGCCTGCGCATCCTTACGCAGACTCAACTTCATGTTCATTCCCAAACTTAAAAAACTTCAACAAATCCTCAATACATCCCCATAAATCAATCCAAAAATATTAAAAAATGTCTCTAATCATCATCCATCAATAAAAGTCAATAAATCAAGTCTTGCGCAGACTCAACTTTAAACTAAAAAATGAGTTTTCTTCTCAAATTAAAACTGAAATTCATTCATTTTTCGAATGCCATCTTCTATATCTTACTTATATCATTTCAAAGGGTGTTATTCTATTCTTCCGACGATTAATCAAGGGTTTTCCTCTTAGGAGGATGTAATTAACGTTATTCCATTTATGGGTAGCAGGATCGGGTCGAAGAACTACGCAATCATCTGATTGAGTCAGGTAAAGCGCACAAATAACAAATATAAATAAAAAATCAAAAAATCAAGATCAAGTGCATTTTTTTTTCCCTAAAAACATGTACGACAATCTCTTTTGGCATGCCCGGTGGGACTTGTCGTCCCTTCATCTTCTCGTTGGAAGAATAAAGATAACACTCATTCTTTGAAGTTATTGATTATCTCTTTGTTGTATTCCAGGAGACTCAATGGAATCGAAAGTTTCCTTTGGCCCTCTAGTGGTCGAGAACCATGCTCGCTATGGCTACCTGACGGTACCTGTGGCATTCTGGAGCTTCCCTCCCGTTATTGGTTTTCTGAATTTTCTCGGGGTGGTCTTCATACAACTTGAGATTATATCCGATAAACCTCAAGTGCAAGTAGTCAGCTGCAGCACTATTCACAGTCATGCTGCATCATCTTCAAGACAATATCGGGAAAATATCCGAAAGGGTCAAAATCCCCAGTTCAATTCAAAGGCAGTTTCTGCACAATGGTCTAGGACCAAAAAATCAATTCTTGTTGGGAGCCTGCGAATCTTTCTAGACGGCAGCAAAGTTGATACTTCCAAAGACCGACTGGTTCCAAATATTTCAGTTCAAAACTCATTCCAGGTCTTTGAAGATATGGATAGAGAAAGAATGAAAAATGAAAGAAAAAAAAAAGGAAAACCTAAGATTCAGATATCGGAAAAGCAAGAAAGAAACCCCAAACTAGCTTATTGTTATGGGGCGAAATATTGTCAAAAGCCACCAGCAAAACAAATTTGGGTGCCCAAACATCAAGAAGATCAATATGCACAAGAAAAATCAAAGCCAATCTTTCAGTCACAAAGACGGAAAATATGGAAACCAATTCAAAGGCAGCTACCACATGCTGAGTTGCCAAAAAGAAAGAAGTCAAGAGAAAGATATAAAAATGAAGAGTCAAAAAAGCCTTCAAAAACATCTGCATTCCAAAGGCTGCAACTGAAGCCTCCTTCCACAAGGAGATTAGCAAAATTCACCCAAGGAAGCCTGATGATTTATTCATGTCATACTATCAACAAGTATGGGGTACTCCTTGAAGATCCAAAAGAAATCAGAGATTTAGCCTCAAGGCCGGGTCTAGTTACCCGAAGAATGCAAGCGGTAGCCATAGTTGCCCAAAATTTTCCTACCCTATTGGAAAACATTGATGAGGAAGAGGAGCTATCTGCAAATGTCATTGAAGCATCAAGAGAAGCTCTTTCTGCACCAGTAGAGCAGCAGCTTTCACAACAAATCAATCAGCAAAAAGAAGCAGAACCAAGTATAACTCAGTTGTTATTGCAAGAAATTGAGTTGTTGAAAAAACAATTGAAAGAAAAAGATGCCCAAATACAAGGGGCAGGATGGGCTGGTAAAGAAGGAGGTGCTTAAACTTCCTCTTATCCTCGGGTGGCTAACCCTCTAGTTCCACCTCCTCCGTCTCAAAATCTTCTAAATATATCCATGCAGTCATCTAGGCCTGCACCTATGAATGAAACACCTGCATATATTCAAGTATCCAATAGTCAAGTTACTCCTGCAACAGTATTGGAAGACAATTTGATCTCAAATTTTCCATTTCAAGCCTCCCAAGTTTAGGGAGTTAATTTCTTCCCAAATCCAGCAGATCCTGCTGTAGCTCAAAGACTAATGTTAGAACAGCTCATTGATATGAAGCTGACATAAAGAGTGGAAGGTACCTCCACAGTATATGATGTGTATAAAGTACCATATCCGATACATCATGCTATGAAGAGGCTTCCGCTGGGAATGACCAAAGTGCCCAAGTTTGAAAAATTCAATGGCCAAGGAAATCCAAAAGAACACTTGGCATATTATAATGGGGCAATGGGAGACCTAGCGACTGATGAATCTTATATGCTGAAATTCTTCGGGTCTTCATTAACTGGACTCGCATTTGAATGGTATTCTTCTCTTCGGCCTAGTTCTGTTGCTGGGTGGGACGACCTTCAGAAGCAATTTCAAGACAGATTTTATCTAGTGGAGAGAGAAATCACTCTGGCAGAGCTATATACTGTGAAACTGTTAGAATTGGGTGGCCTCAAAGCCAATCATTGTACATTCTAGTTCAGATTATTAATAAAGGCAATCATTTCTTCATTTAATAGTTCTCGCAAATAACTATCGTAATGAAGGTCTATAGACAAATGTATGGGATATTGAATCATGATGAGATCATGATAGTGAGATCAATATCTTCAGTCAATTGTCTTAAACAGTTCTCGATCATAGGATATTTGAGATGGACATTAAATATCCGATAAGATCGACACAAGTTATGTCTGCTCATGTGATGAGGGTGAATGATCTCACATTCACTCGTGTGGTGACACTAAGACAAACAAGTGGGTGCTCATTAGAGAATGAGTTCACTGAACAGACCCAAATAAGAATTCCTGGATGGTAATTATACCTATTAGTCAACCAGGGAATTCAATCGTTGCAGTAGCACAGTTGGTCCTTTGACCTGAGTCACCAATGATACCTTGTTTGTGGACGATTGTATCTTGATTATCTGACTCGTGGACTTTAACCAATAAGTCCACCATAATCGGTCTTTCAGATACAGTGGAAAGCTTGCGAAGGTAATTGAGTGAACAACAAGGGATCACTCACTCTTGGTATAAGACTGGAGAGAGAATGTCCTATAGATGTGTACACAGAAATCCCTGGCCAGGGTCAAAAGAAAGAGATGTCTTTCTAGATATTAACAGTGTACTGGAATCCATCTGGATAATGCGAAAAAGGGTTTGACTATAAAACCATACCCTTGCGTTATTGGGACATTGCATGAGTGAAGGATTATATCTGTGCGGCATCTGCAGACGGAAAGGTTCAATTAAAGGGAACAGTATCCCTTATATCTTCTGGGATCATAAGGTAGTGTTTGGTGCTGTTCATGATCAGAAGGCCAAGTGATTTGATCATCAGATGATAATTCACTTGTTTATTAAATTAATCATTTAACATATGATGTTTAAATGTTAATTAATAAATATTAAACTCAAGAAACACTTCTAAGTTTAATGGGCCTGCAACCGGACTGATATATGGGCCTAGAGGGTCACACACATGAGAGTTCTCGTCAGACGGTGAGAGATGTTAAATTTCATGCTTATCTGGGTTTTTATGAAAAGCTGCAGGATAAACATGAAGATTTAATGGAGAATTATCCAAGGCCAAACTCTTGGATAATCATGAGGATTAACTCTTGTGCTTATCCTTATTTCTATGTAAGGAGGGCCAAGGGGGAGGGGTAAAAAGTTGGTTGGACGAATTTTACACCCCAGATTCTCTTTCTCCTCTCTCTCTCTCCTTCTCTCTCTCTTGGAGTGGAACTGTCTCTCTCCGCGCATGGTGGATTTGAGATATGGTCGGAACATTCAAGTCGAGGAGAAAATCGCGTCTGCTGCGGGAACTCATGTGGATACCTCTAGAGATCGTGCGCGTGTGCGATTACCGAGTCGGCATCATCCACGGGAGATTCGAAACCCCGCAAAGGTGAAGAACTGTTCTTCCCGCATTAATTTTAATGTCCGTTTTACGACCCCAGCAACCGATACAATGGAATCATTTTATTTTCGCTGCGTTCATGGCGATTCCTTACAGTGGTATCAGAGCCAGGTTGCTGGTTCGGTCGTAAAACGGCACCGTTTTGCGTGTTTTTCTCGTTATGCGTGAAGAACCCGTATTGTACCTGTTCTTGTGTTTAATCTGATTAAAAATGACAGAATCGTGTTCATATGATGAACACAAAGAATTTGATTATTTTTCTGTAATTTTTCGGATTTTATTTTGGTTTTTCGGAGTTCTTCATGTGATGATGAACCGGGGTACTTTGGCGGCTTTGTACGTGCATTCCAAGCGTTGGGATGGCCGGCCGAATCTCTAGATCTCTTGGTGATAGTCACCACTTCACATTGGGCATGATTGCCGTCACCGGAGTGGCCTTGGAGAGCTACAAATTTGAAGCCCTAATTCAGATTTTACGCAGGAAAATTCAGATTTTAGGGTGCTTTAGGAGCTCGGCCGGATGGTTTTGTGGCCACCGCCGGCGACCCTGCCGGCGCCGGGCACGTCGCCGGCGCCGGGGGTCATCGCCGGCAGGGCCGGCACCCGCCGGGGGTGGCCGGAGCTCAGCGGCGGCGCCGCCGGGTGGGAACCCTAGGGTTCCTGCATTCCTGCAACTACCGGATTAGTTTGGGGAAGAAGGGGCCGAACCGCCCGGTCCCGACCCGGTCGGACCGGGCGGGGGCCGGGCGGCGCCCTGGCTGAGCCAGGGTTCGACCCTGGCCGAGCCAAGGCTCGGGTCTGGCTGGGCCAGACCCCCTGGCCGAGCCAGGGCTCGACCCTGGCCGAGCCAGGGCCCTGGGTCCGGGCCATTGGGCGCTAATGGGCTGGGCCCACTTTTTATATTTATTAAAAATTGTTTTTAATGCCTGTTAAACCCCATTAAACCCATTATTTAGTCCTTTTAAGCCAGTTTTAAAATTGTTTTAAAATAGTAAAATTATAGGAATAATTAATAAATGTTATTAATTATTTTTATGATTTTTAACAAGTTATTAAATTGTTTAATAACTGTTATTCACTTAAAGGACTTTATTATTAATAGGGTGTTAGTTAATTATTTAAAATTGTTTTAGAGAATTAATTTTCCTGTTAAATTAATTAGTTTAAAATTGTTTTAAACTGATTTCATGCATAACTTGATTACTTTTACTGTTCAAATTGTTTGAATTAGTATTTAGATTAACTGAATAGTTTAGTTAGTTATTTTGTCAATAATGTTTTGAATATTATTGATAATGCTGAAATAAATGTTATTTCGAAAACTAATTGGTATTATAATTTTATATTTACAAAATTTAATACCAAATTGCAATTATGTGATGATTGTGATGCATGTGATGTGTTTTATGGTATGATGATCATGGACTTAGTATTTTCATGTGATGAATGATGTGAATGAATGCGATGCTTATTTCATTTGGTATTTTAAATAGGACCTGCGTGTCCTCCTCTTTCTTAATCCAAGTGTATTTTCTACCTTCCTATAAGATTGTACTCCCCTTGATAAGATCAAGGTTTCTAATTGTTTAAATGTACATTTGTAGACCTGCGAGTCCTGAATTTCATATTTAAATGTATTGGATTAAGCTAAGAGGACGTGATCTTCTGAAGACACCTCTGGAGGGAGGACTCGCATCAAATGGAACCAGTGTTGCTGTTTTCACATTAGGATCCTATTATGGATCATCGTTTGGCTCCGATGATTCCATAGTAGCTTTAGCAGTCCATGATCATCCCCATTTAATTTTTCTGCATATATGTGATATTTGTGGACTATGCTATCATATATATATATTTCTATTAAGTATATTGATACTTCAAATTGAAATACTATTGATAGCACGATTTTTTACAAATCAAAATCAAAAACCCTCTTTTAAAAAACTTAAGTTGTAAACGTGAGATATTCAGAATAATCCACGTAACCCACCATCATTATAGATCTTAGGATAATTCTTATCTCAAATTGATTTGTTGTGCTACCACAAGGTCTATTTGATTTAGAAATTAAATTAGGTCTACGACATGTAATGTCATTAAGATAAATGGACAAATAGTGTAATTTTGTTGTGCTACCACAAGGATTGCACTATGAATTCATGTCATCTAAGTAATGATGGATAAACTTAACTGAATCAAATTGATTTGTTGTGCTACCACAAGGTCATTCTGATTCAGGGGTTAAATCGATCGGATATTGCAAATGTTGCAACTGTCAAGAGTTGACTGCCTAAGGGACTTGATGTGATTTGTTGTGCTACCACAAGGTCACATGCATGTTGCCCGAAGGATTCTGATCCCCACTAGGAGATCACCGGAATCTCCCGTTTTGTATCTTAGAGGGTCATACAGATCGCCGAAAAATAGTGGGAGCATAAATCTAGATTAAAAGTCCTAAATCTTATTTTAAGAACTATCTGCTCATTTTATATATTTCCATGTAGGTCGCTATGTCGTCACCTAACCCCCTCCGTTGCATACTTGATGCAAACAAACTCACGGGACCAAATTACATTGACTGGTTACGCAACCTGAAGATTGTCCTCAGGTGTGAAAAGCTAGCCTATGTCCTGGATCAACCAGATCCAGTGCAACCCGGTGATAATGCTAACGAAGATGAATTAATGATGTATGAAAATTGGAAGGAGGACTCAGTCAAGGTCCAGTGTTATATGCTTGGTTCAATGAACAATGAACTGCAGCGACAGCATGATAACATGGAACCTAAGACCATTCTGAATCACCTACAAGAGTTGTTTGGTGAACAATCCAGAACAGAAAGATATGAGATATCTAAGAAATTGTTCAGGACCAGAATGAGCGAGGGCACATCTATGCAAACTCATGTGCTCAAGATGATAGAATGGATTGAGAGGCTTGCTGTGCTCGGCTTTGTTATGAACAATGACCTGAGCATTGACTTAATCCTACAGTCCCTTCCAGATTCATTTTCACAATTCATTATCAACTTCAATATGAACAAAATTGAAGTTTCATTGGCTGAGCTGCTCAACATGTTGAAGACAGCAGAAGGCACTATCCAGAAAGATAAGCCAAATGTAATGCTTGTTGGTAAGACCAACAAGAAAAGAAAAGCTGGTGAAAGGTAAGCCTAAGAAGCTAGTGAAAAGCAAACCGGCGGCACAAAAGGACAAAGCTAAAGTCAATGATAAAGGTCAGTGTTTCCACTGCCATAAAGAAGGTCATTGGAAGAGAAACTGCAAGATTTATCTCGTAGAAAAGGCAAAGGAGAAGCTTGGTGAAGCTTTAGGTATTCTCATGATCGATCTTAACTTGTCTTATAGAGAATCAACATCCTGGGTATTAGATACTGGATGTGTTTCTCATATCTGCAATAACTTGCAGGTGTTAACAAGTAAAAGAAGATTGAACCACGGAGACGTGGATCTGAGGCTCGGGAATGGAGCAAAAGTTGCTGCGTTAGCTGTGGGGACAGCAAGACTTCAGATGCTGTCAGGAGACTCTTTGGAACTGATAGATTGTTATTATGTTCCAACCATTATTAGGAATATCATATCTATTTCATGTTTAGATAGACAAGGATATTCTATGAAACTAGAGAATAAAGGTTGTTCAATTTATCAAGGAGACAAATTGTTTGCTTCCGGATATTTATTGAATGGATTATATTTACTTGATATTTCATATGATGTTTGTCTGGTAAATAATTCTCTTGAACGCTTAGATAAGGATGTGAATAAATCGTACCTATGGCATTGTAGGCTAGGTCATATAAATGAGAACAGGATCATAAGGTTGCAAAAGAATGGATATCTTGATCCATTTGATTATGAATCATTTGCAACCTGTGAAGCTTGTCTCATGGGAAAGATGACCAAAGCTCTATTCTCAGGACATGGAGAAAGAGCTAAGGACTTATTGGAACTAATACATAGTGATGTATGTGGTCCAATGTCCACTCATGCTATGGGTGGTTACTCATACTTTGTTTCATTTACAGATGATTTCTCAAGATATGGCTACATATATTTAATGAAATATAAGTCAGAAGTCTTTGAGAAATTTAAAGAGTTTAAAAACGAAGTTGAGAACCAGACTGGAAAGAGTATTAAAACTCTTCGATCAGATCGAGGGGGTGAATACTTAAGTACAGAATTCACAGAATATCTTAAGGATAATGGTATTTTGTCTCAGTGGACTCCTCCCTATACACCACAGTTAAATGGTGTATCGGAAAGGAGAAATCGTACTCTATTAGATATGGTACGATCCATGATGAGTTATGACAAACTTCCAATCTCTTTATGGGGATATGCACTATTGACTGCTGCATATCTGTTGAACAAAGTTCCCAGTAAGTCAGTACCTTCCACTCCATATGAGATATGGAAAGGAAAGAAACCAGACTTTAAGCATGTTAGAGTCTGGGGTTGTCCTGCACATGTCAAAAGACATGATCCAGACAAACTGGATTCCAGGACAGAGAAATGTAGATTTGTGGGATATCCAAAAGAGACTTTTGGATATTACTTCTATCAGCCCAGCGATCAAAGGGTGTTTGTCGCAAAAAGAGCTGTCTTTTTAGAGAAAGAATATCTTTCAAAAGAAGACAGTGGGAGTAAGATAGAACTGGAAGAAATTCTAGATTCACAAATCAACACTGGTTCATCTACTGAACTATTGACTCAAGAACTTGTTCAAGATGATACACAAAAGGTTCGCAGATCAGGTAGAGTGCCTAAGCAGCCTGAAAGATATGTTGGACATATCGATGATGGCAAATTAAAAGTGCACTTAAATGAGGATGATGATCCTCAAACCTACCTAGAAGCCATAAATAGTCAAGAATCAGAAAAATGGCAAGAGGCAATGGATTCTGAAATTCAGTCCATGTATGCCAACCAAGTTTGGAACTTGGTTGATCTGCCAGAAGGTATAGTACCTATTGCCAGTAAATGGATCTTTAAAAGAAAGATCGGAGTAGATAGACAGATTGACGCATACAAGGCAAGGCTGGTAGCAAAAGGATATCGTCAAAGGCATTGCATTGACTATGACGAAACCTTTTCTCCAGTTGCCATGATTAAGTCAATCAGAATACTTCTTGCAGTCGCTGCATTCTATGATTATGAAATATGACAAATGGATGTGAAAATAGCATTCCTTAACGGGAACCTTCAAGAAGAGGTGTATATGATACAACATGAAGGATTCACTTCCAAAGAGCATTCAAGCAAGGTATACAAGCTGCAAAGATCCATCTATGGATTAAAGCAAGCATCCCGAACTTGGAACTTAAGATTTGATGAAGCAATCAAATCTTATGACTTCATTAAGAATGAAGATGAACCTTGTGTATACAAAAAGGCTAGTGGGAGCGCAGTTACTTTTTTGGTACTTTACGTTGATGACATTCTACTCATTGGGAATGATGTATGTTGTCATCAGTAAAGGCTTGGTTATCCAAAAACTTCTCCATGAAAGATTTGGGAGAAGCATCCTATATTCTGGGAATAAGGATCTATAGAGATAGGTCCAAAAGGATGCTTGGCTTATCCCAATCTATGTACATAGATACCATAGTCAAAAGGTTTGGCATGGAAAATTCCAAGAGAGGCCTCGTTCCAATGAGGCATGGAATTTATCTCTCTAAAGAAATGTCTCCCAAGACACCTGAAGAGAGAGCATACATAGATAGAGTTCCTTATGCCTCGGCAATAGGATCTATCATGTATGCAATGCTATGTACTAGGCTTGATGTGGCACATCCATTAAGTGTCACTAGTAGATATCAGGCTGATCCAGGTGAGGAACACTGGAAGGCGGTGAAATGTATCCTTAGATACTTGAGAAGGAGTAAGGATCTATTTCTCGTTTATGGAGGAAACGACTTGGAACTTCGAGGATTTACTGACTCGAGTTTCCAGTTGGATATGGATGACAACAAATCCATGTCTAGATTTGTGTACATGTTAAATGGAGGTGCAGTAAGTTAGAAGAGCTCCAAACAGGAAACAACTGCAGATTCGACGACCGAAGCAGAATACATTGCTGCAGCTGAAGCGGCCAAGGAGGCGGTTTGGATGAAGAAGTTCATCTCGGCACTTGGAGTAGTTCCAAGCATTTCAGATCCTGTTCCATTATTGTGTGACAACAATGGGGCAATAGCTCAAGCGAAGGAGCTAAGATCACATCAGAAGTCAAAGCACATTCTGAGACGATTTCATGTGATTCGTGAGATCATCGCCCGAGGAGATATAGTAGTTGAGAAAGTCTCATCTGAAGATAATGTAGCAGATCCCTTGACTAAGCCATTGTCTCAAAACAATTTAGAACGTCACCTTAAGTCTATGGGACTTAGACACATGGGTGATTGGCTATAGTCCAAGTGGGAGAATGATAGAATTGGATGGCCTCAAAGCCAATCATTGTACATTCTAGTTCAGATTATTAATAAAGGCAATCATTTCTTCATTTAATAGTTCTCGCAAATAACTATCGTAATGAAGGTCCATAGACAAATGTATGGGATATTGAATCATGATGAGATCATGATAGTGAGATCAATATCCTCAGTCAATTGTCTTAAACAGTTCTCGATCATAGGATATTTGAGATGGATATTAAATATCTGATAAGATCGACACAAGTTATGTCTGCTCATGTAATGAGGGTGAATGATCTCACATTCACTCGTGTGGTGACACTAAGACAAACAAGTGGGTGCTCATTAGAGAATGAGTTCACTGAACAGACCCAAATAAGAATTCCTGGATGGTAATTATACCTATTAGTCAACCAGGGAATTCAATCGTTGCAGTAACACAGTTGGTCCTTTGACCTGAGTTACCAATGATACCTTATTTGTGGACCATTCTATCTTGATTCTCTGACTCGTGGACTTTAACCAATAAGTCCACCATAATCGGTCTTTCAGATACAGTAGAAAGCTTGCGAAGGTAATTGAGTGAACAACAAGGGATCACTCACTCTTGGTATAAGACTGGAGAGAGAATGTCCTATGGATGTGTACACAGAAATCCCTGGCCAGGGTCAAAAGAAAGAGATGTCTTTCTAGATATTAACAGTGTATTGGAATCCATCTGGATAATACGAAAAAGGGTTTGACTATAAAACCATACCCTTGCGTTATTGGGACATTGCATGAGTGAAGGATTATATCTGTGCGGCATCTGCAGACGGAAAGTTTCAATTAAAGGGAACAGTATCCCTTATATCTTCTGGGATCATGAGGTAGTGTTTGGTGCTGTTCATGATCAGAAGGCCAAGTGATTTGATCATCAGATGATAATTCACTTGTTTATTAAATTAATCATTTAACATATGATGTTTAAATGTTAATTAATAAATATTAAACTCAAGAAACACTTCTAAGTTTAATGGGCCTACAACCGGACTGATATATGGGCCTAGAGGGTCACACACATAAGAGTTCTCGTCAGACGGTGAGAGACGTTAAATTTCATGCTTATCTGGGTTTTTATGAAAAGCTGCAGGATAAACATGAAGATTTAATGGAGAATTATCCAAGGCCAAACTCTTGGATAATCATGAGGATTAACTCTTGTGCTTATCCTTATTTCTATATAAGGAGGGCCAAGGGGGAGGGGTAAAAAGTTGGTTGGACGAATTTTACACCCCAGATTCTCTTTCTCCTCTCTCTCTCTCCTTCTCTCTCTCTTGGAGTGGAACTGTCTCTTTCCGCGCATGGTGGATTTGAGATCTGGTCGGAGCACTCAAGTTGAGGAGGAAATCGCGTCTGCTGCGGGAACTCGTGTGGATACCTCTAGAGATCGTGCGCGTGCGCGATTACCGAGTCGGCATCATCCACGGGAGATTCGAAACCCCGCAAAGGTGAAGAACTGTTCTTCCCGCATTAATTTTAATGTCCGTTTTACGACCCCAGCAACCAATACAATGGAATCATTTTATTTCCGCTGCGTTCATGGCGATTCCTTACAGAAACAAGAAAACAATGAAAATGCTTCCAAATTCATTGCTAGGTGGAGGAATCTTCGCATGAAGTTCAAAAGACCACCATGTCAAGAAGATGCAGTGGTGATATGAAAAAGTAATCTGAAAAATGAAGTCCTTGAAAGGCTAGTAGCCATTGAAATCAAGTCTTTTGACAAATTGAATACTGTGGTATCAGAAGTTGAAAGTTTTCTGAGCCGATCCAAAAGTGAACCAAGCAACAACAAAGGAAAATTTGATAGAAGAAATGATCCACGTGAGTCAAATACAGTAGATTTATCTACATTCATCACGGAGCAACAAAAGAAAGGTCCAATCATCTAGGCTGAAACCAGCAACAATAGGGAGAAAGAAGTCTGAGCCTTATCTTCTCTCAGAGACAGAATGAACAGGCCATACAGTTTCCCAATAGACAAAACTCATGTTCTATTTGAATGGGAACGAAAATACAATCAGATTGTGTTACCATAGTAAAAAAGGCCTGAAGATGCCAAAAGATCTAATGATCTAAATTATTGTCCATATCACCAAATCATGGGGCATCCTATTGAAGAATGCTATGTGTTCAAAGATGCAGTTGAAAAATTAATTCAGAAAGGTGTCCTGAAGATGGGAGATCATCTTGTCGATCCTCCGCAGCCTCATGCCTGGACAAAAGCAAATGTGGCATCTGTAAATGTGCATCATATGTTTCCTATTTACCAGTCATTAAGCTCAGAAACTGTAGAAAGAAGCATACAAGCCACCTATGAGCAATTGGTACTTCAACCACTCCAAGCATCTTAATGGCAAACAATCAAAAAGAAGCGAAGATCTCATATCAAGTAAAAATCATCAGAAGTATATACTCACGGAGGTATTCTACGACGGGCGACATACGTTCAACCCGTCCCTCCACCAAATTTGGATAATATGATATCCGATATGTCTAAGATGGCTCTATCTACGCCAGTCAAAGCCGTAAATTCAAGCAAAAAACAATGTATGTCCTCCCCTCAGCAGGAGACATCCCAATCAAGCTCATGTTACCCTGCTCCAACAAGCAGTATATGGAAATGGGTAGATCCTCGTACCGTAAGGAGGGTTACCAACATAAGAAGAAAAAGAGAAACACCAATACCAATTCTACCTAAGGGTAAAGATCCGCTGTCAAAATCGCAACAGCTAATAGACAACCTGGATGAATATGAACAACCTCAAAGAAAGCCAACAAAGCTGAAGCATTATATCCCATGGGAGAAACTCCAAAATATGACAATGAAGCAAATACATGAAGAAGCCCTATTCTGGGAACATGAAGTCAAAAAGCCGAAGAATGATGATAGTCAAGAAAACGAAAAAGAAGAGCTGGAAGGCACTTGCACTGTCATGTCTTGCAACACAATATCAACAATAAATGAAAGTGAAGATGATGAGGAGGAAGAAATCTTCCTTGCTCCCAAAATGGAAGTGATGGAAAGCTTTACATCAACTCCAAATGAGCAACATGTCACCCGCTCTGGCAAAAAGTGGGGACAGAAGCATCTATTGGCTACCACTCAAAAAATTATCCAGCTGCAGGGGGAAATACCATACGTCATCCCAAAACCAGAATTCAAAGGAATGGAATCCATGCCTTCGTCAAAAAGAAATGTTCAAATCCCGCCTTCGCTCGGGCTATATCCAGAAAATTCTGATCAAGAAAATGGGGTGTTACCCTCTTTATATGAATTCATAGCAGTTCAAAAGTCTACAAAGAAAAGTAAACAAGTCCACCAGCAGCCGTCTGAAGAACAAGACCCTCAGGTTGCTTCCCTAGAAGTTCATGATAACGAAAAAGTAGAAAAGAAAGTCATCTACTTATTAAAAAGGTTGCCATCCAAATTTACTGTGTGGGAAGTTTTGTCACTCAATGAGGAATTGCGAAAGGCTCTCATTGCAGCTTTAAAAACTCCTCAAATTTATGAAGCTCATGTAGTAGAAATTCAAGAAATACCCTATGAGTCATTCACGGCTTCCATCACCTTTACTGAAGATGATATGTTACTGCCTACAAATGACCACTACAGGCCACTCTACATGAGAGGAAAGATAAATGGACAATTTGTCAATAGAATTCTGATTGATCAAGGCTCTGCTGTTAGCATCATGCCTCTCAGAACTTTCCAGAAATTTCATTTTCATATGCACCTAAGAAGAGTGCAAGATTTCAAAACAGTTGGATTCAACCATAAGTCAGAAACACCAATTGGGGCAGCTGAATTTGAAATGGTCGTCGGTGACTTTCACTTCACAGTCCTCTTCCATATCATAAATTCTGATACCACATACAAAGCTTTGCTTGGGCAGCCATGGATACATCAATATTTTGTGGTGCCCTCCTCATTGCATCAATGCATCAAATTTCCCGGGGAAGGACAAATACAGCGGGTCTTTGCTGATATCGAGCCTTTTGAGGTTCATGAATGCCATCTTATAGATGCAAACCTCTATATACCTCCACCCCTGGAGGAAAAAGAAGATAAAGAAATAGAAAAGCCCGATACTAGTCGAAGCAAGGAATGGTTTCCACCTCCACCGGATATTAGTCCTCTCAGTCTCGAAGACAAAGAAGCTACAATTCTGAAAAGTCCTTCAGCAAAAACAACCAAGCAGCAAGATGTACTCTCTATAGAAGTCATGGTCCCAACCGGACTAATACACCCTATTGAAGAGTATGAATGTCAGCTCGTAGAGCCTTTGAAAAAATTTGTGGTTCCTCACGAAGATGGATATAAAACAGTCTTTTATAGAGCTGATGAGCAATCGGCTACTGAAGACAAAGACTACTATATTCCCGATATAGAAGAAGAATTATGGGTTGACATCATAGGTCTCCCAAACATGACAAAGCATATTGAGGAATTAGTTAAAACCCAGTCAATTTTATTATATCAAACAAAAAAGGAATGGAGCAGGTTCCAACAGCTATGGTACCCTCCTAACATGTCCAAAGCATTGATGCAACATACACAATATCCAAGTTTGGGATATACCCCCAACTTACTCATTGCTAGTCCCTTAGCAATGCAAATAAGGAAAAGTTAAGACAGACAATGAATTAACATGCTTCATTTGTAATATCTATCACAAACAATTTAAGTGGTAGCCGATTGGTTAAGCTAAAGTTTTCATATCCCACAATATTTTGATTCACGACAAGTGATTGTGCATGAAAATTGACACGCTTAGAACTCGTTTCCAACCTTTTCTAGTATATTCTTGCCTTTACTACCCTTTAGAGAATACTACCTGGGGAGAAAAAGAGACTAAAAGATTTCCCGATCAGTCAGCGATGACTGTTTTTCAGTTCCCGTCCCAACTCAGCACTTTTCACGACTTGGTCATATTTCTGGTACGATGGACTTTTTAGCATGACCCTTTTTTTTTTTTTTAATTTCATTGTACTTTTGCTTTTGAGAGTGCGTACTTTTTGCCACTCTCTTTGAATCGCCTGAGGGGAGGTGCGTACTTTTTGCCACCTATCTTCCTTTAGCTCTTTTAATGCCTTCTATTGCCTTTAGTGTTTACAGCTATCCATTTTAAATGACCACCTCTTTTAGAGTGCTGAGTGGGACAGTCCCCTATTACGAATCCTACACATTCCTTTCGTTCAACCTAAAAAGAAAAATTAGAATAAGTAGTCTTATCCTTAAGGTTAATTCTAGCAATTCTATACTTTTAAGATCTTTCAATTATTCTAAGTTGCCGTGTGTGTGTGAAAATTATCCTGTCGTGGATTTTTGTGAAGTGGGATATTTAAACTTTGAGGGTTCTTTAACCAATGTGACTAACAGAAAACTGATTTGTTTAAGATTTGCTTAATGAAACATGATTTTCATGCAATTTTCATAGGATGTGGAAAGAAGTTTTTGAAAGATTTTTTGACCATTTTTCAGCGAAAGATATCAGTTTTCTTCAAAAGATCTTCAATAAATGCATATCAAATTGATTGTCCCACCCCCCAACTTGATTGACATTGTCCTCAATGGCATAAAAGATAGCAAAAATATGTCAGCCAGAAGAGAATTGTGAAGGAGAGAAACAACCTGTGATGAAGAGGATGCGACATACCCAGGGCGACTGCTGCTTAGGGACCTGAAAGGAAAAGAAACACAAAAACTGAAGTAAAATATTGAGTTGCCTCCCAACAAGTGCTAAGTTTATCGTCTTCAGCCAGACGGAAGTTCAGTTATTGTGGATCACTCAGTTCTATGGATTCAGGTGGTGCATTTTGAAGATTTTCAATGAATGGTTTCAACCGTTGACCATTAACGGTAAAAGTGTTCCCACTCTTGGGATTCAAAATTTTAACAGCTCCATGATCGAAGGCTTTAATGACCACGAATGGTCCATCCCATCGGGATTTCAATTTTCCTGGAAATAAGCGGAGCCTAGAGTTAAATAGCCAAACTTTCTGATTTGGAAGAAAGGATTTTCTCACAATATGTTTATCATGAAAAACTTTAGTTTTGGCTTTCTTAATTTTTGAATTTTCATAGGCCTCGTTGCGCAACTCTTATAGCTCACTCAGTTGTAAGGTTCGGTGGGAACTAACTTGGGCTAGGTCCAGATTGACTTGTTTGATGGCCCAATAAGCCCTATGTTCCAATTCCACCGGAAGGTGGCACGCTTTTCCAGAAACCAGGCGATAAGGAGACATGCCAATAGGAGTTTTGTAAGCAGTCCGATAGGCCCATAAGGCATCATCCAATCTTTCAGACCAATCTTTTCTATCGGGCCTAACGGACTTTTGCAGAATATTCTTAATCTCTCTATTAGAAACTTCCACTTGGCCACTAGTTTGGGGATGATAAGGGATAGCTACTTTGTGATTAATCCCATATTTCTTAAGCAAAGCTCGAAACTGGTAATTCGTGAAATGCGTTCCCCCATCACTTATGATAGTTTTAGGCTACCCGAACCGAGAAAAGATATTATTCTGAACGAATTTAATGACCACTTTATGATCATTGGTTCGGGTGGCTACTGCTTCAATCCATTTTGAGACATAATCCACCGCTACCAAAATATATGTATATCCAAAAGAGGGTGGAAAAGGTCCCATAAAGTCAATTCCCCAAACATCAAAGACTTCAACCACCAAGATTGGGTTGAGTGGCATCATATCCCTTTTCGCCATATTTCCTACAGCCTGACATCGGAGGCAAGTTTTGCTAAACTCATGGGCATCTTTGAAAAGTGTGGGCCAGTAAAAACCACTTTGCAGGACCTTGGCTGCAGTTTTCTTTCCTGAGAAATGGCCCCCACAAGCCAGATTATGACAGAAGTTGAGAACACTCTAGTGTTATTCTTCAGGAACACATCGCCTAATAATTTGATTAGGACAGAATTTGAATAATTCAGGATCCTCCCAGAAATAATACTTTTCCTGGGAAAAGAATTTGTCCTTCTCACTTTTAGTCCATCCTTCCGGAAGCTGATTAGTTACCTTGTAATTGACAATATGAGCATACCAAGGTGCAACAGTGTGAGAAATGACCAGTAGATGCTCATCAGGAAAGGAATCAGTGATTGGTGTACTTTTGGAGATCGGAATTCGGGATCGGTGGTCAGCTACCACATTCTCAGAACCCTTCTTATCCCGAATTTCCAAATCAAATTCCTGAAGGAGTAAGATCCATCTAATAAGTCTAGGCTTTGCATCCTTCTTGGTCAACAGGTATTTCAGAGCTGAGTGATCAGAATAGATTATGACTTTTGCCCCTAAAAGATAAGATCTGAATTTTTCTAGGGCAAAAACCACAGCTAATAATTCCTTTTCAGTGGTGATATAATTCATTTGAGCATCGGCAAGGGTGCGACTTGCATAATAGATCACCACGGGACACTTGTTGATTCTTTGTCCCAAAACCGTACCGATAGCATAATCAGAGGCATCGCACATGATTTCGAAAGGCAAAGACCAATCTGGAGATTGAAGAATCGGAGCTTTGGTCAAAGATTCCTTCAGAGAATTGAATGCCTTGATGCAAGATTCATCCATTTGGAACGGACCATCCTTAGCTAGGAGAAGAGTTAGAGGCCGGGCAATTTGAGAGAAATTGTGGATAAACCGGCGATAGAGACCGGCATGGCCAAGGAATGAACGGATCTGCCTGACCGAGGTAGGAGGAGGAAGATTGGATATGAGATCGATCTTAGCTTTATCTACCTCTATCCCCCTTTCAGACACAATGTGGCCTAGAACAATGCCCTCTCGAACCATAAAATTGCTCTTTTCCCAACTAAGTATCAGATTGGTGTCTATGCATCTTGCTAACACCTGTTTAAGATTTTCCAAGCAATTTTCAAAAGAATCCCCGAAGATTGAGAAATCATCCATGAAAACTTCGAGGAATTCTCCCACCATATCGGAGAATATAGCCATCATGCACTGTTGAAATGTGGCTGGTGCGTTGCATAATCCGAATGGCATCCTTCTAAAAGCAAACGTGCCACAAGGGCACGTGAAGGTGGTCTTTTCTTGATCTTCCGGGTAAATAGCCACTTGATTGTACCCGGAGTACCCATCTAAGAAGCAAAAGTAATTCTGGCCCGATAACTTTTCCAGAATCTGATCCATAAATGGGAGTGGAAAGTGATCCTTCTTGGTCATGAGATTCAGCTTTCGGTAATCAATGCACACTCTCCATCCCGTGGTGAGCCTAGTGGGTACCTCTTCTTTATGATCATTCTTGATAACCGTTAATCCAGATTTCTTGGGTACCACTTGGGTTGGGCTGACCCATTTACTGTCTGATATTGGGTAAATGATACCCGCATCCAGCCATTTCACAACTTCCTTCTTCACCACTTCTTTCATATTGGGATTAAGCCGCCGTTGCATCTCCCGACTGGGCTTAGAATTCTCTTCCATATAGATATGATGCATGCAAATGGACGGGCTTATTCCTTTCAAATCTGCTACCGACCATCCAATGGCACCCTTGTGGTCTTTGAGGACCTCGGTTAATTGAGCCTCTTGCGGCGATGTGAGATTTTCCGCAATGATGACCGGGAGAGTTTGGTCCGGGCCCAAAAAGATATACTTGAGAGACTCAGGTAATGGTTTAAGTTCAAGCTCAGGAGGGTCCTCTAAGGATGGCAAGGCAGATTCAGATTGTAAGGCTGGTAAAGGTTCAACCTTGGGCCAAGATGTTAATGGGCCGGGCAAAGCCTTTAAAATATTGGCTTCCTCTAAAAGGTCATATGTGGAAATCTCATTTTCTTCAACCAGATTATCCAAGATATCAATGGTATGGCATTCTTCTTCATGATCTGGGTATTGAGATGCTTTGAAGACATTAATCTTGACCTTTTGACCCCCAAATGAAATGTCCATTATGCCAGTTTCACAATTTATATTAGCTTTGGCAGTGGCTAAGAATGGACGACCTAGGATGATCGGAGTGTGAATGAGTTCTTCAGGTAATGCCATATCCAGAATAAGAAAATCCACAGGATAATAGCAATCATGAACCTTTACAATAACATCCTCAATTAATCCCCGTGGAATTTTCACAGACCTATCAGCCAACTGCAAGATGATGGGTGTGGGCTTTAATTCCCCAATATCAAATTTCTCATAAATGGCTGTTGGCAAGAGATTCACACTAGCACCTAAATCCAATAAAGCTCTATCAAATGTAACTCCAGCTAAGTCACATGAGATTAGAGGTACTCCAGGATCCTTTAACTTCTTGGGTAAATGATTCATCACAATCGCACTAACATCTTCTAAAAGCCGAACCTTTTCGGGTGTCATTCTAGATTCTCTTCGTGGAGTACATAATTCCATAAGAAACTTAGCATAAGCTGGCACATGCTTGATGGCATCGAGGAGTGGAATATTAATTTGGACTTGTTTGAATAAATCCAACAACTCCTCATTCTGGGCCAGTTTCTTCCTAGCATTGGGCTTAGCTAACAAGGCATTAGGAAATGGTACCCTAGGTTGATAAGAATTTGGGCCTTCATATATCTTCCCTTTTCCTTTCAGATCCTCCTCCAACTTCTCCATGTTGGGTTCAGCCTCACTCTCACTTTCAATTTCATGAGGCCCATCAGTGGAACCTTTGGCTAACTCTTGATTTGTATGTGGTTTTTCTAAACTTCTCCCACTCCTAAGGGTTGAAATGGCTTTAGCATTCTCAAATTGTGGCCCTTTAGGTTGTGGTAACGGGCCAAGCTGAGGTAAAAGGCCCGATTGCTGTGGAAAACCCGGAGGTTGATTCCTTAGATTGGCAATGGGTTGACTAGGAAGTTGGCCCACTTCCCTTCTCATCGTAGCCTCAGCTAGTTGGCCCATTTGACTTTCCAACTTAGCAATGGATTGTTGCTGGGTCAAAATCAGTTGTTGGAGTTGAGTGAATTTGTCATCAAAGTTGGGCTGAGGAGGTTGTTGGTAAGTAGGTGGAGGATGGTATTGGGTTGGTTGTCCAGATTGGAATGAGTGGTAGTGGGCCGGTTGACCTGATTGGAATGATTGCTAATGGGCCGGTTGACAAAATTGGGCCTGAGATCCCCTAGCCTGAACATTTCCATATAAATTAGATTGATGTTGAAATGATTTCTGTGGCTTTTGGGCTTGATGCATGGGAGGATTGGACATTGGTAGTGGGGCCTGCTGATTCTTCCAAGAGAAATTTGGGTGGTTTCTCCAGCCAGGATTGTAAGTATTTGAGAATGGATCATTATTGGGCCTGGAGAATCCCTGGGCAGCCTAAACTTGTTCTTGAATGAATGGTGGAAGTTGGGCCGCAGTTGGGCATTCATTCACTTGATGGGTTGGACTTGCGCATAAGGCACAAATGTCATGATTAGCAGAAGATGGGCCTTCATATGGACTAGATTGTGTTGGGTAAGTAGGCTCTTGCTTGTTTAAGGCCAAGAGTTGGTCTAGTTTCTGGGCCAAGATGTCTACCTTATCCAATTTCTGATTAATCAGATTTATGTCCATTCTGGCTTCGGGCTCTCCACGGGCCTTAAGTTCATACATTCCAGTCCGTTTAGATGACCCAACAGACCTCTCATAAGATGATAATGAGGCATGATTGATGGAATTTTCACTTAACATCTCAAAAAGATCATAGGCCTCATCTTCATTTTTCATCATAAATGCCCCTCCACATGAGGCATCCACCATCTGTCTGAATTGTTCAGACAATCCTTCATAGAATGCTTGGACAATTTGCCATTTGAAAGCCCATGATGAGGGCATTTCCTAAGCAATTCTTTTAGTCTTTCCCAAGATTCATGGATCAATTCCCCGGGGGTTTGGGTAAAACTCGTGATGGCCCTTCTCATGGTATTGGTCCGCCCTATGGGATAGAATTTCTTGAGAAATTCTTTCTGCATTTCTTCCCATGTCCTAATGGGCCTTCCTATAGTTCCCAACCAATATTTAGCCTTGTACTTTAATGAAAAGGGAAATAAGGTCAACTTAAGGCCATCATCGGTGAAATTCTGGATCTTCACCGTGGAACACATTTCTAGAAATTCATCTAGATCTTATAAGGGTCTTCATTAGTATTCCCATAAAAGGATGGGAGCATCTGAATGGTGCTAGATTTAATTTCATATTGATTGACTGGATTCTGAGGAAGATGAATACAGAATGAAGGTTGATATCGATTTGGGATGAAATAGTCCTTCATTTGCTTTGGTGGGTCCTGATTATCAGCCATTTGATCTTGTGGTGGATTTCTTTGATGTATGATTCTTTCTATTTCAGCAAATGGCCCTAGAAGGCTAGGGTTTTGAGATCTCCTATCTTGCATGCACTAGGACTGAGAGAGAGAGGATGAATTTGAATTTTGTTTTCTATTTCTTATTTTTTTATTTTTTTAAATGCAAACAATTTTGTCAAACAAATTATCCTAATGATCTAATATTAACCTAGACTCTTTATGTGAATTTTCTTACAAGATGAATGGAGTCCACCTCAAGTCACAACCACAATCAATCAACAGCCAGGTAAGAGGTGGGGTAGTGGGAGGCTCCCCCTACTTTCGTAGGGACCTAATTAGAGAACCACTTTCCCGTTTAGGCGTTTACCTTTTTAACCTCTAGCCTAGACACCGTTGCCAAAAGTGGAGGCAACCCGAAATTTAAACCACTCACGGTGTAAACCCTAGATTCTCTTTCGACTTGCTTTTAATTGGATTAGAAAATGTCAATGCAAGGGAGGTGATTTGTGGGCTAAGGAAGGGTGATCAAATCCCTACCTTATGTGGTTAAAGTTGTTGTCCTTAAAGTCTTTTTGAATGCAATACAAGGCAATAAGCAAATCAATGCAGGGTGTGTTGATGCAATCATGAATGACTTGCTAAAATTGAAACATGTACCTTTCCCCCGCAATCTTCAACAATTTATAGAAATAACTGTGCAAGGAAATTAGCTCATGCTTTCCTAGAATGATGAATGCCTAGCATGGAAGGTTTCTAATCTTGAAATGAAGGTTTTTAAATTTGGATGTTCTTCTTTTGTTCCTTTTTTAGTTAATGGAAACCTATCTAAACTAGAAACTACAAAAATGGAAACTAACTAAAGCCAGGAAATTGAAACATAGAAAGTTGGAACACACTTATCATGATTTCGCTTTCCTTTTTTTTTTTTTTTCAATATACCTGCAAAAATAAGAAAAAGAAGGTTAGCTAAAGAATAATTACACTAAATCCAAGATAATCAAAATTAAAAATCTAACTCCCCGGCAACGGCGCCAAAAATTGATGCGATTTTAAATTCCGTCGTTAAAACACAAATAACATCAATCTTAATTTTCCGAATATCAAATAAAGATAGCAATGTAGTGCATGGTTGAGACCGGGTCGATCCACAGGGAATAAGATCTTAATTTTGAAAACCTTGTGATTCTTAGTTATCTAAAAATAGGTGAGGATTTGAGTGAAATAATTACTTATTTAAACTAGAACGCAATTAACTAATGTTTCCTAAAAAATGTAATTACGTAAACTAAACAAATCCCCCGTTTTTTTTTTAAAAAAATTAAACACAATCACATATGGAAAATAAGCACAGCTAAAAAAAAATATAACAAAGACACCGTAACTTAACTATGTGTAAAACATTAATTATCTAAAAATCATGAAACAAATTACAAACTTTATGATTTAATATCCTTAAACTAAATAATCAAACATCAAATAATAACTAACTAATCCTAATTATGCTAATGGAGAGAGAAAGAACAAGAGCAGCGGCAATCTGTGGGTGTTTTGTGGGGTTGCCGGCTGGGTGCGTTGGAGTGCAGCTGCTGGCCTCAAGCTGGTGGATGTTCGTGGTAGTGCATGCACGTTGGAGGCGCTGGAGGCTTGGTGGAGGTGCAAGGCGTGGTGCTTCAGGAACAGCGCATGAGCTTCACCGCAGCATGTGGAGGTGTGCTCTCTGGCTGGGTGGTTGGACGTGGAAGAGGTTTGCAGCAGGGTGCGGGTGCAGCTTCAGGTGCGTTGTGGAGGCTTGCAGCTGGCTACGTGTGAGTGCATGGCGGCATGCATGCATGCACGAGGAGGGCATTGGAGCAGCTTGGAGCTCGGGCAGGTGTGGCGTGTATGCATGCACGGAGCACGCGGGGGTGCGAGGAACTATTGTCCGCTGGTGCTTGGAGGGGCCGGGAGCATACACGGGCGGTGCGTGGAGGCTGGCTTCACCACTGTGAATGCGTGGTAGGCACGCTGGGCCAGGTGCTGGTGCGTGGAGCTAGGAACCGGAGAGAGAGAGAGATGTGGGAGAGGGAAGAGATCGCAGAGAAAGATAGAGAGGAAGAGAGAAAGGGTTTTGGTGAAAGGAAAAACTAAGAGAGAGAAGGAGAGTGCGTGGGAGAGAGGCTACGGGAGGAGGAGAAAACGGAGAGGAAGAGGAGAGCGTGCGTGGGAGAGAAACCGAGAGAGAGGAGGAGCCGGCTGTTGGGAAAACGGAGAGAGAGAGAGGAGGAGAATAGGTCGGCTGGGAAACTCGAGAAGCAGGAGGACTAGGAATTAGAGGGGTTGAGAAGCTAATATAGAGAGGAATAGAGGTGTGGGAAAGAGGGAGGAAGGCGTGCGGAGGAAAGAGGGAGAGGCAGAGAAAAGGAAATAGAGAGGAGAGAAGGAAACAGAGAGAATGGGAAGGAAAGCTTTTTTTTTTTTTTAAAAAAAAGGAAAGTGGGGGAAGGGAAAGTGGCTGGTCTTTCTTGGATTCTTTGGGCAAGAATTTGGATAATATTAGGACCTCAAATGACGCTTTTACCCCTGCTTTAATCTTTTAGACAAAATGAAGTCGAATTTATTGAAATTCGAACATTAGACCTTCCCCAAATTTCCGGAAACTCCACCAACTGCACTGCATCATCGGCATGTCCTGTTCACATAAAATAAATATAAATTAGCACATTATCATAAAAATATTATTATATTTATTTATTTCGTCTCGGTTTTGTCGAAAAATCGCAAATGTGCTATACTCCAATCACATGAAATGACGATGTTTTTAAGTCAGAATTTGACGAAATTGATATCGTTGGACTTGGTACGCAATTATCTATCATTTCATGCTATTTTACAGATAAAAACGTGAGTATGGTGCATATGATTGCCCTTAAATGATCAATTTAACACTTTATCACCAGTCGAAGCAAGGAATGTTTTCCACCTCCACCGGATATTAGTCCTCTCAGTCTCGAAGACAAAGAAGCTACAATTCTGAAAAGTCCTTCAGCAAAGACAACCAAGCAGCAAGATGTACTCTCTGTAGAAGTCATGGTCCCAACCGGACTAATACACCCTATTGAAGAGTATGAATGTCAGCTCGTAGAGCCTTTGAAAAAATTTGTGGTTCCTCACGAAGATGGAAATAAAACAGTCTTTTATAGAGCTGATGAGCAGTCGGCTACTGAAGACAAAGACTACTATATTCCCGATATAGAAGAAGAATTATGGGTTGACATCATGACAAAGCATACTGAGGAATTAGCTAAAACTCAATCAATTTCATTATATCAAACAAAAAAGGAATGGAATAGGTTCCAACAGCTATGGTACCCTCCTAACATGTCCAAAGCATTGATGCAACATACACAATATCCAGGTTTGGGATATACCTTGCCGGAAGAGGAAACTCCTGAATTCTCAGTGAATATGACATCTATTTTGCCAGAAATATCAGAAATTGCACAAGCAATATATGATGACTATGATGAAGAGCAGCCCACGGGTCAGTCTATTCAAGAAAGCCAGCCATAAGCTAATCAATCTCCTATTCCGGCATGTCAATGCTGGAAACATCTTGAAGAAGAAGACATCCAAGTGGCAGAAGTCAAGGAAAGTGATATCCCAAGTTCCAATATGGTTCAGAATATACCAGAAGAACAAGAAAATCCGTCTATCATCCCTGAACCTCATGTGAACACAGGTCAAAGGGAAGATGAGCTCACTCAGCTTATGAAAAATCAACAGGCAGATCCTGCCCCAAATATTTTCAGAGCAAATCAATCAAATGAAATTGACCAAGAAGTCAACGAAATTGAAGCATAAATTGAAGAAGAAGTAAATGAAGAAGATCTAATAGAGCTCCAGCCAGCACCTCCAGAACTTGAAGATAGAAGGCAAGCTACGGTTGATGAACTCCTTGAAATCAATTTGGGCTCTGAAGAAGACCCAAGACCAACATATATAAGTGCATTGCTCAGTCAAGAACAACAACAAGCATATATTTCACTGCTGAAGGAATTCTGGGATTGTTTTGCCTGGTCCTATAAAGAAATGCCCGGGTTAGATCCAGAAGTAGCTCAACATGAGTTGGCCATTAACCCAGCCATCGAGCCAATCAAACAAGCTCCAAGAAGAATGAGGCCGGAGCTGATAAACAAAATCAATGCCGAAGTCAACAAGTTAATTGATGTTGGCTTCGTACAACAAAATCAATATACAACATGGCTAGCAAATATTGTTCCAGTCAAAAAGAAGAATGGACATATCAGAATCTGTGTAGACCTCAGAGATCTAAACAAGGCATGCCCAAAGGATGACTTCCCAGTGCCTAGATCAAGAAGTAGCTCAACATGAGTTGGCCATTGACCCAGCCATCGAGCCAATCAAACAAGCTCCGAGAAGAATGAGGCCGGAGCTGATAAACAAAATCATTGCCGAAGTCGACAAGTTAATTGATGTTGGCTTCGTACAACAAAATCAATATACAACATGGCTAGCAAATATTTTTCCAGTAAAAAAGAAGAATGGACATATCAGAATATGTGTAGACCTCAGAGATCTAAACAAGGCATGCCCAAAGGATGACTTCCCAGTGCCTGTTACCGAAATCATGGTCGATGCCACTACAGGACATGAAGCTTTGTCTTTTATGGATGGATCATCAGGATATAATCAAATATGGATGGTTGACAAGGATAAGATCCATACTGCCTTCAGAACTCCTAAAGGAATCTTCCACTACAAAAGAATGCCCTTCAGCCTCAAAAACGCCGGTGCAACATATCAAAGAGCAATGACCAAGATATTTGATGAATTCCTTCATCAACAAGTTGAATGTTATATTGATGACCTAGTTGTCAAAACCAAGAAAAAGGAAGATCATATGCAAGATCTCCGCACCATATTTGAAAGGTTGAGGCAATACAGCTTGAAAATGAACCCCATGAAGTGCGCCTTCGGGGTTTCAAGTGGCAAATTTCTGGGTTTTATTGTCAGATATAGGGGCATTGAAATAGACCCAGCCAAAATCAAAGCTATCCAGGAGCTTCTGCCTCCTAAGAATCTCAAAGAGCTGCAGTCCCTTCAAGGACGACTCGCATATATTCGAAGGTTCATATCCAACCTAGCCGGACGGTGTGAACCCTTCTCTAAATTAATGAAGAAAGATACCCCATTCATATGAGATGATGAATGTCAAAATGCGCTTGAGAAAATCAAGCAATACCTTGCATAGCCACCTGTGTTGGGGGCACCTATCAAAGGCCAGTCATTAATCTTATCTATTGCTGCTCAGGAAACTTCTCTGGGAGCAATACTGGCACAAGACAATGAAGAAGGCAAAGAGCAAGCACTATATTACTTAAGCAGAAGGCTGATCAGAGCCGAACCCCGGTACTCGCCTATCGAAAAGATATGCTTGGCCCTAGTCTTTGCAGCTAAAAGACTCAGGCACTATATGTTGTCACATGAAATCCGGTCATCTCTAGGGCAGATCCTGTCAAATATATCCTCAATCGACCAGCCTTGAAAGGTCGTTTGGGCAAATGGGCAGTCCTCCTCATGGAGTTCAACATTAAATATGTCTCTCAGAAAGCCATCAAAGGTCAAGCCATTGCAGACTTCTTTGCGCCACAGCTAGTGCCGGAAGATTCACCGTTGGTCACCGACCTGCCAGATGAAGAAACATTAGAAGCTAACCATACAGAACAAAAGATATGGCAGCTATATTTTGACAGGGCCTCCCGTTCAGCAATTGCACAAGATGGTACATTCACTACAAAGGCTGGGGCAGGCATTATCCTGATATCTCCAGAAGGCGAGGTTCTGCATACCTCGTGTTCCATAACTAAGCCATGCACCAACAATGAAGTTGAATATGAAGCTTTGATAGTTGGCCTGGAAGTTGCTCTGGATATGGGCATTCAAATGATTCAAGTCCATGGAGACTCGATGTTGATTATATACCAAGTCTAAGGAATATATGATGTCAAAAAGCCCGAGTTGATTCCTTATCACAAAAGGGCCCTCAAGCTGATACAAAGATTCTATTTTTTTGAAATCAACCATATCAACCGCAATGCAAATGCTCAAGCTGATGCTTTGGCTAAATTAGCAAGTTCTCTGGCTTTGCCGCCAGAGGAGTCCCTTGAAATATGGGTCAAGAACAGAAGATTGTTACCAACTATGTTGGAAGAAGAAACAGAAATGTAAACAGAAGTATGTGTAGTGGAAGAAGCCGATAAGCCTGATTGGAGGGAAATGCTTCTCGACTGGTTCAAGCATAAAATATTGCCAAGCACCCGAATCAAGCGTGCTAAACTGACCCGTATTAAGGATTCATATGAATACAAAGGAGACACTCTCTTTCGAGTGACATATGATGGCAAAAGAAAAGTTCTCCTCAGATGCTTGTCACCAAAAGAGATAGCTGAAGCCTTGAGGGAAATACATGCCGGGGTCTGTGGTGCTCACCAGTCTGGTCCCATGATGAAAAATCAACTCAAACAATTGGGCTACTACTGGCCCACAATGTTCGATGATTGTGCGCAATATGCCAAATCATGTTACAAATGCCAGGAACATGGTCCAATTCCAAGAAAACCTCCGGTGCCCTTGCACCCTACAGCACCATCATGGCCTTTTGCCGAATGGGGCATGGACGTTGTCGGTCCATTCATACCCTCTTCAAGAGGTGCTAAATATATTCTGGCCGCCACGGATTATTTTCCAGATGAGCCGAAGCAGTAGCATTAAGAGAAGTCACCGGGGCAGCCGTTAAAAGGTTCCTCCGCCAAAATATGTTGTTCCGATATGGTGCACCCAGTCGGATCATCTCAGATAATGGAACATGCTTCCGAAATCAAATCATATACAAGTTAGCTGCGAAATTCAAAATTGATTGGAGGACCTCTACAATCTACAATCCACAAGCCAATGGGTTAACAGAAGCCTTTAACAAGACTCTATGCAACCTTCTACCAAAGACAGTCAATTCAACTAAGAAAGACTGGGAAGAAAGAATGTATGAAGCATTATGGGCTTACAGAACCATATACAAAACACCAACATGTTGTTCTCCCTATTCCTTAGTATATGGGTCAGAGGCAGTCGTAGCAATTGAATTGGAAGCCCCCTCTTTGCGCATTGCCTTAGAGCAGGGGCTTATCAAAGGAAATCAATCAAATACAGAAAGGCGGCTCGAGGAGTTACTAGCCTTAGAAGGCGACAGACTTCGAGCCCAACAAAATATCCAGATATATCAAGGTCGCATGGCTCGAGCATTTGATAAACTAGTCAAAGAAAGAGCCTTCAAGAAAGGAGACCTAGTTATGGTCAAAAGAAGAGAAGTCATGGCGTCAAATCCAAAAGGGAAGTTGACCAGTAATTGGATCGGCCCCTATGTCGTCAAAACTGTTTATGAAGGAGGAGCATATTGTTAGTTTTAGGTGACCTACAAGCTAATCTGACTATGTAAATCTCGTTCATTTATTAATATAATGGCATAATATTCATTATGTGTAAATCGCATTAATTATCGTTTCATAATGAAGTCCATGAATATGTGCTATAGTGATCAGATTATGATGAGATCATATTAGTGTGACTGATCACTTAAACACACATATTCTTAATTGTTCATAGTCGGAGGATATCCAAGAAGGACATCGGATATCCGGTCAGACTAATACAGATTACTCCTTCTCATATGATGAGGGTGACTGATGTCATAAGTCACTTGTGTGGAGACACTAAGGCAAATCTGTAGGTGCTTATTGGAGAATGAGTTCACTGAACTGATCCAACTGAATCGCTGGATGGTATTGTACCTTACTGTCAACCAGCTTGATTCTATTGTCGCAGTTGCGTGGATGGTCCTCGGACCGGAGACACCAAGGACACCTTGTCGGTGGACTTCTATGCTTTGACCTTGGTTTACGAATCTCTAGCCACGGGATTCTAATACGCCAAGGATTGGGTACAGCGGAATACCGTCGAAGGGAATTGTGTGTCAATAAGGAATCATTCGCTCTCGGTACTTAGAGAGAGAATGCTCTAGGAAGGATGCGCGGAAGACCTTGGCCAGGGCGGATGATAATATCGGGAAAGGAGTTTTCCGATATTCATCAGCGGCATCCAATCCAAGTGAGTCAACCGGTTAGGGTTTGACAGCTCGCCATACCCTGAGTTGACTCGAGAGCATTGTACGAATGAAGGATTATATCCACGTGGTAACTGTCGGCGGAAAGGTTCCATGAGTGGGTTACTTAACCCCAATACCTTCCGAGTTCACGCGGTGTTGCTTGGCACCCAACGTGATCAGAGGCCCGGTCGAATTCGATGTGCGACATCTATTCGATTGATTAATTAATTAATAAAGGGTTATTAATTGATTAATAAATCCAGTGAGGAGTCACTGGGCTTGTTGGGCCATTAACTGGACTGGTACTTGGGCCTAGAGGGTCACACGCAAATGATTCTCAAGGCGATGGATAAATAAGTGGGTTTTATACAAACCGGGGGTTTTTTATTAAAAATCGCGTGGTTAGTATAAAACATAGCGAACGGGCTGAGCAGGCCAAGCTACTGCTAACCCTAGCCGCCCCTCCTCTGTTTCTCTCTCTCTCTGGCGTCCAGACAGATCTAGATCTGCTCCGTGCTTCTCCGAATCCTGTTCGATGGGAAATCGTCCGCGTGTTGCGGCGATCATTGCGGCGACCGGCGGAGGTTTCGTGGGCTGCGAAGAACGAGGAACGTGAGGATATCCGTCGCGAGGAGGATCGTGTGGACTTCGCTAGAGGCCGGACGCTTGCGCGGCTTGCGGTGTCGCACCGACGGAACCGAACGGCTGCAGATTCGAATCCGCACACGGTGAGAACTTCGATTATCCGATAATCGATTTTTTGTTTTTCTAAACGGAAACAGATTGTTGTTTTAATATTTTATTTTCCGCTACGTGAACGATCCGGAGAAACCCGAGAAACCCAACACATATACCCTCACCAATCATAAGGCAGAAGTGCAGTTTCCTCCCTTAAATGGCAAACATATGAAGCGCTATCATGCGCCACCTCCGTGTTTTCCAAGCGAAGGTTGAAAAATATATGAAGCACTGTCTACGGTGTGAATATGATCACCATGAAGACAGTCAAAAGAAATCATCCAGTTCTTGGGATGTATTCCCCCGAGACTATAAATCTTAAATGGCATGGTAAAATTAACCTGCCTATATGGGCCAAGGACATTGAAGAGGCTCCAAAAGGTTTTATGAAGCCGCCCCAAAGCACCTCATGGGTTGCCAATGACGAAATGCCATTGAAAAAGAAAGAAAAAGAAAAAAGTTGGGACGACTATCCCTCTAGTCGGGCAATGGTGCTGAGGCAAACCCGGTGCGGAGGGAGTATAAATCATTTCCCGCTTCCCGTTTTATAACCGGTCGAAGTTTTCAATCAAATTAATCTGAATCGATGATGTTTTCCGATTCTGAAATTGTTTGATATAAACATGCATATGTATTGCAACCTTGTCTCTTCAATGAACATGAGGCAAGAAGCTACAAAGAAATAGAGAAAATGGCCCGAGTCCTGCTAGACCTTGCCATTCAAGTCCAAATTCAAATCCAAACTCAAATTCAAGCACAAATTCAAATACAAGCTCAAAGTTAAGTATAGACTGGCCTGGGTCAGCAAGACTCCGCCACTCAAGTTCAAAGCTCTAGCTCAAACTCAAGCATAAAATCAAATTCAAAATTCAAGTTCAAAGTTCAAGTACCAAAGCTTTAGCTCAAGAGAAAAATTCAAATTCAAATTCAAATCCAGAGCTCTACCTGAAGGGCAAGCTGAAGTTCAAAGGCAAATTGGCTTGAGTCAATAAGACCCGTCGCCTAAATTCAAGATCAAATTCAAGTTCAAATTCAAAGCTTCAAATCAAGCTCGAGCTCAAAATGCAAGCTCAAATGCAAGTTCAATTGCAAGTTCAAAGCTCCAGCTCAAGAGCAAGCACAAATTCAAGTATAAGTCAGCTTGGGTCAACAAGACCCGCCGCTTAAATTCAAGCTCAAATATAAGTCCAAATTCAAAGCTCCAGTTCAAGCTCGGGCTCAAGTTCAAATGTTAGTATTCAAAGCTCAAATTCAAGTTTAAATTCAAATCGGCTTGAGTCAACAGGACCCGCCGCTTAAATTGAAGCTCAAGTTAAAAATTCAAATTTAAATCTAAGCCCAAGTTCAAATCGGCTTGAGTCAACAAGACCCGCCGCCTAAATTCAAGACCAAATTCAAATTCAAAATTCAAAGCTCCAAATCAAGCTCGAGCTCAAAATGCAAGTTCAAATGCAAGTTCAAACTCCAGCCAAAGAGTAAGCACAAATTCAAGTATAAGACAACCTGGGTCAACGGGACCCGTTGCGTAAATTCAAGATCAAAATCCAAGTTTCAAGTAAACTTGAAAGCAAGAAGATGGTTCGGTTTCATTTGATTCCGCCATCCAAGGTCAAAACAAAGAAGATGGTCCGGGTTTATTCAACCCCTCCATTCAAAGCACAAATTCAAGTTTAAATCGGCCTGGGTCAATAGAACTCGCCGATTAAATTCAATGCTCCTATTCAAATTCGAGCTCAAATTCAAGCTTAAACTCAAGTTCAAAATTCAAGTTCAAGCTCCAAACCAAGCTTAAATCCAAGTATGAAGCAGCCTGGATCAACAGGATTCGCTGCTTAAATCCAAGTTTAAGCTCAAATTCAAGCTCGAGCTCAAGTGTTAACATTCAAAGCTCAAATTCAAGTTCAAAGTTCAAATGTAAAGCTCCAGCCCAAAAGCAAGCACGAATTCAAGTATAAGTCACCTTGGGTGAACAGGACCCGCTGCTTAGTTTCAAGTTTGAAATCCAAGTTTAAAGCAAATTTGAAGGCAAAGAAGATGGCTTGGGTCTAGTCGACCCTACTATTCAAAGCTTAAGTTCAAGATAAGTCAGCCTGGGTCAGCAGGACCCGCTGCTTAAGTTCAAGCTTAAAGCAAAGTTGAAAGCAAGAGAATGGCCTAGGTTCACTCGATCCTGCCATTCAAAGTACAAATTCAAAGCTCCAATTGAAGTTCAAATGCAAATCGGCCCAAGTCAGCAAGACTCTGCCGCTCAAGTTCAAAATCAAATCCAAATGCAAATTGGCATGTGTCCTACTGGATTCCGCCATCCAAGCATAAAACAAAAAAGATGGCGTAGGCTCATTCGACCCCGCTATTCAAGCTCAAATAGAAGTTCAAGCACAAATCCAAATACAAATCGGTCTAGGTCATGAAGACTCTACCATCCAAATTCAAAGCAAGCTCAAAACGAAGAAGGTGGCCGGGTGCACTCAGCACCGCCACTCAATTTTAAGCCCAAAGTCAAAGCCAAGTGCAAGCAAATTCAAATCAAAGCAAAGTAAGTCGACCGGGGTCTTCAACGACTACGTCGCATCGGTGGCTGGCCCGGGTCCCTCGTGACTCCGTCATCCCTGAAAGACCGGGTCTCCGAGAGGAGTACTCCATCGACAATCAAGCAAATTCAAATCAAAGCAAAGTAAGTCGACCGGGGTCTTCAACGACTACGTCGCACCGGTGGCTGGCCCGGGTCCCTCGTGACTCCGTCATCCCCGAAAGACTGGGTCTCCGAGAGGAGTACTCTGTCAAGCAAATTCAAATCGAAGCAAAGTAAGTCGACCGGGGTCTTCAACGACTACGTCGCACCGGTAGATGGCCTGGGTCCCTCGTGACTCCGCCATCCCCGAAATTACTGGGTCTCTGTGAAGAGTACTCCGTACTCCCTATCTACCTCAGCTACAAACCTATGAGTCTGCTGTGGTAGTTAGGGTTCATCCATTCAAAATCACCCCTAGTTATCATGACCAAAAGCCGTTAAGCCCGTCATTGATAATTAGGGTCCTCATGACCTAGGTATCTAGGTTTGCATCATTCAAACACCCCTGTCTACTTCAGGCTAAAAACCTATGAGTCCGCTTGAAGTATTCTGGGTTCATGCATTTCAAATCATACCTATGTTACCACGACCAAAAACCTATGAGTCCGTCGTTGGTACTTAGGATTTGTATGGCATAGATCCTTCTGGTCTATTGCCACCCTGCATAGTGGTTAAGATTCTTACGATCTTTGCCACCCCAATAAAGGCTCAGACCCTTACGGTTTGTGCCATTTTCAATAAACAAGTGATTGAGGTATTCACTCTGTCCTTCCTTTTTAGGCTTCAATAATCCCCATAACATTGTTAGTTATGGAAGACAATAAACATCTTTTCCTTTCAGCTTTGCAGTTACCATGGATGTACACTTCACTCTACTTCATTTACAACAAGGGGAGAGAGAGGGATAAAAAAAATGAGAGAAAAATCAAAAGGGGCTTAAAAAATATAGATGCCTCGCCGGACTTGATCGCACCTTCTGCGGTCAAGGGAAACAAAGGCTATATACTCGACTGTGGTGAAAATCCGAAAGGGCGCTACAGGCAAAATCGGGAACCCCGCCGTGTGAAAACCCGAAAGGGCGCGCGGGCAAAAGCAAGAGGGGGCTGACTCCGGTGAAAACCCGAAAGGGCGCGCGGGCAAAAGCAAGAGGGGGCTGACTCCGGTGAAAACCCGAAAGGGCACTTGGGTCGGTAAAGTGAATAAGAAAAAAAAATGAAATTCAAGCATGGCATTCATTGAAAGGGGGATATGATATAAAATTCTCTTTATAATGTGCCGAAAGTTTACAAGAATGACTTACATCCCAATCTACATGGAAAAGCAAAAAGAAAATACCCTTCCCAATTACAAAGTTCAGTTATAAACAACATCATGGATCCTCAAGTAATATGGACAGCAGCAGAAGTCCTTCTCCAACTTGAGTATGCAACTCAGAAAGAGCTTCCTCTTTAGTCTGAACCTCATAGCCAAGCAGTCAAAAATCAATGGTTCTTCTCTGAAGCCCTATTTACATGGAGAAAGAAATAGCCCATGCCGCCTCTGCTTCGAGTCTGGGATACCTCTGTCATATCCCCACTTGGCGGGAATAAATGAAGGTGATCGGGTCAGAATGTCGTCCTGAGGACGCATGATATTAGTCCCACTGGGTATGAGCATATCTCTAGTATAACCCGGCTTGAACAAAGAGTCGCCACAGGTTACAGTTCCCCTCAAGTTGTCTCGAGATTTCAAGATGGCATCCTCAGCATAAAAAGCCCTTCTCTCAGAGTGCACTCCATTGACTTTGAAGTCAAGAAGGAAACTGTACAAATGATGATCACTGGGAAAGTGAATTGGATAAGTCTTGTCCCGCTTATATTCATAGAAGCCCTCTGAAAAGACAAGTCTACTTTCATCAACCTTGCCCTCTGATTCATCGGCAAAGGGATGGTCCAAGATAGCAACCTCAAAAAATTGCAGTAGTTCACTGCCCTCATCTATGCCTGCTGTAGGTGTCAAGTAAAAGGGACTTATCACAGGCCCACTCTCTTCAGCCATTGTAGGAAACGGTTCAGAAGACCCTGTCGGAGAAACTGGCACATCTTCGGAGACAGCCTCGTGCATTACAGCTTTGTCTTTCCTTCGAGAAGCCATTATATCGAAAAAGAAGAGACAACAAGTCAAAATCAAATGCAAAAAGCCCTTATCGAAAAAGAAAATTTTGTCGAAATTTCGGCAGCATCTCCCCTTAACGGAGGGCTGTTAAAATTTTATCGAGAGCCATCCAGGACAGACCGAGATGCTCCGATAAGAAGAAGACCCATGTTAAAGACAGAGGGGTGTAGAAATGGCATTCCAGTAACCCACTTCCCGAGAGCAGAGCTACAACCGGGACTAGGTACTGAAGCCGCAGCCCTAGGGATTGCTCCCGTAGGAACTACCAAAGTCAAACAGCAAGACGCTGATCCACCCGACCTGCAATCGCTACAGTAATGAGTCTGCGCCTATTGTAGATCAAGGAGCTCAGAGTCGGTTTCCTGCAAAAGGAAGACAAAGAAAAAATGTTAGAAGATGAATACAAGTGGAGAGGAGACCTCCTTCATTATCCCCATGCCCAAATCCATGGTGGCCAACGACACACAACCAGTCCCATCGGCCAAAAAACCAAAGAAAGGCTTCGCCTTTTACCTGAAAAATCCTGTTGCGACAGCACCTCTTCTCCAGCAGCAGCGGTGCTCTCCTCAAGATCCTGCGATGCAGGCAACGAAGAAGAAGTAGGGAAGCACAGCCTGCAGTTCTGAACCCGATGGCCTTCACACCCACAGGCGATGGCAACAACGCTCCCCAACAGAGTTGCAGCGTTTGTCACCGGAGGGAAGAGGAGGCGACCGGCGGGCCAAGCAAATGGCACCCCCCCAAGCGGCGGAAGGCCAACGCACAGACGGCGGCATCGGCAGCTTTCGTCGGCAATGGCGCTCCTCGACAGCTGCTATGGCGCCGGCGACGATGGGAAGAGGGAGGAAAAAGGGTGGTGGCGGCGATCTGCGGCGGCGACGGCCTGCTCCCGCGGCTCCGGCAGCTTCGTTCACCGGCAATGGCAAGAGGAAGAAGAGGAAGAGGCGGACTGGCACTCGAAATCCCCTAGCACAACAGTGAAAGGAGTCCCGCCCCCTTTCCTTTTTATAACCGACCAGGCCGGTTTTTGAAGCCCTGGCCGGTCCAAGGCCTTAATAGGACTGAACCGGCGCAGACTCAAGGGCATATGCCCCCCTCTTTCAAACTTCACATACGCGAATCGGTTCGAAGCCAAAGTGGAACCGAACCGGCGCAGACTCGAGGGGATCTGCCCCATTCTCTTAAACTCAATATATATGGCCGGGTTTGGAGCCGAATTTAAACCCGGACCAGTGCAGACTCAAAGGGCACATGTCCCATCCTCTAAATTCAAGAAATCCAGTCGGTTTAAAGCCCAAATTAAACCTGGACTGGCGCAGACTCAAAGGGTATGCTAACCTATGGTTGCCCGAAGTTAGATACCCGATCTGAGTGGGACACGGAAACAAATTCAAGAAGGAATCCTAGTGATTGCAGCAGTCCCAGTCAAACAAATCCTCAATAGGTGAATGAAGACCTTTAAGTAGGGCCGGTCCTGAACCGTGAGCCGCTTAAATGAGATAAGTATGTGACAATGGGCCACGCATACGACTCACTTCATCGCCTCCGATCTCTGTGCGTGAGCCGCATGCGTGGGGGAATTTATTGTCACCAAAAAATTGAACAAGAAGAAGAGCCTAAAGATCAACAAAGAAGGCCCAAATCAAAGAGAATTGAAAGGAAGAACTGAGCCCATTAATTCAAGCAAGAAAGGTCTAAGCAATTTTTCAAAGAAAGCCCAAATGAAGAAGAATTAATGGACAACTGTCATGTTTATTTTACAAGCCAAATGAATCAAAAAAGGGGCCACTCTAGGGACCAAATGGTGAAGAAATTCAATTGCACAACCGGGCCCATTATCTCAAGCAAAGGAGATTCAAGCAATTTTTCAAAGAAGGCCCAAATGAAGAAAAGTTAATGGACAGTTGTCATGCGCATTCTTGCAAGCCTAAAGAAGTCAAAAAGGGGTTATTTTCAGCCCAAATGATGAAGAAATCCAAGGGGGCAGGCTCGGGCCCATTATATCAAGCAAAAGAAGCCCAATAGGGCCAATTTGGGCCTAAAAAGTGAAGGCCAAAGCCCAATTTCGTGGCAGCCTTTAAAAGGGCCCAAATGGTTCCCCCCATAAATCTATTCTTATCCATTTGGCCCATGGTTAAATCTGCCCAAAGTAGGATAAGAAGAAAAGCAAGTGATCCCCCCCTCAAAATTCTTCTAGAAGAGGGTAGGTGAAAAGCAAAAAGAGAAGCCAATCATGATTCTCCAAGTGTTGTGGCCTCATTGGAGGGCTCTTAAGAGGGGTTTCATATCCTTAATTTAAGGCTAATGGATGCCTAATCTACCCTCCAAAAGTAAGCCAACTTTATCTATAAAAGAACCCCCATCTTCTACAAGAAAAAGTTGGAGACAAAAATCCCAAAAAAATAGAAAAGAGTAGAAGAAAAGTGAGAGAGCTTGGAGGAGCACGTCTCCCTCCTCCTTTCCCTCCATTTCCTGCATCCCAAGAGAGAAAAAAGAGTTAGAGAAGAAGAGAAAAAGAAAGGAAGAGTGCTAGAAAAGAAGAGAGCAAGATTGTAGACTTCAAGAGGCATTCTCCCTTCTCATCCTCTCTCAAAGATAGAGTGGGGGTGAAGAAGGGGTTTATTTCTGTCTCCTTGCTTTCTTATAATGTTTTTCTTTCTTTTGATGTTCATGGAAGCTTCTATCTCCCCCTTAATGTTCATCCATAGTGATTGAAAGCAATGAAATGCAAAGTTCAGATTTCCTGTGTTTGTTTTGTGAATCTGCTGGTTATCTTGCTTTTATGGCATTTTTTCCTTCATAAGGTATGTGTTTTTTTTATGGGGATGGTAGAGGGGCCTTACTAGTTTATAGAAATGGTATCCTCAAGCCTTGAAAACCCCCTAAATATGGAGATATGACCCAAGATGTGCTTTGCTGTCCAGATTTCCTGAAAACTGATTTTCCATTTATTTGTCTTTGGTTTTGGGGTTTCTCAAGGTGGCTTGGCCTTCCATGACCCTTAGGAGCATATCCCCTCCATGAATGATGTTCCCCCTGTAGACACCGATTTTGGACCCCGTTTTTGGTCATGAACCCCATCAACCATTAGCCCATCATCATCAAACCCACCACCTTAGCCATCTCATCTTTCAGCCCACTAAATAATCAGGCCCATTAACCAATCTCGACTTTAGCCACCTTTTCGTGGAAGGCCAACCAGCCCGCCTTCCACCATCCTTGGAAGGCCAATCAGCCTGCCTTCTACCATCCTTGGAAGGCCAACCAGCCAGCCTTCCACCATCCTTGGAAGGCCAGTCAGCCCGCTCGCCTTCCACCATCCTTGGAAGGCCAGCCAACCCGCCTTCCACCATCCTTGGAACTCCACCCTTTTCCTTCCACCACCTTTGGAAGGCCAACTGGGCCGCCTTCCACCTTTTCATGGAAGGCCAACTACCTGGCCTTCCATGGAAGTAGGAGGCAAGATAGCTGGCCGTCCACTCCCCTAACTGCAAGATAGCTGGCCGTCCACTCCCCTAACTTCCCCTTTGACCTCGTCTTTTCCACGATCTCCTCCACTCGCCACCCTCACCCCCACTACTCCGATCACTCCCCACTCCGGCGACTGCTGCGCGTACAACCTCTGACTCTTGACCACTACCTATTGGTTCTTTGATGATTAACGGGGATTTAGAACTTGAATCCCTCCTTTTTTCCTTCACCTATTTAAACCCCACTATGTCCCCTCGAGAAAAAGAGAAGAAAAAAGAGGTTTTGTCAGGGGCTGGCAAGGTTTTGATTGGTAGGAGTTAGAAGGCTTCAGTTTGCGAGGTTGGAAATTGAAGAGCTTCAAGTGGGAGAAAGCCTTGGCAGTCGACAAGTCAGAGGAATCCTCCGCGTTCCAAATGGACCTATTCTCTTAACTCTCTCCTTACTTTTTTCCTTTCATTTTCACTGCATTCCCACCATCCATCCACTCCGTAGCATCATCTTCTCCTCCTACTCTTTTCTTTTGACCACATTACTTTTACTTTTCACTATTACCACACACGAGCACCCCATCTGCATACATGCATCTTAGGATGACTTAGCACCCTTTACCCCAGAGGTTTCAAACAAAAAACGGGAGGTGGGTGGCCATAACATATGGTCACCTTCCCTCCCCAATCACCCATCCGGTGCGTCCCCTTTCAATTTTAGCTCGTTTATTTGTTTGCATGAACGGATCCTACATGCCGCAGTTCTAATCGGGCTATTTCTTTTCTTTGTTTGTCTTTTCTTTTTAGGGGCTCTTACCACATTCTGTGTGCAGACTATCGAGCTCTACCCCTTCGGCAGGCCAGAGGCAGAGAAGCGGAACCCACTATCCCCGCTCCATCAGAACGCGATCATTCTCACCATCCTGCGGAGCACTCTGGCGATCACATACTTCGATTCATAACCCTTCCAAATCGCCGCAGTATTAAGACGAATGGAGAAGCCCTCGCCCGAAGGCCACAACAGCGGCGGGGACGTTCCGAGCGCCTACAGCCCTCTGGCGATCACGGTGGGACCTCTACTAGCTCGCTGCACGTCCCGCGCTCAAAGGTAAGAAGGTAAGGCCCTGGTATATTCTGTTTTTATTCTGGATGGCTTGTTGCTAGGCCGTTCGAGATACCAAACGGCCAAACGGTCGGCAGTCCAACACCATGGACGACCACTTTCCTAGCCGTCGATATTTCTGGATGGCCAATACCCTGGCCGTCCTCTTCCTTGGACGACCAAGATACAGGCCGTCCTCCCCATTTGACGGCGGGCCTCTTGGCCATCGTCCTCCATTTGATGGCCAACCTGTTGGCCGTCCTCCGCCTTTGACGGCAAAACCTCTGGCCATCCTCACTACTTTGATAGCTATCCTGTTAGCCGTTCATGTATGCTATCCATGTATGCTGCCTACTTTGATGATTCGTTGTATGTTCTGTCTTGTTCTTTGTTAAGTTTTTGGGTTTTTTGGAGTACTCTCCGCGGGGGTTTTAAGGAAGAGCCTGCATCACATCTCTAGTCACCTCTCCCACAGTATTTGACTCTCCACCTGAGGATTCCCACTCGGGTGTGACTAGTCTTATTCTGTTGGGAACCTCCGTGAGTCTCCGCGAGCCAGGGATTTCCACTTGGCCGCCGAGCAGGTTGTACCTAAAACCACCCGATAGGAACCCCGGGTTTGTGTGAGGAATTGAGTCTTTCCATTCACAATCATCCACCCATAGGTGTCACCGAGAGAAGTGTTTCAAAATCTAAGATGCCTAACAAAACTCTGGTAGAACACGTTTTGAAAGAAGAATACAGGATCGTTAAGGGTTTAAACTTGATTTGTTAGAAACCAACACTCATAATACACTGTTAACCTTTCAAGTGAAATATAAAATCATTTAGGATTTGTGTTTCATAATGAATTGAATGTATGTTAACACTGTGTATGATGACATGGATGAGCTTGGTAACAATGTCATGCACAACCCTCTGTTTGAAATTGAAGAAGATCCACAACAAACCTTCATAGGTATGCTCCAAGCATCCAGAGAATGACTTCCGAGAAAGATTCTAATGAATCCTCTACCTCGCAGGGAGAAGATGAGCCAGTAATTTCAAGTAGAACATTCCTAAATCCTGGAGAAGATCCGGAACTTATTGTTGTATTATCACATTATACTCCCGATCAACTCATCTAGTTAGTCTCTCGTGGCAAAATTCAAGATGCCACTCCACGGAAAACTCAATTCCAAGGATCTTCTAGCCAACCCCAGGCTAATCAAACAACGCCAGCTCAAACAATCCAATCTAATCTCATCAACCAGGTCACACCTCCCAAGCAGGAGGAGTTCATCTATAAGAATGAGGTTGAGACTTGTGTACGGCAACACATGACCGAAAATCTCAGCCTTAGACAACCTCATTCCCTTTTGAGCTACTACAAGCTCCCTCCAGCCTACTTTCCACCAGGATTCAAAGTACTTAAGTACAGGAAGTACGATGGTACTACTGACCCACACCATTACTTATCTGGGTTTCTCATGGATTCTCACCAGTGGCTCTTCGATAGAGTCCTCCTTGTCCACCTCTTTCAGAAGTCTCTCGAGGGAGAGGCCTTGAAATGGTTTTCTTCTCTACCAGCCACTGACCTAATCAACTTTGATATGATCTCTGAAAGATTCATCACCCATTTCAATCACATGGCAGCCTTGCCCCCTACCTTATTTGACCTTGTAACGGAAAAAATGAAGTCTGATGAAGACTTCACTCACTTTGCTAATAGGCGGAGAGCTATGGCCTCTAGAGCAGAGGTTATCATCCCTGAAGCCCAAGCGGTCACTATGCTTGTTAACAACGCTACCCCTCAGCTCCGAGCTATTCTCATGCTTAGCGAACTTCAAACATTCGCTCAGTTGTATAATCGAGCTAGAGTAGTTTAGTCTCAAATCCGAGACTCCACTCTGCCTTCGTTCTTTGAGAACAAAAATAGGAACAAGAAAGCCACACCGACTCCTACCACAGAGGGAGTCACCATCAATGAGCAGGTCAGTATGCTAGCACAGCCAGCCAGGGTTCCCAATTCTCATCCTAAGTCTGATACTCAGCCCAATCAGAAACAATATTCAGCTGTTCCTCCCCCGGCTAATTACAGTCATCCCATGGCTAAATGAGCATCATATCCACCTCTGCCAGAATCATTCGCGGACATTTTTTATGTCTTGCTAGCTTGTAATGCCATTCAACTCCCACCTCAAAGAGAAGGTGTTCCGCACAGTGCGGACACGTCCAGGTATTGCCCCTACCAAAGGGTGCCGGGACACACGATCTACAATTGCTTCACTTTTAGGGATTGGGTGTATGACTTGAATGATGAAGGTCAGATAACCTGGGAAGACATGAAAAAGGCTATTGATGTTTTGAAGGCTAAGAAGGAACTAGGAATTGTAAAAGACCCGTTACCTTCTCATCAAGTAGTCCAAGATTCCTCCAGTTCTCAAGGAAAGGTCAACACTTTGATCAAAGACTTGGCGCCCAGGATAGTCTGCAGAGAACAATACTGGGAGTATGAAGGGTCTGGGATAAAACATCAAGATACCACCTGGTCACGTGAGACTAAAGGAGTTACTCCAGAAGTCTCTACGATCTCCCAAGACAAGCCTTTGGTCCTAATCCGACCCAAAGAACAACCAGCAATCGTTAAGCCAGTCACCCTCATTCATATCCCTCCGATCACAGCTGAGGGACCCACCCTATCCATCTTCTTACCAACCAAGAATCAGGGGCCGATGACCTGCCTCAATCCTATAAGGTCACCTATGGAGGAAGCAGATCCAATCTCGGTGGGAGTAACGCTCAGGAATCACATTATTCCTCAAAGCCAACCCTTGGACTCCTGGGATAACTCAATCCCTACTGTGGGAAATGTCCAGTCTGAGTATGACATCCTCCAGCATTTGGAGAAGACTCCTGCTAAGATCTCTATCCTTGAGCTAATCTGGAAATCTCCCACACACAGGGAAACACTGTTTAATTTCCTACAGCAAATCACGGTCAATGAAGATCTTCCTATTGGAGGAGTCACTAATGCCATCCTCTCAGTCACTCAGACCCCCATAATATCCTTTCCAGAAAAAGATCTGGCTCCCCCCGAGTGTCGATCCCTTCCTTTGTGCCTAACTGCCACTCTCAATGGCCATTCAGTAGACTCCATTTTACTGGATACCGGAGCCTCTATCAATGTCTGTCCCCTCAAGACCCTCAAAAGGATAGGGATAGATCCGGAGAAGATTGATTCCACCTCCATGATGGTCTCGGCTTATAATAATTCTCAAAGCCCAGCAGATGGAAAAATCTTCCTAGAACTGGAAATCGGCCCGGTAGCCATGATTTCGGAATTCTACATCTTGGATGTTAAGCCCATCTACAATTCTATTCTAGAGAGACCTTGGATGGACCAAACCTTGGGAGTTCCATCCACCAACCACCAGTGCTATAAGTTCCCGTATAACGAGAAAATTGTGAAGGTCAAAAGCACTCCCTATATTGAGTCACTGGACTCAGTAACAGCAGAACATATTCCGTCTATAATAACTTGCAAGAAAGGCAAAGAGCCCGTTCTTTCATCAGTCAATTCTCATCCCAGGCCTAGGCCCGGCAAAGATTGGCAGCTCATGAGTAAGATGGGGTATAGCTTAGGCTCCGGATTAGGAAGAGAAGAACAAGGCATTTGTGACCCTATCTTAGAGAACCCTATCATCGGGGGATGTGGCCTCGGTTACAAGTCTACTAAACCAACAAAAGGGACAAAGAAATTGTCCCCCATGAATCACTTTGTGAGAAAGAAGCAGGAGTTGCTCAGGATAGAAGAAGGAGTGCAAGAAGAGAACGAGGATAGTCGAGAGGAAAATGAAGAAGATTTCGGCATAACATCCTTGTTTCATGAATCAAACAGCCCACAGATAGGGCTCTTTTTGATCAAGAATGAACCAGCTCCTGCCACGTTCATTCCTTTCTTGTTCCACCCACCTTCCATCCTAATGCTCCCAGCATCGGTCGATGCCCCTTCTTCTGAATGTTTCATGTTAGAGGCGTTTGGTCGTAAAAAAAAAAAAAGTTCAATTCTCATCCTGAAGGGGGCGAGGTCACTTTTGAAGAACATACATGGTGGGGCAACCCCACCATCGTTGAATCTTTGTCCCAAGGATCTACCCTTGTCCCATCCGGGACAAAACTGACCCATTCTCCGGGTCATGTATATAGTAGTTTAGGAATTAGGATAGCCTCTTCCCTGTCCAGGGATTATAGGGCTAAGCAAGTTCCTTTGTTCTTAGTTCAGGATTTAGCAAATAGGTGTAAAGTTTTGAACAAAGTTGACAAGTTTCTTCAGATAGGGGTCATCTCTGAGCCATTGGACCTTGTGAAAGTTGAATCTTGCAATGATGGTCTGGGAGTATTTGAGCTTAGCGAAGGGGAAGAGGATGATGACTTAGCCGAACCACTTGGCAATGGGACAAGACGGTTTGATGAACCTTCGTCAGCCGTCGACGAACCCAGTAAAGAAGTCAACCTTGGAATAGAGAAGGATCCGAAGATAGTGCTAATTAGCGCCCGATTGAGTCCGAAAGAAGAAGGGTCCATAACAGCTGTACTCCGAGAACATCATGACTGGTTTGCTTGGTCATATGAGGATATGCCCAGATTAAACAGAGAATTCGTGGAACATCGGTTAATCCTCAAGCCTGATGCTAAACCCGTGAAACAAAAGTTGAGACGGGTACAACAGGAATTACCACTTAAGGTAAAAGAAGAGGTTGACAAATTACACAAGGCCAAGTTCATTCCGGTAGTGCTCTATCCTAAGTGGGTAGCTAATGTCGTCCCCGTGGCAAAAAAGGACGGAAAGGTTAGGGTTTGCATAGATTTTCGCAATCTCAATCAAGCCTGTCCAAAGGATGATTTCCCACTTCCTCATATAGACTTGCTAGTCGATAACACGGATGGATTTGAAATGTTGTCCTTCATGGATGGTTTTTCAAGATATAATCAAATCCAACTAGCTAAAGTAGTCCAAGAGAAAACATCTTTCATAACCCCGTGGGGAACTTATTGCTATATGGTCATGCCATTTGGGCTTAAGAATGCTGGAGCTACCTACCAGAGGACGATGATGGCAATCTTTCATGACATGATTCACATCGACATGGAGGTTTACATAGATGATATCTTAGTGAAGTCTAAAACCAGGAAGGAACATGCTCAAGTTCTTAGGGCTGTAATGCAGAGGTAAAGAGAGCACCAACTGAAAATGAATCCAAAAAAGTGCATATTCGGTGTTTCTTCTGGTAAATTGCTAGGGTTCATGGTAAGCAGAAGGGGGATTGAGGTCGATCCGGATAAAGTGAAGGCGATAGTGGAAATGCCCCCTCCTAAAAATGTCAGGGATGTAAAGGGTCTCATCGGCCGTTTGCAATTCATCAGACGGTTCATATCTCAACATTTTGTGAGATGTAAACCCTTTTATGATTTATTGAAAGTAGGGGAAAAGTTTATTTGGAGTGATAAATGTCAAAAGGCCTTCAACGAATTGAAGAGCTATCTCCTCAATCCACCAGTCCTTATGGCTCCTATCCCGGGGCGGCCTTTATTGTTATATGTCTCCACCACTGAAGAATCAGTTGGAGCAGTATTGGCCCAACTTGACGACGAGAAGAAAGAAAGAGCAGTGTACTATCTCTCCAAGCTCTTCAACGATGCCGAAAAACGATACACTGCCATGGAAAGGACATATGCGGCCGTCGTCTGGGTAGTGCAGAAATTGAAGCACTACTTCCTCGCGCACGAGGTCAAACTCCTTGCAAGAATAGACCCGATAAGATATTTGCTAGAGCGGCCAGTTGTAACAGATAGGCTGGTGCGGTGGCAGACCTTCTTGAACCAATTTGATATTACCTATGTAAATCAGAAGGCTGTAATGGGGCAAGTAATTGCCGAGCACCTAGCTCATCATCTGCTGCCTACATTTTCGCCCGCCAACGATGAATTCCCGGATGAGGAATTGGGTCTAATAGTGGATGATACCCCATCCTGGGTCCTTTACTTCGATGGGGCGCTTAATTCTCAAGGTAGTGGGGTAGGAGTGGTCCTCGTATCTCCGGAAGGGGTAAGTAGTCCGCACGTTTGCCAACTCTCCTTCTCAGTAACCAACAATGTTGCTGAATATGAGGCTTTCCTAGCTGGCTTAAAATTGGCATTGGTCCTCAAAGTCCTGGAATTGAGGATAATTGGAGATTCTCAATTGATCTTCCGCCAAACCGTGGGCAAGTATCAAACCCGGGATCCAAAGTTGAAGCCATATCAGGAGTTAGTAAGATTGCTAGCCAAGCATTTTAGAAGGATTACCTACGTACATGTGCCTAGGTCTCATAACATCCTAGAAGATGCCCTGGCCTCCTTGTCTTCAGCACTAGAAATTCCCACCACCAAAAGCTCAGCCACCATCACTTTACACAAGCAAGACTCGCCCTCCTTTCAGGACCCCTGGTTCCAGCAATTCCTTCTCTCATCTGAACATGACTCTGCTATCACGGAAGAATTCACTCCCGATTGGGATGATGGAAATCCATGGTATTTTGATATCATGAACTACCTTTGCGATGGATCCTTCCCATCTTATGCCACAACTTTAGACCACAAGGCTATCCGCCGAGCATCTCAACGCTACCTTATCTTAGGCGGACTTCATTTCAGAAGATCCTTCAGTGGGGTGCTCCTTCGGTGTCTAGATGATGCCGAGATCCATTATGTCTTGGAAGCAGCTCATGCAAGTGATTGTGGTGGTCATATCAATGGTCGTGCCTTAACTCAGAAGCTCCTCATGTCCGATTATTGGCCTTCAATGGAGGCTGATTGTTCCATATTTTTTCAGAGGTGCTTGAAATGTCAGTTACATGCTAACAAGATTCATGCACCTTCATCATCTCTCAAATCCATCATTTCCCCTTGGCCCTTCGCCATGTAGGCATTCGACGTTATAGGACCTCTGGAGGATCGGTCAGGCGAAATAAAAAGGAAATCATTTATCTTAACTGCCACTGAGTATTTCACTAAATGGGCTGAAGCAGAAGCGTTTGCAGAGATCAAAGCATCCACGGTGGTGAAGTTCATCAAGCGCAACATTCTCGCTAGGTTCGGGACACCGTGCGATCTCATCACCGACGATGGACCTTAATTCATCTTCTAGGAGCTCCAGGACATGTGTAGTAAGTATGGCATTAATTTGCACCACTCCTCGCCTTACTATCCACAAGGAAATGGTCAAGCCGAAGCCACTAAAAAGACTCTCATTCGAATCATCAAAAGAACTTGCAAATCTCACAATTATTCAGATTGGTCGGATCGCCTAGTCGAGGCTCTTTGGGTGTGTCGCACTTCTGTCCGAACTCCCACCGGACAAACACCTTATGCACTGACATTCGGAACAGATGCGGTACTTCCATATGAGATTCTCCTTCCTTCTCTAAGAGTGCAGTTGGATAATGGAATTAGCGACGCTGAACGTCGTAAGGCCATGTTTTCCCAAGTGGAACTATTAGAAGAAAAAAGGATAATGGCGGCAAACCATGCTCAAGTTTACAGAAATAGAATTGCGAGATTCTATGCAAAGAAGGTTCTCGAAAGAAAGTTTGAAATTGGAGAAATGGTACTCAAGAGAAAAATGATCAAAATTCTTGGTCCCAGGAACAAATTGCGAGAAAATTGGGAAGGACCATTTGTAATCAAGGAGGCATACTCAGGTAATGCATACCGCCTAATCAATGAAAAGGGAGAAGAGTTACCCCATCCTTGGAATGGAGTGTATCTGAAGAAATTTTACCCATAAAAAAAACGCACAAAAAATACAAAACTTTCAAAATCCAAAAAAAATGGAATATTCCAAAAAGCAACAAAAATATTTGTTAATATGTGCATAGCTCAATGAAACTGACAAAAAAAATTAGAAAAAACACAAAATCCAACTGTCTGGTGACTAACACATAACCCCCTGTCTAGGTCTAGTTGCATGATAGATTGGGTTGACATTAAGGTTTGGCAAAGATTTTGGTCCACCAGAACCATAGACGTGTCTACTTTACTTTCATACGGATCCCTATGATCATCATGAGATGCGCACACCTACACGTTTTTTAAAGAAAACCTTCTTAAAATGAGTTCGAAGTCTTTAGTACACTGTCAACTGCAACCTTTGCTCTTCGTTTCTCGATCGATCAGGACAGTCGACACCCTTAAACGGTCGAGCTCAGCAAACTGCAGTTCCTCAACAACCCGATAGATGTAACCCCTCAAATAGACCCAAATATGAAACGTAAAGGGCCAGAGCACGTGAAGAGGGCAGTGTCCCCGCAGACGGAATATCAAATAACTCCGAAAATATCAAGAAAGGAAAAGAAAATACAAAAAAGAAAGGGGGTTCAAGCAATCATACAAAAAAGCCTGGTCGTGACCGTGTCTGGCTATGGAATCTACCTAAGGCCTGAAAAGTCAAAAATAGGGGCATCTAGGAGGTCAAAAGGGATCTGTTTTGTCATAGTTCGATCTTTTAACGGTTTTGTCGATCCTCCTGTGAGATTTGTCTCCAAAATTTCTTCACTTTTTCTTCCCCAAGGTTTAACACAAGATAGCTATCTAAAGACCGAATATCATTTTAAAATGGTTCGTTTTTCAAAAATCGTCACATGCTCACATGATCACAAGAGTCCAAAATGGGTAAAGAGTAATGTCAGTGTTTCTGGTGAATCAATTCCTTAGCTATAATCTCAATGAGCACTCTTAAAACTTCAGGCTTAGGTCAATGCATGCGCGTCACTTATAGGTGCGACGACGTCTGATTTTGGGTCAGCGTCGCGCAGTTGACCATTGGGGTTCCAAGGTGTTCCATCTTATACCTTCTAGGTTGTGAGGAAAGAGACCCGGGTCAAGCAAATCATTTACCTCGAAAACTTTTTGGGCGAACTTGGGGGTCGGAAGCAGCTGGGAGCCTAAGCATGGCATGACGGTATTGTTATCAGTATGAGTCTTAGCCGGTCGAGGTCAGTTTGAGGAGTATAGAGGCCCAAATCAACCTAGATGTGTGCTTAGGATACCTGGGAAGTTGAGTGTGCATTTCCCTTTCACCATTCAACCAGGCTAAGTTTGGGCAGTCACCAGGTGGTCGGAATAAAAAAAACATGTTTTTGTTTATCACACACACCACTTGTTAATATCCGCTAGCATTTGCATATCTTCTTGTCACGTCGATTTCAATGCTCTTCTCTTGTCTGATTAGTAGGACACAGCCCCTTGACCCTATGCGAAGGCTAGGGAAAAGGTAGTTTCTCTTTTCGGCAAGGGGCCAAAAACAGATACTACTAACTGTTTCCCCTAATGTTGTGCATGCAGGAAGAACAGGTATGAACAAAAGCAAAACAAGAAGTGCCCGGATACAAATAGTGAATTATGCAAGCATAACGTAATGTTCATACATCACGATACAAGGGCATACCCCTATCATCCCTCAATCCCTCTTCCTTCCCTCTGCCTCATCCTCTCTCCTATCTCAAGAGGAGTGTTTCATCTGACTCTCAGCATCATCCTCCCGAGCACGGCGATGACCTGATGTCGGTCGCATAGACCCCGAAGAGCCAGCAGGTCGAAGTGCTCTCCATGCGTCCTTAGCAAGACGGGAGTCGAGGTCTCTAAAATTAGAGCTCCCAGTAGGTGCCTGGCCAGCCGATGGGGCAGGGATAGGAGGACTAGCTCCGGGACTATGTACGCTAGATCTCGTGGCTCATTCTCGCCCCTTCTTCATCACTCGGTCCCACAGGGTCCGGTACTTGAAATCAAGTTCCCTCACCTCTGTCTGCGACCTCGTCAACTCCTCCCGCAAGTCGGCTATCTTACCCTCCCAGTACACGTCTGGACGGGATCCTTCTCTTGTCCTAGCCCGAGCAGTCCGCTCCTCCAGCACCTGATCTCTCAATTGCTGATTGAGGCTCTCTAATTCCTGCGCCCTGGCTAAAGCGGCCTCCACCTCCTGGCGCTGCAAAGGAACTTAGGGTTAAGCAAGCACAATCGGAATAACACGAGTGGAACAATCCTCACCTGCTGTGCCAAGTCTGCCTCCCGGGCCTCCGCATGGCGGAGGGCATCCTGTAATCTCGCCTCCCAATCAGCAGGGGCAGCTGGCCCCTGAGATGATAAGCCTGCGCCAAGATCTCCTCACAGCCCGTGACGGGCTAGCGTTTCTCTCTGCATCACAAAGAATTTCTCAAAATAAAAGGACAATTCACACCCAAAACCAGAAATCAAACTTCTCACCAATTCTCCAATTTGGCGAAGCAAGTCACTCGTCTGCAGAACCAAAATCTCATTCTGATTCTTTAGAATCTGCACAGCTTCGGTTCCGGGCATCTGTTGCAAGAATACCACCAAGGTCAGTCAGTAAGAAGAGATTGGATGAAATGGATTGAAGGGTTTAGATTGACGCACCCGCCGTGCATCTAGAAACATGCGGTCCGCGTACAGTCGGGCGTAATCCACCAAGTATGTGTAACTATCTCGCAGGAATTTATCCTCCTGCAGGGCGTCCCCAGTGCGGTACCATACTTCAATCTCAGCTCGCCTTACCACTCGCCAGTCCTGACCAATTGCAGAAGATCGGCAACGACCGCGGTTCATATCAGGGTAGGTCGGAAAGGCAATTAAAGGCTGGTGCCATCCCCACGTGCGAAAAGCCATCCGAACAAAGAGGCCATCACAGATATTCACACATAGCAGGGGTACTTCTCGCCATAATTGGGAGAGACTCTGAGACACCCATGGATGATCAGCGAGGTCCTCCTCTGCATATGGCATCTACACCACCTGATTGAAGTGAAAGGTCAGACTTAATCATTGGTCAAGATGCACATATCTTGAATTACTCACCATGTGAGGAGGAAATGTGTCGAGCTGGGCACGGATGTCCTCCACGCGGTACAAGACGGGACGATAATCGCGGATCACTTCCCACCGCGCCATAAGTGGAGTCCATCCCTCACGATCCGTAGAGACGGCCTCACGGCCGATGGGGAAGCAGGTATAACCCTAGATCTACAAGGGATAACACAGTCAATATCAACCAGCATAAGTGAGGAAGGACGGAGATCAACAATCAAGAAGGATTACCTGAAGAAAGGGCGTGAACCAGCCCAAATTGCCGGATCCCTGGGGATAGCTCACCAGGTGAGAAAAGAGGTGACCCAGCATCGCCGCTCCCCATGCCATCTTCTTCGCTGCTTGGAGGTCCTCCAACAGCGGCAAGTACTTCAAGTTAACCTTGTCCGAAGCTATAGCAAATAGCAGTCTTCCGAAGAAGAACAGGAGGAAGATCCGCAAATTCTCATCATCTGAGCGGCCATCCAAATCTAGCAAAGTCTCCACTCTCTAAGAAAAAGCCTCAAGAGTCTCGCTCGGCATCCGCCGTACCCGACTCAATCCCACGGACCGGGCAAAATGCCCGAGGGGTATATGAGATAATGCTCTTTGGATTCGATAGTACCCTTCACCCAGAAGTTGATCCGAAAGCTGCCTGTAATCCCTGAGCTCAGGACCCACTACCGGATCACCAATGACCGGCAAGCCTGTCAAAAAGGAGACGTCCTTCAACGTGGGCAGCATATGTCCCCAAGGCATGATAAAGGCTCTGCATCTGTCATCCCAGCGTTCTCGCAAAGCCACCAAGAAGGGTGCATCCACCATAAACGGTCGGATCCGAAACAACGGCCCGAACCCAAATGCATCCACTTGGAAAAGGAGCCGGTCGGGCAGTGCATGGTACCAGGCCCAGACCAACTCCTAAGAAACTTTACCCCGAACTCTCGGCGGTCCCTGTAAATCCCAAGAAGACAAAAGTTAGGGGCATACATATGCAAAAGAGGTTTGGGTCGGACGGCAGGGCCGCCCGCTGTCCGTACGGACGGACGGCAGGGCCGCCCGCTGTCCGTACGGATGGATGGTGGGGCCCCTGGCCGCCCGCCCTGTCGTACGGCGGGGCTGCCAGCCGCTCGCCCGCCCTGTCGGACGGCGGGGCTGCTAGCCGCCAGCCCTGTCAGATGGCAGGGTCGCCCGCCGTCCGTCGAGTAGGACGGCAAGACCGCCTGCCGTCCGCCAGGGCGGACGACAAGACCGCCTGTTGTCCGTACGGACGAACGGCAGGGCAGCCGGCCGTTGGCCCGGCCGGACGGCGCGAACGCACGCCGTCCGCCAGGTCGGCGGCCACAGATCAAATAAAAAAAAAAACTTCTTCTTCTTCTTCGGGGGAACCTCCTCGTTTCCGCCATCTTCCTCCTCATCTTCTTCTTCTTCTCCATCCTCTTCTTCCTCTTCATCAACTTCATCTTCCTCCTCTTCATCATCATCTTCCGCCGCCCTCCCTTCTTCTCCTTCTTCTTCGCAGCGGAGCGTGTCTTCACCGGCCTCCTCGCCGCCGCCACCACTAGCAATCGCACTTTCGGCCGCTGCCGCCTCACCATTGCCACCACCGGCCCTCCTCCTCCTAAGGGAATGGGGATGCCACACTCGAGCCATGAGAGAGTAAGGGGAAAGCCGGGATGAGGAGAGAAGTGGAAGAATGGGCAGGGAAGAGTAACACCCCGAGGCCTTTTAAGGGCAATCACCGGTACAAACGGCCAAAACCGTGGCCGTCCGTTGGGCAGAACGGCCACATGTGTGGACGTCCGCCGAAACGGACGGCCACGCGCGCGGCCGTCCGCCGACACGGACGGCCACGCGTTCGGCCGTCCACCGGTACGGACGGCCGCGCGTGAGGCCGTCCGCCGGCACGGACGGCCACGCGTACGGCCGTCCACAAACCACAGACGGCCACAACTGTGGCCATGCGATGGGTCTGACGGCCACGCGTGCGGCCGTCCACTGGTATGGACGGCCAGAAGAGGGGCCGCCTGTGGATCTTTGTCCAAAGGAACTTTTAAAATTGAAAATAAATTTTTTATTCACTAAGTTTTAACAAATACATCATTCAAGTGCTTTACAACCCATGAAAAAGACACATACAGCAGGTCGTACATTTCTTAAATAATTCACATATTTCTCGACTTCTTCTGAAGTCTGTACTACATCAATGCAACCCTTGGTGAATCTAGAGTGACGGCGCCATGCATGTCGGAATCGCTCTATAGCTCGTGCTTCCCTCGTGTACCCTGTATGCCTCGGCACAATCAACATATTATGCAAAATAGGAAATGGCACCTATCTTGGAACTCCAATCTAGAGATGGCAACGATGCCCTTGGTACACGGTTAGCTCGTCAGGGCCGATTAGCCACAGCTCACGCTCACGAGAAGTCCTTGTGGTGAATTCTATACCTCGAAGGATCATCGGAACAAAGATGAATTTTTCCACGATCAGAAAATTCAGATAATCATGCCAGTCATCCCTCGTCTTGAGATGAGCCGTGAGACATCTAATTTGATTTTCGGGACAAAGAAGTGAGCGTGCAGGATACCACGCACTGTGCTGAAATATCCTGGAAGTGGAGGTCACTTTCTCATCGAAATCAAAAACTAAGTGCATCTCCATCCACAACTGCAGAGTAAATAAACTCCCCCTTATAGATCGCCCCATGCTCATGTGGCTAAGCCCTCCATATAGATGTGACAGAATTACCGGGGCAAGAGATTGACCTTTCCACAACAAGCTCAGCACACCCAAATACTCCCTTTCTAGCACAGAGCCTAAAGTTGGAAACCACAAGACTCCCCCGAGGACTAGGCATAATCCCCGCATCAGTCTATCAGACTCGACCGTTGTGCGTTTAATCTCTTGGATCAACCAGTGCGCCAGACGATCGACAAGGATTCCTCGCTTGTCACTCATGCGGCATGCCTCCCGTTTGTCTTGCACTATATCAGCAAAAATCACCTCCCATGCAGGCAAAGCCGAGGGATCGCCAGTGGCTGGACCCTCCCAGCCATAAAGGATTTCTACCTCCTCTACCAGCACTGTCGCTTCGAACTCTAGAAACACGAATGTATGCGTCTCCGGATGCCACAGTTCAAGCAGTGCACCTAACCCCTCCCAATGCCAGTGAACGGAGGTGAACCATTTCGCAAACACAATAGATCGGGTCAGATTCCACCGGCGCATATACACCCTCATGTCTAGGGTAATCTCGCCCATCAGGGCCACAAGCCATGCATACTTGCGAGTATGCCGAGCATCAGGGAACTTAGGCATAGGCTGCAGGACAACCAAAGGTCAAAAAAGAGAAGAGAGAATCAAAGTAAACGGCATAAAAATTTGAGCCTACCTGTCCATGAGCTAGTAGGTTGCTGAGATGGCCTTCAACGTCAGATAGAACTTGAGGTTCCCCAGCAGTCGCATGAGCAGAAGACGAGGCCATTCTCCTCCCAGAAAAGTTTGAGTTTTTCATAAGGGAGCTTCGGGACAAATCTGCCCTTTTAAGGCCACAAGATAAACTACGAACTTTCCATGTTCCATAAAAGATGGATGGCATGCATATCCATCCTTTCATAGGCGGCATATCCCTTGGCCTTCCACCTTTTCATAGGCGGCATATCCCTTGGCCTTCCACCTTTTCGTAGAAGGCATGCTAGTTGGCCTTCCATCATTTTGGAAAAGGCTCACCCACGAAAAGGTATATTGCCCTTCACCCCTTCCACTTCGAGGAGGTAACTTCACCCCATGTTCAGGAGACCACTTTGCTTAACATCAACAAATTAATGGTTATTCCTGAAGATCGAGTCGAAGCCATATCGGATTGGCATTCTACCATTAGAATAGCCATATCTTCCATATCGGCTTCGACTCGAAACTAACTACTTGGTTCTCATCCTTTTGCAGTCTAAATACTTAAATGATGTGATCATTGGATATATGAACATTGCTAATGTGTGCTATTGCAGCTGCAGGAAAATTGAGGCAAGTAGGACTGGAGGCACAGAAGGTTAATAACTTTGGGCATATAAACTCTGAGTTCCTCTTTAAACAAAACAATGAGGAGTCTATATTCCCCAAGTTATTCGATTGGCCAATAAATCCCTCCTTTTTGCATTAGGAATTTGTTTTCCAATTTTTAAACCAGCATGCATTGCATAAGCATCATCCACTACTCCCACCCTAGGGGCAAAGACCACAATTTATCACTCTGCTTAACCCATTGTTGATCTATGAGTCTGGCAATTGTTCCTTTGTTAGCCCTTTGAATTGCAAGACCTTATCCTTTTCCAATTCGTGTGCTTGAGATTCTCTCACTTGGCGATCATGTGATGCGCCAGGCCACCGTGCGCCTGTTGTGTCGAGACCTTTTCAAGTCACACTCCTCCATCTTTCATGCTTGAGATCCTTTTGGGTCAGATCGTTGCATCCTAGTGCGCTAAGGCCTCGCGGTTCCAGCACCCGAGGGTCCCACGGATTGTGATTCTCTAGTTTGAACTTTGTCCCCCTTCTTAATCACCCTTGCAATTCGAATATGCCTAAACGCTCATGCATTTACCACACTCTCATACCACCTTTGGAGATAGCTCATCCCTTCTTTGGACTGTCCAAAATCAGGTTCGATTTCGGAACACCTATTTATCATTCCGCTCCACTCCACTGCAAAACAGGTGTCCCGGAGGGGCATTTGTAGACACCGATTTTGGACCCCCCTTTTGGTCATGAACCCCATCCACCATTAGCCCATCATCACCAAACCCACCACCTTAGCCATCTTATCTTTCAGCCTACTAAATAATCAGGCCCATTAACCAATCTCGACTTTAGCCACCTTTTCGTAGAAGGCCAACCAGCCCGCCTTCCTCCATCCTTGGAAGGCCAACCAGCCTGCCTTCCACCATCCTTGGAAGGCCACCCCTTGCCTTCCACCATCCTTGGAAGGCCACCCCTTGCCTTCCACCACCCTTGGAAGGCCAACTGGGCCGCCTTCCACCTTTTCGTGGAAGGCCAACTACCTGGCCTTCCATGGAAGTAGGAGGCAAAATAGTTGGCCGTCCACTCCCCTAACTTTCCCTTTGACCTTGTCTTTTCCACGATCTCCTCCACTCGCCACCCTCACCCCCATTACTCCGATCACTCCCCACTCCGGTGACTGCCGCGCGCACAACCTCCGACTCTTGACCACTTCCTATTGGTTCTTTGATGATTAATAGGGATTTAGAACTTGAATCCCTCCTTTTTGCCTTCACCTATTTAAACCCCCCCATGTCCCTTCGAGAAAAAGAGAAGAAAAAAGAGGTTTTGTCAGGGGTTGGCAAGGTTTCGGTTGGTAGGAGTTGGAAGGCTTCAGTTTGCGAGGTTGGAAATTGAAGAGCTTCAAGTGGGAGAAAGCATTGGCAGACGACAAGTCAGAGGAATCCTCCGCATTCCAAATGGGCCTGTTCTCTTAAGCCTCTCCTTACTTTTTTCCATTCCTTTTCACTGTATTCCCACCATCCATCCACTTCGTAGCATCATCTTCTCCTCCTACTTTTTTCTTTTTACCACATTACTTTTACTTTTCACTATTACCACACACGAGCACCCCATCTGCATGCATGCATCTTAGGATGACTTAGCACCCTTTACCCCCAGAGGTTTCAAACAAAAAACGGGAGGTGGGTGGCCGTAACATATGGTCACCTTCCCTCCCCAAACACCCATCCGGTGCGTCCCCTTTCAATTTTAGCTCGTTTATTTGTTTGCATGAACGGATCCTACATGCTGCAGTTCTAATCAGGCTATTTCTTTTCTTTGTTTGTCTTTTCTTTTCAGGGGCTCTTACCACATTCTGTGCGCGGACCACCAAGCTTTCCCAATTCGGCCGGCCGGAGGCAGAGAAGAGGAACCCACTATCCCCACTCCATCAGAACGCGATCATTCTCACCATCATGCGGAGCACATGGACCGTAAGGTAATGCTCCTGGCGATCACATACTTCAATTCCTAACCCTTCCAAATCGCTGCAGTGCTAAGACTAACGGAGAAGCCCTCGCCCGAAGGCCACAGCAGCGGCGGGGACGTTCCGGGCGCCTACAGCCCTCTGGCGATCACGGTGGGACCTCCATTAGCTCGCTGCACGTACCGCGCTCAAAGGTAAGAAGGTAAGGCCCTGGTATATTCTGTTTTTTGATCTGCACGGCTTGTTGCTAGGCCGTTCGAGATACCAAACGGCCAAACGGTCGGCCGTCCAACACCTTGGACGGCCACTTTCCTGGCCGTCGATATTTCTGGACGGCCAATACCGTGGCCGTCCTCTTCCTTGGACGGCCAAGATACAGGCCGTCCTCCCCATTTGACGGCGGGCCTCTTGGCGGTCGTCCTCCATTTGACGGCCAACCTGTTGGCCGTCCTCCGCCTTTGACGGCCAAACCTCTAGCCGTCCTCACTACTTTGACAGCTATCTTGTTAGCCATTCATGTATGCTATCCATGTATGCTGCCTACATTGATGATTAGTTGTATGTTCTGGCTCGTTCTTTGTTAAGTTTTTGGGTTTTTTGGGGTACTCTCCGCGGGGGTTTTAAGGAAGAGCCGGCATCACATCTCTAGTCACCTCTCCCACTGTATTTGACTCTCCACCTGAGGATTCCCACTTGGGTGTGACTAGTCTTATTCTGTTGGGAACCTCTGTAAGTCTCCGCGAGCCGGGGATTCCCACTTGGCCGCCGAACAGGTTGTACCTAAAACCACCCGATAGGAACCCCGGGTTTGTGTGAGGAATTGAGTCATGCCCATTCTTGCAAGCCCAAAGAAGTCAAAAAGGGGTTATTTTCAGCCCAAATGATGAAGAAATCCAAGGGGGTAGGCCCAAACCCATTATCTCAAGTAAAAGAAGCCCAATAGGGCCAATTTGGGCCCAAAAAGTGAAGGCCAAAGCCCAATTTCGTGGTAGCCTTTAAAAGGGCCCAAATGGTTCCCCCCATAGTCTATTCTTACTCCTTTGGCCCATGGTTAAATCTGCCCAAAGGAGGATAAGAAGAAAAGCAAGTGGTCCCCCGCTCAAGATTCTTCTAGAAGAGGGTAAGTGAAAAGCAAAAAGAGAAGTCAATCATGATTCTCCAAGTGTTGTGACCTCATCGGAAGGCTCTTAAGAGGGATTTCTTATCCTTAATTTAAGGGTAATGGATGCCTAATCTACCCCCCAAAAGTAAGCCAACTTTATCTATAAAAGAACCCCCATCTTCTACAAGAAAAAGTTGGAGACAAAAATCCCAAAAAAATAGAAAAGAGAAGAAGAAAAGTGAGAGAGCTTGGAGGAGCACGTCTCCCTCCTCCTTCCCCTCCATTTCCAGCATCCCAAGAGAGAAAAAAGAGTTAGAGAAGAAGAGAAAAAGAAAGGAAGAGTGCTAGAAAAGAAGAGAGCAAGATTGTAGGCTTCAAGAGCCATTCTCCCTTCTCATCCCCTCTCAAAGGTAGAGTGGGGGTGAAGAAGGGGTTTATTTCTGTCTCTTTGCTTTCTTATAATGTTTTTCTTTCTTTTGATGTTCATGGAAGCTTCTATCTCCCCCTTGATGTTCATCCATGGTGATTGAAAGTAATGATATGCAAAGTTCAGATTTCCTGTGTTTGTTTTGTGAATATGCTGGTTATATTGCTTTTATGGCATTTTTTCCTTCATAAGGTAAGTGTTTTTTGTATGGGGATGGTATAGGGGCCTTTCGAATTTATAGAAATGGTCTCCTCAAGCCTTAAAAACCCCCTAAATATGGAGATATGACACAAGATGTGCTTTGCTGTCCAGATTTCCTTAAAACTGATTTTCCATTTATTTGTTTTTGGTTTTGGGGTTTCTCAAGGTGGCTTGGCCTTCCATGACCCTTAGGAGCACATCCCCTCCATGGATGATGTTCCCACAAACCTAAACATCAAGAGAAATCCCCTAAGTTTCATATTTATTAAGATCTAGGTTTCTGTTTTCATGTTAGAACCGAATGAGTTTTGTTTGGATTTTTCCTTTAATGGCTAAGGGTTTAGGCCCTAGAGGTTCTCAAGGAGGTTCCTTCACTAGCTGAGGATAAGCTTCTTTGGGTAGAAACCCTCTAACATAGAGCCAAGAAGGAGAGATCCATGGAAAAGATAAAAATATACCTAAGTTTCCCATATGTTCATATTCAGGTTTTCATGATATTTTCCTAAAGAAATGCATCTAAAATATATTTTAAATAAATTTTTTATGCCTTGTACCTTTTATACCTTATTTTATATTATTTGGGTTAGATTTAAACCCATTTTTCATTGAAAATCCGTGTTTCAGCCTGAGTCTGGGGCTTTCGGTGCTACAGTGTTGAGTCTGCGCCTCCCTGCGCAGACTCAGCGCCAGTTGCAGGTTTTGAGTCTGCGCTTTTTTCAAGTTGGTTTTTGGGCTTGAGGTGATTCTTTGATCCTCCCCCAAGCTGTCCAAATGTTCCTTGGACCTAGGACTGTCCCTTTGAGGCCCAATGAAGGTCCTAAATGGCTTGGACTTTGGGTTGTTAAGCCCTTAATGTTTCAAACCGAAGTTTTGCCATGTGTTTTAAGATTTTAAATGTTTTCCGATGTTTTCCAAGGATGTCCCAATCTAAGGGTGCCAACAATCCAATGTTGGGTAACCCATCAAGGGCCCTCACACAGAAAACATCATTCTTATGTTCCCATTTCTATGGGTTCATTTAGATGATGTGTCCCGAAGTCCCAATGGGTTGGTGGAGTTCCTTGCTCCCCAAATGTAGAAATGGAATGGGTGATTCCCTGTGGATAACCCTTTCATTTTGAAAGCATTAAAGGCACCCTTTGGGTGAGTGGTTGGATGCTCGGCACGCCCCCCTTTATAGCCACCTCCATAGTTCATGGCTACATGTGATCCTCTAGGGAAAGTGGTGGAGTTCCTTGCTCCCCAAATGCAGAGATGCTTTGGAGTACCCCTTGTGGGTTTTTCTTACATCTTGAAGGCATTAAGGGCACCCTTTGGGTGAGTAGTTGGATGCTCGGCACGTCCCCCTTTACAGCCATCCTTATGGTCCATTAGCCATTACATATCCCTTTAAGGGAGTTGGTCCTTTGGGTCTCTTCATGTCATGACCCTTCATGAAGATCTTAAACCTTTTTATTGGGTTCTCCTAATAGAAGGTTAAAATTCAACTTGGAATCATCATATTAAGCATTTTCAATGCTTTATAAAGTGATCTAAGAGGAATGAGATAAACATGAAGAAATCATGTCATTTGAAGAAATCCACACAAGAACCACTCCTTGAAAAGGCCTCATGTAGCCGTACTCAACTTCTGAGATTTCTTAGTGTTATCCTCCCCAAATTTGTGGTGATTCTTGGATCACTTCAAGTTGAAAGAGGTGTAAACCTGAAATTATGCTCAGATTTTGAGTCTGTGCACCTATAACCATAGAAATTCAATTGGGAATGGGGTATAATCTGTTTTTCTCCACTCCGGATTTCATATTTTAACTTTAATGGTTGAAACTAACCCCTTGATGGATTTAATTGCAACTTGAACTGTGCAGGAAACTCAAAAATTAAATTTCAGACTTGAGTCTGTGCCACTATTTTGAGTCTGCGCACCCTTGCGCAGACTCAACTCAAAACTGTCAAAGAGGCCTTACATGGACAGATAGACTCATTTATAGTTCAAATAACTCAAATAATTAAAGTTAATTCATTCAAAAAAGGGTTTAAGATAGCCATCTTCTACTTTAAATAAACACAAAATTCCAAACTTAAGTTGAGTCTGCACACCTTTCATAAGCTCATTTCAAATGAAAAAATCAACTAAACAATAAATCAAATTGCTCAAACCACTCATAATCATATATCAAACACTCCATGTCATTTAAATAAATATCCATTTACAAAAAGGATCCAAATCCCTTCAAAATAAACAAAAATTACAAGTTCAGCTGAGTCTGCGCACCCCTTGCGCAGACTCAAACTCATTTTTTCCCTATCTCTTTGATCTTTGAAGCTCCCTAGCTCTTTGAAACTCTTGGAATTCCCCTCAACCTCAGGAGATTCCATCTTTTCAAGAATCTTGCTCAAAATTCTCTTTGAACTTGAGTCTGCGCACCAATCCCAAGGCCAAAACCTCATCTCTTGGCCCCCAAATCATGTCCGCCACTCCAAATCTGTAAATCATCACCCAATAAAACATAAAATTAAGTTATCCCACCAAAAATCCAACAAAATAACTCAAAAACAAAAAATCCACAATTCAGACTTGAGTCTGCACATCCTGGCGCAGACTTAGCCCTGAAATTCACAAAAATAAAAAATCAACTTCCCGACCACTAAAAGAAGATCTAAAACCCTTTAAAAATCAAGTTTATTCAGATCTATCAGGATATCAAATAAAAATACCAAGTTGTTCTTGAAAAAAATGTAAAAAATAATTAAAAACACATTGGTGACAAATGAGTCTGCGCTACCCAGCGCAGACTCTACCCTGAAATCCCAAATTTGGTCTTTTTGACCTTAATTTCCCTCCAAATTAAACCCAAAAATTTACCTAAAAACTTTATACTTTATATGAATCAAAAAACTAAATAAAAGCTTAAAACTCCTTTTGCAAAAAATATAAAAAAATGTTTAAACACTTTGATAAACAATGAGTCTGTGCTCTATAGTGCAAACTCAACCCTAAATTCTTAAAATTTGATATTTTGGCCATTAAATTCCCATAAAATCAAATCAAAATCTTAAAAATAAACTCTATATTTTCCACAAATCAAAACCCAAAAAAAAATGATAACTTTTTCCTTAAAATTACCTAAAAAATTGAAAAAATAGGCTTGTGACAGATGAGTCTGCGCTACCCTACGCAGACTCAACCCCTAATTGGTAAAATCCAATCTTTTCAACCTTAATTCCTTTAACATTAAATAAAAATCTCCATGATAACCTTTAAACTTCCTGTAAATCAAAAAATCAAATAAAACTCAAATTTGCCCTTTTGCAAAACATAAAAAATACCTAAAAGAAATCTCATTTCAATTGAATTTGCACATCTTGCTTATCCTTCAAAACCTACAAATTCAAAATATAAAAAATATAAATCCTTGCAGTATTTTTTACTCAAATCAAATAAGAAAACATAAAAAACACCTTGCCATACTTTATAAATCAAATCTAAAATCTCTTCACTTAAAGAAATGTTTATTAGACTCCCTTGATAAAAAATGTCATCCACTTCAATCAAAATACCATAAAAAAGATCTTCATTCCTTTCACAAATCAAAAAATCAAAATAAATACAAGCATTCTCATTGGTAACAAATGAGTCTGCGCATCCTTGCGTAGACTCAACTTCATGTTTATTCCCAAACTTAAAAAATTTCAACAAATCTTTAATACATCCCCATGAATCAATCCAAAAATATTAAAAAATGTCTCTAATCATCATCCATCAATAAAAGTCAATAAATCAAGTCTTGCGTAGACTCAACTTTAAACTAAAAAATGAGTTTTCTTCTCAAATTAAAATTGAAATTCATTCATTTTTCGAATGCCATCTTCTATATCTTACTTATATCATTTCAAAGGGTGTTATTCTATTCTTCCGACGATTAATCAAGGGTTTTCCTCTTAGGAGGATGTAATTAACGCTATTCCATTTATGGGTAGTGGGATCGGGTCGAAGAACTACGCAATCATCTGATTGAGTCAGGTAAAGCGCACAAATAACAAATCTAAATAAAAAATAAAAAAATCAAGATCAAGTGCATTTTTTTTTTCCCTAAAAAAATGTACGACAAGGCGTCGTAGGTGTTCGGAGGGGAGGGGGAGGAGAGAGAGAGAAAAATAGAGAGAAAGAGGGAAAAGAGGGAGGGCTTCGGAGCGTCCACCGAAACTCGCCTAAATCGCGTCGTTCTAGGAAGACGCCGTTTAGATGACAGGACGCGGGTCGTACATTGGCAGATCTCTGAATCGCATCGTCCATGCTAGACGCCTTTCAGACGACACGACCGGGGCCGTACACACGCAACCCCACGCCCTGCCCTTGCGGCACTCTAGCAAAGCTCCAAAATAGAGTCCCCCAATGCTGACGCTGTTCAAAATCGCATCTCGCAACCTTGACGCGAAAAAGAACCCATGCCACAGCCCCACAAAGGCGCAAACAAAGGGGTCCGACATTGAAACCGACTCGATAACTTGATCCGAAATCTCAGTCCTTACAATAAACGCAGCCGTGACTCACTGACCGCCAACGAGAGGACAATCTGGACAAGAGGAGCCAGAGACGAGGGTGACTCCTGCCCAGTCACTCGGACACGCTGAAGGGGTATCCGCCAACCTATTGCAAGGGCCAACCCTCTCAGTGGCACCGCATCCTACTCTTCCCATGGAAGATAGGATAAAAGAGCTATCCCAACAGGTAGCAACTCTCATCGCTACTATTACATCCTTTTCTCCGTTGAACGACATGGTCAAAGTCATCGCTCAACACATAGGCTTGTTAAACCTGCCAGCGAGACTGGCTCCACCGCAGCCTTAGTATTGCCTGCCCGGTCAATTTTCGACTGGGCAGCTAGGCCAGTCCCGGGTTTTTCCCCCTGAGGTGGTCTCGGCTTGTGGAGAACTGTACGGACCACAAGGTCATATTCAGCTTACTAGCCACCTACCGACTGAGTCGGACACTGTTTCATCCGACACGCATCCTATGGGAGACGAGAGGCACTCGGCTATAGCCACTACAACGACTCCGGACCTCAATCGGTGGCTGACAAAGATAAGGAAGGAGATGCAACATATGGTGTCTCAGCCATATGGCGCGCCCCTGGCCAGCATCATCCTAGAACAATCCCCATTCTCCCATGAGATTTTGGCAATGGATGTGCCGCCAAACTTCAAGCTGCTGAAGGGACCCTTGTATGATGGGATGATGGACCCGTTCAGCCATTTATAGAGGTTTAATTCATATCTCTCGGTCCGAGGGGTGCCCGAAGCGGTCCGCTGTCAGCTCTTTCCCCTCACCCTTAAAAAAATAGCTTCCACTTGATTTGAAACCATAGCTCCTAACTCTATTCACTCTTTAGTACAACTAGGTTATTTGTTCATTGACCAATTTTATAATGCCACTCAGCAGTGTAAGACCTCGGCCAGCCTACTTGCTATTCCATAGGAGCTGGCCGAGACTCTCCAAGACTATTTTCCCAGGTTCCGCACCGAGGCAGTGCAGATTCCAAACCTAGATAGCTCCATTGCAGTCTTGGCCAACATCAGCGATTACACAGACGAGGCTTAGTTTGATAGGGAAGCGGAACCCCCCGACGTTCCAGGACCTGGTGGCTCAGGCACACAAGTATATTAACCGAGAGACGTTGATGATGATCAAGGACAAGAAGGCGACCGGGCCTATCTCGGTGGTCGCCCCGCCTACAACTCGCTAGTGCCCAAAAGACTTCGATCCCTCCCGGAAGAGATTCAAGACAGAGGAAGATTGGCGCCGAGAGTGGCGTCGGCCTCTTCATCATCAACACCTGCCCTTGCCAGCTCCTCCCTCGTGGCTGCTCATGGAGGTTAAAGGCAATGCTTCGCTAGCCAACGTATCAAAACTGATCCGCAGTGAAGAGATATCTGGAAATACTGCGAGTACCACCGAGAGATGGGCCACTCCACAAATGAGTGTCGCCATATTTGGCAGGAGATAGTAATCCGAGAGGGGTGCCTACCTCAATACGGCCGTGACAGGCAGCCACAAGGCCGAGACTCTCAAGTGGCGCCCAAGCAACATCAACACCTATCTAAGGATTGGCCTCCACCGAAGGTTGCCCTTGTAGCAGAAGCTTCACATCAACGGCCGAGCGCAGGGTCCATCATGGTCATATCCGGAGGGCCGGATGAGGTACTCTACAGGCACCGTCAAGACGAAGCATCCTCGGCCATAGTAGCGGTCGACAGTGAGCGGAAGCGCTCTCGACAGGAGGACATCACGTTCACCGAGGCTGATCTTGAAGAAGTCCAGGTCCCACACGACGATGCTCTCGTCATCAATGCTGTAAAAAATAATTATGATGTCCATCGAATATTTATTGATAATGGGAGTGCACTTAATGTGCTTTTCTATGACTGTTTTTTGAAACTCGACCTGACTAGGCCGATATAAAGGCCCATCACGGCCCCTTATTTGACTTTAATGGAGCCCCCTGCCAAGTTGAAGGCATCGTCCGATTGCTTGTAACCCTCGGTATGTCCCCAAAGCAACTGACAGTTGAAACTGATTTTGCAGTAGTAAAAGTAGACTCGGCCTACAACGCCATCTTTGGCCGACACCTGATTAGATGCATTGGAGCTGTACCTTCGTCCTGAAATTCCATACCGACTTGAGAGTCGGTGAAGCCAAAGGAAGCCAAGAATCAACCTACCTACATGATCTCAATGAAAGGCAAAGCCGCAGCCGAGTCGCTTTCAATCGAGTCTTTGGCCGATGCCTCCCCAGGTGAAGAACTAATTGCCCTTCCTCTCTCGGGAGGTGATGGCTGAAGAACTAATCGGCATTCCTCACTCGGGAGGTGATGGCCGATTACTGTAGACAGGCTCCAGTCTTCCGACGACCGAAGCCAAAAGGGTTGATCAACTTTCTGAAGGAGAATCTCAGCGTCTTCGCTTGGTCGCGATTAGACATGCTGGGAGTCAATCCTGAAGTAGCTATATATTGTCTGCATATGGATCCGAACCATCCTCCAGTCAAACAAAAACGCCGAAGCTTCAACTATGAAAGACGAATGATGATCTAAGCCGAGCTGTAGAAAGGCTTAAACATCGGGCATCTCCGAGAGGCTCATCATCTTGAATGAGGTGCCAACGTTGTAATGGTGCCCAAAAAGGACGGTAAGTGGCGAATGTGTGTTGATTTCACTGACGTCAATAAGGCTTGCCCGATGGATAGTTTCCCACTGCCTTGGATAGACCAGATGGTAGACGCCACCTCTGGCCATGAACTGCTTTGCTTCCTCGATGCCGACTCGGGATATCATCACATCCGAATGCATCTAGAGGATGAAGACAAGGCCAGTTTCGCCACTGACCTTGGCCTATATTGTTATACCCATATGCCTTTCAGCTTGAATAATGCTAGAGCAATTTATCAGCTTCTAGTCAACAAAATGTTCGCTCCTTAGTTGGGCCGAAACATAGAGGTGTACATTGATGACATGCTTGTAAAGACCTGAGTCGCCTCTGACCATTTGGCTGATCTAGCCGACACCTTCTCTACTTTGTGTAGGTTTCATATGAAGCAAAATCCAGCAAAGTGTTCCTTCGGCGTAGCCTCCGAAAAATTCTTCGGTTATCTGGTGACCCGTTAAGGGGTGGGGGCAAATCCCATGAAGGTATCGGCCATCCTCCAGATACGCCCCTCGACAAACGTCCGAGAGGTGCAAAGGCTAAGGGGACGAGTGGCAGCTCTGACCGCTTCTTGTCAAAGGCGGCGGATTGCTGCTTCCCTTTCTTCAAGTTGCTGTGGAAGACTGGCGATTTCCAATGGACGGCCGAGTGCCAATCAGCTTTTTGATCAGCTCAAGGGCTATCTCTCTGAGGTTCCCGTCTTAGCCAAGCCGGTTGAGGGGGATAACATCTGGGCCAATGGTCTCTCTCGGTTGGCATCCACTCATGACGGGGGAGGAAGCCGAATGGTTCTCGTAGAAGAACTCTGCGCTCCAAGTATTGATCGGTCCGAAGGGGTAATGCAAACTAAATTCTCTGAAGACAAGATATGGATGACTCCATTACTAAACTATATCTTCCGAGGGGAGCTCTCGTCTGAAGAAAAGGAGGCAAGGCGCATTTGGGTGCGGTCCACTCAATTGCTTATTTTGGAGGGGATATTTTATAAAAGGTCATTCAGCCGCCACTTCTCCGATGTCTCGGTCCCACTCAGGCCGATTATGCCCTTCAGGAAGGCCACAAATGAGTTTGCAGAGGACACGACAGAGGCCGAGCCCTTGCCCATAAGCTTCTAAGGCAGGAGTACTAGTGGCCAACCCTTCGGTAGGACACAGCTAGCCTCGTCTGGCGTTGCGACCAATGCCAGCGATTCAGCTCGCTCATCCACCAGTGGGGTATAGACATTCTCGGCCCTTTTCCTATGGCCACCGGCTAGAGGAAATTTCATATTGTTGCTATTGATTATTTTACCAATGGGTCGAGGCCGAGCCCCTTGCGTCCATCACTAACAATAATGCCTGGAATTTTATATGGAAATCTATTATTTGCCGTTATGGAGTCCCTCGGGCCATTATATCAGACAACGACAATTAGTTTGATAGCAACTATGGGGTCGCTCTCCCCCTTAAAAAAAGTGGATCCATCTACTTCGACCTAATTCCTTACCATCCAATGCCTATGATCCAGTGGCTCAGGTTGATCATGCTTAAGTGCTCAGTCTGGAACTGCTCTGATAGCATTCTCTATAACACCCCGCCGACTCGGTTCAGTCATGCCGGCTTACTTCGAACCAGTAGGCGCACATACATATATCCATAACACCATGAACCAACCATCATAACCACAAATTTGTCTACTAATAATAAATACATAAATTACAATACTTGTCCAAAATCTCTAAACATATTCACATATTACATCAATTAAGTCATAGTTCGATCTTCAAGTTCTAAATCTCCTAGTCCCATAGCTTATCCATTACCTCTCTTTGCCTGAAAAATGTTAATGAACAAAGGGTAAGTCCCAACAGACTTAGCAAGCACATGATACCACTACATCACTTATCATATACATATAAACATAAAAACACAACATGATAATATCATATAATCATGTCATGATAGAATATAACATAGCAAGCTCAGCTAACATAGGGATCATGACAATTCATGGCATGGTCAAAAGATCATGGCGTAGCATGGTACGACGTGAGTAAAAACATAAAGATCATGGAATAGCATCATGACATGGCTTGACTTGATCATGGCATGGTATGAGTATAAGCATAATAGGGGCATGGCATGGTTAAAAGATCATGGTATAACATGAAGTCATATATCAAAAATATACAACATACGAACAACATGAATCCCATTCCCTATAACGCCCTGTCGACTCGGTTCAGTCATGTCGGCTGACTTCGAACCAGCAGGCGTGCCATAGTGGAAACAACCTAAACATATACTTACTCCAGAGTGAGCACATACATACATCCATAACACCATGACTCAACCATCATAACCACAAATTTGTCCACTAATAACAAATACGTAAATTACAATACTTGCCCAGAATCTCTAAACATATTCACATATTACATTAATTAAGTCGTAGTTCGATCTTCAAACTCTAAATCTCCTTGTCCCATAACTTAACCTTTACCTCTCCTTGCCTGAAAAATGTTAATGAGCGGTAAGTCCCAACAGTCTTAGCAAGCATATGATACCACTACATGGCTTATTATATATATAAAACATTAAAAGATAACATGATAATATCATATAATCATGTCATGATAGAATATAACATAGCAAGCTTCAGCTAACATAGGGATCATGGCAATTCATGGCATGGTGAAAAAGATCATATAGTAGCATGGCATGGCCAGAGTATAAACATAAAGATCCATGGAATAGCATCATGGCATGGCTTGACTTGATCATGCATAGCATCATGGCATGGCTTGACTTGATCATGGCATGGTATGCGAATAAGCATAATAGGGTCATGGCATAGCATCATGGCATAGTTAAAAGATCATGGTATAACATGAAGTCATACATTATAAATATATATAGCATACGAACAGTATGAATCTTTCCGCTTATTTAATGGACATGCATCCAAACCACAACATGAGGATGTTTAACATGACATGCAGCCAACGGTAAGGTAAATGCCCACTAGCGCTTCCACTCCGCAGTAGGGGGACTCACCCGTCCCACCTGGACCGAAAGAACTGTAGCCAGGATTTTACCTGTTTGCCTCGAGTTGCGTCTTTTAACTTAATGTCCGCCTCATAAGGATGCTTGCATGATTTGGATGCATGGACTCCGAAGGTTGCACTGTCCCGTAAGCATGTTCGATTTTAACATAGGAAGACTTATAGAATATGATTTAGGCATGAGTTGGGTGTCCATTTAAGCTCTTATGTCATTTTGACAGCATATTAGCTTAGTAGCATATACTTAAGTTATAAAAATATATATATTTTGAAAACAAGGCATTTGTACTAGGAAAAAAACCATGGAGAAAGAACCATGTACTTGCCTTTAACCAGAAGCTCTTTTGGACACAGCAGGAACCTCCTCCACGTGCGAAAAACCCTCGTGAACAATCCCCGTTCTTGCGCTATATCTCTCTCTCTTTCTTTCTTTCTTTCTTCCTTTCTTCCTCTCTTTCTCTCTTGGGCATGGGCAAGGAGGAGGAGAAGAAGATATGGGGGAAATGGAGGGGTTACCCCCCTATTTATAGGTGATGCATGTCTTAAGATGGGGACATGTGTCCCCCCTCTTTTAAGATGGAGTTGACATGTGTTTGGTGAGGTGGCATGGGTTTCTTGGGGGCTAAGAAATCTTACCAACTTCCTTATCCTTTATAATATCAGTATCCTTATCCTTTACCTTACCAGTATCCTTATCCTTTAGTACTTTTACATTTTAGTCCCTATATTATCTATAGTTGGCTTTATGCCCTCATTCAACAATTTTTTATCGCATTTAACTCGTTTTTAGTTGTTTGAGGACACATCTAGAAGCCTTAAAAATTATGAAAATCATTTTTTGCATTATAAGGCATGAACCTTTCATAATTGCATTTACATTTTTTCGGTATTTGTGAATATACCATTTTTCATAATTATGTATATGTTGACATGTAACTGTAATCTTGTAGGTCCTTATACATTTGATCAATTTAGGACCACTTCTTTGTGTAAATTCTTCTATAAGATTGCAAAGATACTTGCTAACATAATGCATAAGGTTAACTCCAAACCAATCAGCTTTTATCAAGGGCAAAGGAATACAAGACAACATTTTATTAGCCAATGACTTGCTGAGAGAGTTTCTTTCAAAACAAAGGGGTTCACTGATTTCTTTGAAAGTGGATCTTAAGAAGGCTTTTGACTCTATTCATAGGCCTTTTATTCTTTATATGATGGACAAAATGGGCTTCCTACCTCAATGGATATCTTGGATTAATATTTTCATTAATTTACTAACTTTCTCAATTCTATTCAATAGTTTTCCAGTTGGCTTCTTCAAATCTAAGAATGGTATTAGACAAGAGGATCCTCTATCCCCATACTTTTTTTGCATTGCCTTGGAAGGGCTCTCATGCATGCTACATAATGAACATTCAAATGGTATTCAAGTACCAACTTATGGGTGATGGATATAGGTGTCCTCTAAGCCAATCATAAGGCACCTATTTCAATCTGATTTACTAATCAATGGCATTAAATTCATTATATAGATTGGCATATTTATAATTGCGCATAATGAAGTCCATGAATATGTGCAATAGTCATCAGATTATGATGAGATCATAATAATAAGACTGATGACTTATAAACACATATTCTCAATTGTTCCTAGTCGTAGGATGTTTGAGAAGGACATCAAACATCCGGTTAGACTAGTACAGGTTATTCCACCTTATATGATGAGGGTGACTGATCTCGTTAGTTACTCGTGTGGAGACACAATGGTAAACCTGTAGGTGCTCATTGGAGAATGAGTTCACTGTACTGATCCGACATGAATTGTCAAATGGTAATTTACCTGATTGTCGATCGGCTTGATTCATCGTCACAGTGGTGTGGTTGATCCTTGGACTTGAGACACCAAAGACACTTTGTCGGTGGACTTCTCGACTTTGACCTTGACCTAAGAATCCCTATCCACGGGATCTCTAATAGTCAAGGATCGGGTCCAGTGGAAGACCTTCGAAGGTGTTTGTGTGTTCAATAAAGGATCGTTCGCTCTCAAGTAATAGGAGAGAGAATGCTCTACAATAGATCCGCAGGAGTCTCTAGCTAGAGCAGAAACAATATCAGAAAAAGAGGTTTTCGGATATTGTACAACAGAGTCTGATTCAAGTGAGTTGACCATCTAGGGTTTGACAGTTAACCATACCCTAGGTTAACTAGAGAGCATTGTGCGAACGAAGGATTATAGCTACATGGTAACTGTGGACGGACAGGTACTATGAGTGGGTTGCTGAACCACATTACCTTCCGGGATCATAAGATGTTGCTTGGCACCGAACTTGATCGGAAGTCCGACCGAATCTACATGTGATGTCAATTCTTTTAAGTAATTAGTTAATATCTAGATATTAATTAATTACAATAAGTCAATAACTAGTTATTGGACTAGAGGGTCACACGCAATAAGATTCTAAGTCGGTGGTACATAAGTGGGATTTACATTAACTCGGGGATTTTCGTGAAAAGTCGCACCGACTTAATATATATATACGCGCTGTTGAGAAATCCTGGGCCAAGCTCCATGATTTCCCCTTGCTAGCCGTCATCCCCCCTTTTCTCTCTCCACCTCTGGGCGCCCCGTTCGTGGTGCCGGGATTGTCTGCGTCTCCACCGCGCATGATTCCTAAAAGTCGGGAATTCCCGTCGACGGGTTTTCGGCAATCGTCGCGGGCACGGATCTTCAGCGAGCGAGCTGATACGGACAAGGGATTGAAGACGAACCACCACGGAGGATCGTGTGGATACCGCTGGAGGCCGGACGCTTGTTCGGCTCACGGCATCGCCTCGACGGAACCGAGACGGAAGCGGATTCGAATCCGCACATAGTAATATGATTGCACCCGGATTTTTCGATTTGCATTTTTCGTTCCGAATCGGATCAGCAGGCATCGGGCGGGATAAATTTTGTTCGTCGTTTCCGCTGCTTTCTTCGCGTCCCGCCCGGATCCCAACAGTGGTATCAGAGCCAGGTTCCGCTCTGATCTGCTCCGAAATGATAAAATTAATGTTCTAAAATTATTTCCATGCTCCGATTATGTTTCTCTCATAGAAATTACTTATGGAATGTGTACACAATAATCGGATTATTTTTCTGTAGAGAAAATCAAAATTTTTGAGGGTTTCATCACGTTCTTCATGGAGATGAAGATCCAGTTTTGTGGGCATCAAAAAGGGATTAATGGTGGTTGGACCATCTCTGTCGGTTTGCTGGTATGACCAGCTACCCCTCACTATCCCCGGAGATTTTCTATAGCGGCCGGTGGAGCTTTTCTTCCCATAATTTTCAAGAGTTGAAAAAAGATTGAGGAAAGGATATGGTTGAAAAACTGCACAAATCTCCATCTTTGGAGGTTCACCGGCGACGAAGGAGTCGTCGGCCGGCCATCACCGGCGGTGGAAATGAAAGGGGTAACTCCCCCCTGCAACTTTCGGCCACCATCGCTGCCGGCGGCGGCGGCAACGCCGCCCAAAAGTGGCTGTAAAGGGGGGCCAGTCGAACCAGGCCCTGCTAGCTTGGACCGGCCGGTCCGGTGTCGGGCACATGGCTAGGCGGGGCCGGCCTGGGCGGCCCAAGCGGTAGACCTGGCTGGGCCAGGTCGCACCTAGGTCCAGCCCCCAGGCCCGAGCCCAGGTGCCCAGGTCCGAGCCTGGACGGACTCTGGCTGGACCCGAGCCCAGGCTGATTGGGCCCAACCCCTTTGGCCCATTTATTCCAGCCCAATTAACCCCTAAACACTTTTTAACCCCTGAATTAAAGCTAAACCCCACCCCTTTTTAACTGGAAATTAAAATTAAAAAATTTAAAATTGTTTTAAGCTTATTTTTCCAGTTAATAAAGGATTTATTTGGATTTGATCTTAATAGTTAATTGGATTTAACTAAGTAAGATATGATCTTAAATAAAGGGGACTTAATTATTAAAGATGAGATCTTTAGATTGGGGATTTTATTTAAGATGAGATCTTAAACAAGATTAACAAGTGTTGTTAAATCCCTTTTAATTTAATAGAATGAGGAATTGTTTAAGATGTGTTCTTAAATTAAATTAATAAATGTTATTAATTTATTTTAAGTCATGATCTTGAATAATATTAACAAATGTTGTTAATTACATTCTAATTAAGTGATTAGATTAATGTTTTAATCTTAAAATTAATTTGCAATTGTTGTAAATCTAATTTTAATTATCTAATTGGACATTTATAATTTCTTGGCAATAGTTGTTAGGAAATTATTTCATAATTGAGGGGCACTTAATAAAAGTTATTAAGTGTTTAATTGACTATTTTTAATGTGTATATTAATTCTTGAGAATTAACCCTTAATAACTGTTATTAAGGATTTATTTATTTATTTTCAAACTCTCAATAATGGTTATTGAGATAATTAATTATATTTCTCAAGAATCTCTCAATTATAGTTAATATTGATCTAATCTACTTGGAATTTGATCTTTTATAAATGATATTAAAGATTAAATTAAGTCTAAGATGTTAGACTATTTTAATTAGAAATGTTCTAATTATTATTTCTTAATAATTGTTATTGTGAAATATGATTTAATTAAGGGGTTTTAACAAGGAATTGTTAAGGGGTTAATAATTTGAGTTGGAAATTCTTTTATAAATATTATTTAGGAATTTTTAATTCTTTCTAAATGATTAGATTGTTTCACATTAATAATTGTTATTAATGTGAATTAAAATTAATCTAAGTATTAGATTAATTAATTTAGAATTGTTCTAACTTTTACATGGAATATTTTAGAATTTTAATTTTAGCTTTGTTTGCACATTTTGATGTATTTGATGCTTTAAATTAGATTTATTGCATGTTAGAAAATATGATTTTCGAAAATTCAAATCATCCAATTTTGATTAGAACCCAGGTTTTAAGAAAACCAAAATTATTATTTTTCAAAGATTTTAGCCTTCATATGATGTGTTATATCATGAGTGGATGGTTAAAATTAGTGGTGGTCATGGACATGCACTTAGTTAATTTCATATCATGTGATGATGTGTGATTATGTGGATTGTTATGGAATGTGATGTACATTAATTAAGTGTTAATTAATGAGGCTTGCGTACCTCCCTCTCTTTTTCATTCCATTGTAATTTTATCTCCCTCTATTATTATACTCGGCCATAAGGCTTTCTCTTACAATTTATTTGTATTTGAAATTATTTCAAAATAAATATTATTTGTATTTGATCGCGCCGGCCAAGGAGCGGCGAGGATGATCCACAAATGGAACCAGGATGGCGACAGGAAATGAGATCACCAGTGGCTATGTGTTTGCATGTTTAGATTATATAATTGTTATATAGTTTTGGTGATTAATTGTTTGGCTCCAGTTAATCACCGCACTGTCCATGACCACATAATGAACATGTATGGTTGATGCATGCCTTTTAGTTTTTTATTATGAATCGATTACTAATATCTAGGTATAGTTAAATATATACGATATATTTATAAACTATCACCTAGGATGAGACCAACTTAACGTAAACAAAACCTTCAATATAAAGTCTAAGCCGGAGCGCGAGTCATTGAGAATGCACCGCGTGGCTCTCCATCAATATAGTTCTTAGAATTTGATTCAGTAATGACAGTTTCTACGTGTTTACCCATGATCTGTCACCATCTGATGAAAGGACTATTAACTATACCATCTTGATGCCTTGAGATTGGAATAGAGGAACGGTGTAGCTATCCTCATATTACCTAGGAGCTACATTCTTACTCTACTCTGTCACGTATTGATGGTAAAGCTTAGACCAGGGATAATGGTCTACTTTGTTTACCTGGGACCATTAAAGACCTGGGAGCCGAAATAAGATCGGATATTGCAAGGAGTTGCAATTACCATGAGATGGTTGCTCTGGGATAATGGTATGATACTATGTGTTTACCCGAGGTCATACTATGATTCTTGGAGATTCTGATCCTCACTAGGAGACCGTCGGAGTCTTCCGTTCTGTATACCTGAAGGTTATACAGTCCCTCGAAAAATAATGGGAAATAATTCAAGATAAAAGATCATAATTGAATTATTAGAACTATCTGCTTAAATCACATTATTTCTTTCGATTCACTAATATGTCGTCTATTCGAGATGTTGGCATGTTGGATGCCAATACTTTTCATACTCAGACTGACTAGAAAACTCTAAAGAATGTCTTTAGGGGTGAGTGAAAGTCACTATTCTAATCAGATATCATGAATCTTCTTACTTTGATAGATCAAGGTAAAGAGGTACTCATAGTATGCCTTTCTAAAAGGCAATGATTGTCATGAATTCTCTTATTTAGATAGATCAAGATGAAGAGATATTTATAATGTGTCTTTGAGAAAGGCAAGTAGTAAGATTTTAAACGATCAAATCCACACCTGAAAAGGATAAAGGAAAGTCAGCTGAAATAAAGAAGTAGCAGTTCTTCCACTGCAACCAATATAAGGATACTGGTAAAGGCAAAATGAATATGAAATTTGAAAGAAGTCTCATATATTCTTATTATCAACATTTGCATGTCTATTGGAGAATTAGCGTATACAATATGAGATATTGGAAATGATTCTCAGAGCTGCGATAGTATACATACTTAGACAAGTAAAAGGAAATCGAGAAAATGTAAGTGTTGAGTTAGATTCAACTATTGTTCATAATATTCATAGATTACTGTTAGACAGTAAATCTTTGTATATCTATAGGAGTCAAATATGAAACTGAATAATTGTTATTTAGTTGCATAAGATATCAAGAATAACATTGATTGAGAAAGAATAATGGTTGTTCAAATCAGTCAATGCACTATAGATTCTTAAAGTGACATTTCATGTGATGAATGTTCACAAGTCTCCTATACAAATGAACTGTGTGAATCCTAATTATCTATGGTATTATACACAGGATTGTACAATAAGAAATTATTGATGCTGATGCATATTGATGTAAACAGCTCAAAGGCCAAAGATAATCACTTCTATTGACTTACCTTATTAGTGTACTCTTAGAATGATTCGACTGTATGTACTTACTGAAGTACAAGACGAATGCATCTGAAAGATTAAGGTATAAGATCAATATGAAGTATTAGAATTTTTGATTTGATCAAAGAAATTAATACTTAGGTATATGATTCACATAAATCATTAAGAGGATAATTGTATCCTCGCTCGATTGATTATCATTGTATATCACAGTAGTATGATAGAATGAGGAATTGCACCTTATTAAGATATAGTGCAATACATAATAAGATTTGCATAATTCTTATCCTTATGAACATGTGTATGAACAATAGATGTCCATGCTTTACAAATGGTTCAAATAAGTCAATGTATATCCATATAGGATATGGAAACCAAATAATTCATATGAGATGTGAATTATGAACAAACCTGATTTAAAAGTCAGGTATTACCGTGGTGTGAATTTGTAAATGTCTAAAGAGTTTGGACATTACAATTATTGGCCAGGCGATAATGAAATAATTATCGTCCTGAAAGCTGTCTTCTCTGAAGAGGAATATGTCCTCAAAGAAGACAGTGGGAGCTGATAAAACTAGAAGATGTTCTAGATTCACAAGCTAATATAAGATTATTAGATAATCTTTAGTTGTTTGGAACCAGTCATAACACATCAGAGAGCTTCATAGATTTTTGGGATTCTCTCAGTGACTAGAAGGATATGTTTGACATATCTGATTTAACAAGATGAGAAAAGCTCAAAAATAGATTATGATCTAAAATCTATGATAATGGTGCTCTCTGTCATTACAACTTTGAGATTGATAAGTTTATTAGAATTCTACTTACCAATATTGCCTATCATTATAATGAGATGATGACAATTGGATATTTAAAGCGTTCTCTCAATGTGATTGATGTAAAGATGTATATGATACACCTTTAAAGCTTTTAGAATGTCCAGGAAGCAAGTTATGATTTCAAAATTATTTTGAATCAAACTGAAGCTTCCTAAGTTGTAATAAAAGTTTTGATTTAATGGTCAAATACTATGTGATCATTAAGCAAGATCACGGATTGTGTGTGTTCAGAAAAGATAGTAGGAGTACAGTTGCTTTAGTAATGGTTTATGATAATAACATCAAAGTCATTAAGAATGACATCAAGATGTTATTATCAGTGAAAGCATTATTGACCATATTTTCCCACGTATTAGAAATACGAATCTATTAAGATAGATCGATGGAGATATTATGTTGACCTATATGTCAAAATGTTTGGCATAAATTTCATAATAAGTCTCAATTGTTGAGATATGGAATTTATTCATTTAGAGAAAAAGTTCCTTAAAGGATACATGAGTGAAATGCATCATTAAGCACTTAAGAAGTGTCAATGATTCACTCACGTATATGGAGAGCATGATTTGAAATTATGAGTTCACACTGACTCAAATTTCAAGTCAAATAATGGATTCCACCTTCTAGTAGAAATGAATAGATTGGAAGGGTTCCAATCCAGAACTCGATATTAAGGTGACGATATAAACAAGCAATATTGTTATTAGAAAAGTATGGATGAAAAAGTTCATCTCTGAACTAAGATGTAGTTCTAAAAGGTCTTTGATAAAATCTCGTTGTTGTAAGACAACAGTAGGAGCGATCAATTGTGTGATCGAACTATGGTCTCTTCATAAGTTGCAGAACATTCTGAGGCTCCTTCACAAGTTCAGAGACAAAGGATAAAAGGAATTAATGTAATGGAAAATATTCCATCTATAGATAATACAGCAGATCCCTGACTAAATCTTAGTCACAGACTTTATGTGAGCATTACCTAGATTTGATGGAGATCAAATACGAAAGTGATTGGATTGAGTCCAAGTGGGAGATTGATGGATATAGGTGTCCTCTAAGCTAATCATAAAGCACCTATTTCAATCTGGTTTACTAATCAATGGCATTAAATTCATTATGTAGATTGGCATATTTATAATTGCGCATAATGAAGTCCATGAATATGTGCAATAGTCATCAGATTATAATGAGATCATAATTGTAAGGACTGAGGTTTCGGGTTCTGTTTTCGGGTCGGGTTCGGGTCGGATCCCTTGGTTTGGACCCTGTGGGGGGTCTTGAGATTCCTGACTGAATGGCGTCAGCACTGCTCGACGCCTTTCAAAAGGCGTCAGGTTGTGTGGACGCCATTTAGGTCTGCAGGTTGTTGCGCCACGTGGGCGGGTTTCGGGCCGAGAGTACGGCCCCGGTCACATCGTCTGAACGGCGTCCAGGTTGGCCGACGCGATTCAGACTGTGACCTCTGCGATGTCAGGGTGCGGCGCCAGAGCGTTGCCAGTACGGCCTGTCCTGTCGTCTGAACGGCGTCCACAATGGGCGACGCGTTTCAGATCACTGTCAGTACGGCCGTCCTGTCAGACTGATAGGCGTCTGCCTCGATCGATGCATTTTAGCGGGATTCTGGTTGACCCCGCGAGCCTTCCCTTCTTTCCCTCATTCTCGCCTTCACTCTCTCTCTCTTCGCTCTCTCCGCCCTCTCCGACGCTCTTCTTCCCCTTCCCTTCCTCTTCTTCCTCTTCCACCACTCCAACACCACCTTACCTCTCACCTCTACCTCCACCACTTCCTTCGCGGTGTTCCACTCTCCGGACGGCGGCCGACGTCCCGGCGGAGTGGCGGCGTCCTCGAGGGTACCGGCGGCGGTGTGCGGTGCGGCGGGACGGCGGCACGGAGCTCGGCGGAGTTCAAGAACCGGTAGGGGGACGAACCTTGCATGTGTTGCTCGTATGTTTCTTGGCGTGACGTGACGTGTTTGGGGCTAGATTGAGCATGTTTAGGGGGATTCCTTGTAGGAACGGCGGTGTTTGTGGACTTGGTTTCGTAGCATGCTTGTGATGGTTGGATTTCTCTTCTTCCCCCTTTGGTTTTGGGGCTCTTCGGGGTGCTTGGGACCTAGGGAGGAACCCTCGGGTTGAACCAGGAAACCTGGTTTCTGGCGCTAAACGGCGTCGTGCCTGGTCGACGCCTTTTCAAAGGACGTCAGGGCAGTACGACGCCTTTTAGGGCAGAAACCTCCATGTTCAAGGTTTCCTGTGTTAGGGGTTCTGGTGCTAAATGACGTCATGGATGGACGACGCCTTTCAGAAGGGCGTCGGGCCATCATGACGCCATTTAGACAGGAAAATCACCCCGAGTGAGGGTCTGTAAAACTGGAATTTATGTGTGAATGGCGTCTGTGGACCTGGACGCGTTTTAGATAGGCGACTCCCTATGACGACGCGTTTCAGGGAATATTCTGACTGTTTAATGAACCTGTCTGAGGGACTTGAATGGCGTCGACCTCGGTCGACGCGATTCAAGACAGAGATGTGTAAATCCTGGTTTTATCATGTGTTTCACTGTGGAACGATTTCTAATGCATGCTTTACGTTGTATACTGAGACTGAGGACTCCTGTGTGAATGGAATCATGTTGTGTGTGTGTGTGCTTATGCGAGCATGGAATCGGAATAACTGTGGTTTACGTTTGTCACCATGGACCGATGGGGACAGGGTCATGTTGTCTGTGAGTTGTACCGGTGGGAGAAGGGGTACATGTTGTGTTTTACCTTTGGCTGAGGGAAGCAGGATCGCCTTGAGCCCGACGGGCCGGAGTAGCCGGTGTGCTACCCGAGGGGTCGCTGTTTGTCCTCAGCGGGTCGGGGGTTTCCCTGTTTGTCGTGACAGCTTCCGGCGCGTTTCTTGCTGTGGAGCTGGTTGTGGTACTGGTGGGAGTTGGTTTACCCTTTAGCCATTGAGCCTGATGTGACCTTTGATAAAGGTTACGAGTGGTACCCTTAGCCCTTTGGCCTGACGCAGCCCGAGAGAGTTGGGTTTGTGGGTAGTTCCTGTAGCTTCGGCTTGACGGGGGTTCGCCGGTCCCCAGGGCCCTCCTGAGGCGCTGAGGCCTACCGTGGAGGCAATCCGGACGGTAGGACAGTAGTCTAGACTGCTTGTGTGCACACGTAGCTGGCAGTGGCTGTACACTGGTTTCAGCTAGTCCTAGTTTGACTCACTGCCTCACCCTACAGTGCCCCGGAACACTGTAGGGGCGGACAGGCGTGAGCTGTGGTGGTAGTGTTGGGAGGCGACGTCTGACTTCGGTCGACAGTGTGGTTTAGTCGCTTCGTGGACTTTGGCTGTGAGTCGTGACTCTGTGTTGGGTTCTTCGGGTTGCTTAGAATGGTTCTTGTTACACTGCTTACCGTGCGTTTCATATCAGAGTAGGGTGCTGTGTTTACTGCTTTACTTAATTGCCATATATCCTTGTTGTTACACTTGTGGGTGTGTGAGTGGGAGGCAGGGGATCAGATGATCCCAACTGAGCCCATTTCCGGTGTGGCTCACTCCCTGCGGTTTCAGGTGTGGACCTCGAGGCGAGCGGAAGCGTGGTGTCTTCTTGGTGTGCGGACCAGCAGCTGTCTTAGTTCCGGGGTATGCCCCGATGTTGTTGTACTTCCTTCTGCCTGTACTTATTTTATTGTTGGACATGTAATTATTGTTGGACTGTATACGGACATTGTTATTTTCCTTCCTGTGCACTTACTTACCTTGTAGTCCGTGTGATTGTTATATTTAGCCTTGTTTAGCACTTACTCCTCCAGACGTGTTGTGTGAGATCCGGGTGTGAACCCGCAGTTAATGGGCCGACATCCATTTAGTGACCGGGTCTCTGGTCATAGGATGGCGGGTCGTTACAATAATAATGAGACTGATGACTTATAAACACATATTCTCAATTGTTCCTAGTCGTAGGATGTTTGAGAAGAACATCAAACATCCGGTTAGACTAGTACAGGTTATTTCAGCTCATATAATGAGGGTGACTGATCTCGTTAGTTACTCGTGTGGAGACACAATGGTAAACTTGTAGGTGCTTATTGGAGAATGAGTTCACTGAACTGATCCGACATGAATCGCCGAATGGTAGTTTACCTGACTGTCAATCGGCTTGATTCATCATCACAGTGGCGTGGTTGATCCTTGGACTTGAGACACCAAAGACACCTTGTCGGTGGACTTCTCGACTTTGACCTTGACCTAAGAATCCCTATCCACGGGATCTCTAATAGTCAAGGATCGGGTCCAGTGGAAGACCTTCGAAGGTGTTTGTGTGTTCAATAAAGGATCGTTCGCTCTCAGATAACTGGAGAGAGAATGCTCTAGAATAGATCTGCAGGAGTCTCTGGCCAGAGCAGAAACAATATCAGAAAAAGAGGTTTTCGGATATTGTACAGCGGAGTCTAATTCAAGTGAGTTGACCATCTAGGGTTTGACAGTTGACCATACCCTAGGTTAACTCGAGAGCATTGTGCGAATGAAGGATTATAGCCACGTGGTAACTATGGACAGACAAGTTCCATGAGTGGGTTGCTGAACCCCATTACCTTCTGGGATCATGCGGTGTTGTTGGCACCCAACTTGATCGGAAGTCCAACCGAATTTGCATGCGATGTCAATTCGGTTAAGTAATTAGTTAATATCTAGATATTAATTAATTACAATAAGTCAATAACTAGTTATTGGACTTAACGAGCTGAAAATCGGACTGGTAAATGGGCCTAGAGGGTCACACGCAATAAGATTCTCAGTGGGTGGTACATAAGTGGGATTTACATTAACTCGGGGACTTTTGTGAAAAGTCGCGCCGACTTAATATATATATATGCGCTTTTGAGAAACCCTGGGCCAAGCTCCAGGATTTCTCCTTGTTGGCCGTCATCCCCCCTTTTCTCTCTCCATCTCTGGGCGCCCCGCTCGAGGTGCTGGGATTGTCTCCGTCTCTGCCGCGCTTGATTCCCGAAAGTCGGGAATTCCCGTCGGCGGGTTTTCGGCAATCGTTGCAGCGACGGATCTTCAGCGAGCGAGCTGATACGGACGAGGGATCGAGGACGAACCACCAAGGAGGATCGCGTGGATACCGCTGGAGACCGGACGCTTGTGCGGCTCACGGCATCGCTTCGACGGAAGCGGATTCAAATCTGCATACGGTAATCTAATTACACCCAGATTTTTCGGTTTGCATTTTTCGTTCCGAATCGAATCAGCAGGCATCGGGCGGGATAAATTTTTTTCGTCATTTCTGCTGCATTCTTCGCGTCCCGCCCGGATCCCAACAATGGGAATATTCATTTGTCACACTTGATATTTGCAGATGATCTAATTTTGTTACTCTTGCCTCATTTGAAATCAATAAAGAAATTGCAAAACTGCAGTCTTTTGTGGATGCATTGGATGTGTTGAAGGGGTCTCTGGGAATGTTTTTCAGAATGTCACTTGTGCATGAGAAACTCTTCTTAAAGGCCAAACTGAACTTCAAAACCAACCACTTGATGAGGAAGCTATTTTTGTGGAAACGGAAGCTAGAACATCGTATGTACAAGCTCTAAGAGATGAGGAGTCTTTTCTTCAACAAAAGGCAAAACAACACTGGCTTACACAAGGAGATGATTGCACAAAGTTTTTCCACTCTTCTATTAAAGGAAGGCGTATAGTTAACACAAATTAGAAGATGCAAGTTAGAAGATGGTAGTCTTGTTGATGACATTGATGTTGTTAAAAATCATGCTCGTCAATTTCTAAACTTCACTTTTCAATAAGGACAGAATTTGTTAGGAGCCGAATATTCAGCCAATTTATACTCTGAACTCGGAGGATTGATCATTTCTTACTGCACCTTTTACTTCTGAGGAGATAACTAAGGTCATAATGTCATCCCCTAAAAACAAGAGCCCTGGTCCGGATGGTTTTTCAGCTGAGTTCTATCAATCTTGTTGGGGTATTATTAGAGATTCTATAATTCAAGCTGTATTTTTCTTCCTTAAAGGCCCTTGGTGACAAGAGGCTAGTTGCACATTTATTTCTGTCATTCCAAAGAAAGAGTGTGCTGATTGATTTGATCAATTTAGCCCATTTCTTTGTGTAACTTCTTCTGTAAGATTGTTGCAAAGGTACATATTAATGGAATGCAGAAGGTTATGCCAAACATCATATGTCCAAACCAATTAGCTTTTATCAAGGGCAGAAGAATACAAGACATCATTTTATTGGCTAATGATTTATTGAGAGAGCTTCATTCAAAACAAAGGGGTTCACTGATTTCTTTGAAAGTGGATCTTAAGAAACTTTTGACTCTGTTCATAGGCCTTTTATTCTTTACATGATGGCCAAAATGGGGTTTCCACCTCAATGGATATCTTGGATTAATACTTGCATTAATTCACCAACTTTCTCAGTTCTATTCAATGGTTCTCCATTTGGTTTCTACAAATCAAAGAATGGTATCCGACAAGGGGACCCTCTTTCCCCATATCTTTTTTGCATTGCCATGGAGGGGCTCTCATGCATGCTACATAATGGGGTACACTCAGATGGTATTCAAGTACTAACTTATGGGAATATTCATATGTCACACTTGATATTTGTAGATGATCTCATTTAACCTCATTTGAAATCAGCAATGGAAATTGCAAAATTGCTGGAAAAGTTTCACCGTTATTCTGGGCTGCAACTCAATAATACCAAAAGTAAAATATATATTGGTGCTAAAGTCAAGCTTAAGAAGTCTTTTGTGAATGCTTTGGGTGGTTTGGAGGGGTCTTTGCCAGCTGTATACTTGGGCTTGCCTCTCATTTCTTCTAGCCTGAAGAAACATCATGCTTTACCTATTCTTGATAAGATAAAGAGGAGAATTGCTTCCTGGAGAATCAGATTTCTTTCTAAGCCTGGTAGTCTAGAGCTCATAAGATCAATTCTTACATCATACTCATTGTATTGGGCTGTAAATTTCCTACTACCTAGGAGGTTCATGAATGAGGTTGAGAAATTATTAAGAAACTTTTTCTGGCACTATTCTGGATAAGCCCTTTCACTTGATTAGATGGAATCTAATTTGCAAACCAAAGTAAGAGGGAAGACTTGGCTTGAGAAGGATGAAAGACAAGAATGAAGCTTGCCTTATTAGTTGCAGAACATTATTAATCATGAGGAAAACTTATGGATAATTGGTTTGAAGCTAAGTATGTGCATTCTCGGTCCATTTGGGAGATGACACTCAAGCCCTACCACTCATGTGCTTTGTGAGGTATTATGAAACAAAGAAAATGGCTCATTGAAAATGTTGTCTTTGAAGTAGGAGATGGACAGACATTCAGACTATGGCATGATCCTGGGTTGGGAAAAAGATCAATTCTATCCTATTATGGTGATCACATGAGGTACGTGTTGGAATGCATCATAATATTGTCTTCAGTTCTTTCATATCTAGTTAAGCTTGGAATTTACTTGCAGTAATGTCACCACAAATGTTTGAAGTTTGGGACAAGGTTCACCAGGTTAGAATTCATTATGGTAAGCCTGAAAAGATTGTTTGGCTGCATGACAATGGGAACATTTGTGAAAAGATATTTGGAACAAAAGAAGAGCTCACAATCCAAATGTGAGTTGGTTTGATTATGTTTGAAAAAGGCTCACTTGTCAAAAGTATTCATTATTCTTATAGCAGCTTAATTTGGAAAATATTGCTACAATAGACACTCTAATGAAAAGAGGGAGTCATGGCCCAAATGTGTTCATCCTTTGCCTTGCTGATGAGGAAACCTTGGATCATCTCTTCTTTGGTTGTTCTTATACTTATGGATATGGAAACAACTTCTGACTTGGCTTGGAATACAAAGAAGTCCAAGATCTTTATTTTCATTGGAGATGGGTGACTTCCTGCAAAGTTTTAGCCACAAAGGACTTGCTACAATTCTTGCATTCAATGCTATCAAGTGCTTAGTGTGGTAGATTTGGAAGGAGAGGTGCAACATGACTTTTCAAGGAATAAACCAATCAAACGTGCACTTGCTGATTGTAATTTTTGCTGATATCAAATCCATAGTGGAGAGCTGCAACTTGGAAGGAAAAATGAGTAGAAAGGCTAAATTTGTATTTAGAAAGTTCAACATTTCTGTTGCATAGGATCAAGACTTAGTTATCAGCTTGTGGTAGCATTTTTTCACTCAGGAGTCATATTACATCATAACACCGATCGGGTTCATAACTACCAAATTGTGGTACTATGAATTCTAGCTTGTATATTTATCTCACTGTGAATACATCTTTGGTATTACTTTAAAAAAAAAAGACACACTAGTGATTCATACTCCTGGTCTAACAATAGGCAAGATCTTCAGCGCATTCTAGCAAGCTTGACCGTGTACTCATTAGTGGAGCCTGGATTGATAGCGTTGATTCCAGCTTCTTATCGTATGAGAGCATGGTGGTTTATGATCACTCTTGTCTTATGGCAGACTTTGAGGAAGGATTCTTGCACCAAGAGGCAGGCCAATCAAAATTTTCTCTGTGTGGACAACACACCTAGACTACCCTTTAGTGGTAGCCAATGCATGGAGTTCTCATGTTCATGGGTCCCCATGTTTCAGGTATGCAAGAATGCTTAAATTGGTGAAATTAGCTCTTAAGGAATGGAATTGCAAGTTTTTCTATAAGTCTCCCATGTTAAAATCGAACATGCTACGGACAATGCCACCTTAGGAGTCCATACGTCCGAATCATACAAGCATCCATGTGAGGCTGACATAATTAAAAGATGCAACCCGAGGCAAACGGGTAAATCTTGGGTACGGTTCTCCCGGTCTAGGTGGGACGGGTGGGTCCCCCTGCTGCACAGGGGAAGTGCGAGTGGGCATTTGCCTTACCACTAGCTGCACGTCATGCTAACCTCCTCATGCTGTGGTTTGGATGCATGTCTGTTAAGTAAGTGAAAAGATTCATGCTGGTCATATGCTATATATGTTTATGACTTCATGCAATATCATGATCTTTTAACCATGCCCTAATGCTATGCCATACCCCTATTATGTATGTATTTGTGCCATGCCATGCTGCTATGTTATGATTAAGTCACGCCATGTCATGAACTTTATGTTTATACTCACGTCATGCCATGCTATACCATGATCTTGTGACCATGCCATGATTCGCCATGACTCCTATTTTAGCTGAAGCTTGTTAATGTTATATTCTGTCATGCTATGATTATGTAGTAATATCATGTTGTCTTTTTACATTTATATATATGATAAGCCATGTAGTGGTATCTCGATAAACTCACCCACACTATTTAACCCCCTTTTAGGGAAGGACCATCTTGGGACAAATGAGGAATCTCTACGATTTTAGTTTAGTTGAGCAGAGTTTGTTTTTGTAAGTCACTATGTAAACTTACAAGTTGTATACCTGGACTTCATGTACTGCAATGCATTGTATATAACATCAATATGAAGTGTTTTGTTTATTTATATGCAAAGTGTTCAACCTTAACTGTATAAGTCATGTTCGGGTTGTTCCCGCTGTTAACGGGTCCCTTCGGGTCGTAGTAAGTCGGTATGACTGAACCAGCCGATAGGGGGTCGTTACAGTTAGTGGTATCAAAGCAAGGTTAAGGATGAGCACTAAAAGCATGTACAACAATTCCAGGAGTAGTAAAATTAGGAGGCCAGACCTAGCTAAACATAGACTAACTTATGACTTGTCCTGTAGGTTATGGTAACTAATGGACGAGGGAGGGTGCCTAGGGCTAGAAGGGTTAGTCCAAAGCCCTAGAATACTACATCTGTTCCTTGACCATCATCCCTAGATATGGGAGCCATTGTGCAGATTTTCCAAGGATTCTTCCATGCTACCCAACAACACTAGAACTCTATAGAACAGGGAGGCCAGGCAGGAGCCATCGCTATGGAACGGTTTATCAAGATGGGCCCTCCTATTTTTAAGGGGGAGAGTGACCCCTTGATAGCTGAAAGTTGGATACGGGAGATCGAAAAGATCTTTCGTGCCATCCGTTGCCCAGATACTGATAAAGTAAATCTGGGAAGTTACATGCTACAGGATCGGGCAGACACATGGTGGTCTTCTACCCTCCGCACAAAGTTTGCTGGAAGAGAAGGAGGGGTAACTGATGGATATAGGTGTCCTCTAAGCCAATCATAAGGCACCTATTTTAATCTGGTTCACTAATAAATGGCATTAAATTCATTATGTAGATTGGCAAATTTATAATTGCGCATAATGAAGTCCATGAATATGTGCAATAGTCATCAGATTATGATGAGATCATAATAATGAGACTGATGACTTATAAACACATATTCTCAATTGTTCCTAGTCGTACGATGTTTGAGAAGGACATCAAACATCCGGTTAGACTAGTACAGGTTATTCCAGCTCATATGATGAGGGTGACTGATCTCGTTAGTTACTAGTGTGGAGACACAATGGTAAACCTATAGGTGCTCATTGGGGAATGAGTTCATTGAACTGATCCGACATGAATCGCCGAATGGTAATTTACCTGACTGTCAATCGGCTTGATTCATCGTCACAGTGGCGTGGTTGATCCTTGGACTTGAGACACCAAAGACACCTTGTCGATGGACTTCTGGACTTTGACTTTGACCTACGAATCCCTATCCACGGGATCTCTAATAGTCAAGGATCGGGTCCAGCGGAAGACCTTCGAAGGTGATTGTGTGTTCAATAAAGGATCGTTCGCTCTCAGGTAACTGGAGAGAGAATGCTCTAGAATAGATCTGCAGGAGTCTCTGGCCAGAGCAGAAACAATATCAGAAAAGGGTTTTCGGATATTGTACAGCGGAGTCTAATTCAAGTGAGTTGAATATCTAGGGTTTGACAGTTAACCATATCCTAGGTTAATTCGAGAGCATTGTGCGAACGAAGGATTATAGGCACGCGGTAACTGTGTACGGACAGGTTCCATGAGTGGGCTGCTGAACCCCATTGCCTTCTGGGATCAAGCGGTGTTGCTTGGCACCCAACTTGATCAGAAGTCCGACCGAATTTACATGCGATGACAATTCGGTTGAGTAATTAGTTAATATCTAGATATTAATTAATTACAATAAATCAATAACTAGTTATTAGAGTTAACGGGCTAAAAATCGGACTGGTAAATGGGCCTAGAGGGTCACACGCAATAAGATTCTCAGTCGGTGGTACATAAGTGGGATTTATATTAACTCGGGGACTTTTGTGAAAAGTCACGTCGACTTAATATATATACGTGCTGTTGAGAAACCCTGGGCCAAGCTCCAGAGTTTCCCCACGTTGGCCGTCATCCCCTCCTTTCTCACTCCTCCTCTGGGCACCCCGTTCGAGGCGCCAGAACAGTTTCCTTCTCCGCCGCGTGTGATTCCTGAAAGTCGGGAATTCCCGTCGGCGGGATTTCAGCAATCGTTGCGGCGACGGATCTTCAGCGAGCGAGCTGAAACGGACGAGGGATCGAAGACGAACCACCGTGGAGGATCACGTGGATACCGCTGGAGGCCGGACGCTTGTGCGGCTCGCGGCATCGCCTCGACGGAACCGAGACGGAAGCGGATTCGAATCCGCGCACGGTAATCGGATTACTTCTCGTTGTTTTCGATTTTAGTTTTTCGTTCCGAATCAGATCAGCGGGCATCGGGCGGGATAAATTTTTGTTCGTCGTTTCCGCTGCGTTCTTCGCGTCCCGCACGGATCCCAACAGTGGTATTAGAGCCAGGTTCCACTCTGATCTGGTTCGGAACGATGAAATTAACATTCTAAAGTTAATTCCATGCAAGTATTTATTTTTCTCTTGCAGAATTATTCATGGGATGAATATATAAAATTTTCAGATTTACTTTCTGTGGAGGAATTAAATTTTACCCGTTTTTTGAAGTTTCTTCATGGAGATGAAGAACTCGGTTTTGTGTGCTTTGTAGAAGGGTTTAATGGTGGTCGGACCACCATGAGAGGCATGCCGGTATGACCAGCCTTCCCTCGGAAGATCAAGGTTGTGGCCGGTGGTGGTGGAACCTTCCTTTTGAAATATTTTCAAATATTGGAAGTGGGAAGGAGGGGCCACAGTTTCTAAAAATCAGATTTTACCACCCGGTTTTGGGGGCTACCGGCGGTAAGGGTGTCGTCGGCCGGCGATTGCCGGTGCTGGGGTGGGAAAGAGGAAGCCCCCCTTTGCAACCTCCTGCCGGCCTTCACCCTACCGACGCCGGAGGAGATCCTGCATAGGGCGTCGGTGGACCAATTATGAAGGGGGGGGAAAGGGGGCTACCAGCGCAAGGGCACGCCAGTCGGCCTTGCCGGCGTCGAGAACAGGAAGGGGAAAGCCCCACATCCTCCGACCACCTTTGCCCCACCCCGCCGGCGTCGGGGGAGATGAACCAAGGATGGCGGCGGCTAGGGTTCCTCCCCTGCCGCACGCACAGGCGGGCTAGGCCCGGGCTCGATCACCCGAACCGGCCTAAACCCCCTGCAAACCGGGCCTAAACCCCCCTACAAACCGGCCCTGAACCCCCTGCAAACCGGACCAAATCCCTTTGGAACCGCCTCACACCACTCTCTGGACCCAATCCCACCAAGGATTTTGCCCAGCCAGTAGGCCAGGCGGCTGGCCCGAACCAGCAGGCCCCCTTGGGGTCCTGTTGGCCCTGTTAATCCAATAAACCCAGCCCCTTTCACCCCTCAAACCCTAAACCCTTTTATTACATGAACCCCTATCTATTAACTCAAAATTTTAATTCTTGTATGTTTAATATATGTTTCAAAATTTGAATTCAAAATTTTGAGTTATAGTAGATCAATTTTTAAGGTATGATCATAAATGATTTATTTATAAAGATGTGATCTTTTAAAGGGGTTATTTAAAGATGCGATCTTTAAATATTAACAAGTGTTGTTAAATTATTTATTTTGGTGTTAATAAGGGTTATTAATTAACAAAGGTTGTTAATTTAAGATGTGGACTTAAACCTTATTAACAAGTGTTGTTAATTTATTTTTAAGTTATGACATCATAGATATATTTAACAATTGTTGTTAATATATTTTAATTAGTGGGGTTACTTGAGATCTTAAATTGAATATTAACAAGAGTTGTTAATTATTTTAAGATTGTAACCTTAAATATAATTGACAAATGTTGTTAACTTACATTTGAGTTAAGTAATTAGATTAATGTATAAATTTCTTAGCAAATGTTGTTATGAAATTAATGTTTTAATTAAAAGGCACTTAATCAAAGGTTATTAAGTGATTAATTAACCTTCTTTATAATTGTTATATTAAGGTTAATTACTTTATGAGAATAAACCTTAATAAAAGTTATTAAGGATTAATTATGTCTTAATAATAGTTATTAAGATAATTAATTAATTTTCTCCTGGATCTTTTAATTAAAAGGATCTAATCCACTTAATATAATTTTTACTAAAAGTTATTAAAAGATTGGATTTAAGTCTAAACTGTTAGACTATATTAATTAGAAATGTTCTAATTATTATTTCTTAATAATTGTTATTGAGAAATATGCTTTAAATAAAAGGGGTTTTATTAACAAAGAGTTGTTAAGGGATTAATAATTGAGTTAGAAATTCTTTTATAAGTGTTATTTAGGAATTTTTAATTCTTTTTAATTCTTAGATTTTTTCACTTTAATAATTGTTATTAATATGATTTAAAATTAATCTAAATGTTAGATTAATTAATTTAGAACTGTTCTAAATTATGTATGGTATATTTTATAATTTAATTTTAGCTTTGTGTGCATATGTTGATGTGTTTAATGCTTTAAATTAGATTTATTGCATGTTAGAAAATAAGATTTTCAAAAATTCAAATTATCCAATTTTGATTGGTACCCAAGTTTTAAGAAAGCCAAAATTATTATATTTTCAAAAAATTTAGCCTTCATGTGATGTGCTTTATCATGTGTGGATGGTTAAAATTTGTGGTGGTCATGGACATGCACTTAGTTAAATTTCATATCATGTGATGATGTGTTATTTTCTGGATTGTTATGGAATGTGATGTTCATTAATTAAGTGTTAATTAATGAGACCTGCGTGTCTCCCTCTCTTTCTCATTCCATTGTAATTCTAACTCCCTCTGTCATTGTACTCGGCCATAAGGCTTTCTCTTACAATTTATTTGTATTTGAAATTGTTTCAAAATTAATATTATTTGTATTTGATCGCACCGACCGAGGAGAGGCGAGGATGATCCACAAATGCAACCAGGAAGACGACAGGAGATGAGATCACCAGTGGCTATGTGTTTGCATGTTTAAATTATGTAAATGTTATATAGTTTTGGTGATTAATTGTTTGGCTCCAGTTAATCACCGTGATGTCCATGACCACATAATGAACATATATGGTTGATGCATGCTTTTTAGTTTTTGATTATGAATCAATTACTAATATCTAGGTATAGTTAAATATATACGATATATTTATAAACTATCACCTAGGATGAGACCAACTTAACATAAACAAAACCTTCAACATAAAGTCTAAGCCGGAGCGCGAGTCATTGAGAATGTACCGCGTGGCTCTCCATCAATATAGTTCTTAGAACTTGATTTAGTGATGACAATTTCTATGTGTTTATCCGAGATCTGCTACCATCTGATGAAAGGACTATTAACTATGGCATTATGATGCCTTGAGATTGGAATAGAGGAACGGTGTAGCTATCCTCGCCTTTACCCGGGAGATGCATTCTTACTCTACTCTGTCACGTATTGATGGTAAAGCTTAGACCAGGTATAATGGTCTACTGTGTTTACCCGGGACCATTAAAGACTTGGGAGCCGAAATAAGATCGGATATTGCAAGGGGTTACAATTACCATGAGATGGTTGCTCTAAGATAATGGTATGATACTATGTGTTTACCCGAGGTCATACTGTGATTCTTGGAGATTTTGATCCTCACTAGAAGACTGTCGGAGTCTTCCGTTTTGTATACCTGAAGGTTATACAGTCCGTCGAAAAATAGTGGGAAATAATTCAAGATAAAAGACCATAAGTGAATTATCAGAACTATCTGCTTAAATCACGTTATTTCCTTCAATTAACTAAAATGTCGTCTATTCGAGAAGTTGGCATATTGGATGCCAATACTTCTCATATTCAGACTGACTAGAAAACTCTGAAGAATGTCTTCAGGGCCAAGTGAAAGTCACTATCCTAATCAGATATCATGAATCCTCTTACTTAGATAGACCAAGGTGAAGAGGTACTCATGGTATGCCTTATTGAAAGGCAATGACTATCATGAAATCTCTTATTTGGATAGACCAAGATGAAGAGATATTCATGATATGTCTTTGAGAAAGACAAGTGGTAAGACTTTAAACGGTCGAACCCACACCTGAAAGGATAAAGAAAAGTCAGTTGAGATAGAGAAACAACAGTTCTCCCACTGCAACCAATATAAGGATACTGGTAAAGGCAAAATGAATATGAAACTTGAAAGAAGTCTCATATATTCTTGTTATCAACTTTTGCATGTCTATTGGAGAATTGGCGTATCCAATATGAGATATTGGAAATGATTCTCAGAATTGCGATAGTGTGCAGACTTAGACAAGTAAAAGGAAATCGAGAAAATGCAAGTGTTGAGTGAGACTCAACTATTGTTCATGATATTAATAGGTTACTGTTAGATAGTAAATATTTGTATATCTATAGGAGTCAAATATGAAACTGAATAACTATTATTTAGTTGCATATCAAGAATAACATTGATTGAGAAAGAATAATAGTTGTTCGAATCAGTCAATGTACTACAGATTCTTGATGTGACATTTCATGTGATGAACATTCACAAGTCTCCTATAGAAATGAGCTGTGTGAATCTTGATTATCTATGGTATTGTACACAAGGTTGTACAATAAGAACTTATTGATGTTGATACATACTGATGTAAACAGCTCAAAGGCCAAAAGATAATCACTACTATTGACTTACCTTATAGTTTACTCTTGGAATGATTCGACTGTATGTACTTAATGAAGTACAAGACGAATATATATCTGAGAGATTAAGGTATAAGATCAATATGAAGTATTATAATTTTTTGATTTGATCAAAGAAACTGATACTTTAGTATATGATTCACATCAATCATTAAGAGGATAATTGTATCCTCGCTCGATTAATCCTCATTGTGCATCATAGCAATATGATAGAATGAAGAATTGCACCTTATTAAGATATGGTGCAATTCATAATAGATTATGATCTAAACTCTATGATAATGATGCTCTCTGTAATTACAACTTTGAGATTGATAAATTTTCAATACTGCCTATCATTACAATGAGATGATGACAGTTGGATATTAAAAGCGCTCTCTCAATGTGATTGAGGTAAAGATGTACATGATACACCTTTAAAGCTTTTAGAATGTCCAGGAAGCAAGTTATGATTTCAAAATCATTTTGAATCAAACTAAAACTTTTCAAAGTTGTAATAAGAGTTTTTGACTTAATTATCAGATATTACGTGATCGTTAAGAATGATCACGGACTGTGTGTGTTTAAAGAGGACAGTGGGAGTACGATCGCTTAAATAATGCTTTATGATAATAACATCAAAGTCATTAAGAATGACTTCGGAATGTTACTGTTAGTGAAAGCATTGTTAACCATGGTTTCCTCCATAATGGATTTAGTTATAATATCCCACGTATTGAAAATACGAATCTATTAAGATAGATCAGTGGGGATATTATATTGACCTATATGTCAAGATGTTTGGTATAAATTTCAAAACAAGTCTCAATTGTTGAGATATGGAATTTATTCTTTTAAAAAAAAGGTTCCTTAAAAGATACAAGAGTGAAATGCATCATTAAGCGCTTGAGAAGTGCTAAGGATGCATTCACGTATATAGAGAGGATGATTTGAAACTATGAGGTCACACTGACCCAAATTTCAAGTCAAATAATGGATTCAACCTTCTAGTAGAAAGGAATGGATTGGAATGATTCCAATCAAGAACTCAATATTAAGGTGACGACATAAATAAACGATACTGTTATTAGAACAGTATGGATGAAAAGGTTCATCCCTGAACTAGAGGTAGTTCTAAAAGGTCTCTGATACCATACTATCGTTGTAGGACAACAGTGGGAGCAATGAATTGTGTGATCGAGCTATGGTCTCTTCAGAAGTTACAGAACATTCTGAGGCTCTTTCATAGGTTCAGAGACAAAGGATTAAGAGGAAATAACGTAATGAAAAATATTCCATCTGTAGATAATTTGGCAGATCCCTGACCAAGTCTTAGTTACAAACTTTTTGTGAGCATCACCTAGATTTGATGGAGATCAAATGCGAAGGTGATTGGCTTGAGTCTAAGTGGGAGAATGATGGATATAGGTGTCCTCTAAGCTAATCATAAGGCACCTATTTCAATCTGGTTCACTAATAAATGGCATTAAATTCATTATGTAGATTGGCATATTTATAATTGCGCATAATGAAGTCCATGAATATGTGCAATAGTCATCTGATTATGATGAGATCATAATAATGAGACTGATGACTTATAAACACATATTCTCAATTGTTCCTAGTCGTAGGATGTTTGAGAAGGACATCAAACATCCGGTTAGACTAGTACAGGTTATTCCAGCTCATATGATGAGAGTGACTGATCTCGTTAGTTACTAGTGTGGAGACACAATGGTAAACCTATAGGTGCTCATTGGAGAGTGAGTTCACTGAATTGATCCGACATGAATCGCCGAATGGTAATTTACCTGACTGTCAATCGACTTGATTCATCGTCACAGTGGCGTGGTTGATCCTTTGACATGAGACAACAAAGACACCTTGTCAGTGGACTTCTGGACTTTAACTTTGTCCTACAAATCCCTATACACGGGATCTCTAATAGTCAAGGATCGGGTCCAGCGGAAGACCTTCGAAGGTGATTGTATGTTTAATAAAGGATCGTTGCTCTTAGGTAACTGGAGAGAGAATGCTCTAGAATAGATCCGCAGGAGCCTCTGGCCAGAGCAGAAACAATATCAGAAAAGTGGTTTTCGGATATTGTACAGCGGAGTCTAATTCAAATGAGTTGACTATCTAGGGTTCGACAGTTGACCATATCATAGGTTAATTCGAGAACATTGTGCAAACGGAGGATTATAGCCACGCGGTAACTATGGATGGACAGGTTCCATGAGTGGGTTGCTGAACCCCATTGCCTTCTCGGATCATGCAGTGTTGCTTGGCACCCAACTTGATCAGAATGTCCGACCGAATTTACATGCGATGACAATTCGGTTGAGTAATTAGTTAATATCTAGATATTAATTAATTACAATAAGTCAAAACTAGTTATTGGACTTAACGGGCTAAAAATCGGACTGGTAATGGGCCTAGAGGGTCATACGCAATAAGATTCTCAGTCGGTGGTACATAAGTGGGATTTATATTAACTCGGGGACTTTTGTGAAAAGTCCTACCGACTTAATATATATACGTGCTGTTGAGAAACCCTGGGCCAAGCTCCAGAGTTTTCCCATGCTGGCCGTCATCCCCTCCTTTCCCTCTCCTCCTTTAGGCGCCTCGTTCGAGGCGACAGAACAGTTTCCGTCTCCGTCGCGTGTGATTCTCGAAAGTCGGGAATTCCCGTGGCGGGATTTCAGCAATCGTTGCGGCGACGGATCTTCAGCGAGCGAGCTGAAACGGACGAGGGATCGAGGACAAACCACCGCGGAGGATCGCGTAGATACTGCTGGAGGCCGAACGCTTGTGCGGCTCGCGGCATCGCCTCGACGGAACCGAGACGGAAGCGGATTCGAATCCGCACACGGTAATCAGATTACTTCTCGTTGTTTTCGGTTTTAGTTTTTCGTTCCGAATCGGATTAGGGGGCATCGGGCGGAATAAATTTTTGTTCGTCGTTTCCGCTGCGTGCTTCATATCCCGCACGGATACCAACAGTAACGTGGGAAGAATTTTTGACAGCCTTCTGGGCTAAGTTCTTTCCACAACATATCCAAGGTAAAATGATGCAAGAGTTGATGGATATAGGTGTCCTCTAAGCCAATCATAAGGCACCTATTTCAATCTGGTTCACTGATAAATGACATTAAATTCATTATGTAGATTGGCATATTTATAATTGCGCATAATGAAGTCCATGAATATGTGCAATAGTCATCAGATTATGATGAGATCATAATAATGAGACTAATGACTTATAAACACATATTCTCAATTGTTCCTAGTCGTAGGATGTTTGAGAAGGATATCAAACATATGGTTAGACTAGTATAGGTTATTCTAGCTCATATGATGATGGTGACTGATATCGTTAGTTACTAGTGTAGAGACACAATGGTAAACCTGTAGGTGCTCATTGGGGAATGAGTTCACTGAACTGATTGGACATAAATCGCCGAATGGTAAGTTGCCTGACTGTCAATCGGCTTGATTCATCGTCACAGTGGCGTGATTGATCCTTGGACTTGAGACACCAAAGACATCTTGTCGGTGGACTTCTGGACTTTGACATTGACCTATGAATCCCTATCCACGGGATCTCTAATAGTCAAGGATCGGGTCCAGCAGAAGACCATCGAAGGTGATTGTGTGATCAATAAAGGATCGTTCGTTCTCAGGTAACTGGAGAGAGAATGCTCTAGAATAGATCCGCATGAGTCTCTGGCCAGAGCAGAAACAATATCAGAAAAGTGGTTTTCGGATATTGTACAGCGGAGTCTGATTCAAGTGAGTTGACTATCTAGGGTTTGACAGTTGGCCATACCTTAGGTTCACTCGAGAGCATTGTGCGAACGAAGGATTATAGCCACGTGGTAAGTGTGGACGAACAGGTTCCATTAGTGGGTTGCTGAACCTCATTGCCTTCCGGGATCATGCGGTGTTGCTTGGCACCCAACTTGATCAGAAGTCGAACTGAATTTAGATGCGATGTGAATTCGGTTAAGTAATTAGTTAATATCTAGATATTAATTAATTACAATAAGTCAATAACTAGTTATTGGACTTAGCGGGCTGAAAACCGGACTTGTAAATGGGCCTAAAGGGTCACACGCAATAAGATTCTCAGTCGGTGGTACATAAGTGGGATTTATATTAACTCGGGGACTTTTGTGAAAAGTCGCGCCGACTGAATATATACACGCGCTGTTGAGAAACCCAGGGCCAAGCTCCAGGATATCCCCATGCTAGCCGTCATCCTCCCTTTCTCTCTCCTCCACTGGGCGCCCCGTTCGAGGCGCTTAGATTGTCTCCGTCTCCGCCGCGCGTGATTCCCAAAAGTCGGCAATTCCCGTCGACGGGTTTTCGGCAATCATTGCGGCGACGGATCTTCAGCGAGCGAGCTGATACGAATGAGGGATCGAGGATGAACCACCGCAGAGAATCGCGTGGATACCGCTGGAGGCCGGACTCTTGTACGGCTCGCGGCATCGCCTCAACGGAACCGAGACGGAAGCGGATTCAAATCAGCGCACAGTAATCATATTACTTCCCGTTGTTTTTGGTTTTAGTTTTTCGTTCCGAATCGGATCAGCGGGCATCGGGCGGGATAATTTGCTTCGGAGTGGATCAAAGCCAGGTTGCGCTCTAATCTGCTTCGGAACGAGAAAATTAATCTTCTAATATAGTTTCCACGCTCAGAATATTTTTCTCTCGCGCAAATTGTTCATCGGATGAACATGAGATAATATTGATTATTATTCTACGAGGGAAAATCTATTTTAATGGAGTTTTCGTAAGGTTATTCATGGTGATGAACAACCACGTTCATGGGCTTCGGAGTGGATTTTATGGTGATTGGGTACCACTTTTACCTTGCTAGTATGACCGGCTAACTATACTTGTCCTTCCCTGGTGTGGCCGGAGGCCGGAGTTGGATGAACAAAAGAAGAACTAGGCCATGGTTAAAAATTGGTTTTAACCGTCGGACTTTGGGGAAAACGACACCATTGGCTCACCGGCCGATGACCACCGGAGTCGGGGAAGGTACAAGAACCCCCCTCTTTGCTACCTTGACCAGCCTTACCATGAACGGCGCCAGAGAAGACCTGCAGGTGGTGGCGGCGACTGGGAATGGAGTTGGAAACCGCAAGTTTTGGAAGGGGAAAACGACGGTAACGGCTTGCCGGCCGGTCGGCCATTGCCGGCGCCAGAGATGAAGGGGGCAACGCCCCACTGCAGATTCCGGCCGGCCACGCTGTTGGCACCGGCGGCGGCGCCGTCGAACCGCCGCTGGAAACCCTACAAAAGGGGGAGGGGAACAAACCCTAAGCCGGGCGAGACAGGCGCTGAAACGTGTAAGGATTTAGACTTTCGGATCCGGTTTTCGGGGTCAGACCCTGTAATTCTGGCCCTAGTGGGGGCTGCGGCTCTGTGACGTTTCGCGTCAAGACCTTGAGACGCGTTTTGAACGGCGTCCACCGTTACAGAAGCGTTTTAGGTTCTGCCACGTGGGTGCCACGTGGGCTGGCTTTGGGCCGCGAGAGTACGGCCCTATTGTGTCGTCTGAACGGCGTCCGCATGGGACGACGCCTTTCAGACTGCGACTCTGGGATTGTCAGAGTACGGCCCTGACATGTCTCATGAACGGCGTCTTGATGGAACGACGCGTTTCAGAGTCCTGTCAGAGCGGCCGTCACGTCACATGATAGGCATCCGTCCATGTCGACGCATTTTAGCCAGTCTCTGGTTAACCCCGCGAGCCCTCCTTCTTTCCCTCATTTTCTTCCCTCCCTCTTTCTCTCCTCCCTTCCGGCGATTCTGGCGGCGGCCCCTTCTCCTCCCTCTTTTCCTCCCACCACTTCATCCTTTCCTCCACTGCATCACCCACCTAGCTCCCACCACTACCACCTCCACTTCCACTGCGGCGTTTTACTCTCCGGACGGCAGCCGACGTCACGGTGGAGTGAGGACGACCACGGCGGTACTGGCGGCAGCGTGGGGCGAGTCGGGTGGACGGCTTGAAGCTTGGAGGAGTTCAAGTAACCAGTAGGGTGACAATTCCTATAGTGCTCTATGTTCAAACCATGATTCTCCCTCTTGAAGCATGTTTTAGATCTATGGTTTTGGGGGTAGAACAAGCATGTTTAGGGGTTCTTCTTGATGGAATGGGGGATTTCTATGAATGTGGATTTATGATGATTGGATTTGTCTCTCTTTCTCCTCCGTTTTAGGTGATTTTGGGATTTTTTTGGGGGGTGAAAAGGGGAGCCCTCGGGCTCGTGACAGATCTGGTTCCTGGCGTTGAAAGACGTCGTGCATGGACGACGCCTTTTTGAAGGGCGTCGGGCCATCATGACGCCTTTTAGGCAGGAATAGTTTTACTGAGGCTCTATCAGTTCGGGGATTCTGGGACTAAAAGACGTCATGGGTGGGCGACGCGATTCGTAATAGCGTCGGGTCACCATGACGCCTTTTAAGGCAGAAATCCCCTGATTAATGTTTTCTGCAAATTCTGGATTTCTGGGATACTGGCGTCTGAGGATGTTGACGCCTTTTAAAAAGGCGACCTCTGGTGTCGACGCCTTTTAGGCCAGATTCTGAGGCCGGTGTTTTATGAACCAGTACATGAAGCTTGAATGGCGTCGGCCTTGGGCGACGCGATTCAAGACAGAACTACACTAATTCATGCCAGTAAAATGTGTTCATATTGCTAGATAGTTGGTTAATGCATGTTTTTAGTGTACTCGATGATGATGGTTTCTTCGTGACCGGATCGCACTACGCCGGGTTTTGTGTTACTGTGGACCTGGAGTGACAGTTGTAGCGCTTTATCACCCCGTGCTGGTGTGGGTGGAGCACAGTGCCGGTGGGGGCGTGGGCGGGGTGACGCCTAGTGAGAGAGGGTCACCTGGTGAACCTCGGGGTCAGTTAGTATCGGTGTGGGTGTGGTACCTTCGGAGTGTCACTCGTGCTGAGGGAAGGAGTAACCACCTGAGCCAGTTGGGCCGGAGTAGCTAGAGTGCTATCCGAGGGGTTACTGCTTGGTCTCAGCAGGTCGATGTTTTTCCCCACTGTCGTTTGTGTGGTTGGCGTGTTCCATCGAGACGGCGGTTGTGGGTTCCCTAGTCGTCTGATTCAGAAATATGCATGTTTAATACATTTCGACTGCATGTGATTCACATCGAGATTTAGGAATAGTAATTACCACTGTGCTTGTTACTTTACCTTCAGCTGTATTTTACACTTGTGGGTGTGTGCGTGGGCAGTGGGGATCGAAGGATCCCTACTGAGTCTTGTCTTTGAGACTCACCCCTGCGGTTTTCAGGTGAGGACTCCCGGCAGACCTAGCGAGGAATGTGCGGCTGTGTGTTGAGCGCCGACGGCTGTTGTTCCGGGGTATGCCCCGATGTAGTTGTTATTTTAATTCTGGCCTGTATGTTTAATTAATTCTCTTCTGTTGGAGTATGTAATTATTTGCTGTATCGAGTCGCATTGTAATAACTTTTAATTTCTGCATTTTCCTTTCAATTCAATGCGATGTGAATGTTTAGCTTAGTTTATTATTTATTTCCCAGACTTACTTAGATCCTGGTTTGGTTCCAAATTAATGATTCGGTACCCATTTAGTAATCGGATCCCCAATTATAGGGTGGCGGGTCGTTACAGTTGGTATCAGAGCATTCGGTCTGGCAAATAAATGAATAACTAGGTTAAATGTCATGAGTCCGGCAAATAATTACATTATCCCGTACAGGCACGGCGGTAGTATAGGTTTTAGGACTCTAATTAGAACTTTTCGATTTTGTGATTATAGGCGAGTAGATGGCTCCTAGGAATAGGGTGCCGGTTATTCGAGAGCGGGGAGATTTCCCTAGTGGTTCTGAAGCCGGGAGGCCGAGTGTAGAGCAGTTTATGGAGGCTATGATGGACACTATGGCTAGATACCAGACCCGAGACCCTAGTAAGAGTTCCAGTGCTCGGGGATGGTCTACAGCTACACTTGAGAGATTCATGAAGCTGAGGCCACCTCACTTCACCGGTCGTCCCGACCCTGATGAGGCCGTTCACTGGCTTAGGGAGATAGAGAAGACTTTCGATACTATGGATTGTGCAGCAGTGGAGAGGACTCCGTTGGCTACCTTCATGTTGAAGGATAGCACCTATGATTGGTGGACCGCCTTGAAGAGTTTGTCATATGAGGATAGGAGTCTCAGGGAGATTCCATGGGAGACTTTTGTTAAGGAGTTCAATGCGCAGTATTTCTTTAGGCATGTCCAGAGGGCCAAGGAGAGGGAGTTTATGGATCTGACGCAGGGGAGTATGACAGTACTCGAGTATCAGGCGAAGTTTGTTTCGCTTGGAAGGTTTGTGCCTTTCATATCTGGGGACGAGGAGCGACATACTAAGAGGTTTGTGGATGGGCTGAGGCTCAGTCTGAGGAACTTTGTGGCATCTCATTGTTGTACAGACTTGGCATCAGCAGTTAGGTGTGCAGCAACAGTGGAGGCACAGCAGAACCAGTCAGCCCGGGAAAGAGGACTGACTGCTCAGGGACCAGCTCGTGGCAGGGGTAAGGCAGCGGCAGCAGCCCCTTCGTCTGGATCAGGATCGTCGTCACTCGACTCCAGATTTAGGAGATTCTTCCGAGGTGGTGGCAGCAGTAGTGGCAGCAGCGGTAGTAGCAGACCCAGGCAGGATCAGCAGAGCCAGTCAGTGTCCAGCGCCCAGCAGGAGCCAGCTCAGAGGCTTCCAGCAGTTTGTCAGCACTGTGGTGGTGCCCATGGCGGGACTCAGTGTCCTACTCTTCCTAGGAGGTGTTTCACTTGCGGCCAGCAGGGCCATTTGGCGAGGCAGTGCCCGCAGGGGCATTGTCAGGGGCAGGGTTCAGGTGATCAGAAGAAGCTGAGGATCCAGGGGAGAGTTCTAGCTATCACCAGGAGGGAGGCTCGCGCGTCCAACTTGGTGGAAGGTACACTTTCTGTCCTTGGGAACTCTGCACATGTGTTGATGGATTCGGGTGCTTCGCATTCTTTCATTTTTGAGCAGTTCATAGATATTCTTTCCGCACCCGTTGATGAGTTATCTGATGGATTGATGGTAGAGGTTCCTTCTGGGGATTTCATGTTATCTTATAATTGTTTGGGGGATGTTCCCTTGACTATTGAGGGCCATGAGTTACCTGCCCAGTTGGTTGCACTTGCCATTCGTGACTTTGATATCATCCTGGGCATGGATTGGTTGGAAGCTTTTTATGCTGAGGTGGACTGCCACAGGAAGAGGGTGCGTTTCTCTATTCCGGACATCCCGACCTTCTATTTCCAAGGTATTAGGCTCTCTTCTCGAGGTATTCTCATTTCTGCCTTTAAGGCTCGGAGGTTGCTTGCTGGTGGTTGTGAGGCCTTCTTTGCCTCTGTTATTGTTTCTGATGTCCGTGATAGTCCCAGTCCTTGGGAGGTGCCAGTAGTGTGTGACTTCGTAGATGTGTTTCCTGAGGAGCTGCCTGGCCTTCCTCCTCAGCGAGAGGTCGAGTTTACCATCGAGCTTGCACCGGGTACGGCGCCCTTTTCTTAGGCCCCGTATCGGAGGGCGCCAGCCGAACTCGCTGAGTTGAAGGCGCAGTTGCAGGAGTTGCTGGATAAGGGTTTCATCCGTCCCAGTACTTCTCCGTGGGGTGCTCCAGTTCTTTTTGTCAGGAAGAAGGATGGTTCTCTGAGATTGTGCATTGATTATAGGCAGTTGAACCAGGTGACGATAAAGAATAAGTACCCACTTCCAAGGATCGATGATCTGATGGATCAGCTGCAGTCTGCGAAGGTGTTTTCCAAGATTGACCTGAGATCTGGATATTATCAGATGAGGATTCGGGATGTTGATGTCAGTAAGACGGCTTTTAGGATTCGGTATGGACATTATGAGTTTTTGGTTATGCCTTTCGGCTTGACCAATGCTCCGGCGGCCTTTATGGATCTGATGAACCGAGTCTTCAGGACCTACCTGGACCAGTTTGTGGTAGTATTTGTTGATGATATTTTGATATATTCTTCTTCTGAGGAAGAGCACGCCACTCATCTTCGGGTGGTGTTGCAGGTCTTGAGAGAGCACCAACTCTATGCCAAGTTTGGCAAGTGTGAATTCTGGCTAGACAAGGTACACTTCCTTGGGCATGTCATTTTTGGTGAGGGCATTGCAGTGGATCCAGCCAAGATCGAGGCAGTAATGGATTGGAGCAGGCCAACTTCAGTGACTGAGATCAGAAGCTTTTTGGGGCTAGCAGGTTATTACAGGCGGTTTGTTCAGGGGTTTTCTTCGATAGCGGTCCCCTTGTCGAGGTTGACTCGAAAGGGAGTTCGTTTTGTATGGACCGAGGAGTGTGAGCGGAGTTTCATTGAGTTAAAGACTCGCCTCACTTCAGCCCCAGTGTTGGTGCTCCCATCAGGTTCTGGTGGGCTTGTGGTTTACTCAGACGCGTCCCGTCGAGGTTTGGGCGTAGTTCTAATGCAGTATGGCAGGGTAGTGGCTTATGCTTCTCGGCAGCTGAAGAAGCATGAGGAGAACTATCCTACCCATGATTTGGAACTGGCAGCTGTGGTATTTGCACTTAAGATTTGGAGACATTACTTGTATGATGAGAAATTTCAGGTTTTTACTGATCACAAGAGCCTGAAGTATGTGTTCACTCAGAGAGACCTGAATTTGAGACAGCGAAGGTGGATGGAGTTCATTAAGGATTATGACTTTGACCTTTCTTATCATCCGGGCAAGGCAAATGTAGTGGCAGACGCCTTGAGTCGGAAGACGGTCATGTCATACCTTATGATTCAAGAATGGAAATTATTCGAGCAGGTTGTGGAATCTTCCTTTAGAGCCGTGTTGATCAGCTTGACCGTGAGACCAGCAGTGTATCATGCTGTGATTGAAGCTCAGAGGGCAGATGTTGAGTTACCACAGATTCTCCAAAGGTCAGAGGTGGAGTTGTGGGATGACGGTACTGTCAGGTTCAGAGGTAGACTTTATGTTCCGACCGAGGAGGACGTGCGCAGGTGTGTACTTGATGAGGCGCACTGTTCTAGATATGCAGTGCATCCCGGGACAACTAAGATGTATCATTGTTTGAGGAGGCACTTATCGTGGCCTGGTATGAAGAAAGATGTGGCTGAGTATGTGGCTAGATGCATGACTTGTCAGCAGGTTAAAGCCGAGCATCAGAGACCTGGAGGGTTGTTGCAGCCCTTGCCGATTCCAGAATGGAAATGGGAGCACGTGACTATGGACTTTGTGATGGGATTACCTGCATCCCCTGGCAGGAGAGACGCTATCTGGGTTATTGTTGATCGGCTGACCAAGTCGGCACACTTCCTGGCTATTAGGAATGACTGGTCAGTCGGTAAGCTGGCTAAGTTGTTCGTAGATCGGATCATCTCTCTGCACGGGGTACCTTTGTCCATCGTATCAGATCGGGATCCGAGGTTTACTTCCAGGTTCTGGAAGAGTTTTCAGAAGGCCTTGGGCACTCAGTTGGCTTTCAGTTTGGCCTACCACCCCGAGACTGATGGGCAGTCGGAGAGGACCATTCAGACGCTGGAAGATATGCTTAGGGCATGTTGCTTAGACTAGGGAGGTTCTTGGGAACAACATTTGCCTACTGTGGAGTTTGCCTACAACAACAGTTACCATTCCAGTATCGGCATGGCGCCTTACGAGGCTTTGTATGGGCGACCGTGTCGATCTCCGGTGTGTTGGTCCGAGATTGGTGAAAGACAGATAGCGGGACTAGAGTTAGTATAGCAGTGTGCTGAGATTGCCAGGATAGTTCGGCAGAGGTTGACTGCTGCTCAGAGTAGGTAGAAGAGTTATGCTGACGTCCGACGGAGACCGCTTGAGTTTGAGGTTGGGGACCACGTGTTTCTCCGAGTCTCATCCTCTAAGGGTGTGATGAGATTCGGGAAGCGAGGCAAGCTGAGTCCGCGATATATTGGACCTTTTCCCATTCTTGCTCGAATTGGGGAAACCGCGTATCAGCTGGCCTTGCCACCCAGTCTTGCAGGGGTGCACGATGTGTTCCATGTTTCCTTGCTGAGAAAATATGTTCAGGATCCGTCCCATGTTTTAGATTTTTCAGAGTTGGAGGTCGCTGAGGACCTGTCCTTCCCAGAGTTTCCAGTTCGTATTGAGGATCGCAGACAACAGGTCCTTCAGAACAAGGTTGTGCCTTTGGTTAAGGTAATTTGGCAGTACCGCTCCGGGGGCGAGGCAACCTGGGAGCGTGAGGACGAGTTGCGGGAGCAGTTTTCTTACCTTTTTTCGTAAGTCTCCTTGTGAACTTGTATCCCTACTTCTTGACCTTGTTAATTCTAGCAGACAATTTCGGGGGCGAAATTCTTTTAAGGGGGGGAGAATGTAAGGATTTAGACTTTTGGATCCGGTTTTCGGGGTTGGACCCTATAATTCTGGCCCTAGTGGGGGCTGAGGCTCTGTGACGTTTCGCGTCAAGACCTCGAGACGCGTTTTGAACGGCGTCCACCGTTACAGACGCGTTTTAGGTTCTGCCACGTAGGTGCCACGTGGGCTGGCTTTGGGCCGCGAGAGTACGGCCCTATCGTGTCGTCTGAACGGCATCCGCATGGGACGACGCCTTTCAGACTGCGACTCTGGGATTGTCAGAGTACAGCCCTGACATGTCTCCTGAATGGTGTCTTGATGGAACGATGCATTTCAGAGTCCTGTCAGAGCGGCCGTCACGTCACCTGATAGGCGTCCGTCCATGTCGACGCGTTTTAGCCAGTCTCTGGTTAACCCCGCGAGCCCTCCTTCTTTCCCTCATTTTCTTCCCTCCCTCTTTCTCTCCTCCCTTCCGGCGATTCCGGCGGCGGCCCCTTCTCCTCCCTCTTTTCCTCCCACCCCTTCATCCTTTCCTCCACTCCATCACCCACCTAGCTCCCACCACTACCACCTCCACTTCCACTGCGGCGTTTTACTCTCCGGACGGCGGCCGACGTCACAGTGGAGTAAGGACGACCACGGCGGTACCGGCGGCGGCGTGGGGCGAGTCGGGTGGACGGCTTGAAGCTTGTAGGAGTTCAAGTAACCGGTAGGGTGACGATTCCCATAGTGTTCTATGTTCAAACCATGATTCTCCCTCTTGAAGCATGTTTTAGATCTATGGTTTTGGGGGTAGAACAAGCATGTTTAGGGGTTCTTCTTGATGGAATGGGGGATTTCTATGAATTTGGATTTATGATGATTGGATTTGTCTCTCTTTCTCCTCCGTTTTAGGTGATTTTGGGATTTTTTTTGGGGATGAAAAGGGGAGCCCTCGGGCTCGTGACAGATCTGGTTCCTGGCATTGAAAGACGTCGTGCATGGACGACGCCTTTTTGAAGGGCGTCGGGCCATCATGACGCCTTTTAGGCATGAATCGTTTTACTGAGGCTCTATCAGTTCGGGGATTCTGGGACTAAAAGACGTCATGGGTGGGCGACGCGATTCGTAATAGCGTCGGGTCACCATGACGCCTTTTAAGGCAGAAATCCCCTGATTAATGTTTTCTGCAAATTCTAGATTTCTGGGATACTGGCGTCTAAGGATTTTGACGCCTTTTAAAAAGGCGACCTCTGGTGTCGACGCCCTTTAGGCCAGATTCTGAGGCCGGTGTTTTATGAACTAGTACAGGAAGCTTGAATGGCGTCGGCCTTGGGCGACGCGATTCAAGACAGAACTACACTAATTCATGCCAGTAAAATGTGTTCATACTGCTAGATAGTTGGTTAATGCATGTTTTTAGTGTACTCGATGATGATGGTTTCTTCGTGACCGGATCGCACTGCGCCGGGTTTTGTGTTACTGTGGACCTGGAGTGACAGTTGTAGCGCTTTATCACCCTGTGTTGGTGTGGGTGGAGCACAGCGCCGGTGGGGGCGTGGGCGGGGTGACGCCTAGTGAGAGAGGGTCACCTGGTGAACCCCGGGGTCAGCTAGTACCGGTATGGGTGTGGTACCTTCGGAGTGTCACTCATGCTGAGGGAAGGAGTAACCACCTGAGCCAGTTGGGCCGGAGTAGCTAGAGTGCTATCTGAGGGGTTACTGCTTGGTCTCAGCGGGTCGATGTTTTTCCCCACTGTCGTTTGTGTGGTTGGCATGTTCCATCGAGACGGCGGTTGTGGGTTCCCTAGTCGTCTGATTCAGAAATATGCATGTTTAATACATTTCGACTGCATGTGATTCACATCGAGATTTAGGAATAGTAATTACCACTGTGCTTGTTACTTTACCTTCAGCTGTATTTTACACTTGTGGGTGTGTGCGTGGGCAGTGGGGATCGAAGGATCCCTACTGAGTCTTGTCTTTGAGACTCACCCCTGCGGTTTTCAGGTGAGGACTCCCGGCAAACCTAGCGAGGAGTGTGCGGCTGTGTGTTGAGCGCCGACGGTTGTTGTTCCGGGGTATGCCCCGATGTAGTTGTTATTTTATTTCTGGTATGTATGTTTAATTAATTCTCTTCTGTTGGAGTATGTAATTATTTGCTGTATCGAGTCGCATTGTAATAACTTTTAATTTCTGCATTTTCCTTTCAATTCAATGCGATGTGAATGTTTAACTTAGTTTATTGTTTATTTCCCAGGCTTACTTAGATCCTGGTTTGGTTCCAAATTAATGATTCGGTACCCATTTAGTAATCGGATCCCCGATTATAAGGTGGCGGGTCGTTACAAAACGCCTGGACCGGCCGGTCCCAAGCCGGCCCAACCGGAGGCGGCTCGGCCTGGGCCGGCGCGCCAGGCACCAGACCTGGCTGGGCCAGGTGGTGCCTGGCTCGAGCCCAGGCGCCCTACAGGGGCCGACCTGGCTCGGACCAAGATACGCAGGCCAGCCTTCTGGCCCGAGCCACTAACCCCTCCCTAATGGGCCATGTTAGCCCATATGCCACCCACCCCATTTAACCCCTATTTCCCCATGACCCTTTTATTATTATGAACCCCACCCATTTAAATTGAATAACGTAATTAATTTTTGTTTAAAACAGTTTTTTTTAAAAAAAAATTCTTATTTTCAGTTAAATGGTGATATAGCCGAAGCTATCACGGTCGGATTCCGAGACTAGAATCCGACAATAATTAGGTCGAAGAAGAAGACCGATGGAGATCCAGACCGAGACGAGGACGGAGTACGGGGCCGAAGCTCCGAAGCCGAGAATCACCCGGACGACGGCTTGCCGGGTGCGAAGCTGACTCAGCAAGGCCGAAAGGCTCCGATCGACGAAGGGCGACGTCGAGACCGGAGGAAGAATACCGAGGCCGGTGGCCGAGGCCAACTCGGAGAGGTCGGCGAAGATTCAAACCGAGGCCCCTGCAAGAAGAAGAACCGGTCAGTAAGGGTCCCAGGCTTCGGCCCAAGAGAACCCCTTCCGACGGCTAAGTTAGCTTCTGAAGAAGATTCGATTCAGAAGAGAAGGAAGAAGAGGAAGCTTTAATGCTTTTGGACTATTGTCCTTGGTCAAGAAGACATACCTTTTGTAATAAATAGCCGTGTATTTATAATGGAGGATAAAGGTTACTTGGTGGTGGCAGCCGATATAGGACTATGTTTGGGTTACTGGTAAACCGCCATAGCGCCTAACCCTCCCACCGGTGTGGGCCGGATATGGGCTACTGGGCCGAAGGCCGGGGGCCGCTGTTGGGCCGAATGTCGCTGGTGGGCTGAAGCCAATTGGTCTAAGGGCCGCTTGTGGGCCGAAGGCCACTCGTGGGCCTCTACTGTTTAGCTGCTGTTGTTGGGCTGCTAATGGGCCGAATCGGATTCTGCCTCAACACATGGCCCCCTACTCTTGTCGTTCTCAATTCCATGAAATGCCGAGAGTAAAATATGAAGCCCTTACAGAAAAAATAACATGATACGAACCTTGTCCAAAACTGTTATCACCTGTTTCAGAAACTGGGAGACGTCTTCGCCTTAGGTCGGCCGAGGGCTTGTGACAAACAGCCTCATCTCAGGCCGGGACCCTGTCGTAGAAACGTTTGACTCAGGCCGAGACTTGGTGATGAATGCCTTCGTCCCCAGCTATGAAAGGGCAAGTTTTTCAGAGTATATTAGAACTAGGCAAGAGTGGGAAAGACCTTGAGTCTCCCGCCTTCACGGTCGCGTCACAACAAACACAGCATACGTGTCTAACATCCGGTCGGGCTACCGAAAGCACAAAAAGATCTCCGCCGTTAACAGCGATCACTCGGATCACGGTCACTTCGGCTCTCTGCCCAAGACTTCACCTGGATCACCGCCTCTCCGGCCCCCGGCACGAGGATCGGGACACGTGGCGAGCATCCGAATGAATAGCCGAAGGGTCAGGCCGCATCCGGCCATTGATCGCCTCCTCTCGATCCGACAGCCCGCTCGTCATCATGGCGAAGGACGAGACACGTGTCAAGCATCCAAGCAGGGCGAAGCCGAGGGGTGGGAGGATCTTGGCCGTCGGTTCACCACCGGACGCCCTCAAGTCCCCCTATAAATACTAACTCCTCTCCCCTTGGCCACTGTTCTTTTGCCTTCTCCTTCCTCTGCGCCTGTGCATCCCCGCGAGCAGCTTCCGTGAACGCCTTTCCTTCTCCGGCAGTGAGTGCGCTATTGAGGGTGTTTGGGGACGCCTTGTCCATCGCCAGGGAGCTCCTTGTCGCCGGGGAGATCTTAGTATGAGGGTAAGCCTCAGCTTCCGCCTTCTCTCTTTTTTTATTCATGTCCAGTAGCTCTTCTTCGGCCGAGAGTAATTTTTCGGCCGAAAGCAGTTCTACTTGCTCCTCGTCCAGACCTCCCCAGTCTTCTCTGTCAACTCCTTTTTCTTCGAACTCTTTCCTTTTCGTTATGGCGGATGAGGCAGAACCGGTTCCGGCTGCTGCTGAGCCTACCACTTCGGGCCGTCGTCCGGCGGAGATGGTCTCGGATGTAGCTAGTGTTCTTGATGTCGAGAGCATCAAGACCATAACTAACTACTATCAGATTCCTTCTTGGATGATTCCCATCCGGCCCGGGAGGCACACCAAAGCTAACACCGTTCGGCTGGGCAGCTTCTCGATCTATGAGCACAGCTTCCAGGCGGGCTTCCGCCTTCCTCTTCATTCTTTTGTAGTAAATCTTCTGAGCTTTTACGGACTAGCCCTGTCCCAATTCTTTCCGAATTCCTGGCGGACAGTCTATGCTTTTCTAGCCCTGAGCTCTCATCTTGACTTCAACCCCTCTATAAATATTTTCCGCTATCTTTTCAAGATTAAGCCTCAGGGGAAGTCTTCTTGGTACTGCTTCGTCCCCCGCTTCGGCCGGGGGATCTTCTCCGGGAAGCCCTCGTCCATTCATCATTGGAAGGAGGAATTCTTTTTCATTTCTCTGCCGGAGGAGGATAAGAGTGTTTGGCCCTTCCCCACCGACTAGGCACCCTTGGCCGAGGGCCTCTCTAACCCACCCACTCTCAGCCCCGAGCAGCTTGCCGACGCGCACCTCTTCGAGGACGAGGCTCCGTACAACATTGCGGAGCTTCTGTCAAACGAGCACATGCTCATTGAGATGGGAGCCTGGCCGGACCCGTCGTTCTCTCCTCCCCGGGTCTTCCCCTACCTTCCTCTCGAAGATGTCCCGGGGGAGGCCGAGGCGAGAGCTACTGCAACCAGGGCTCCGGCCGAAGCCTGTCCGGCCAAAGAGGGAGCCGAAGCTGCGGCCGGAGGTAAGTCGGCTTTGAGTCAAAAATTGCAGTTTGAACTGTTGCTAACTCTCTTTTTTCTGCTTTCAGAGATGTCTGGTCTCCGGGGCCTGATCAGCCAGATCTCCAAGCAGTCCGGACAGTCTCGACCGTCCCAGCCACGGCCTGCGGAAGGAAGGACGGCAGGAGGAGTTTCGGCCCCCGGTGCACGGACCACGAGGCTGACCGCGGCTACCACCGAAGGCCTGCTCGAGAGGGAGCGACAGAAGGGAAAGGCTGTTGCCGGGGGGAGCGCATGGCCTGAGAAGCGGAGGCTCCCGGATGATCCCGGCGAGAGGGAATCCACCATGACGACCAAGAGGTCGGTGTCGGGAAGGGACGCCCCGCTCTCGTCGCCTCCTCAGCCGCAGGGGGGCGACTCTCCTTTGGCTATCGGGGCCATTGCGGAGACGCTGTCCTACCCCTTCGGGGCGGCCGGGACCTACATGTCCCGGGAGTACGGATACGAGCCTTGGCGCCCGGACACGGGAGTCTTCACAGACGACAGTCTGGATGACTCCCAGACGTGTCTGCGCCTGACCCGGGGCTTGGCCCTCCCCATGTCCAGGGACGAGATCAGGGAGCTTTCTTCGAAAGGCTTATCCCTGCAATACGTCCGGCATGCCATCCAGGTGAGAGCCCCTTTGTCTTCGTCCTTGCTCGTTGTTTCTGTTAGTAGCTTCGTCTCACGTTTTCTCTATTTGTAGGCCGCGGTCATGTGCGGGGCTCTTGCTCGCCGCCTAGCCCTCATCCAGCAAAAGCTTCAGGACATCGATCAGGCTTCGAATCAGCTGGCTTCGGGTAAAGTGGCCTCGGTGCAGCGCGATGTCGAGGCCAACATCGATGTCCTCATCGGGGCGAACGCGCGGCTGCGGTCCGAGCGGGACGAGCAAAAGGAGGTGATCCACACCACCTCAGAGGCCAAGAAGAAGACCGAGAAGAAGCTAGATCAGGCCCGGGCCGAAATCGCATCTTTAAAGGCCGAGATCCAGGACAAGGCCAAGGAGCGAGAAGAGGAGCGCCGCCGCCACGCCGAGGAGGTATCGGCTCTGAAGGCAGACTTGGAGGCCAAGACCAAGGAAGCCGATGAAGTTGCTCGTACGGCCGTGGCAAGCTATAAAGAGGGCCTGAAGTATGCCGACGAGATGCCGCTCCCGATACGGTTTACATGGCCGAAGCCACTCCCGGTACGGTTTACACGGACTTAGAGAATATTGCCGCTCCCGATACGGTTTGCATGGCCGAAGCCACTCCCGGTACGGTTTACACGGACTTAGAGAATATTGCCGCTCTCGATACGGTTTGCATGGCCGAAGCCACTCCCGGTACGGTTTACACGGACTTAAAGAATATTGCCGCTCCCGATACGGTTTGCATGGCCGAAGCCACTCCCGGTACGGTTTACACAGACTTAGAGAATATTGCCGCTCCCGATACGGTTTGCATGGCCAAAGCCACTCCCGGTACGGTTTACACGGACTTAGAGAATATTGCCGGACACAATACTTTGGAAAAAAAAATATATTCATGGTATCCGGCTGAATCCCGGGAAAGTAACTTACATGATGTAACGCCGAAGGTGCTCCACATTCCAGGTGCGAGGGAGAGGCTGGCCCGAAAGGGTCTCCAGCCGATAGGGGTTCAACTTCCACCCCGTAGGCCATTCGGAATGGGGTTTCTCCGATAGGGGTTCCGCTTGTTGTCCGATAGGCCCATAGAACGCTTGGCAGCTCTTCGACCCATCGACCTTTAGCCTTACCGAGGCGAGTCTTCAGTCCTCGCAATAGGCTTCGGTTAGTGATTTTGTAAGGACTGAGGTTCCGGGTTTAGTTTCTGGGTCGGTTTCGGGCCGGATCCCCTGGTTTGGACCCTGAGGGGTCTTGAGAATTTCTTCTGAATGACGTCTACACAGCACGACGCCTTTCAAACAGCGTCTTGCTAGGTGGACGCCATTTAGGTCTGTAGCTGTTGTGCCACGTGGGCGCCACGTGGGCGGGTTTCGGGCCGCGAGAGTACGGCCCCTGTCTTGTCGTCTGATAGGCGTCTATGATGGATGACGCCATTCAGACTGCGACCCTGAGATGTCAGTGTACGGTGCCAGTCTTGTCATCTGAACGGCGTCGGTGGTGGACGCGCATTTCAGAGCTTTTGTTAGTACGGCCCGTCCTGTCATCTGATAGGCATCTGTCTCGGTCGACGCGTTTTACCCTTGTTCGGATTGACCCCGCGAGCCTTCCTTTCTTTTCCTCATTCTCACCTTCTCACTCTCTCTCCTCCCCCTCTCTGCCTCCTCCGACCCCTCTCTTCCCCTTTCCCTTCCTCTTCTTCCTCTTCCACCACTCCAACGCCTCTCTACCTCTCACCACTACCACTACCACTTCCTTCGCGGCGTTCCATTCTCCGGACGGCGGCCGACGTCCCGGCGGAGTGGCGACGTCCTCGGGGGTACCGGCGGCGGTCTGCGGTGCGGCGGTTCGGCGACACGGAGCCAGGAGGAGTTCAAGTAACCGGTAGGGGGACGAACCTTGCGTGGATTGTACACGTTTCATCCGTAGTTTCCATGTGATGCATGATGTGTTTGGGGGTAGAACAAGCATGTTTAGGAGCTCTTCTTGATGGGAATGAGGGTTTCTATGAATGTGGATTTGTGATGGTTTAGCTTGCCCCTCTTCCTCCTCTGTTTGGTTTGATTTTGGGACATTTGGGGGTGAAAAGAGGACCCTCGGGTCGAGCGGCAGAACCTGATTTCTGGTGCTAAAAGACGTCGTACCTGGACGACGCCACTTAGAATGGCGACGGGCCAGTACGACGCCTTTTAGGCAGAAATCTTCCTTTTTGAGGTTCTGTCAGTTTGGGTTTCTGGCGTTAAATGACGTCGTACCTGGACGACGCCACTTAGAATGGCGACGGGCCAGTACGACGCCTTTTAGGCAGAAATCTTCCTGTTTGAGGTTCTGTCAGTTTGGGTTTCTGGCGTTAAATGACGTCGTACCTGGACGACGCCATTTAGAATGGCGACGGGCTAGCACGACGCCATTTAGGCAGAAATCGCCCCGATTAAGGTTTCTACAAGTTTCGGATTCTGGTGTGAATGGCGTCTGAGGACAGTGACGCCTTTTGAAAAGGCGGCTTCCCAGGACAACGCATTTTTAGAGGAATGAACCGTGGCCTGTCCCTGTTTCTGTCACCGATAGACGACAAGGGATGGCGACGCATTTTAAAAGGGCGGGCCTGTGACGACGCCTTTTAGGCCATATTCTGAGGCCGGGATTTCATGAACCAGTTTAGGATGCTTGAATGGCGTCGGCCTTGGGTGATGCGATTCAAGACAGAACCACACTAATCCATGCCAGTAAAATGTGTTTACACTGCTAGATAGTTGGTTAAATACATGTTTTTAGTATACTCGATGATGATGGACTCTTCGTGACCGGATGGCACTGCGTTGTGTGTCGTGCGACCGTGGACTTCTCACGTTACCGGATCGCACCGTGTCGTGTTTTGTGTTACTGTGGACCTAGAGTGACAGTTGTAGCGTTTGACACCCTGTGTCGGTGCGGTAGGGACACAGCGCTGACGGTAGCAGTGGCGGGGTGACGCCCAGTGAGAGAGGGTCACCTGGTGAACCCCGGGGTTAGCTAGTACCGGTGTCGGAGTGGTACCTTTGGAGTGTCACTCGTGCTGGGGGAAGGAGTAACCACCTGAGCCAGTTAGGCCGGAGTAGCCAGCGTGCTATCCGAGGGGCTACTGTTTGGTCTCAGCGGGTCGGTGTTTGCTGGGGGAAGGAGTAACCGCCGAGGTAGCCAGCGTGCTATCTGAGGGGTTACTGTTTGGTCTCAGCGGGTCGGTGTTTCCCACTTTCGGGTGTGGTCGGTGTTTCCTGCTTTCGGAGACGTGGTTGGCGCGTTTTGCCGAGATGTAAGTTGTAGGATCCTTGGTAGGATGATTTCTGAGATATGCATTCTATATTCCGAATGCATGTGGTTTATATCGAGAATTTGGAGTAATGTGTTACAGCTTTACTTATCTTGTTCATCTGTATCTTTGTTATTGCACTTGTGGGTGTGTGAGTGGGAGGCAAGGGATCGGATGATCCCTACTGAGCCCAATTCTGGTGTGGCTCACTCCCTGCGGTTTTCAGGTGTGGACCTCGTGGCGAGTGGCGGCGTGTGGTGTTCTCCTTAGTGTGCAGACCAGCAACTATCTCAGTTCCGGGGTATACCCCGATGTTGTTGTACTTTGATTCTGCCTGTACTTAATTAATTTGTTGGACCATGTAATTATTGTTGGACTGTGTACAGACATTATTAATTTACTTCCTGCGCACTGTACTTCCTTGTAGTCCGTGTGAATGTTATATTTAACCTTGTTTAACGCTTACTCCTCCAGATGTGTGTATAAGATCCGGGTGTGAGACCGTTGGATGATGATTCGACACCCATTTAGTGATCGGGTCTCCGATCATAGGGTGGCGGGTCGTTACAGATTTCGACTTGGCCATTTGTCCGAGGGTGCGCTACCGAGGCGAACTTATGTAGAATTCCGAAGCTCGCGCAGTTGCCCTTGAACCGGTGGCTGCCGAATTGCTTCCCATTATCTGAGATGATTGCTCGAGGGATGCCGTAGCGGAAAATAATGGACTTCCATACGAAGTTCCAGGCATTACTATCGGTTATAGACGCGAGGGGTTCGGCTTCGACCCACTTGGTGAAGTAATCCACCGCCACGTTAAGGAATTTCCTCTGGCCGGTGTCCATGGGAAAAGGTCCCAGGATATCAATTCCCCATTGGGCGAAAGGCCAAGGATCTGATAGAGGTGTCAGGAGGGTCGCCGACTGATGGATGAGGGAATTGTCCCTTTGGCACTAATCACAGTAGCGGACGAGAGTAGCTGCGTCTTCCCGGAGTGTCGGCCACTAGTACCCTTGCCTTAAAAGTTTATGGGCCAAAGCCCTTCCTCCCGCATGTGCCCCGCAGATTCCTTCATGTACCTCCCGGAGGGCATAATCGGCTTTGGCCAGGCCGAGACATCGAAGGAGTGGCCGACCGAAGGACTTCTTATACAGTATACCCTCTAGAATTAGAAAATGAGAAAAGCACTGCCGGACGCGCCTTGCTTCCTTAGGATCGGACAGGACCTCCTCTCAGAGGAGAAAAGCGACCAGTGGAGTCATCCAGGTCTCTGCTTCGGATTCATTCACTTGCATGACCTCGGAATCGCCGAGACTTGGCTCAGACAGTTCTTCTACCAAGACCATTCGGCCTCCTCCCCCATCCTGAGTTGATGTTAGCCGGGAAAGAGCATCGGCTCGAGCATTCTCAGCCCGAGGGATCCGCACAATCTCAAAAGAAGTAAATTCAGCTAGGATCTTGCGGGTTACCTGGAGGTAGGATGCCATCAAGGTGTCCCCGGCGTCGTACTCCCCGGTGACTTGGTTGGTGATAAGCTGAGAGTCGCTGAATGCCCTTATGTTTTGCGCGCCGAGCCTTCTAGTGGCCCGAAGGCATGATATAAGGGCTTTATACTCAGCAGCATTGTTGGTAGCCGGGAAGGAGAAGCGCAGCGCATACTCCGTGATTACCCCTTCTGGAGATGCCAAGATCCACCTGGCGCCACTGCCTGAAGAGCACGCGGACCCATCAACATATAGTTGCCATTTATCCGCCTAAGATGAAGGAGCTGAAGCGGCTTCGGCTTCAGAAGTATCTTTGACTTCCGGCTGAGGGACCGAGGATGCTTCGGGAGTGAGCTCGGCAATGAAGTCAGCCCAAGCTTGAGCTTTTATCACGGTCCGAAGCCCATAAGAGACGTCGAACTCTCCCAGTTCAATCGCCCATTTCGCTACCCTCCCGGACACTTCCGGCCGGGAGAGGACTTGCCTCAAAGGTTGACTTGTGAGGACCTTTATTGAATGTGCGAGGAAATATGGCCGGAGCCTCCTCGCGGAAGCGACGAGGGCAAAAGCCAGCTTTTCGAGAGCCGGATACCGAAGCTCCGCTCCGTGGAGGGCTCGACTTATATAATAAACTGGCTTCTGAACACTGTCTTCTTCCCGGACGAGGACGACACTGATAGCTGCTTCAGACGTGGAGAGATAAAGGAATAACTGCTCTCCTTGAACCGGTTTAGACAGGACGGGAACATCGGAGAGATAAGCTTTTAGTTGGTCGAAAGCTGACTGACACTCGTTCATCCAGGAAAAATTGCTAGTCTTCTTCAACAGCTTGAAGAAGGGAAAACAGTAATCTGTCGCCCTTGACATGAAGCGGCTTAATGCGGCAATCCTTCCACTTAGCTTTTGAACCTCTCGGACGTTGGCCGGAGGGCGCATCTGGATAATAGCCGCAACCTTCGCAGGATTAGCCTCTACCCCTCGACAGGTGACCATGTAACCGAGGAACTTCCCAGAGGCCACGCCGAAGGCGCACTTGGTAGGATTCAACTTCATTTTATACCTGCGCAAGGTGGAGAATGTCTCGGCCAAGTCGGCCAAATGGTTTACAGCAATGCAGCTTTTTACCAGCATGTCGTCGATGTAGACCTCCATATTGCGGCCGATCTGCAGAGCGAACATCTTGTTGATGAGACGCTGATAAGTTGCTCCTACATTCTTCAGGCCGAATGGCATCCGGGTGTTGCAGTATAAGCCGAGGTCCGTTGTAAAGCTTGTTTTGTCCTCGTCGTCCGGATGCATTCGGATTTGATGATAACCTGAATAGGCGTCGAGGAAGCTGAGCAGTTCGTGGCCGGAAGTGGCGTCCACCACCTGGTCTATCCGAGGCAGCGGAAAGCTGTCCATCGGACAGGCCTTATTGAGGTTGGTGAAGTCTACACACATTCGCCACTTGCCGTCCTTTTTGGGCACCATCACTACATTAGCGATCCATTCGGGATGGTGCACCTCTCGGAGATGCCCCGCGTTTAGCCCCTTTTGTACTTCAGCCTGGATGGCCATCCTTCTTTCTTGATTGAAGGTACGCTGCTTCTACTTGACCGGAGGCTGGTTTGGGTCGACGTGCAGTCGATGCTCTGCCACCTCCGGGTCGACTCCGGGCATGTCCGAAGGAGACCAGGCGAAGATATCGAGGTTTTCCTTCAAGAATTGGATAAGTCCCTCGGCTTCAGTCTTCTCGAGGCCGGAACCTATCATTAGAGTTCGGCCTTCTCCTCCCGGAACTGGAACGGTTGTAAGTTCCTCTCCCGGGGACGCTTCGGTTGAAGATTCGATTGAAAGGGATTCGGCTGCAGCCTTCCCTTTGACCGAAATCATATAACATTGCCGGACAGCTTCCTGATTTCCCTTAGCTTCGTCGATTCCATGGCCAGTGCGGAACTTCAGCTTCTGATGGAAGACGAAGGTACAGCTCCAATTCCTCCGATCAGCCTTCGGCCAAAGATGGCGTTGTAAGCTGAGTCGACCATTACAACGGCAAAATCCATTTCAACGGTCAATTGCCGAGGGGCTGTACCTAGGGTTACAGGTAGCCGGACGATGCCTTCTACTTGGCAAGGTGAACCATTAAAGCCGAATAGAGGCCCCCGGTGAGGCTTCATATCAGCCTCATTCAAACCCATTTTTAAGAAACAATAGTAAAAAAGTACATTGGGAGCACTTCCATTATCAACAAAGATACGATGAACATCGTAACTTTTCATTACAGCATTTACAACTAGGGCGTCGAGGTGAGGAACCTGAACATCGGTCAGATCCTCCTGGACGAAGACAATGTCCTCTTGATGAGACCACTTCGGATCGGCATTGACTGCTGCTACCTCTGTAAGGACTGAGATTTCGGGTTCAGTATTCGGGTCGGGTTCGGGTCGGATCCCTTGGTTTGGACCCTGTGGGGGGTCTTGAGATTTCTGGCCGAATGGCGTCAGCACTGCTCGACGCCTTTCAAAAGGCGTCAGGTTGTGTGGACGCCATTTAGGTCTGTAGGTTGTTGTGCCACGTGTGCGCCACGTGGGCGGGTTTCGGGCCGCGAGGGTACGGCCCCGGTCACATCGTCTGAACGGCGTCCAGGTTGGCCGACGCGATTCAGACTGTGACCTCTGAGATGTCAAGGTGCGGCGCCAGAGCGTTGTCAGTACGGCCTGTCCTGTCGTCTGAACGGCGTCCACGGTGGGTGACGCGTTTCAGACCGCTGTCAGTACGGCCGTCCTGTCAGACTGATAGGCGTCTACCTCGATCGACGCGTTTTAGCAGGATTCAGATTGACTTCGCGAGCCTCTCCTTCCTTCCCTCATTCTCGCCTTCACTCTCTCTCTCCTCACCCTCTCCGCCCTCTCCGACTCTCTCCTTCCCCTTCTCTTCCTCTTCTTCCTCTTCCAATCACTCCATAGCCTCCCTACCGCTCACCTCTACCCCCACCACCTCCTTCGCGGCGTTCCCTTCTCCGGACGGCGGCCGACGTCCCGGCGGAGTGGCGGCGTCCTCGAGGGTACCGGCGGCGGTCTGCGGTGCGGCGGGACGGCGGCGAGGAGCTTGGAGGAGTTCAAGAACCGGTAGGGGGACGAACCTTGCATGTGTTGCTCGTATGTTTCTTGGCGTGACGTGACGTGTTTGGGGCTAGATTGAGCATGTTTAGGGGGATTCCTTGTGGGAACGGCGGTGCTTGTGGACGTGGTTTCGTAGCATGCTTGTGATGATTGGATTTCTCTTCCTCCCCCTTTGGTTTTGGGGCTTTTCGAGGTGCTTGGGACTAAAGGAGGAACCCTCGGGTTGAACCAGGAAACTTGGTTTCTGGCGCTAAACGGCGTCGTGCCTGGTCGACGCCTTTCAGAAGGGCGTCAGGGCAGTACGACGTCTTTTAGGGCAGAAACCTCCCTGTTTGAGGGTTCCTGTGTTAGGGGTTCTGGCGCAAAATGACGTCGTGGATGGACGACGCCTTACAGAAGGGCGTCGGGCCATCATGACGCCATTTAGACAGGAAAATCATCCCGAGTGAGGGTCTGTAAACCTGGAATTTATGTGTGAATGGCGTCGGTGGACCTTGACGCGTTTTAGATAGGCGACTCCGTATGACGACGCGTTTCAGGGAATTTTCTGTCTGTTAAATGAACCTGTCCGAGGGACTTGAATGGCGTCGACTTCGGTCAACGCGATTCAAGACAGAGAGGTGTAATCCTGGTTTTCACTATGTGTTTCACTGTGGGATGATTTCAATTGCATGCTTCACGTTGTACGCTGATACTGAGGACTCCTGTGTGAATGGAATCATGTGGTGTGTGTGTGTGTGCTTATGCGAATGTGGAATCGGAATGACTGTGGTTTACGTTTGTCACCATGGACCAATGGGGATAGGGTCATGGTGTCTGTGAGCTGTACCGTTGAGAAGGGGTACATGTGTGTTTTACCTTTGGCTGAGGGAAGCAGGATCGCCTTGAGCCCGACAGGCCGGAGTAGCCGGTGTGCTATCCGAGGGGTCGCTGTTTGTCCTCAGCGGGTCAGGGTTTCCCTGTTTGTCGTGACAGCTTCCGGCGTGTTTCTTGCTGTGGAGCTGGTTGTGGTACTGGTGGGAGTTGGTTTACCCTTTAGCCATTGGGCCTGATGTGACCTTTGATCAAGGTTACGAGTAGTACCCTTAGCCCTTTGGCCTGACGCAGCCCGAGAGAGTTGGGTTTGTGGGTAGTTCCTGTAGCTTCGGCTTGACGGGGGTTCGCCGGTCCCCAGGGCCCTCCTGAAGCGCTGAGGCCTAGCGTGGAGGCAATCCGGACGGTAGGATAGTTGTCTAGACTGCTTGTGTGCACACGTAGCTGGCAGTGGCGGTACACTGGTTCCAGCTAGTCCTAGTTTGACTCACTGCCTCACCCTACAGTGCCCCGGAACACTGTAGGGGTGGACAGGCGTGAGCTGTGGTGGTAGTGTTAGGAGGCGACGTTTGACTTCGGTCGACAGTGTGGTTCAGTCGCTTCGTGGACATTTGGCTGTGAGACGTTACTCTGTGTTGGGTTCTTCGGGTTGCTTAGAATGGTTCTTGCTACACTGCTTATCGTGCGTTTCATATCAGAGTTGGGTGCTATCTTTACTGCTTTACTTAATTGCCATATATTCCTGTTGTTACACTTGTGGGTGTGTGAGTGGGAGGCAGGGGATCGGATGATCCCTACTGAGCCCATTTCTGGTGTGGCTCACTCCCTGTGGTTTCAGGTGAGGACCTCGAGGCGCAGCGGTAGCGTGGTGTCTTCTTGGTGTGCGGACCAGCAGCTGTCTTAGTTCCGAGGTATGCCCCGATGTTGTTGTACTTCCTTCTGCCTGTACTTATTTTATTGTTGGACATGTAATTATTGTTGGACTGTATACGGACATTGTTATTTTTCCTTCCTGCGCACTTGCTTACCTTGTAGTCCGTGTGATTGTTATATTTAGTCTTGTTTAGCACTTACTCCTCCAGATGTGTTGTGTGAGATCCGGGTGTGAACCCGCAGTTAATGGGCCGACATCCATTTAGTGACCGGGTCTCTGGTCATAGGATGGCGGGTCGTTACAACCTCTACCGCAGCATCGGCTCGACACCGCCTTGCTCCCTCTCCCGGGCCTCCGGATATCATCATAATCGACCTGACATTGGGTCGTTGGTGCGATGTTTCCGCCGGGGCCAGAGTTACCTTCGGTTGAGGTGGGGCTTCTTTATCCGGGAGCTGTTGTTGCCTTGCTGCTCCGGGAACGTCCCGGTCCTGCCGTTGTTGAGGCTGCGCTCGCCGGTACTGTGGCAGACCGCCTTCTCGGATGAGGCGATCAATCTCCTCCCGAAGGTGCCGGCATTCGTCAGTCGAATGGCCAGTCTCCTGATGGTACTCGCAGTACTTGCGGGAGTCCCTTCGGCAAGGATCAGTCTTGATACGCTTTGGCTGCCAAAGCACACCTTTCACCTCCATGAGCATCTGGGAGGGTGGAGCAGGTAGTGGCAGATACCGCTGCTGCGGATCCCGGCGTTTGTCTCAGTCCCATTCTTCCCTCCGGTATCGCTTGCGAGAGGGCTCCTGATCTTCTATGCGAGGACGAACCGGAGGGGTAGCCATCGATGCTGCCTCGGCAGTACTCTTGCCCTTGGACATCATCAGGGCTTCCCGGTTGATGTATTTATGGGTCCGAGCCACTAGGTCCTAGAAGGTGGGGGGATGGCGCTCCCTGATTGAGCTGAGAAGCCCTTCGTCCGTGCACCCACTGATCACGGCTGAGACCGCGATCGAACTGTCCAAGTTTGGAATTTGGGCGGCTTCGGCCCGAAATTTAGTGAAATACTCTTGAAGGGTCTCGGTCGGTCCTTGCCGAATGGCTAGCAAACTGGCCGAGGTTTTACATTGCCGAGTGGCATCATAGAATTGGTCGATAAACAGTTGGCCTAACTGCACTAGAGAGTGAATGGAATTGGGGGCCAACGTCTCAAAACAAGTAAGGGCTGTTTTTTCTAGGGTGAGGGGGAAGAGACGGCAGCGGACTGCCTCGGAAACCCCTCGGATAGAGAGGTAAGAATTAAATCTCTGGAAGTGGCAGACCGGATCTGTCATTCCATCATATAGAGGGCCTTTCGGCAGTTTAAAGTTGGGAGGTACCTCGATGGCCAGAAGCTCTGGAGAGAAAGGAGTCTGCTCTAGGATGGTGTTGGTGAGAGGTGCTCCATACGGCGAGGATACCATTTGCTGCATTTCCTTCCTCATCGCCGTCAGCCACCGGTCCAGATCCGGGGCGGTTGAGGTGGTGACCGAAGGTCCTTCGGCCTTGGTTGGATGAAATCTGGACGAAGCATAATCCGGCTCCGTCAGGAGATGGCTGGCGCGAGGAACTCGGCCAGGTGGTGCGAACGGCTTGCTGCGTGCCGAAACCGCCTCGTCGTGGAATGCACGCTAGGGTGTTGGTTGTATCCTCGTAACTTGAACATGACATAATTGAGGAGGAGGTGGTACCTGCTACGGGGGCTGATTCATCAATCCCATATGCTTGGCGATAGCAGACACCATATCTCGCAAGGGCGCCAAGGAGGTAACAGTGGCTGCCAGTGTCGCCACTTGTTGCTGGAGTTCTTCCACCTGGTCATCTCTGGGAGCGAGGGACTCCGGTATAACTGGAAGGGCAGAACCTTGCGGAAGAACTAACGGAGCACCTTCGGAGTGGAGTGCCGGTGCTGGAGTTGCTCGCGTCTCTGCCTCGTCTTGGCCGGATCGTCTGGTTATCGGATGACGAGACATGACCTCTCGTTGGTTTCCCATAGAAGGCGCCACGTGATGTAGCCGAAGCTTTCACGGTCGGATTCCGAGACTAGAATCTGAGAATAATTAGGTCGAAGAAGAAGGCCGACGGAGATCCGGACCGAGACGAGGACGGAGTACGGGGTCGAAGCTCCGAAGCTGAGAAGCACCTGGACGAAGGCTTGCCAGGGGCGAAGACTCAGCAGGGCCGAAGGGGACCCGACTGACAAAGGGCGACGTCGAGATCGGAGGAAGAAAACCGAGGCTGGTGGCCGAGGCCGACTCGGAGAGGTCGGTGAAGATTCAAACCGAGGCTCCTACAAGAATAAGAACCGGTCAGTGAGGGTCCCGAGCTTCTGCCCAAGAGAACCCCCTCCGACGGCTAAGTTAGCTTCTGAAGAAGATTCGATTCAGAAGAGAAGGAAGAAGATAAAGCTTTAATGCTTTTGGGCTATTGTCCTTGGTCAAGAAGACATACCTTTTGTAATAAATAGCCGTCTATTTATAATGGAGGATAGAGGTTACTTGGTGGTGGCAGCTGATATAGGACTATGTTTGGATTACTGGTAAACCGCCATAGCGCCTAACCCTCCCATCGGAGTGGGCCGGATATGGGCTACTGGGCCGAAGGCCGGGGGCCGTTGTTGGGCCGAATGCCGTTAGTGGGCTGAAGCCAATTGGTCTGAGGGCCGCTTGTGGGCCGAAGGCCACTCGTGGGCCTCTACTGTTTAGCTGTTGTTGTTGGGCTGCTAATGGGCCGAATCAGATTCTGCCTCATCAAATGGGTTTATTAAGATTTGATCTTAATAATAGGTTAATTTATTAAGATATGATCTTAATTTATTAACTAACAAATGTTGTTACTGATTATTAAGATATGATCTTAATAAAGGGGATTATAATTTAAGATTTGATCTTAAATAAAGGGGAATTATGTATTAAGATGCGATCTTAATTTATAATTAACAAGTGTTGTTATTTATATAAAATGGCATCTTAATTAATTATTAACAATTGTTGTTATTAATGATTAAGATAATAATTTTAATTTCAATTAACAATTGTTGTTATTTTATATTTAAGATATGATCTTAAATATTATTAATAAATGTTTTTAATTGATTGACTAAGTAGATTATTGTTTTGACTTTAAAATTGATTAACAATTGTTGTTAAATGCTATTTTAATTGTCTGAATGGATATTTATAATTTCTTGGCAATCATTGTTAGGAAATTATTTTTATAATTGAGGGGCACTTAATAAAAGTTATTAAGTGTTTAATTGACTATTTTTAATGTGTTTATTAATTCTTGAGAATTAACCCTTAATAACAGTTGTTAAGGATTTATTTATTTATTTTCAAACTCTCAATAATAGTTATTGAGATAATTAATTATATTTCTCAAGGATCTCTCAATTATAGTTATTATTGATCTAATCTACTTGGAATTTGATCTTTTATAAAAGTTATTAAAAGATTAAATTAAGTCTAAGTTGTTAGATTATTTTAATTAGAAAAGTTCTAATTATTATTTCTTATTAATTGTTATTAAGAAATATCTTTTAATAAAGGGGTTTTATTAACAAGGAGTTGTTAATGAATTATAACAGGAACTATTAATTCTTTTATAAGTGTTATTTAGGAATTTTTAATTCTATCTAAATGTTAGATTGTTTCGCATTAATAATGGTTATTAATGTGATTTAATATTAATCTAAGTGTTAGATTAATTAATTTAGAATTGTTCTAAATTTTGCATAGAATATTTTAGAATTTTAATTTTAGCTTTGTGTGCACATGTTGATGTGTTTAATGCTTTAAACTAGATTTATTACATGTTAGAAAATAAGATTTTCGAAAATTCAAATTATCCAATTTTGATTGGTACCTAGGTTTTAAGAAAGCCAAAATTATTATAATTTTCAAAATTTTAGCCTTCATGTGATGTGCTTTATCATGTGTGGATGGTTAAAATTTGTGGTGATCATGGACATACACTTAGATAAATTTCGTATCATGTGATGGTGTGTGATTATGTGGATTGTTATGGGATGTGATGTACATTAATTAAGTGTTAATTAATGAGGCATACGTGTCTCCCTCTCTTTCTCATTCCATTGTAATTCTATCTCCCTCTATCATTGTACTCGGCCATAAGGCTTTCTCTTACAATTTATTTGTATTTGAAATTGTTTCAAAATTAATATTATTTGTAATTGATCGCGCCGGCCAAGGAAAGGCGAAGATGATCCACAAATGCAACCAGGAAGGCGACAGGAGATGAGATCACCAGTGGCTATGTGTTTGCATGTTTAGATTTTGTAAATGTTATATAGTTTTGGTGATTAATTGTTTGGCTCCAGTTAATCACCGTACTGTCTATTACCACATAATGAACATGTATGGATGATGCATGCTTTTAGTTATTGATTATGAATCGATTGCTAATATCTAGATATAGTTAAATATATTCGATATATTTATAAACTATCACCTAGGATGAGACCAACTTAATATAAACAAAACCTTCAATATAAAGTCTAAGCCGGAGCGCGAGTCATTGAGAATGTACCGCGTGGCTCTCCATCAATATAGTTCTTAGAACTTGATTTAGTGATGGCAGTTTTTATGTGTTTACCCGAGATCTGCCACCATCTGATGAAAGGACTATTAACTATGGCATTATGATGCCTTGAGATTGGAATAGAGGAACAGTGTAGCTATCCTCGCGTTTACCCGGGAGCTACATTCTTACTCTACTCTGTCACATATTAATGGTAAAGCTTAGACCAGAGATAATGGTCTACTGTGCTTACCCGGGACCATTGAAGACCTAGGAGCCGAAATAAGATCGGATATTGTAAGGAGTTGCAATTACTATGAGATGGTTGCTCTAAGATAATGGTATGATACTATGTGTTTACTCGAGGTCATACTGTGATTCTTAGAGATTCTGATCCTCACTAGGAGACCGTCGGAGTCTTCCGTTCTGTATACCTGAAGGTTATATAGTCCGTCGAAAAATAGTGAGAAATAATTCAAGGTAAAAGACCATAATTGAATTATAAGAACTATCTGCTTAAATCACGTTATTTCCTTCGGCTCACTAAAATGTCATCTATTCAAGATGTTGGCATGTTGGATGCCAATACTTCTCATACTCAGACTGACTAGAAAACTCTAAAGAATGTCTTTAGGGGAGAGTGAAAGTCACTATCCTAATCAGGTATCATGAATCCTCTTACTTTGATAGACCAAGGTGAAGAGGTACTCATGGTATGCCTTTCTAAAAGGCAATGATTATCATGAAATCTATTATTTGGATAGACCAAGATGAAGAGATATTTATGATGTGCCTTTGAGAAAAACAAGTGGTAAGATTTTAAACGATCGAATCCACACCTGAAAGGATGTAGGAAAGTCAGCTGAGAAAGAGAAGTAGCAGTTCTCCCACTGCAACCAATATAAGAATATTAGCAAAACGAATATGAAACTTGAAAGAAGTTTCAGATATTCTTATTATCAACTTTTGTATGTCTATTGGAGAATTAGCGTATCTAATATGAGATATTGAAAATGGTTCTCAGAACTACGATAGTGTGCAGACTTAGACAAGTAAAAGGAAATCGAGAAAATGTAAGTATTGGGTTAGACTCAACTATTGTTCATGATATTCATAGGTTGCTGTCTGACAGTAAATCTTTGTATATCGATAGGAGTCTAAAATGAAACTAAATAATTGTTATTTAGTTGCATAAGATATCAAGAATTGTAAAAGTGAATAACGTTGACTGAGAAGGAACAATAGTTGTTCAAATCAGTCAATGCACTATAAATTCTTGAAGTGACATTTCATGTGATGAATGTTCATAAGTCTCCTATAGAAATGAACTATGTGAATCCTGATTATCTATGATATTGTACACAGAGTTGTACAATAAGAAATTATTGATGCTAATACATATTGATGTAAACAACTCAATATCCTTACCTTATAGTTTACTCTTGGAATGATTGGGTTGTGTGTACTTATGTAGTACAAGTCGAATGTATTGAACTCAAAAATCCAGTCCATGTACACCAACCAAATTTGGAACTTGGAGGACTTGCCCGAGGGTATTGTACCCATCGGTTGCAAGTGGATCTTTAAGAGAAAGATCGGTGCTGATGGACGGATCGACACTTATAAGGTAAGGTTGGTGGCAAAGGGATATTGTCAAAGGCAAGAAATTGACTATGACGAGACTTTTTCACCAGTTGCCATGATAAAGTTGATCAGAGTTCTACTCGCCATTGCTGCACATTTTGATTATGATATCTAGCAGATGGATGTGAAGACCGCCTTCCTCAATGGTAACCTTAAGGAAGAGGTGTATATGATACAACTAGAAGGTTTCACATCCAAAGAATCTCCAAATAAAGTGTGCAAGCTTCAGAAGTCCATTTATGGACTGAAGCAAGCTTCTCGGAGCTGGAACATAAGATTTGACGAGGTTGTCAAGTCTTATGACTTCATTAAGAATGAAGATGAGCCTTGTGTGTACAAGAAGACTAGTGGGAGTGCAGTCACTTTTCTAGCTCTTTACGTAGATGACATACTACTCATTGGGAATGATGTAGCTATGATGTCATCAGTAAAGATCTGGCTGTCGAAAAACTTCTCCATAAAGGATTTGGGAGAAGCATCCTACGTGTTGGAAATATGGATCTATAGAGATAGATCGAAGATGATGCTTGGAATGACCCAATCCTTGTACATAGATACCATAGTCAAAAGGTTTGGCATGGAAAATTCCAAGAGAGGTCTCATACCGATGAGACATGGAATTAGTCTCTCAAAGGAGCAGTTTCCTAAGACTCCTAATGAGAGGGCATTCATGGATAGAATACCCTATGCCTCTGCCATAGGATCTGTCATGTATGCCATGCTACGTACACGGCCTGATGTTGCATTTGCTCTAAGTCATACGAGCATATTTCAGACTGATCTAGGCGAAGAGTACTGGAAGGCAGTGAAATGTATCCTTCAGTACTTGAGAATAACTAAGGATATATTTCTTGTCTATGGAGGAGGTGACTTAAATCTGCGAGGCTTCACTGACTGGAATTTCCAGTCAGATCCAGATGATAGCAAGTCTACATCTGGATTCGTGTTTACTTTGAACGGAGGCGCAGTCTGCTGGATGAGTTCCAAGCAAGTAACCACTGCAGATTCGACGACTGAAGCTGAGTACATCGCTGCAGCTGAAGCCGCCAAGGAAGCAGTGTGGTTGAAGAAATTCATCACCGACCTCGGCGTAGTTCCCAGCATCTCTGAGCCTGTTCCACTGTTGTGCGACAACAATGGAGTGATTACGCAGGCGAAAGATCCGCGATCTCATCAGAAATCGAAGCATATTCTGAGGCGCTTTCACCTTATCAGAGAGATCATATCCAGAGGAGATGTAATAGTGGAAAGAGTTCCATCAGTCGATAATGTAGCAGATCCACTGACAAAGCCGTTGCTCAAATTGTGTTTGAGCGTCGCCTAGAGTCTATAGGCTTATTGTATAAAGGTGATTGGCTTTAGTCCAAGTGGGAGATTGTTAGGTTTAGGTGGCCTACAAGCTAATCTGACTATGTAAATCTCGTTCATTTATTAATATAATGGCATAATATTCATTATGTGTAAATCGTATTAATTATCGTTTCATAATGAAGTCCGTGAATATGTGCTATAGTGATCAGATTATGATGAGATCATACTAATGAGACTGATCACTTAAACACACATATTCTTAATCGTTCCTGGTCGGAGGATATCTGAGAAGGACATCGGATATCTGGTTAAACTAGTACAGATTACTTCTGCTCATATGATGAGGGTGACTGATCTCATAAGTCACTTGTGTGGAGACACTAAGGCGAATCTGTAGGTGCTCATTGGAGAATGAGTTCACTGAACTGATCCGACTGAATCGCTGGATGGTATTGTACCTCACTGTCAACCAGCTTGATTCTATTGTCGTAGTTGCATGGATGGTCCTCGGACCTGAGACACCAAGGACACCTTGTCGGTGGACTTATGTGCTTTGACCTTGGTTTACGAATCTCTAGCCACGGAATTCTACTACGCCAAGGATTGGGTACAGCGGAATACCGTCGAAGGGAATTGTGTGTCAATAAGGGATCATTCGCTCTTGGTACTTAGAGAGAGAATGCTCTAGGAAGGATGCGCGGAAGTTCTTGGCCAGGGCGGACGATAATATCGGGAAAGGAGTTTTCCGATGTTCATCAGCGGCATCCAATCTAAGTGAGTCGACCGGTTAGGGTTTGACAGCTCGCCATACCCTGAGTTGACTCGAGAGCATTGTACGAATGAAGGATTATATCCACGCGGTAACTGTCGGCGGAAAGGTTCCAAGAGTGGGTTACTTAATCCCAATACCTTCCGGGTTCACGCGGTGTTCCTTGGCACCCAACGTGATCGGAGGCCCGGTCGAATTCGATGTGCGACATCAATTCGATTGATTAATTAATTAATAAAGGGTTATTAATTAATTCATAAAGCCAGTGAAGAGTCACTGGGCTTGTTGGGCCATTAACTAGATTGGTACTTGGGCCTAGAGGGTCACACACAAATGACTCTCAAGGGGATGGATAAATAAGTAGGTTTTATATAAGTCGGGGGTTTTTATGAAAAACCGTGCGGTTAGTATAAAACATAACGAACGGGCTGAGCAGGCCAAGCTGCTGCTAACCCTAGCCGCCCCTCCTCTGTTCCTCTCTCTATTTGGCGTCCAGACAAATCTAGATCTGCTCCACCGCTTCTCCGAATCCCGTTCGACGGGAAATCGTCCGTGCGTTACAGCGATCGTTACGGCGACCGGCGGAGGTTTCGTGGGCTGCGAAGAACGAGGAACGTGAGGATATCTGTCGCGAGGAGGATCGCGTGGACTTCGCTAGAGGCCGGGCGCTTACGCGGCTTGCGGTGTCGCACCGACGAAACCGAACGGTTGCGGATTCGAATCCGCACACGGTGAGAACTTCAATTATCCGATAATCGATTTTTGTTTTTCAAAACCGGAACGGATCTCTGTTTAATTTTATTTTTCCGCTGCGTGAGCGATCTTGAGAAACCCGAGAAAACCAACGCACTGATCATAAGAGCCTGAAATATGTATTTACACAGAAGGATATGAACTTGGGCAGAGCTGGTGGATAAAGTTTATCAAGGATTATGATCTCGACCTTTCTTATCATCTGGGCAAGGCGAACGTGATGGCAGACGCCTTGAGTCAGAAGAAGGTCGTATCACATCTTATAATTCAGGAATGGAAGTTATATGAACAGGTTGTGGAATCTTCCATTAGGATTCCTCGAGAGGCTGATAGAGCCGTGTTGGCCAGCTTGACTGTGAGATCAGTAGTGTACCATGCAGTGATCGAGGCTCAGAGGGTGGATGCAGAGTCACAGCAGATTCTCCAGATATCAAAGGTAGAGTTGTGGGATGACGATATGGTCAGATTTAGGGGCAGACTCTATGTTCCAACTGAGAAAGAGGTACGCAGGAGTGTCCTAGACAAGGTGCATCGTTCCAGATATACAGTGCATCCCGAAACAACTAAGATGTATCATTGTTTGAGGAGGTGCTTTTGGTGGCCTGGCAGAAGGACAGAACATGTGGCAAGGTGCCTGACTTGTCAACAGGTTAAGACAGAACATCGAAGACCAGGAGGGGTTCTTACAGCCATTACCGATCCTAGGATAGAAATGGGAACTTGTGACTATGGACTTTGTGATGGGATTGCCCGTGTCATCCAGTAGGAGAGATGCAATCTGGGTCATTGTTGATCGATTGACCAAGTCGGTGCACTTTCTAGCTATTAGGAAGGACTAGTCGGTCGGCAAGTTGGCTAGGTTGTTTGTGGATCGTATCATCTCTCTGTAGATCGGGGTCTGAGGTTTACTTCTAGATTCTGGAGGAGTTTTCAGAATGCCTTGGGTATGTAGTTAGCTTTCAGCTCAGCTTACCACTCCGAGACTGATGGGCAGTTAGAGAGGACCATTCAGACTTTGGAGGATATGTTGAGGGCTTATTGCCTAGATTGGGTAAGTTCATGGGAGCAGCACTTCTCTACGGTGGAGTTTGCTTACAACAACAATTATCATTCCAGTATCAGCATGGCGTCATATGAGGTATTGTACGGACGGCTGTGTCGATCTCCTGTGAATTGGTCGGAGATTGGCGAGAGGCAGATAGTAGGGCTGTGATGAGATTCGGGAAGCAAGGTAAGCTGAGTCCACGCTATATTGGGCCTTTTCCCATTCTTGCTCGAATTGGAGAAATGGCGTATTAGTTAGGCTTGCCATCTAGTCTTGCAGGAGTGCAGGATGTGTTCCATATTTCTTTGTGAGAAAGTATATCCAGGATCCGTCTCATGTCTTGGATTTTTCGGAATTGGAAGTCGTTGAGGACTTGTCCTTTCCAAAATTTTCAGTGCGTATTGAGGATCGTAAAGAGCAGGTCCTTCAGAACAAGGTTGTTCCTTTGGTTAAAGTGATTTGGCAGCATCTGTAACAACCCGCCACCCTATAATCGGGGATCCGATTACTAAATGGGTACCGAATCATTAATTTGGAACCAAACCAAGATCTAGATAAGTCTGGGAAATAAACGATAAACTAAGCTAAACATTCACATTGCATTGAATTAAAAAGGAAGTGTAAGAATTAAAAGTTATTACAATGCGACTCGACACAGCAAATAATTACATACTCCAACTGAAAAGAAATAATTAAGCGTACAGGCCAGAGATAAAATAACAACTACATCGGGGCATACCCCGGAACAACAGTTGTTGGCGCGCAACTATAAGTAGCACTCTCCTCGCTAAGCCTTCCTGGAACCCTCACCTGAAAACCGCAGGGGTGAGTCTCAACGAAAAGACTCAGTAGGGATCCTTCGATCCCCACTGCCCACTCACACACCCACAAGTGCAATAACACAAATACAGGTAGAATAAGCAAGTAAAGCTGTAACACCCTACTCCTAAATCTCGATATAAACCACATGCATTCGAAATGTAACATGCATATCTTTGAAACCATTCTACCAGGGAGCCCACAACCAGCCTCTCGGTAAAACACGCCAACCACATAACTGAACGTGGGAAACACCGACCCGGTGAGACCAAACAGTAACCCCTCGGATAGCACGCTAGCTACTCCGGTCCAACTGGCTCAGGTGGTTACTCCTTCCCCCAGGTTGAGTGACACTCCACAGGTACCACTCCGACACCGGTACTAGCTAACCCCGAGGTTCACTAGGTGACCCTCTCTCACTAGGCGTCACCCCGCCATTGCTCCCACCGACGCTGTGTCCCACCCACACCGACACAGGGTGACAAAGCGCTACAACTGTCACTCTAGGTCCACGGTTGCACAAAACACAACACAGTGCGGTCCGATCACATAGAATCCATCGTCATCGAGTACATTTCTAAGCATACGGTCCGGTCACGTAAGAATCCTTATCCTCGAGTACGATTATAATTATGCAATTAACTGAACTATCCCACAGTGCAAACACATATTAATAGCATGAATTAATGTGATTCTGTCTTGAATTGTGACGCCCAAGGCCGACGCCATTCAAGCCTCCTAAACTGGTTCATGAACTCACGGCCTCAGAACATGGCCTAAAAGGCGTTGTCACATGCAGCCGCCTTTTGAAAGGCGTCGCTGTCCCTCGTCGCCTGATAGCGACAGAAGCAGGGATAGGCCACGGGGTGATTTTCCACTAAAAAGCATCGTCCAAGCAAGTCGCCTTTCTAAAAGGCGTCGCTATCCCTAAACGCTCATCAGTCCAGAGACAGAGTTTGTTAATGGGGATAAATCGCATCGTGGGTGGGCGCCGCCTTTCTAAAAGGCATCGCTGTCCCTCGACGCCATTTAGTCCCGACAGACAGGTTCTCCTCCACCTCCCCCAATCCACAAGATGGGATTTCTCCCCCAAAACGTACAAAAAAGGCGACAAAGCTTAGAGGGGAAGGAGGAGAACCTAACTACCCATTAGAATACCCAATTTCTCATTTCATGCATTTAGCATTTTCATCACAAAAACACCCTTAAACATGCTTCAAAGTGGGAAAACATATATGCTTCAAAGCGGGAAAACATGGTTTTTAAATGAAATACAATGGGAATCGTCACCCTACCGGTTACTCGAACTCCTCCAAACTCCAAGCCGCCAACCCGTCTCGCCCCACGCCACCGCCGGTACCGCCGAGGACGTCGTTACTCCACCGGGACGTCGGCCGCCGTCCGGAGAGAAGACTCCGTGGAGGAGGTGGTGGTGGTAGTGATGGGAGTTAGGAGGTTGATGGAGTGGAAGGAGAGATGAAATGGTGGGAGGAAAAGAAGGAGGGGGAAGAGGAGTCACCAGAGCCGCCGGAGGAAGGGAGGAGAGAGAGGAGGGAGGAGGAAATGAGGGAAAGGAAGGAAGGTTCGCGGGGTCAAACAGAAGTTGGGTAAAATACGTCGTTCGGCACAGACGCCTATAAGTTGACATGACGGGTCGTACTGACAGAGACTCTGAAACGCGTCGCCTATCAAAGACGCCGTTCAGACGACAAGACCGGCGCCGTACACTGACAACCCAGGGTCGTACTCTGAATGGCGTCGTCGATCAAGGACGTCGTTCAGATGACACGACAGGGGCCGTACTCTCGCGGCCCGATGCCCGCCCACGTGGCACAACAACCACTCAACTAAATGGTGTCCACTCAGCAAGACCCCGTTCAAAAGGCGTCGTGCATCCTAGACGTCATTTAGAAGGCACTCCCCAGACCCATCAGGGCCCAAACCAGGGGATCCGACCCAGAAACTGATCAGATAACCGGATCCGAAACCTCAGTCCTTACAGCATCGCTCTGAAGGCGAGGCAACCTGAGAGCGAGGGGATGAGATGCGAGAACAGTTTCCCTACCTTTTCTTGTAAGTTCTCTTGTGAGCTTTTATCATCATCTTCGTTCTCGTTACTTTTATAGCAGCAATTTCGGGGACGAAATTCTTTTAAGGGGGGGAGAATGCAATTTCGCTTAGGTTTCGGATCTGGTTATCAGGTCGATTTTGGTGTCGGACCCTTGGTTTGGGCCCTTAAAGTAGAGATCAAGGGTAGGCGACTCTCTACACAATTACATGTACTTAAGATGAAAGATTTTGATGTCATACTAGGGATGGGCTGGTTAGAACAACACCATGCTATGCTAGATTGTCGAAGGAAAAAGATTCTTTTCAGAATCCTAGGGGAATAAGAGTTCTTTCTTAAACTCCCCAAACTTGGAAAACAAATCATCTCAGCACTTAAGGCACGACACTGCATTGACAAGGGCTATACTGCTTACTTAGTTAGTGTAGTTTCTATCCCAAAAGAAAAGAAAGCCCTCTCTATCTCTGATATTGAAGTAGTTAGAGAATATCCAGATGTCTTTCTTGATGAATTGCCAGGCCTACCACTAGTAACGGAGATCGAATTCTCAATTGAACTTCTCCCAGGCACAATACCCATTTCTAAGGTTCCCTATCGTATGGCACCTGCTGAGTTGGCAGAATTAAAGAAGCAGCTTCAAGAACTATTAGACAAGGGATTTATTCGCCTTAGTGTGTCTTATGGGGTGCTCTTATTTTATTTGTTAGGAAGAAGGATAGATGTATGCAGCTCTGTGTGGATTATCGGAAGCTGAATCAAGTTACTATCAAGAATCGGTATCCATTGTCGCGAATTGATGATCTATTTGATCAATTACAAGGAGCCACTATATTTGCAAAGATAGATCTTCGATTAGGATATCATCAATTAAGGATTAAAAAAGAAGATATTCGCAAAACAACATTTTGAACCAAGTACGGACACTATGAATTTCTAGTCATGCCTTTTGGTTTAACCAATGCCCCTGCAGCTTTTATGGATTTAATGAACTAGGTATTCAAATCATATTAGGATTATTTTGTAGTAGTACTTACAGATGATGTCCTGATATATTCTCCTACTGAGGAAACACATAAGGAGCATCTGAAGATTATTCTGGAAATTCTCAGAACTCACAAACTATATGCCAAATTCAGCAAGTGTGAGTTCTGGTTACAACAAATTCAATTCCTTGGCCATATTATTTCTAAAGAAGGTGTAGCTATTGATCCAGCCAAGATTCAAGCTATACTTAATTAGGAAGCACCCAAGACTCCAACCGAAGTTCGGAGTTTTCTAGGTCTAGCTAGATATTATTGACACTTTATAGAAGGATTTGCTACTCTAGCTGCTCCTTTTACTAAGCTAACCCAGAAAGGAGGGAGATTTTTGTGGACAGAAGAATGTGAAAGGAGTTTTTAGGAGATAAAGAAAAGGTTAACTACAGCTCCAATCCTTGCCCTGCCTAGTGGAACCGAAAGTTTTGTCATTTATACTGATGCCTCAAGACAAGGTGTTGTGTGCTTATGTACCATGGTAGAGTAATTGCTTATGCATCCCGTCAACTAAAGGATCATGAGCTAAATTATCCTACCCATGATTTTGAATTAGCAGCAGTAGTTCATGCACTAAAAATATGGAGGCATTATTTATATGGAGTGCAATTTCAAGTCTTCACAGACCATCAGAGACTTAAATATATTTTCTCTCAGAAGGAGCTCAATCTTAGACAGAGGTGTTGGATAAAATTCTTAAAAGATTATGATTTTGAATTGAATTATCACCCAGGCAAGGCAAATATTGTAGCTAATGCTCTCAGTAGGAAGCGGTTGATGATGATCAGAGATTGGAAGATGATTGAGGAAGTTATTACCTCCTTATCTCAGTTATCCAATCAATCTACAATCGTGGAGAAAATCTATGCATCCCAGCGGAATGACCCTAAGTTGAAAGAATTGACTGATAAGCGTGGATTTAAAACAAATGATCGTGGGGTGATATATTTCCAAAGTAGATTATGTGTCCTAGAGGACCAAGAATAAAGAAAGGAACTTTTGACCGAAACTCATAAGTCAAAGTACACTATTCATCCTGGCAGTATCAAGATGTTCCAAGACATGAAGCGTACTTACTAGTGGCCAGGTATGTAGAAAGATATTGTTGATTTTGTTTCTAAATGCCTAGTCTGTCAACAGGTTAAGGATCAGAGGCCCGTTGGCCTTCTGCAAAAGATAGAAATTCCGGACTGGAAATGGGAACATATCACTATGGACTTCATCGTGGGTCTTCCCCAAACAACACGAGGACATGATGCCATCTTGGTAATCGTAGATAGATTCACAAAATCTGCCCATTTCTTGCCAATTAAGATTTCACAATCAGTAGAAAGTTTGATCAAGTTGCACATAGACAACATCATAAAATTGTACTGTGTTCCCAAGTCAATTATCTCTGATAGAGACTCTAGATTTACCGCTAGAATATACAAGACTCTCTAGGAAGCTTTAGGCACCCAATTAAAATTTTGTACTGCCTTTTATCCTCAGACCGACGGTCAATCAGAAAGAACTATCCAGACACTAGAAGATATGCTTAGAGTATGTTGTCTGGATTGGAAAGGACCCTGCAGATCACCTATACATTGGGAAGAGTCCTGAGAGAGATGATTGAAAGGACCAGATATTATGCAGACTAGCACAAAGAACATCCAACTTATCCATCAAAGATTGATAGCTGCTGTAACGACCCGCCACCCTATAATCGGGGATCCGATTATAGACGGGTACCGAATCATTAATTTGGGACCAAACCAGGATCTAGTAAGTCTGGGAAATAAATAATAAACTAAGCTAAACATCCACATCGCATTGAATTGAAATGAAAGTGCAGGAAATTAAAATTATTACAATGCGACTCGATTACAGCAAATAATTACATACTCCAGCTGAAAGGAAATAATTAAACATACAGGCCAGAAATAAGTAACAACTACATCGGGGCATACCCCGGAACAACTGCCGAAGACGTACACCACACGGCTGCACACACCACTCTAAGTCTGCTGGGAGTCCTCACCTGAAAACCGCAGGGGTGAGTCTCAAGAACAAGACTCAGTAGGGATCCTTCGATCCCCACTGCCCACGCACACACCCACAAGTGTAAAGTACAGCTAACGGTGAAGTAACAAGTGTAGTGGCAGGTACAATTCCTAATTCTCTACGTGAGAATACATGCAATCGCAATTATAATAATCATGCACATTCTAAACCCGCCGTTAGAAAATCTACAACCGTCATCTCGATAGAACTCGCCGACCGTGCAAACAACGGTGGGGAAAACCTCGACCCGCTGAGACCAAGGAGTAGCCCCTCGGATAGCACGCTCGCTACTCCGGCCCAACTGGCTCAGGTGACTACCCCTTCCCCCAGCATGAGTGACTCTCCGAATGTACCACTCCGACACCGGTACTAGCTGACCCCGGGGTTCACCAGGTGACCCTCTCTCACTAGGCGTCACCCCGCCCACGCCCCCACCGGCGCTGTGCTCACGCCCCCACCAGCACAGGGTGATAAAGTGCTACAATGTCACTCCAGGTCCACAGTAACTGAAAACCCAACACAGTGCGATCCGGTCACGTGGAAAGGCCGCGATCGCATAACACACATAGAACCATCCGATCATAAGAAACCCATCTCTTTCGGGTGCATTAAAACATGTGCTAACCATTTAACTAGCAGTATGAACATGTTTTACAGGCATGCATTAGTGAGATTCTGTCTTGAATCGCGTCGACCAAGGTCGACGCCATTCAAGCTCCAAGTACAGGTTTATATAAATCAGTCTTCAGATTCTGGCCTAAAAAGGCGTCGACACCAGTAGTCGCCTTTTAAAAGGCGTCGACATCCCCAGACGCCATTCAACACGAAAATCCGGAATTTCCAAGAGCTTTATACAGGGGACTTCTGTGGTTAAAACGCGTCATGGACGCCCGACGCCATTCAAAATGCGTCGTTTACCCATGACGCCATTTAGCCACAGAATCTCCAACCGGGCAATCTGCCTGTCAGTCGATTCCTGTCTAAAAGGCGTCGTGATGGCCTGACGCCCTTCAAAAAGGCGTCGTCCATGCACGACGTCTTTCAGCCCCAGGAACCAGGAACGCCCTAAACCCGAGGGCTCCCTTTCCAACTCCAAATAACCCCAAAAATCATCTAAACTGGAGGGGAAACGAAGAGCAAGGCAATTCATAGGCAAACACCCCCATAGAAAACCTAAACATGCTCATTCTAACCCCCCAAACCGAAAATCTACCACGTGCATATCGAGGAAAACATGATTTTAAACACAATGCTACAGGGAACGTCACCCTACCGGACACTCGAACTCTTCCAAGCTTCACGCCGTCCACCCTTCTCGTCCCACGCCGCCGCCGGTACCGCCGTGGTCGTTCTTGCTCCACCATGACGTCGGCCGCCGTCCGGAGAGTAGAACGCCACAGTGGAAGTGGAGGTGGTAGTGGTATGAGTTAGGTAGAGGATGGAGTGGAGGGAGAGGCGAAATGGTGGGAGGAAAAGAGGGAGGAGGAGGTGGCCGCCGCCGGTCGCCGGAGGAGGAGGAGAGAAGGAGAGTAGGAGAAAATGAGGGAAAGAAGGAGGGCTCACGGGGTTAACCAGAAACTGGCTAAAACGCGTCGACATATACGGACGCCAATCAGGTGATGTGACGGCCGCTCTGACAAGATTCTGAAACGCGTCGTCCTACACAGACGCCATTCAGATAATTTGTCAGGGCCGTACTCTGACACACCCAGAGTCGCAGTCTGAAAGGCGTCGTCCTCCGCAGACGCCGTTCAGACGACCTGACAGGGCCCTACACACGCGGTCCAAGGCCAACCCCCGTGGCACCCACGTGGCAGCACCTGAAAATGCGTCTGCCCAGGTGGACGCCGTTTAAAACGCGTCGCCAGGTCCTGACGCGATTCAACTCAGAACTTCCGCCCCCCACAAGGGTTAGAACAACAGGGTCTGACCCGAAAACCGGATCCGAAAGTCTCGATCCTTACATTCTCCCCCCCTTAAAAAAAATTTCGTCCTCGAAATTGACTGCTAGAATCAACAAGGTCAAAACAAGGATACAAGTTTACAATAAGACTCACGAGAAGAGGTAAGGGAACTGCTCCCGCATCTCGTCCTCTTGCTCCCAGGTTGCCTCACCTCCGGAGCGGTACTGCCAAATCACCTTGACCAGCGGTACGACCTTGTTCCGCAAGACCTGCTCTCTGCGATCCTCAATACGAACCGGGTACTCTGGAAATGACAGGTCCTCAGAGACCTCCAACTCTGAAAAGTCCAACACATGGGACGGATCCTGAACATACTTCCTCAACAAGGACACATGGAACACATCGTGCACTCCTGCCAGACTGGGTGGCAAGGCCAACTGATACGCGGTTTCCCCGATTCGAGCAAGAATGGGAAAAGGTCCGATATAACGCGGACTCAGCTTGCCTCGCTTCCCGAATCTCATCACACCCTTGGAGGGTGAAACTCGGAGAAACACGTGGTCCCCAACCTCAAACTCAAGTGGTCTCCGTCGGATGTCGGCATAACTCTTCTGTCTACTCTGAGCTGCGGTCAACCTCTGCTGAACCGTCCTGGCGACCTCAGCACACTGCTGCACCAACTCGGGCCCTGCAATCTGCCTCTCACCGATCTCAGACCAACACGCTGGTGATCGACACGGCCGCCCATACAAAGCCTCATAAGGCGCCATGCCGATGCTAGAATGGTAGCTGTTGTTGTAGGAAAATTCCACAGTAGACAAATGCTGCTCCCAAGAACCTCCCCAGTCTAGACAACAAGCTCTGAGCATATCTTCCAATGTCTGAATAGTTCTTTCCGACTGCCCGTCAGTCTCGGGATGGTAAGCTGAACTGAAGGCCAACTGAGTCCCCAACGCCTGCTGAAAGCTCTTCCAGAATCTGGAAGTAAACCTCGGATCTCGATCTGATACAATGGACAAAGGGACCCCGTGCAGAGAGATGATCCGGTCTACAAACAACTTGGCCAACTTGCCGACCGACCAGTCCTTCCTAACAGCTAGGAAGTGTGTCGACTTGGTCAGCCGATCTACGATGACCCAGATGGCATCTCTCCTGCTAGGAGATGTAGGCAATCCCATCACGAAGTCCATAGTCACATGCTCCCATTTCCACTCTGGGATTGGCAAAGGCTGTAGCAACCCACCAGGTCTCTGATGCTCGGCCTTGACCTGCTGACAAGTCATGCATCTGGCCACATACTCAGCCACATCTCTCTTCATACCGGGCCACCAGAAGTGCCTCCTCAAACAGTGATACATCTTTGTTGTCCCGGGATGCACTGCATACCTCGATCGGTGCGCCTCATCAAGAACACATCTGCGCACATCTTCCTCAGTCGGGACATAGAGTCTGCCTCTGAACCTGACGGTACCATCATCCCATAACTCCACCTCAGACCTCAGGAGAATCTGGGGTAACTCCGCATCTGCCCTCTGGGCCTCAATAAGTGCATGATACACTGCTGGTCTCACAGTCAAACTGACCAGCACAGCTCTGTCATCTTCACGTGGAACCCTAAAGGAAGATTCCACCACTTGTTCGAATAATTTCCACTCCTGAATCATGAGGTATGACATGACCGTCTTCCGACTCAAAGCGTCTGCCACCACATTTGCTTTGCCCGGATGATAAGAAAGGTCAAAGTCATAATCTTTAATGAACTCCATCCATCTTCGCTGCCTCAAATTCAGATCCCTCTGTGTGAACACATATTTCAAGCTCTTGTGATCCGTGAAAACCTGGAATTTCTCCCCATATAATTAATGCCTCCAGATCTTGAGTGCAAATACCACCGCTGCCAGCTCCAAATCATGAGTAGGATAGTTCTCTTCATGCTTCTTCAGCTGCCGAGAAGCATAAGCAACTACCCTGCCATGCTGCATAAGGACTGCTCCCAATCCTCGACGGGACGCATCCGAGTAAACCACAAACCCACCTGACCCAGATGGAAGCACCAGTACTGGGGCTGACGTGAGACGAGTTTTTAGCTCAATAAAACTCTGCTCACAATCCTCGGTCCACTCAAAGCGAACTCCCTTTCGAGTCAACCTCGACAAGGGGGCTGCTATCGAAGAGAATCCTTGAACAAACCGTCTGTAATAACCGGCAAGCCCCAGAAAGCTCCTGATCTCAGTTACTGAAGTCGGCCTGCTCCAATTCATCACTGCCTCGATCTTGGCTGGATCCACTGCGATACCATCGCCAGAGATAACATGCCCGAGAAAATGCACCTCGTCTAGCCAAAACTCACATTTGCTGAACTTGGCATAGAGTCGATGCTCCCTCAGGACCTGCAATACTGCCCGAAGATGGGTGGCATGCTCTTCCTCAGAAGAAGAATAGATCAGGATATCATCAATAAACACGACCACAAACTGATCCAGGTAAGTTCTGAAGACTCGGTTCATCAGCTCCATAAAAGCTGCCGGAGCATCGGTCAGGCCAAAGGGCATAACCAAAAACTCATAGTGTCCGTACCGAGTTCTGAAGGCCGATTTGCTAACATCAACATCCCGGATCCTCATCTGATAATACCCGGATCTCAAGTCGATCTTGGAAAATACTTTCGCAGACTGCAGCTGATCCATTAAATCATCAATCCTTGGAAGTGGGTATTTATTCTTTATTGTTACCTGGTTCAGCTGCCTATAGTCAATGCACAACCTCAGAGAACCATCTTTCTTTCTAACAAACAGGACTGGAGCACCCCATGGGGATGTACTGGGGCGAATGAAACCCTTATTCAACAGCTCCTGCAACTGTGCCTTCAACTCAGCGAGTTCGGCTGGCACCATCCGATACGGGGCCTTAGACAAGGGCGCCGTACTTGGTGCAAGCTCGATGGTAAATTTGACCTCTCGCTGAGGAGGAAGGCCAGGCAGCTCCTCAGGAAAAATATCGATGAATTCACACACAACAGGTACCTCCTCAGGACTGAGACTACTCTGGGCATCGGAGACAACAACAGAGGCAAGGAAAGCCTCGCAGCCACCATCAAGCAACCTCCGTGCCTTAAAGGCAGAAATAAGAATACCTCGGGAAGAAAGCCAAATACCTTGGAAGAAGAAGGTCGGGATGTTCGGAATGGAGAATCGCACCCTCTTCCTGTGGCAGTCCACCTCTGCATAAAAGGCTTCCAACCAATCCATACCCAGGATGACATCAAAGTCTCGAATGGCAAGCACAACCAACTGGGCAGGGAGCACATGACCCTCAATGGTCAAGGGAACATTCCTCAAGCAGTTATAAGATATCATATAGTCTCCAGAAGGAACTTCCACCATCAAACCATCAGATAACTCAACAACAGGCGCAGAAAGGATATCTAAGAACTGCTCAGAAATAAAAGAATGCAAAGCCCCTGAATCAATCAATACGTGTGCAAAGTTCCCAAGGACAGAAAGTGTACCTTCCACCAAGTTGGACGCGCGAGCCTCCCTCCTGGTGATAGCTAACACTCTCCCCTGGGTCCTCGGCTTCTTCTGCTCGCCTGAACCATGACCCTGACCATACCCCTGCGGGCACTGCCTCGCCAAGTGGCCCTGCGGGCCGCAAGCGAAACATCTCCTGGGAAGAGTGGGACACTGAGTCCCACCATGGGTACCACCACACTGCTGACAGACTGCCGGAAGCCTCTGAGCTGGCTCCTGCTGTGCACTGGACACTGTCTGACTCTGCTGCCCCTGTCTGGGCCGGCTGCTACCGCTGCTGCCGCTACTACTGCCACCACCCCTGAAGAACCTCCTGAATCGGGAGCCGAGAGAAGACGATCCCGATCCGGCTGAAGGAGCCGGTGCCGCTGCTTTACCCCTGCCCCGAGATGGCCCCTGGACAGTCTGCCCTCTCTCCCGGGCCGACTGGATCTGCTGAGCCTCTACAGCTGCCGCACGCCTAACTGCTGACGCCAAGTCTGTACAACAATGGGACGCCACAAAGTTCCTCAAACTGAGCCTAAGCCCATCCACAAACCTCTCCGTGCGACGTTCCTCGTCCTGAGATATGAAAGGCACGAACCGTCCCAACGAAACAAACTTCGCCTCGTATTCAAGTACTGTCATGCTCCCCTGTGTCAGATCCATGAATTCCCTCTCCTTGGCTCGCTGGACATGACTAGGGAAATACTGTGCATTAAACTCCTTGACAAAGGTCTCCCAAGATATCTCCCTAAGACTCTTGTCCCCATAGGACAAACTCTTCAAGGTGGTCCACCAGTCGTAGGCGCTATCCTTCAGCATGAAGGTAGCTAACGGGGTCCGCTCTACTGCAGCACAATCCATGGTGTCAAAGGTCTTCTCTATCTCTCTAAGCCAATGGATGGCCTCGTCAGGGTCGGGACGACCGGTGAAGTGAGGTGGCCTCAGCTTCAGAAACCGCTCAAGTGTAGCGGTGGACCCTCCCCACGCACTGGAACTCTCACTAGGGTCTCGTGTTTGATAACGAGCCATAGTATCCATCATCGCCTCCATGAACTGCTCAACACTCGGCCTCCCGGCCTCGGACCCACTAGGAACATCTCCCTGCTCTCGGATAACTGGCATCCTCCTTCTGGGAGCCATCTACTCGCCTACAATTACAAAATCAAAAAGTTCTAACTAGAATCCTAAAACCTATGCTACCGACGTGCCTGTACGGGATAATGTATTTATTTGCCGAATTTACAACATTTAACCTAGTTATTTACTTATTTGCCAGACCGTATGCTCTGATACCAACTGTAACGACCCGCCACCCTATAATCGGGGATCCGATTATAGACGGGTACCGAATCCTTAATTTGGGACCAAACCAGGATCTAGTAAGTCTGGGAAATAAATAATAAACTAAGCTAAACATCCACATCGCATTGAATTGAAATGAAAGTGCAGGAAATTAAAATTATTACAATGCGACTCGATTACAGCAAATAATTACATACTCCAGCTGAAAGGAAATAATTAAACATACAGGCCAGAAATAAGTAACAACTACATCGGGGCATACCCCGGAACAACTGCCGAAGACGTACACCACACGGCTGCACACACCACTCTAAGTCTGCTGGGAGTCCTCACCTGAAAACCGCAGGGGTGAGTCTCAAGAACAAGACTCAGTAGGGATCCTTCGATCCCCACTGCCCACGCACACACCCACAAGTGTAAAGTACAGCTAACGGTGAAGTAACAAGTGTAGTGGCAGGTACAATTCCTAATTCTCTACGTGAGAATACATGCAATCGCAATTATAATAATCATGCACATTCTAAACCCGCCGTTAGAAAATCTACAACCGTCATCTCGATAGAACTCGCCGACCGTGCAAACAACGGTGGGGAAAACCTCGACCCGCTGAGACCAAGGAGTAGCCCCTCGGATAGCACGCTCGCTACTCCGGCCCAACTGGCTCAGGTGACTACCCCTTCCCCCAGCATGAGTGACTCTCCGAATGTACCACTCCGACACCGGTACTAGCTGACCCCGGGGTTCACCAGGTGACCCTCTCTCACTAGGCGTCACCCCGCCCACGCCCCCACCGGCGCTGTGCTCACGCCCCCACCAGCACAGGGTGATAAAGTGCTACAATGTCACTCCAGGTCCACAGTAACTGAAAACCCAACACAGTGCGATCCGGTCACGTGGAAAGGCCGCGATCGCATAACACACATAGAACCATCCGATCATAAGAAACCCATCTCTTTCGGGTGCATTAAAACATGTGCTAACCATTTAACTAGCAGTATGAACATGTTTTACAGGCATGCATTAGTGAGATTCTGTCTTGAATCGCGTCGACCAAGGTCGACGCCATTCAAGCTCAAAGTACAAGTTTATATAAATCAGTCTTCAGATTCTGGCCTAAAAAGGCGTCGACACCAGTAGTCGCCTTTTAAAAGGCGTCGACATCCCCAGACGCCATTCAACACGAAAATCCGGAATTTCCAAGAGCTTTATACAGGGGACTTCTGTGGTTAAAACGCGTCATGGACGCCCGACGCCATTCAAAATGCGTCGTTTACCCATGACGCCATTTAGCCACAGAATCTCCAACCGGGCAATCTGCCTGTCAGCCGATTCCTGTCTAAAAGGCGTCGTGATGGCCTGACGCCCTTCAAAAAGGCGTCGTCCATGCACGACGTCTTTCAGCCCCAGGAACCAGGAACGCCCTAAACCCGAGGGCTCCCTTTCCAACTCCAAATAACCCCAAAAATCATCTAAACTGGAGGGGAAACGAAGAGCAAGGCAATTCATAGGCAAACACCCCCATAGAAAACCTAAACATGCTCATTCTAACCCCCCAAACCGAAAATCTACCACGTGCATATCGAGGAAAACATGATTTTAAACACAATGCTACAGGGAACGTCACCCTACCGGACACTCGAACTCTCCCAAGCTTCACGCCGTCCACCCTTCTCGTCCCACGCCGCCGCCGGTACCGCCGTGGTCGTCCTTGCTCCACCATGACGTCGGTCGCCGTCCGGAGAGTAGAACGCCGCAGTGGAAGTGGAGGTGGTAGTGGTATGAGTTAGGTAGAGGATGGAGTGGAGGGAGAGGCGAAATGGTGGGAGGAAAAGAGGGAGGAGGAGGTGGCCGCCGCCGGTCGCCGGAGGAGGAGGAGAGAAGGAGAGTAGGAGAAAATGAGGGAAAGAAGGAGGGCTCACGGGGTTAACCAGAAACTGGCTAAAACGCGTCGACATATACGGACGCCAATCAGGTGATGTGACGGCCGCTCTGACAAGATTCTGAAACGCGTCGTCCTACACAGACGCCATTCAGATAATTTGTCAGGGCCGTACTCTGACACACCCAGAGTCGCAGTCTGAAAGGCGTCGTCCTCCGCAGACGCCGTTCAGACGACCTGACAGGGCCGTACACACGCGGTCCAAGGCCAACCCCCGTGGCACCCACGTGGCAGCACCTGAAAATGCGTCTGCCCAGGTGGACGCCGTTTAAAACGCGTCTCCAGGTCCTGACGCGATTCAACTCAGAACTTCCGCCCCCCACAAGGGTTAGAACAACAGGGTCTGACCCGAAAACCGGATCCGAAAGTCTCGATCCTTACAGCTGCACAGAATTGACAAAAGAGTTATGCCGATCAGAAAAGAAAAGATATTTCTTTTGAAGTCGGAGATCATGTCTTTCTAAAGGTTTCCCCCATCAAAAGGAGTGGTTAGATTTGGAAAACGAAGCAAGCTGCACCTCACTATATTGGTCCATTTGAAATCTTGCAGAAAGGTTGGAGATGCAACATATTAGTTAACCCTACCACCTGTTCTGGAAGGAGTTCACAACATCTTTCATGTCTCCATGCTTAAGAAATATCTTCATGATCCATCACATGTCATAGATTATGGTGAACTCCAGATCCAGCCAAATCTTAGTTATGAAGAACAACCTGCGCAAATCTTGGACTTCAAGACAAAGGAGCTCAGAAACAAGACAATTCCTTTAGTGAATGTTTTATGGAGGAACCAGCCAACAGAAGAAGCAACCTAGGAAATGGAAGACGAAATGAGGAGAAAGTACCCACATCGTTTCGGTAAGATCCTCACCATAATCAAGTAATTTATTCAGTCAGACTTAAAATTCGAGGATGAATTTTGTTTAAAGGGGAGAAGATGTAAGGACCTACAAGATTACAGTTACATGCGAACATATACATAATTATAAAAAGGGTATATTCGTAAATATTGAAAAAGTATAAACGTAATTATGAAAAGTTTGAGGGTTAATGATGTGATTGATGATTTTTAGAAGGGTCTTAAGTATAATTTTTAAGGTTTCTAGAAGTGTCTTTAAATCACTAAAAAGAAGTTAAATTCGGTGAAGAAGTGCTGAATAAGGGTAGAAAGCCAATTACGAAAGATACAGGGACTTAAATGAAAAAGTGCTAAAGGATACTGCTAAAGGATATTGGTAAGGTAGCTTGGCTCCCAAGAAAACCCTAACCACCTCACCATGCCACTTGTCACCCATCCAAGCTATCCTTATCCTTTGGGACACATGTCCCAAATCCAAAGGATCTAAAAAAGGGACATTTGTCCCCATCCTAGGCTAAGACCACCCCTATAAATAGAGGGGTAGCCCTTCCCTTTCCCCCATCCTTCACCTTCTTCTTAGCCACGTACAAGAGGGTGGGAGAGAGAGAGAGAGAAAGAAGGAGAGATTTTTAGAGTAGGAACGGGAGCTGTTCGTGGGGTTTCTTCGCACGTGTACGAGGAGGAGGTTCTTACTGTGTTCAAGAGAGTTTCTGGTTTAAAGGCAAGTACATGATTCTTTCTCCATGGTTATTTTTCTATTCGCAAATAGCCTGTTTTTAAATACATATTTTCCTACAAATCTAAGTAAATGCTATTAAGCTGAAATGTTGCCGAAATGACGTAAGCGCTTAAATGGACTTCTAACCCATGCCTAAATCCCATGCCATACGTCTCTCATATATATGTTAAGATGATTAATCAACCGGTAGCTTGGGAACTAAAAGACGCCACCCGAGGCAAATGGGTAAAATCTTGGCTATGGTTCTCCCGGTCCAAGTGAGACGGGTGGATCCCCCTGCTGCGCAGTGGAAGAGCCAGTGGGCATTTGCCTTACCCCTGGCTGCTTGCTGAACCTACTCATGTTGTGGTTTGGATGCATGTCCGTTAAACAAGTGATAAGATTCATGTTATGCCTATACTATATTACATATATTTGATCTTTCAACCATGCCATACTATACCATGATCTTTATGATACGTGCCATACTATGTTGCCATGCCATGATTTCTGTGCCATTATTCTATGCCATGCCCTTATTATGCTTGTATACGCTATGCCTTAATGCTATGCCATGATCAAGCAAAACCATTCCATGATCTTTATGTTATATTCATGTCATGCCATGCTACACCATGATCTTTTGACCATACCATGAATTGTCATGATCCTTATGATAGCTGCAGTTTATTATATTATATTCTATCATGCCATGATTATGTAGCAATATCATATTGTCTTTTTACATTTATATATATGATAAACCATGTAGTGGTATCATGTATTTGTTGAGTCGGTAAACTCACCCACACCATTTAACCCCCTTTCAGGAAAGGACCATTTTGGGATAAACGAGGAATCTCTACGATCTTAGTTTAGTCACGCAGAGGTTGTTTTTGTGAGTCCAGTCCCTATGTAACTTACAAGTTGTATTCATAGACTTGATGTACTGTAATGCACTGTGTATGACATCTATATGAAGTGTTTCGTTTATTTACATGCATAGTGCTCAACCTTAACTATAAGAAATGTTCGGGTTGTTCCCACTGTTAACAGGTCCCTTCGGGTCGTAGTACGTCGGTATGACCGAACCGGCTGATAGGAGGTTGTTACACTCTCCCCCTTAAAAATAGGAGGCCCCATCTTCTTAAACAGTTCCATAGCGATGGTACCTGCCTGACCTCCCTGATCTACTAAGTTCTGCTGTTGTTGGGTAGCATGGAGAATTCTTTGGAAAATCTGCACAATGGTTCCCACATCTAGGGATGGTGATGATGGAACAAGTGTAGCATTCTGGGGCTCGGGACTGACCCTTCCGGCACTAGGCATCCTCCCTCTTCTGTTAGTCGCCATAACCTATAGGACAAGTTAGTTAGTCTGAGTTTAGCTAGGTCTGACCTTCTAAATTCTACTACTCCTGGACTTGCCGTACATGCTTTTAGTGTTCATCCTTAACCTTACTCTGATACCACTAACTATAACGACCCTTTATCGACCAGCTCGGTCATACCAACGTATTTTGACCGAAGGGACCCATTAACAGCGGGAACAACCCGAACATGACTTGTACAGTTAAGGTTGAACACTTTGCATGTAATTAAACAAAACACTTCATATTGATGTTATATACAATGCATGTACATCAAGTCTAGGGGTTCAACTTATAAGTTTACATAGGGACTGGACTTACAAAAATAAGCTCTGCTCAACTAGACTAAGATCGTAGAGATTTCTTGTTTGCCCCAGGAAGGTCCTCTCCTGAAGGGGGTTAAATAGTGTGGGTAAGTTTACCGACTCAGCAAGCACATGATACCACTACATGACTTATCATATATATAAATGTAGAAAGACAACATGATAATATCATATAATCATGTCATGATAGAATATAACATAATAAGCTTCAGCTAACATAGATATCATGGTGAATCATAGCATGGTCACAAGATCATGGTATCATGGCGTGGCATTAGTATAAACATAAAGTTCACGACATGGCGTGATTTGATCATAACATGGTAGCATGGCATGGCATAAATACAAACATAATACGGGCATGGCATAGCATAAAGGGTAGGATTAAAAGATCATGATATAGGATGAAGTCATAAACATATATAACATACGAACAATATGAATATTTTCACTTATTTAACGGACATGCATCCAAACCACAACATGACAAGGTTTAACATGACGTGCAACCAGCGGTAAGGCAAATGCCCAGGGGGACCCACCCGTCCCACCTAGACTGGAAGAATCGTAACTAAGATTTTACCCGTTTGCCTCGGGTTGCGTCTTTTACTTAATGTCCGCCTCACACGGATGCTTGTATGATTCGGACGTATGGACTGCTAAGGTGGCATTGTCCGTAGTTCGATTTTAACATGGGAGACTTATAGAAATTTGGTTTAGGCATGGGTTGGGTGTCCATTTAGGGTCTTATGTCATTTCGGCAGCATAACGGCTTAGCATCTTCTTAAATTTGTAGGAAAGTACATGTTTGAAAACAAGCCATTCGCGATTGGAAAAATAACCATACAAAAAGAATCATGTACTTGCCTTTAAGCCAGAAGCTCTATTGGACACAACAAGAATCTCCTCCTCCTACACGTGCAAAGAACCCCAAATAGCTCTCCTGTCCACTCTAAACCTATCTCTCTTCCCTTTTCCCTCTCTTTCTTCCTTCCTCTCTTCCTTTCTACCTCTCTCTCTCTCTTTCTCTTCACTCTCTCTCTCTAAAACATGGGCAAGGAGTGAGGAGAAGAGATGGGGAGATGGAAGGGGCTACCCCCTATTTATAGGGATGGCATGGCTTTGGATGGGGACAAGTATCCCTTTTAAGATCCTTTAGATGTGGGACATGCGTCCCTTTAGGATAGGGATTAACAAGGTTGCAACAAGTGTCAGGGTGAGGTGGCATGGGTTTCTTGGGGGCCCAGCTACCTAACCAATATCTTTTACCAGTATCCTTAACCTTTAGTAGTATCCTTTAGCACTTTTACATTTAAGTCCTTATATCTTCGTAATTGGCTTCATACTCTCATTCAACACTTTATTCAACGAATTTAACTTCTTTTTAGTGATTTGAGTACACTACTAGAAGCCTTTCAAATTACACTTAAGATCTTATGAAAATTATCTATTGCATGTAGGACATGAACTTTTCAAAATTACATTTATACTTTTTTCATATTTACGTATATACTCTTTTTCATAATTGTTTAACTTTTCATAAAACTTATTATCATTCAATGGTCCCATAAATTTCCTAGAATTGTAAGTAAACCTTTCATGTCGGTATAATTTTGTAGGTCACAATGACTCGCTTGAATCCATTACCGTCTCTTACGATTGGATTCCAAAATCGTGCACTGCATGTAAGAATTTTGGCCATGGTGATAAGGAGTGTATGCCCAAGGAATTTGTCCCTGCTGCTCGAAAAAAAATTAAAAAGATTTTCATAACAAAATCTGCTATAAAAATGAGCAATGCTTTTGAAGTTCTTCAGCAACTTGATGAGAACGAACAAGGTACAGTTGAGGAGGTGCAGGTAGATTTGATTGGAATTGAGAAACCGGTTAATGATGTTGGTATTTACTCGGCCTGAGTCAGCTTCCTTTACTCAACCGGTTAGTACTGAGTTGTTAAACTCATTTGCTACTAACCCTAATCTAGGGTTTTCAAGCAAAGAAAAGGAGTGGAGTTTGGAACGCATATTCAAGTCGTGGCTACTGTGGATCTGAAAAAATTGATTCCTTATATTCAGCAAGATTCCCTGCCAGATATAGATAGAGGCCTGTCCCCTATTTATGGTGAGCATCCTACTTTTATGGCTAGTAATTTTAATATCTTGGAGATTGCTAATTCTAAACAAACGCAAGGTGGAGATCTGCATGGTTCTCTATGTGACCATATGCACTTGCCGCAATTGAAGCTCGCCGTATCTACGAAATTTGGGGCTTATTCATGCATGGAAGGGACAACCGGCCTACCTACACCTCATTCAAATTCCAAATTCGAATGAAAGGAAATGAACCAAGTAACCCTACTGATAAGGAAAAGGATCTCTTAAGGGATAAAGAGAACTTACAAGATAAACTGGAGAGGATTCAGTCTCGTGTTTCTTCTTTATCCAAGGTTATGCAATGACAAGTTTATCTTGGAACGTCAGAGGCTTTAATGAGTGCAGTAAAAGGATAGATATTCGCCATTCTATTTCTAAGTCAAACGCAGATAATATTCTTTTGGAAACCAAAGTCAAAGAACGTCATAAGGAGAAAAGAAGACTCTCCATTGCACCATCCATGGAAGGATATAGATTTTATGGAATTTTGCTTTTGTGTCTATTTCTATGCTTGAGGAGCATGCACAGTTTATCCACTTGTTATGTAAAGATCTAAAAACTCAGGAACCCTTTTTGCTGACCGGTATTTATGCATCAAATATGATTATGGAGAGGAAGGATCTGTGAAATAATATTGTGAGAGTCTCCCATAATACTAATTTCCCATGGCTACTAATGGGTGATTTTATTTTTGTCAGATCACCAGACGAGAAAATGAGAGGCAGACAACTCACTGAAGTAATGCTAGCTGATTTTAATTATTATCTTGGTGCTAGTGTTCTACATGATTTAAAAAGTGTGGGTAATATGCATTCTTGATGCAATCAGTCCTCCGGAAGTAGAAGAATTGTTGCTAGATTGGATCGAGCCTTGGTGAATGACAGTTGAATCTTGGAGGAAGGATATCAAAGGGGCTCAAATTTTTCCTCTCTATCAAAAATTTAAGTCTCTTAAGCAGGTTTTGAAGAAATAGAATAGAACTCATAATAAGCACATTTTTCACAATGTTAATTGTGCAAGAGAAACTCTGCATAGAGTGCAAACCATACTTCAAAAATAGCCACTTGATGAGGAAGTTATTTATGTGGAACAGGAAGCTAGATCTTTATATTTTCAGGCTCTAAGAGAGAAGGAATCTTTCCTTCAGCAAAAGGTAAAAACAGCACTGGCTTACACAAGAAGATGATTGCACAAATTTTTTCCACTCCGCTATTAAAGGAAGACCTATGATTAACACAATAAGAAGATGCAAATTTGATGATTGTACTCTTGTTGATGATATTGATGCAGTTAAAATTTAAGCTCTTTAATTCTACATCACACTCCTCAACAAGGACATAATCTGTTTGGAGCCTAATATTTTAGCCAAGGTATATTCTGAACTCAGAGGATTGCTCTTTTCTTAATGCATCTTTTTCTTTTGAAGAGATAACTAAGGTTATTATAGCATACCCCAAAAACAAAAGCCCAGGTCCGGATGGTTTTCCTACTGAGTTCTATCAATATTGCAAGGGTACTGTTGGAGAATCTGCAATCCAAGCTGTAACGACCCGCCACCCTATAATCGGAAACCAGATTACTAAATGGGTATCGGATCATTATCTACAGGTTCACACCCGGATCTCATACGACACGTCGGGAGAAGTAACCGTTAAACAAGGCTAAATATAACGATCTCACGGATTTCAAAGAAAGTACAAGTGCGTAGGAAGGAAATTAATAAGGTCCGTATACAGTCCAACAATAATTACATAGTCTAAGAAATTAAATAAGTACAGGCAAAAGCAAAGTACAACAACATCGGGGTATACTCCGGAACTGAGATAGCTGCTGGCCCGCACACCAAGAAGAACACCACACGCCGCCACTCACCGAGAAGTCCACACTTGAAACAGCAAGGAGTGAGCCACACTAGAATTGGGCTCAGTAGGGATCACCCGATCCCCGCCTCCCACACACGCACCCACAAGTATAGAATATAGAATGAAGCAATTTAAGTAAAGCAGTAAACACAGCTCCCAAATCTTCCCAAATTCCGATATTGAAACAGATGCATTCGTAATGCAACAGGCATAGTTCTAAGCAATTGAAGTAAGCCAACTCAACACCATAAATCGTAACCAAAGATTCGGCTAAACACACAAACCACACTGCCGAACGCGTACAAACGGCGCCTCACAACACCACCAACACCCACGCCTGTCCACCCTTATGATGTTCCGGACACCGTAGGGTGAGGCAGTGAGCTAACTAGGATTGAATGGGACTAGTGAACGACCACTACCCAGTCACGTGTGCACACAAGCAGTCTAGACCACTGTCCTATCGACCAGACTTCCCTCAACGCTTGGCCTCGGCGCTTTAAGAGGGCCTTGGGGACCGGCAAAACCCCCTCAAGCCGAAGCTATAGGGACTACCTGTAACCCTAACCCCCCGGGTTACATCAAGCGAAACGGCAAAGGGTACCACTCGTAACCTCAATATCTCAGGTTACATTAGGCCCAGTGGCGAAAGGGTAAACTCCAGCAGCACCACACCCAGCTCCACAGTAAGAAACATGCCGGAAATTGCCATGACAAACTAGGAAAACAACGACCCGCTGAGATCAAACAGTAACCCGTCGGATAGCGTGCTGGCTACTCCGGCCCAACTGGCTCTAGGTGGTTCTGCTTCCCCCAGCCATAGGTGAAACACTAACATGTACTCCTTCCACACCGGTACGGCAACATTGCCACACAGACAACGTGTCCCTCCCACACCGACACAAGGTGTCAAACGCGAACCACAATTATTCTAGCTCCACAATAGCATAAACACACACACACACGATGTAAGGACTGAGGTTTCGGGCTCTGTATTCGGGTCGGGTTCGGGCCGGAACCCCTGGTTCGGACCCTGTGGGGTCTTGAGATTCTTGGCTGAATGGCGTCAGCACTGCTCGACGCCTTTCAAAAGGCGTCGGGGTGTGTGGACGCCATTTAGGTTTGTATGTTGTTGTGCCACGTGTGCGCCACGTGGGCGGGTTTCGGGCCGCGAGAGTACAGCCCCGGTCACATCATCTGAACGGCGTCGTGCTTGGTCGACGCGATTCAGACTGTGACCTCTGCGATGTCAGGGTGCGGCGCCAGAGCGTTGTCAGTACGGCATGTCCTGTCGTCTGAACGGCGTCCACGGTGGGCGACGCGTTTCAGACCGCTGTCAGTACGGCCGTCCTGTCAGACTAATAGGCGTCTGCCTCGATCGACGCGTTTTAGCGGGATTCTGGTTGACCCCGCGAGCCTTCCCTTCTTTCCCTCATTTTTGCCTTCTCACTCTCTCTCTTCACCCACTCTGCTCCCACCGCCCTCCTTCCTCCCTTCCCTTCCTCTTCTTCCTCTTCCATCACTCCATAGCCTCCCTACCACTCACCTCTACCTCCACCACTTCCTTCGCGGTGTTCCACTCTCCGGACGGCGGCCGACGTCCCGGCGGACTGGCGGCGTCCTCGAGGGTACCGCCGGCGGTGTGCGGTGCGGCGGGACGGCGGCACGGAGCTTGGCGGAGTTCAAGAACCGGTAGGGGGACGAAACCTTGCATGTGTGCTCGTTTGCTTCTTGGCGTGATGTGGCGTGTTTGGGGTTAGATCGAGCATGTTTAGGGGGATTCCTTGTGGGAATGGCGTGTTTGTGGACGTGGTTTCATAGCATGATCGTGGTGCTTGACGTTCTCATCTTCCCCCTTTTGGTTTTGGGGCTTTTCGGGGTGCTTGGGGTTCAAGGGTGTGACCCTCGGGTCGAACCAGGAAACATAGTTTCTGGCGCTAAATGGCGTCGTGCCTGGTCGACGCCTTTCCGAAAGACGTCGGGTCAGTACGACGCGTTTTAGGGCAGAAACCTCCCTGTTCAAGCTTTCCTGAGTTAGGGGTTCTGACGCTAAATGACGTCATGGATGGACGACGCCTTTCTGAAGGACGTCGAGCCATCATGACGCCATTTAGGCAGGAAATGCCCCCGTTTAAGGGTTCTGCAATCTGGATTTCTGGGTTGAATGGCGTCTGGAGACCCTGACGCGTTTTAAAAGGCGGCTTCACTGGTGGACGCGTTTTAAGGATAATCGTGCTTTTAATAAACCTGTCTGAGGGTCTTGAATGGAGTCGACCTCGGTCGACGCAATTCAAGACAGGAATGCTCAATTCTGTTATATTCATGCATGTTTCACGTTGGGATGGTTCAAATGCATGCTTTGGGTTGTATACTGAGACGGAGGACTTCTGCGCGAGTGGAATTATATCACCTGTGTGTGTGTGTGTGCTTTAGCTATATACTGAGACTGAGGTTTACTGTGCGAATGGAATCATGTTATATGTGTGGTTGTGTTATGCGAATATGGATCGGCTTAACTGTGGTTCACGTCTGTCACCATGGGCGGATGGGAGAAGGGCCATGGTGTCTGTGGAATGGTGCATGTTGTGTTTCACCCTTGGCTGAGACAAGCAGAACCACCTTGAGCCCGTCGGGCCGGAGTAGCTGGTGTGCTATCCGAGGGGTTGCTGTTTGGTCTCAGCGGGTCGGGGTTTCCCTTGGTTGTCGTGACAGCTTCTGGCGTGTTTCTTGCTGTGGGGCTGGTGGTGTTTCTGGTGGGAGTTGGTTTACCCTTTAGCCATTGGGCCTGATGTGACCTTTGATCAAGGTTACGAGTGGTACCTATAGCCCTTGGCCTGACGCAGCCCGGGAGAGTTGGGTTTGTGGGTAGTTCCTGTAGCTTCGGCTTGACGGGGGTTCGCCGGTCCCCAGGGCCCTCCTGAAGCACTGAGGCCTAGCGTGGAGGCAATTCGGATGGTAGGACAGTAGTCTAGACTGCTTGTGTGCACACGTAGCTGGCAGTGGCTGTACACTGGTTCCAACTAGTCCTAGTTTGACTCACTGCCTCACCCTACAGTGCCCCGGAACACTGTAGGGGCGGACAGGCGTGAGCTGTGGTGGTAGTGTTGGGAGGGGACGTTCGACTTCGGTCGACAGTGTGGTTTAGTCGCTTCGTGGACTTTGACTGTGAGTCGTGACTCTGTGTTGGGTTCTTCGGGTTACTTAGAATGGTTCTTGTTACACTGCTTACCGTGCGTTTCATATCAGAGTTGGGTGCTGTGTTTGCTGCTTTACTTAAATTGCCATATATTCCTGTTGTTACACTTGCGGGTGTGTGAGTGGGAGGCAGGGGATCGGATGATCCCTACTGAGCCCATTTCTGGTGTCGCTCACTCCCTGCGGTTTCAGGTGTGGACCTCGTGGCGAGCAGAAGCGTGGTGTCTTCCTGGTGTGCGGACCGGCAGCTGTCTTAGTTCCGGGGTATGCCCCGATGTTGTTGTATTTCCTTCTGCCTGTACTTATTTAATTAATTGGACATGTAATTATTGTTGGATTGTATACGGACATTGTTATTTTCCTTCCTGCGCACTTGCTCATCTTTGTAGTCCGTGAGATTGTTATATTTAGCTTTGTTTAGCACTTACTCCTCCAGATGTGTTGTTTGAGATCCGGGTGTGAACCCGCAGTTAATGGGCCGACATCCATTTAGTGACCGGGTCCCCGGTCATAGGATGGCGGGTCGTTACAGTTGGTATCAGAGCTCAGTCTGGTCGAGTATGTGATAAAATGGGTTAGATATTATAGTCCAACAATAAGTGCGAGTCTGTACAGGCGATGGCTGCTGGTGTAGATTGATAGGATTTGACGTGTTTTGGTTCGATTTGCGTGTTGTGGGGCAGCGATGGCACCGAAGCGAAGAGCTCCGGTGGCTCGGGGTGCGAGAGCAGATGGTGGTGGTTGGAGGGCAGAAGGTCATAATATGGATCGCTTTATGGAAGCTATGATTGGGGCTATGTCTATATATCAGCAGGGAGATGGAAGTGAGGGGTCCAGTTCCCGAGGTGGCCAATCCACGGTGGTGGAGCGGTTCTTGAAGCTGAAGCCCCCTTCTTTCACGGGTCGACCTGTTCCAGATGTGGCAGCTCAGTGGGTTAAGGAAGTGGAGAAGGTGTTTGATGTCCTAGAATGTGCTGAGAGTGACAAGACCTTGTTGGCAACCTACTTGCTGAAGGGCGATGCTTATGATTGGTGGGTTACCATCAAGGGGTTGATGTTTCCAGATAGGCCTTTAAGGGAGATTCCCTGGGAAGGCTTCGTGAGAGAGTTTAGTGGGCAGTACTTTCCGAGGCACGTTCGTAGGGCCAAGGAAAAGGAGTTTATGGAATTGGTACAGGATGATATGTCAGTTCTAGAGTACCAGATGAAATTTGTGGCTCTGGGAAGATTTGCTCCTCACATATCTGAGCGTGAGGATCTGAGGACAGAGAAATTTGTGGATGGACTTCGGCATTATTTGAGGGAGTTTGTGGCGGCCCATTGTTGTGAAGATCTGGCGTCATCAGTTCAGTGCGCGGCAGCAGTGGAGATGCAGTTCCAACACACGGCGAGGGAATCGGAGCATTCGGCACAGGGGAAGCAACAGAGCAGGGATAGATCGACAGCTTTTTCGTCAGGTGATCCGAGTTCCTTCGAGGTCGAGTTCCAGGAGGTACCTTATGGCGAGGAGGAGGATGGTTCGGTTCAGCAGATGGAGACAGAGGTCAGCTGGCAGCAGGAGGCGAGGCGGGACGCTGCAGATCGTTGTCCCCGATGTAGCAGGTTTCATGGCAACCGGATGTGTCCCTTGATCACTGGTAGCTGTTTCGCTTGGGGTCGGAAGGGACATCTCGCGAGGAATTGTCCCCAGAAGAACCAGGCAGGTCAGGGACCGAGCGGTTAGTGAGTGTTCGAGGTGTGATTGGGGTTGCGTTTCCTTGTGGAGGTCCGAGGGGTTGTGCTAGGAAAGCACTTTTATTTTGTCTTTTCAGAGGTGGTTGTGAACTCGTGTGGCATTTGTATGTATTTGGGTTGGTGGAGAAATCGGTTTCGTGATTTGGGCCTTGCTAGTGTGTAGATATTTTGATCTATCAGCTTTTGTCAGAATTGAGAATCTTGGTTAGCTTGATGTGATGTGATTGGCTAATTATGTGGAGCCTTGTGTGTGTGATTGGTGAGATTGATTGTTATGATCGGTGTGTGTCGGCGTGTGATGGTTAGCCGAGTTGAGCGTTGAGCGGTTGCAATTTCGAGGACGAAATTCTTTTAAGGGGGGGAGATTGTAAGGACTGAGGTTTCGGGCTCTGTATTCGGGTCGGGTTCGGGCCGGAACCCCTGGTTTGGACCCTGTGGGGTCTTGAGATTCTTGGCTGAATGGCGTCAGCACTGCTCGACGCCTTTCAAAAGGCGTCGGGGTGTGTGGACGCCATTTAGGTTTGTAGGTTGTTGTGCCACGTGTGCGCCACGTGGGCGGGTTTCGGGCCGAGAGAGTACGGCCCCGGTCACATCATCTGAACGGCGTCGTGCTTGGTCGACGCGATTCAGACTGTGACCTCTGCGATGTAAGGGTGCGGCGCCAGAGCGTTGTCAGTACGGCCTGTCCTGTCGTCTGAACGGCGTCCACGGTGGGCGACGCGTTTCAGACCGCTGTCAGTACGGCCGTCCTGTCAGACTGATAGGCGTCTGCCTCGATCGACACGTTTTAGCGGGATTCTGGTTGACCCTGCGAGCCTTCCCTTCTTTCCCTCATTTTCGCCTTCTCACTCTCTCTCTTCACCCACTCCGCTCCCACCGCCCTCCTTCCTCCCTTCCCTTCCTCTTCTTCCTCTTCCATCACTCCATAGCCTCCCTACCACTCACCTCTACCTCCACCACTTCCTTCGCGGTGTTCCACTCTCCGGACGGCGGCCGACGTCCCGGCGGACTGGCGGCGTCCTCGAGGGTACCGGCGGCGGTGTGCGGTGCTGCGGGACGGCGGCACGGAGCTTGGCGGAGTTCAAGAACCGGTAGGGGGACGAAACCTTGCATGTGTGCTCGTTTGCTTCTTGGCATGATGTGGCGTGTTTGGGGTTAGATCGAGCATGTTTAGGGGGATTCCTTGTGGGAATGGCGTGTTTGTGGACGTGGTTTCATAGTATGATCGTGGTGCTTGACGTTCTCATCTTCCCCCTTTTGGTTTTGGGGCTTTTCGGGGTGCTTGGGGTTCAAGGGTGTGACCCTCGGGTCGAACCAGGAAACCTGGTTTCTGGCCCTAAATGGCGTCGTGCCTAGTCGACGCCTTTCCGAAAGACGTCGGGTCAGTACTGTTAGAATTGGGTGGCCTCATAGCCAATTATTGTACATTCTAGTTCAGATTATTAATAAAGGCATTTATTTCTTCATTTAATAGTTCTCGCAAACGACTATCGTAATGAAGGTCCATAGACAAATGTATAGGATATTGAATCATGATGAGATCATGATAGTGAGATCAATATCCTAAGGCAATTGTCTTAAACAGTTCTCGATCATAGGATATTTGAGATGGACATTAAATATCCGATAAGATCGACACAAGTTATGTCTGCTCATGTGATGAGGGTGAATGATCTCACATTCACTCGTGTGGTGACACTAAGACAAACAAGTGGGTGCTCATTAGAGAATGAGTTCACTGAACAGACCCAAATAAGAATTCCTGGATGGTAATTATACCTATTAGTCAACCAGGGAATTCAATCGTTGCAGTAGCACAGTTGGTCCTTAGACCTGAGTCACCAATGATACCTTGTTTGTGGACCATTGTATCTTGATTCTCTGACTCGTGGGCTTTAACTATTAAGTCCACCATAATCGGTCTTTCAGATACAGTGGAAAGCTTGCGAAGGTAATTGAGTGAACAACAAGGGATCACTCACTCTTGGTATAAGACTGGAGAGAGAATGTCCCATGGATGTGTACACAGAAATCCCTGGCCAGGGTCAAATGAAAGAGATGTCTTTCTAGATATTAACTGTGTACTGGAATCCATCTGGATAATGCGATAGAGGGTTTGACTATAAAACCATACCCTTGTGTTATCGGGACATTGCATGAGTGAAGGATTATATCTGTGCGGCATCTGTAGACGGAAAGGTTCAATTGAAGGGAACAGTATCCCTTATATCTTCTGGGATCATGAGGTAGTGTTTGGTGCTGTTCATGATCAGAAGGCCAAGTGAATTAATCATCGGATGATAATTTACTTGTTTATTAAATTAATCATTTAACATGCGATGTTTAAATATTAATTAATAAATATTAAACTCAAGAAACAGTTCTAAGTTTAATGGGCCTGCAACCGGACTGATATATGGGCCTGGAGGGTCACACACAGAAGAGTTCTCGTCAGATGGTGAGAGATGTTGAATTTCATGCTTATCTGGGTTTTTGTGAAAAACTGTAGGATAAACATGAAGATTTAATGGAGAATTATCCAAGGCCAAACTCTTGGATAATCATGAGGATTAATTGTTGAGCTTATCCTTATTTCTATATAAGGAGGGCCAAGGGGGAGTGGTAAAAAGTTAGTTGGACGAATTTAACTCCCCAGATTCTCTCTCTCCTCTCTCTCTCTCCTTCTCGGAGTGGATCTGTCTCTCTCCGCGCATGGTGGATCTGAGATCTGGTCGGAGCACTCAAGACGAGGAGGAAATCGCGTCTGCTGCGGGAACTCGTGTGGATACCTCCAGAGATCGTGCGCGTGCGCGATTAACGAGTCGGCAACATCCACGGGAGATTCGAAACCCCGCAAAGGTGAAGAACTGTTCTTCCCGCTTAGATTTTAAATGTCTGTTTTACAACCCCAGCAACCGATACAATGGAATCATTTTTTTATTTTCGCTGCGTTCTTGGCGATTCCTTACAGTGGTATCAGAGCCAGGTTGGCTGGTTCGGTTGTAAAACGGCACCGTTTTGTGTGTTTTCTCGTTATGCGTGAAGAACCCGTATTGTACGTGTTCTTGAGTATAATCCGATTAAAAATGACAGATTAGTGTTCATATGATGATCACGATCGATTTGATTATTTTTCTGTATTTTTCGGATTTTTATTTGGGTTTTTCGGAGTTCGTCATGTGATGATGAACCGGGGTACTTCGGCGGCTTCGTACGGGCATTCCAAGTGTTGGGATGGCGGCCCGAATGTTTGGATCTATTGGTGATAGTCACCACTTCTCATTGGGCATGAAAATTGGCACTGGAGTGCCCTTGGAGGTGCTAAAAATCAAGCCCAAACTCGGTTGTTTAACCCTGCAAAATCAGATTTTAAGGGTGAGTTTTAGGGCTCGATCCAAGGGCCATTTGGCCACCGCCGGCGGCCCTGCCGGCGCCGGGCGTGTCGCCGGAGCAAGGGCGACGCCGGCAGGGGCCTGGCCCCGCCGGTCGCCGGCCGGCGGCGGCGCAGCCGCCCATTCTTCCCGCCGTCTGCTAACAGGTAGGGTTGCAGGTTTCTGTTGAAGAGAAGAAGCCGGTCGAACCCTGGCTGAAGTGGCCGGACCGCCCGGTCCCGACCCGGTCGGACCGGGCCGGGGGCCGGGCGGCGCCCTGGCCGAGCCAGGGTGCGACCCTGGCCGACCCAGTGTGTGCCCTGGCCGAGCCAGGGTTCGACCCTGGCCGAGCCAGGGGGCCTGGGTCCGGGCCATTGGGCCCTAATGGGCTGGGCTCATTATTATTTTTATTAAAAATTGTTTTTAATTACTGTTTACCCCCTTTAAACCCAATTTTAGCCCGTTCTAGCCTGTTTTAAAATTGTTTTAAAACAGAATAATTATAGAAATAATTGATAATTGTTATTAATTAATTTTTATGATTATTAACAATTTATTAAAGTGTTTAATAACTGTTAGTCATTTAAAGGGCTTTATAATTAATGGGTGTTAGTTAATTGTTTAAAATTGTTTTAGATAATTAATTTCCCCGTTAATTTAATTAGTTTAAAATTGTTTTAAACTAATTTCATGCATAACTTGATTACACTTTGCTGTTCAAATTGTTTGAGAGTATTTAGATTAACTGAATAGTTTAGTTAGTCAAATTTGTCAATAATGTTTTGAATATTATTAATTATGCTGAAATAAATGTTATTTCAAAAACTAATTGGTATTATAATTTTATATTTATAAAATTTAATACCAAACAGCAATTATGTGATGATTGTGATGCATGTGATGTGTTTTATGGTGGGATGATCATGGACTTAGAAGTTTCATGTGATGAATGATGTGAATGGATGCGATGCTTATTTCATTTTGGATTTTAAATAGGACCTGCGTGTTCTCCTCTCTCTTAATCCAAGTGTACTTTCTACCTTCCTATAAGATTGTACTCCCCTTGATAAGATCAAGGTTTCTAATTGTTTAAATGTACATTTGTGGACCTGCGAGTCCTGAATTTTGTATTTAAATGTATCGGATTAAGCTAAGAGGACGGGATCTTCTAAAGACACCTTTGGTGGGAGGACTCGCATCAAATGGAACCAGTGTTGCTGTTTTCACATTAGGATCCTATTATGGATCATCGTTTGGCTCCGATGATTCCATAGTAGTTTAAGCAGTCTATGATCATCCCCATTTAATTTTTCTGCACATATGTGATGTTTGCGAACCATGCTATCATCTATATATTTCTACTAAGTATATTGATACTTCAAATTGAAATACTACTGATAGCACGATTTTTTACAAATCAAAATAAAAACCCTCTTTTAAAACTTAAGTTGTAAACGTGAGATATTCAGAATAATCCACGTAACCCACCATCATTATAGATCTTAGGATAATTCTTATCTCAAACGGATTTGTTGTGCTACCACAAGGTCTGTTTGATTTAGAAATTAAACTAGGTCTACGACATGTGATGTCATTAAGATGAATGGACAAATAGTGTAGTTTTGTTGTGCTACCACAAGGATTACACTATGAATTCATGTCATCTAAGTAATGATGGATAAACTTAACTGAATCAAATTGATTTGTTGTGCTACCACAAGGTCATTCTGATTCAGGGGTTAAATCGATCGGATATTGCAAAACGTTGCAACTGTCAAGAGTTGACTGCCTAAGGGACTTGATGTGATTTGTTGTGCTACCACAAGGTCACATGCATGTTGCCCGAAGGATTCTGATCCCCACTAGGAGATCACCGGAATCTCCCGTTCTGTATCTTAGAGGGTAATACAGATCGCCGAAAAATAGTGGGAGTATAAATCTAGATTAAAAGTCCTAAATCTGATTTTAAGAACTATCTGCTCATTTTATATATTTCCATGTAGGTCGCTATGTCGTCACCTAACCCCCTCCGTTGCATACTTGATGCAAATAAACTCACGGGACCAAATTACATTGACTGGTTACGCAACCTGAACATTGTCCTCAGGTGCGAAAAGCTAGCCTATGTCCTGGATCAACCAGATCCAGTGCAACCCGGTGATAATGTTAACGAAGATGAATTAATGATGTATGAAAATTGGAAGGAGGACTCTGTCAAGGTCCAGTGTTATATGCTCGGTTCAATGAATAATGAACTGCAGCGACAGCATGATAACATGGAACCTAAGACCATTCTGAATCACCTACAAGAGTTGTTTGGTGAACAATCCAGAACAGAAAGATATGAGATATCTAAGAAATTGTTCAGGACCAGAATGAGCGAGGGCACATCTGTGCAAACTCATGTGCTCAAGATGATAGAGTGGATTGAGAGGCTTGCTGTGCTGGGCTTTGTTATGAACAATGACCTGAGCATTGACTTAATCCTACAGTCCCTTCCAGATTCATTTTCACAATTCATTATCAACTTCAATATGAATAAAATTGAAGTTTCACTAGCTGAGCTGCTCAACATGTTGAAGACAGCTGAAGGCACTATCCAGAAAGATAAGCCAAATGTAATGCTTGTTGGTAAGACCAACAAGAAAAGAAAAGCTGGACAGACCTTTAAGAAAGGTAAGCCTAAGAAGCTAGTGAAAAGCAAACCGGCAGCACAAAAGGACAAAGCTAAAGTCAATGATAAAGGTCAGTGTTTCCACTGCCATAAAGAAGGTCATTGGAAGAGAAACTGCAAGATTTATCTTGCAGAAAAAGCAAGGGAGAAGCTTGGTGAAGCTTCAGGTATTCTCATGATCGATCTTAACTTGTCGTATAGAGAATCAACATCCTGGGTATTAGATACTGGATGTGTTTCTCATATCTGCAATAACTTGCAGGTGTTAACAAGTAAAAGAAGATTGAACCGCGGAGACGTGGATCTGAGGCTCGGGAATGGAGCAAAAGTTTTTGCATTAGCTGTGGGGACAGCAAGACTTCAGATGCCGTCAGGAGACTCTTTGGAACTGATAGATTGTTATTATGTTCCAACCATTATTAGGAATATCATATCTATTTCATGTTTAGATAGACAAGGATATTCTATGAAGCTAGAGAAGAAAGGTTGTTCAATTTATCAAGGAGACAAATTGTTTGCTTCCAGATATTTATTGAATGGATTATATTTACTTGATATTTCATATGATGTTTGTCTGGTAAATAATTCTCTTGAATGCTTAGATAAGGATGTGAATAAATCGTACCTATGGCATTGTAGGCTAGGTCATATAAATGAGAACATGATCATAAGGTTGCAAAAGAATGGATATCTCGATCCATTTGATTATGAATCATTTGCAACCTGTGAAGCTTGTCTCATGGGAAAGATGACCAAAGCTCTATTATCAGAACATGGAGAAAGAGCTAAGGACTTATTGGAACTAATACATAGTGATGTATGTGGTCCAATGTCCACTCATGCTATGGGTGGTTACTCATACTTTGTTTCATTTACAGATGATTTCTCAAGATATGGCTACATATATTTAATGAAATATAAGTTAGAAGTCTTTGAGAAATTTAAAGAGTTTAAAAACGAAGTTGAGAACCAGACTGGAAAGAGTATTAAAACTCTTCGATCAGATCGAGGGGGTGAATACTTAAGTACAGAATTCACATAATATCTTAAGGATAATGGTATTTTGTCTCAGTGGACTCCTCCCTATACACCTCAGTTAAATGGTGTATCGGAAAGGAGAAATCGTACTCTATTAGATATGGTACGATCCATGATGAGTTATGCCAAACTTCCAATCTCTTTATGGGGATATGCACTGTTGACTGCTACTGTAACGACCCGCCATCCTATGACCGGAGACCCGGTCACTAAATGGATGTCGGCCCATTAACTGCGGGTTCACACCCGGATCTCACACAACACGTCTGGAGGAGTAAGTGCTAAATAAGGCTAAATATAACAATCGCACGGACTACAAAGGTAAGCAAGTGGGCAGGAAGAAAAATAACAATGTCCGTATACAGTCCAACAATAATTACATGTCCAACAGTTAAATAAGTATAGGCAGAAGGAAGTACAACAACAACGGGGCATACCCCGGAACTAAGACAGCTACTGGTCCGCACACCAAGAAGACACCACGCTTCCGCTCGCCTCGAGGTCCACACCTGAAACCGCAGGGAGTGAGCCACACCAGAAATGGGCTCAGTAGGGATCATCCGATCCCCTACCTCCCACTCACACACCCACAAGTGTAACAACAGGAATATATGGCAATTAAGTAAAGCAGTAAACACAACACCCAACTCTGATATGAAACGCACGGTAAGCAGTGTAAAAAGAACCATTCTAAGTAACCAGTAAAACCCAACACAGAGCCACGACTCACAGTCAAAGTCCACGAAGCGTCTGAACCACACTGTCGACCGAAGTCAGAAGTCGCCTACCAACACTACCACTACTCACGCCTGTCCACCCCTACAGTGTTCCGGGGCACTGTAGGGTGAGGCAGTGAGCCAAACTAGGACTAGCTGGACTCAGTGTACCGCCACTGCCAGCTACGTGTGCACACAAGCAGTCTAGACTACTGTCCTACCGTCCGGATTGCCTCCACGCTAGGCCTCAGCGCTTCAGGAGGGCCCTGGGGACCGGCGAACCCCCGTCAAGCCGAAGCTATAGGAACTACCCACAAACCCAACTCTCCCGGGCTGCGTCAGGCCAAGGGCTATAGGTACCACTCGTAACCTTGATCAAAGGTCACATCAGGCCCACTGGCTAAAGGGTAAACCAACTCCCACCAGAAACACCACCAGCTCCACAGCGAGAAACACGCCGGAAGCCGTCACGACAACCAAGGGAAAACCCCGACCCGCTGAGACCAGACAGTAACCCCTCGGATAGCACACCAGCTACTCCGGCCCGACGGGCTCAAGGTGGTTCTGCTTGTCTTAGCCAAAGGTAAAACACAATAAGCACCCCTCCTCACAGACAGCATGGCCCTTCTCCCATCAGCCCATGGTGACAAACGTAAACCACAGTTAACCCGATCCATATTCGCATAACACAACCACAAATATAACATGATTCAATTCGCACAGTAAACCTCAGTCTCAGTATATAGTTAAAGCACACACGCAACACACACACACACACAGGTGATGTAATTCCACTCACGCAGAAGTCCCCGTCTCAGTATACAACCCAAAGTATGCATTTGAACCATCCCAACGTGAAACATGCACGAAATCACAGCATTAAGCATTCCTGTCTTGAATCGCGTCGACCGAGGTCGACGCCATTCAAGACCCTTAGACAGGTTTGTTAAAAGCCCGATTTATCCTTAAAACGCGTCCACCGTTGAAGTCGCCATTTAAAACGCGTCTGGGTGTCTCGACGCCATTCAACCCAGAAATCCAGATTTACAGAACCCTTATACGGGGGCATTTCTTGCCTAAATGGCGTCATGATGGCCCGACGTCCTTCTGAAAGGCGTCGTCCATCCATGACGTCATTTCGCGCAGAACCCCTAACTCAGGAAACCTCACACAGGAGGTTTCTGGCCTAAAACGCGTCGTACTGACCCGACGTCTTTCGGAAAGGCGTCGACCCGGTACGACGCTATTTAGCGCCAGAAACCAGGTCTCCTGGTTCAACCCGAGGGCTTCACCGTTGAACCCCGGGCACCCCGAAAACCCCAAAACCAAAAGGGAAGGAAGAGGAGCTCAACCACGTAATCATGCTACGAAAACACGATCACAAACATCGTCATACCCACATGGAATCCCCCCCCCTAAGCATGCTCAATCTATCCCCTAAACACCACGTCACGCTGAGAATCACACGAACATCACATGCAAGGTTCGTCCCCCTACCGGTTCTCGAACTCCGCCAAGCTCCGTGCCGCTGTCCCGCCGCACCGCACACCGCCGCCGGTACCCTCGAGGACGCCGCCACTCCGCCGGGACGTCGGCCGCCGTCCGGAGAAGGGAACGCCGCGAAGGAGGTGGTGGAGGTAGAGGTGAGAGGTAAGGTGGCGTTGGAGTGGTGGAAGAGGAAGGGGAGAGGAAGAAGATCGCCGGAGAGGGCGGAGGGGGTGAGGAGAGAGAGAGTGAAGGTGAGAATGAGGGAAAGAAGGGGAGGCTCGCGGGGTCAACCAGAATTCCGCTAAAACGCGTCGATCGAGGTAGACGCCTATCAGTCTGACAGGACGGCCGTACCGACACCGCTCTGAAACGCGTCGCCCACCGCGGACGCCGTTCAGACGACAAGACAGGCCGTACTGACAACGCTCTGGCGCCATACCCTGACACCGCAGGTGTCGCAGTCTGAAACGCGTCGACCGAGGTGGACGCCGTTCAGACAAATCTGACAGGGGCCGTACTCTCGTGGCCCGAAACCCGCCCACGTGGCGCACACGTGGCACAACAACCAGCAGGCCTAAATGGCGTCCACACACCCTGACGCCTTTTGAAAGGCGTCGAGCACTGTTGACGCCATTCAGCCAGAAATCTCAAGACCCCCTCCAGGGTCCAAACCAGGGGATCCGGCCCGAACCCGACTCAAATACAGAACCCGAAATCTCAGTCATTACAATCTCCCCCCCTTAAAAGAATTTCGTCCTCGAAATTTGCAACTGCTCAATGCTCAACTCGGCTAACCCACACATGCCGACACACACCGATCACAACAATCGATCTCACCAATCATACACACAAGGTTCCACATAATTAGCCAATCACATCACATCACATCAAGCTAACCAAGATTCTCAATTCTAACAAAAGCTGATAGATTAAAACATCCATACATTAACAAGGCACAAATTACCAAACCGATTCCTCCACCATCCCGAATACATACTAGTGCCACACGAGACCACGACCATCTCAAAACAAGGCAAGATAAAAGTGCTCATCTAGCACAACCTCTCGAATTCCACAAAGAGACGTGACTCCAATCACGCCTCGAACACCTACTCACCGCTCGGCCCCTGACCTGCCTGGTTCTTCTGGGGACAGTTTCTCAGAAAATGCCCCTTCTTACCACAACCAAAACAGCCACTAGTGACCAATGGACACGTCCGACTGCCATGATAACCGCCACAAAGGGAACAATGACCTACCGCATCCTGCCTTGCTCCCTGCCGCCTGCTAGCCACAGACTGCATCGGATGAATCGAACCTTTGCTGCCCTCACCACAAGGCATCTCTTGGGACCTGAACTCGAAGGAACTCGGACCGTCTAACGAAAGGATCGTTGATCTGCTCCTGCCTTGCTGCTTCCCTTGTGCCGAACGCTCCACTTCTCTCGCCATCTGCTGGAATTGAGTCTCCACCGCTGCAGCGCATCGTGTTGCTGACACCAGATCCCTACAATGCTGAGGTACCACCATTGACCTCAGATCATAACGAAGTCCATCCACAAATCTCTCTGTCCTCAGATCCTCACGCTCAGATATGTGAGGAGCAAACCTTCCAAGAGCCACAAACTTCGCCTCGTATTCTAAAACCGTCATGTCGTCCTGTACCAATTCCATAAACTCCATTGCCTTCGTCTTCTGAACGTGCCTCGAAAAGTACCGTCTGCTAAATTCTTTCACAAACATCTCCCAAGGGATCTCTCTCAAAGACCTATCTGCAAACATCATTCCTCTAGTCGCAACCCACCACTCAAATGCATTGTCCTTCAATAAGTAAGTCGCCAACAAAGTCTTGTCATTCTCTGCACACTCAAGAACATCAAATGCCTTCTCCATTTCCTTAATCCAAAGGGCTGCCTCGTCTGAGACCGACCGACCTGTGAAAGAAGGGGTCTTCAACTTCAAGAATTGCTCCAAAATCGTAGACTGACCGTCTCGGGAATTGGATCCCTCACTCCCAATTCCTTGCCGGTGCCTAGACGTAGCCCCAATCATAGCTTTCCTGAAACGATCCACATCATGCCCCTCTGCTCCTGAACCACCACCATCCGTTCTCGCATCCCGAGCCACCGGAGCTCTCCGCTTCGGCGCCATCGCTGCCCCACAACGCATAAATCGAACCAAAACACATCAAAACCTATCATTCTACACCAGCAGCCATCGCCTGTACCGACTTGTTCTTATTGTTGGACTATAATATCTAACTCAGTTTATCACATACTCGACCAGACTGAGCTCTGATACCAACTGTAACGACCCGCCATCCTATGACCGGAGACCCGGTCACTAAATGGATGTCGGCCCATTAACTGCGGGTTCACACCCGGATCTCACACAACACGTCTGGAGGAGTAAGTGCTAAACAAGGCTAAATATAACAATCGCACGGACTACAAAGGTAAGCAAGTGCGCAGGAAGAAAAATAACAATGTCCGTATACAGTCCAACAATAATTACATGTCCAACAGTTAAATAAGTACAGGCAGAAGGAAGTACAACAACAACGGGGCATACCCCGGAACTAAGACAGCTACTGGTCCGCACACCAAGAAGACACCACGCTTCCGCTCGCCTCGAGGTCCACACCTGAAACCGCAGGGAGTGAGCCACACCAGAAATGGGCTCAGTAGGGATCATCCGATCCCCTACCTCCCACTCACACACCCACAAGTGTAACAACAGGAATATATGGCAATTAAGTAAAGCAGTAAATACAACACCCAACTCTGATATGAAACGCACGGTAAGCAGTGTAACAAGAACCATTCTAAGTAACCAGTAAAACCCAACACAGAGCCACGACTCACAGTCAAAGTCCACGAAGCGTCTAAACCACACTGTCGACCGAAGCCAGAAGTCGCCTCCCAACACTACCACTACTCACGCCTGTCCACCCCTACAGTGTTCCGGGGCACTGTAGGGTGAGGCAGTGAGCCAAACTAGGACTAGCTGGACTCAGTGTACCGCCACTGCCAGCTACGTGTGCACACAAGCAGTCTAGACTACTGTCCTACCGTCCGGATTGCCTCCACGCTAGGCCTCAGCGCTTCAGGAGGGCCCTGGGGACCGGCGAACCCCCGTCAAGCCGAAGCTATAGGAACTACCCACAAACCCAACTCTCCCGGGCTGCGTCAGGCCAAGGGCTATAGGTACCACTCGTAACCTTGATCAAAGGTCACATCAGGCCCACTGGCTAAAGGGTAAACCAACTCCCACCAGAAACACCACCAGCTCCACAGCGAGAAACACGCCGGAAGCCGTCACGACAACCAAGGGAAAACCCCGACCCGCTGAGACCAGACAGTAACCCCTCGGATAGCACACCAGCTACTCCGGCCCGACGGGCTCAAGGTGGTTCTGCTTGTCTTAGCCAAAGGTAAAACACAATAAGCACCCCTCCTCACAGACAGCATGGCCCTTCTCCCATCAGCCCATGGTGACAAACGTAAACCACAGTTAACCCGATCCATATTCGCATAACACAACCACAAATATAACATGATTCAATTCGCACAGTAAACCTCAGTCTCAGTATATAGTTAAAGCACACACGCAACACACACACACACACAGGTGATGTAATTCCACTCACGCAGAAGTCCCCGTCTCAGTATACAACCCAAAGTATGCATTTGAACCATCCCAACGTGAAACATGCACGAAATCACAGCATTAAGCATTCCTGTCTTGAATCGCGTCGACCGAGGTCGACGCCATTCAAGACCCTTAGACAGGTTTGTTAAAAGCCCGATTTATCCTTAAAACGCGTCCACCGTTGAAGTCGCCATTTAAAACGCGTCTGGGTGTCTCGACGCCATTCAACCCAGAAATCCAGATTTACAGAACCCTTATACGGGGGCATTTCTTGCCTAAATGGCGTCATGATGGCCCGACGTCCTTCTGAAAGGCGTCGTCCATCCATGACGTCATTTCGCGCAGAACCCCTAACTCAGGAAACCTCACACAGGAGGTTTCTGGCCTAAAACGCGTCGTACTGACCCGACGTCTTTCGGAAAGGCGTCGACCCGGTACGACGCTATTTAGCGCCAGAAACCAGGTCTCCTGGTTCAACCCGAGGGCTTCACCGTTGAACCCCGGGCACCCCGAAAACCCCAAAACCAAAAGGGAAGGAAGAGGAGCTCAACCACGTAATCATGCTACGAAAACACGATCACAAACATCGTCATACCCACATGGAATCCCCCCCCTAAGCATGCTCAATCTATCCCCTAAACACCACGTCACGCTGAGAATCACACGAACATCACATGCAAGGTTCGTCCCCCTACCGGTTCTCGAACTCCGCCAAGCTCCGTGCCGCTGTCCCGCCGCACCGCACACCGCCGCCGGTACCCTCGAGGACGCCGCCACTCCGCCGGGACGTCGGCCGCCGTCCGGAGAAGGGAACGCCGCGAAGGAGGTGGTGGAGGTAGAGGTGAGAGGTAAGGTGGCGTTGGAGTGGTGGAAGAGGAAGGGGAGAGGAAGAAGATCGCCGGAGAGGGCGGAGGGGGTGAGGAGAGAGAGAGTGAAGGTGAGAATGAGGGAAAGAAGGGGAGGCTCGCGGGGTCAACCAGAATTCCGCTAAAACGCGTCGATCGAGGTAGACGCCTATCAGTCTGACAGGACGGCCGTACCGACACCGCTCTGAAACGCGTCGCCCACCGCGGACGCCGTTCAGACGACAAGACAGGCCGTACTGACAACGCTCTGGCGCCATACCCTGACACCGCAGGTGTCGCAGTCTGAAACGCGTCGACCGAGGTGGACGCCGTTCAGACAAATCTGACAGGGGCCGTACTCTCGTGGCCCGAAACCCGCCCACGTGGCGCACACGTGGCACAACAACCAGCAGGCCTAAATGGCGTCCACACACCCTGACGCCTTTTGAAAGGCGTCGAGCACTGTTGACGCCATTCAGCCAGAAATCTCAAGACCCCCTCCAGGGTCCAAACCAGGGGATCCGGCCCGAACCCGACTCAAATACAGAACCCGAAATCTCAGTCATTACAATCTCCCCCCCTTAAAAGAATTTCGTCCTCGAAATTTGCAACTGCTCAATGCTCAACTCGGCTAACCCACACATGCCGACACACACCGATCACAACAATCGATCTCACCAATCATACACACAAGGTTCCACATAATTAGCCAATCACATCACATCACATCAAGCTAACCAAGATTCTCAATTCTAACAAAAGCTGATAGATTAAAACATCCATACATTAACAAGGCACAAATTACCAAACCGATTCCTCCACCATCCCGAATACATACTAGTGCCACACGAGACCACGACCATCTCAAAACAAGGCAAGATAAAAGTGCTCATCTAGCACAACCTCTCGAATTCCACAAAGAGACGTGACTCCAATCACGCCTCGAACACCTACTCACCGCTCGGCCCCTGACCTGCCTGGTTCTTCTGGGGACAGTTTCTCAGAAAATGCCCCTTCTTACCACAACCAAAACAGCCACTAGTGACCAATGGACACGTCCGACTGCCATGATAACCGCCACAAAGGGAACAATGACCTACCGCATCCTGCCTTGCTCCCTGCCGCCTGCTAGCCACAGACTGCATCGGATGAATCGAACCTTTGCTGCCCTCACCACAAGGCATCTCTTGGGACCTGAACTCGAAGGAACTCGGACCGTCTAACGAAAGGATCGTTGATCTGCTCCTGCCTTGCTGCTTCCCTTGTGCCGAACGCTCCACTTCTCTCGCCATCTGCTGGAATTGAGTCTCCACCGCTGCAGCGCATCGTGTTGCTGACACCAGATCCCTACAATGCTGAGGTACCACCATTGACCTCAGATCATAACGAAGTCCATCCACAAATCTCTCTGTCCTCAGATCCTCACGCTCAGATATGTGAGGAGCAAACCTTCCAAGAGCCACAAACTTCGCCTCGTATTCTAAAACCGTCATGTCGTCCTGTACCAATTCCATAAACTCCATTGCCTTCGTCTTCTGAACGTGCCTCGAAAAGTACCGTCTGCTAAATTCTTTCACAAACATCTCCCAAGGGATCTCTCTCAAAGACCTATCTGCAAACATCATTCCTCTAGTCGCAACCCACCACTCAAATGCATTGTCCTTCAATAAGTAAGTCGCCAACAAAGTCTTGTCATTCTCTGCACACTCAAGAACATCAAATGCCTTCTCCATTTCCTTAATCCAAAGGGCTGCCTCGTCTGAGACCGACCGACCTGTGAAAGAAGGGGTCTTCAACTTCAAGAATTGCTCCAAAATCGTAGACTGACCGTCTCGGGAATTGGATCCCTCACTCCCAATTCCTTGCCGGTGCCTAGACGTAGCCCCAATCATAGCTTTCCTGAAACGATCCACATCATGCCCCTCTGCTCCTGAACCACCACCATCCGTTCTCGCATCCCGAGCCACCGGAGCTCTCCGCTTCGGCGCCATCGCTGCCCCACAACGCATAAATCGAACCAAAACACATCAAAACCTATCATTCTACACCAGCAGCCATCGCCTGTACCGACTTGTTCTTATTGTTGGACTATAATATCTAACTCAGTTTATCACATACTCGACCAGACTGAGCTCTGATACCAACTGTAACGACCCGCCATCCTATGACCGGAGACCCGGTCACTAAATGGATGTCGGCCCATTAACTGCGGGTTCACACCCGGATCTCACACAACACGTCTGGAGGAGTAAGTGCTAAACAAGGCTAAATATAACAATCGCACGGACTACAAAGGTAAGCAAGTGCGCAGGAAGAAAAATAACAATGTCCGTATACAGTCCAACAATAATTACATGTCCAACAGTTAAATAAGTACAGGCAGAAGGAAGTACAACAACAACGGGGCATACCCCGGAACTAAGACAGCTACTGGTCCGCACACCAAGAAGACACCACGCTTCCGCTCGCCTCGAGGTCCACACCTGAAACCGCAGGGAGTGAGCCACACCAGAAATGGGCTCAGTAGGGATCATCCGATCCCCTACCTCCCACTCACACACCCACAAGTGTAACAACAGGAATATATGGCAATTAAGTAAAGCAGTAAATACAACACCCAACTCTGATATGAAACGCACGGTAAGCAGTGTAACAAGAACCATTCTAAGTAACCAGTAAAACCCAACACAGAGCCACGACTCACAGTCAAAGTCCACGAAGCGTCTAAACCACACTGTCGACCGAAGTCAGAAGTCGCCTCCCAACACTACCACTACTCACGCCTGTCCACCCCTACAGTGTTCCGGGGCACTGTAGGGTGAGGCAGTGAGCCAAACTAGGACTAGCTGGACTCAGTGTACCGCCACTGCCAGCTACGTGTGCACACAAGCAGTCTAGACTACTGTCCTACCGTCCGGATTGCCTCCACGCTAGGCCTCAGCGCTTCAGGAGGGCCCTGGGGACCGGCGAACCCCCGTCAAGCCGAAGCTATAGGAACTACCCACAAACCCAACTCTCCCGGGCTGCGTCAGGCCAAGGGCTATAGGTACCACTCGTAACCTTGATCAAAGGTCACATCAGGCCCACTGGCTAAAGGGTAAACCAACTCCCACCAGAAACACCACCAGCTCCACAGCGAGAAACACGCCGGAAGCCGTCACGACAACCAAGGGAAAACCCCGACCCGCTGAGACCAGACAGTAACCCCTCGGATAGCACACCAGCTACTCCGGCCCGACGGGCTCAAGGTGGTTCTGCTTGTCTTAGCCAAAGGTAAAACACAATAAGCACCCCTCCTCACAGACAGCATGGCCCTTCTCCCATAAGCCCATGGTGACAAACGTAAACCACAGTTAACCCGATCCATATTCGCATAACACAACCACAAATATAACATGATTCAATTCGCACAGTAAACCTCAGTCTCAGTATATAGTTAAAGCACACACGCACCACACACACACACACAGGTGATGTAATTCCACTCACGCAGAAGTCCCCGTCTCAGTATACAACCCAAAGTATGCATTTGAACCATCCCAACGTGAAACATGCACGAAATCACAACATTAGGCATTCCTGTCTTGAATCGCGTCGACCGAGGTCGACGCCATTCAAGACCCTTAGACAGGTTTGTTAAAAGCCCGATTTATCCTTAAAACGCGTCCACCGTTGAAGTCGCCATTTAAAACGCGTCTGGGTGTCTCGACGCCATTCAACCCAGAAATCCAGATTTACAGAACCCTTATACGGGGGCATTTCTTGCCTAAATGGCGTCATGATGGCCCGACGTCCTTCTGAAAGGCGTCGTCCATCCATGACGTCATTTCGCGCAGAACCCCTAACTCAAGAAACCTCACACAGGAGGTTTCTGGCCTATAACGCGTCGTACTGACCCGACGTCTTTCGGAAAGGCGTCGACCCGGTACGACGCTATTTAGCGCCAGAAACCAGGTCTCCTGGTTCAACCCGAGGGCTTCACCGTTGAACCCCGGGCACCCCGAAAACCCCAAAACCAAAAGGGAAGGAAGAGGAGCTCAACCACGTAATCATGCTACGAAAACACGATCACAAACATCGTCATACCCGCATGGAATCCCCCCCCTAAGCATGCTCAATCTATCCCCTAAACACCACGTCACGCCGAGAATCACACGAACATCACATGCAAGGTTCGTCCCCCTACCGGTTCTCGAACTCCGCCAAGCTCCGTGCCGCCGTCCCGCCGCACCGCACACCGCCGCCGGTACCCTCGAGGACGCCGCCACTCCGCCGGGACGTCGGCCGCCGTCCGGAGAAGGGAACGCCGCGAAGGAGGTGGTGGAGGTAGAGGTGAGAGGTAAGGTGGCGTTGGAGTGGTGGAAGAGGAAGGGGAGAGGAAGAAGATCGCCTGAGAGGGCGGAGGGGGTGAGGAGAGAGAGAGTGAAGGTGAGAATGAGGGAAAGAAGGGGAGGCTCGCGGGGTCAACCAGAATTCCGCTAAAATGCGTCGATCGAGGTAGACGCCTATCAGTCTGACAGGACGGCCGTACCGACACCGCTCTGAAACGCGTCGCCCACCGCGGACGCCGTTCAGACGACAAGACAGGCCGTACTGACAACGCTCTGGCGCCATACCCTGACACCGCAGGTGTCGCAGTCTGAAACGCGTCGACCGAGGTGGACGCCGTTCAGACAAATCTGATAGGGGCCGTACTCTCGTGGCCCGAAACCCGCCCACGTGGCGCACACGTGGCACAACAACCAGCAGGCCTAAATGGCGTCCACACACCCTGACGCCTTTTGAAAGGCGTCGAGCACTGTTGACGCCATTCAGCCAGAAATCTCAAGACCCCCTCCAGGGTCCAAACCAGGGGATCCGGCCCGAACCCGACTCAAATACAGAACCCGAAATCTCAGTCATTACAGCTGCATATCTGTTGAACAAAGTTCCGAGTAAATCAGTACCTTCCACTCTATATGAGATATGGAAAGGAAAGAAACCAGACTTTAAGCATGTTAGAGTCTGGGGTTGTCCTGCACATGTCAAAAGACATGATCCAGACAAACTGGATTCCAGGACAGAGAAATGTAGATTTGTGGGATATCCAAAATAAAGTTTTGGATATTATTTCTATCAGCCCAGCGATCAAAGGGTGTTTGTCGCAAAAAGAGCTGTCTTCTTAGAGAAAGAATATCTCTCAAAAGAAGACAGTGGGAGCAAGATAGAAATGGAAGAAATTCTAGACTCACAAATAAACACTGGTTCATCTACTGAACCATCGACTCAAGAACTTGTTCAAGATGATACACAAAAGGTTCGCAGATCAGGTAGAGTGCCTAAGCAGCCTGAAAGATATGTTGGACATATCGATGAAGGCAAACCAAAAGTCCACTTAAATGAGGATGATGATCCTCAAACCTACCTAGAAGCCATAAATAGTCATGAATCAGAAAAATGGCAAGAGGCAATGGATTCTGAAATTCAGTCCATGTATGCCAACCAAGTTTGGAACTTGGTTGATCTGCCAGAAGGTATGGTACCTATTGGCAGTAAATGGATCTTTAAAAGAAAGATCGGGGCAGATGGACAAATTGACACATACAAGGCAAGGCTTGTAGCAAAAGGATATCGTCAAAGACAAGGTGTTGACTATGACGAAACCTTTTCTCCAGTTGCCATGATTAAGTCAATCAGAATACTTCTTGCTATCGTTGCATTCTATGATTATGAAATATGGCAAATGGATGTGAAAACAGCTTTCCTTAACGGGAACCTTCAAGAAGAGGTGTATATGATACAACCTGAAGGATTCACTTCCAAAGAGCATTCAAGCAAGGTATGCAAGCTGCAAAGATCCATCTATGGATTAAAGCAGGCATCCCGAACTTGGAACTTAAGATTTGATGAAGCAATCAAATCTTATGACTTCATTAAGAATGAAGATGAACCTTGTGTATACAAAAAGGTTAGTGGGAGCGCAGTTACCTTTTTTGTACTTTACGTTGATGACATTCTACTCATTGGGAATGATGTAGGAATGTTATCATCGGTAAAGGCTTGGTTATCCAAAAACTTCTCCATGAAAGATTTGGGAGAAACATCCTATATTCTGGGAATAAGGATCTATAGAGATAGGTCCAAAAGGATGCTTGGATTATCCCAATCTATGTACATAGATACCATAGTCAAAAGGTTTGGCATGGAAAATTCCAAGAGAGGCCTCGTTCCTATGAGGCATGGAATTTATCTCTCTAAAGAAATGTCTCCCAAGACACCTGAAGAGAGAGCATACATGGATAGAGTTCCTTATGCCTCGGCAATAGTATCTATCATGTATGCAATGCTATGTACTAGGCTTGATGTGGCACATCCATTAAGTGTCACTAGTAGATATCAGGCTGATCCAGGTGAGGAACACTGGAAGGCGGTGAAATGTATCCTTAGAAACTTGAGAAGGACTAAGGATCTATTTCTCGTTTATGGAGGAAACAACTTGGAACTTCGAGGATTTACTGACTCGAGTTTCCAGTCGGATATGGATGACAGCAAATCCATGTCTGGATTTGTGTTCATGTTAAATGGAGGTGCAGTAAGTTGGAAGAGTTCCAAACAGGAAACTACTGCAGATTCGACGACCGAAGCAGAATACATTGCTGCAGCTGAAGCGGCCAAGGAGGCGGTTTGGATGAAGAAGTTCATCTCGGCGCTTGGAGTAGTTCCAAGCATTTCAGATCCTGTTCCATTATTGTGTGACAACAATGGGGCAATAGCTCAAGCGAAGGAGCCCAGATCACATCAGAAGTCAAAGTACATTCTGAGACGATTTCATCTGATTCGTGAGATCATCGCCCGAGGAGATATAATAGTTGAGAAAGTCTCATCTGAAGATAATGTAGCAGATCCCTTGACTAAGCCATTGTCTCAAAACAATTTAGAACGTCACCTTAAGTCTATGGGACTTAGACACATGGGTGATTGGCTATAGTCCAAGTGGGAGAATGTTAGAATTGGGTGGCCTCATAGCCAATCATTGTACATTCTAGTTCAGATTATTAATAAAGACATTTATTTCTTCATTTAATAGTTCTCGCAAACGACTATCGTAATGAAGGTCCATAGACAAATGTATAGGATATTGAATCATGATGAGATCATGATAGTGAGATCAATATCCTAAGGCAATTGTCTTAAACAGTTCTCGATCATAAGATATTTGAGATGGACATTAAATATCCGATAAGATCGACACAAGTTATGTCTGCTCATGTGATGAGGGTGAATGATCTCACATTCACTCGTGTGGTGACACTAAGACAAAGAAGTGGGTGCTCATTAGAGAATGAGTTCACTGAACAGACCCAAATAAGAATTCCTGGATGGTAATTATACCTATTAGTCAACCAGGGATTTCAATCGTTGCAGTAGCACAGTTGGTCCTTAGACCTGAGTCACCAATGATATCTTGTTTGTGGACCATTGTATCTTGATTCTCTGACTCGTGGGCTTTAACTATTAAGTCCACCATAATCGGTCTTTCAGATACAGTGGAAAGCTTGCGAAGGTAATTGAGTGAACAACAAGGGATCACTCACTCTTGGTATAAGACTGGAGAGAGAATGTCCCATGGATGTGGACACAGAAATCCCTGGCCAGGGTCAAATGAAAGAGATGTCTTTCTAGATATTAACTGTGTACTGGAATCCATCTGGATAATGCGATAGAGGGTCTGACTATAAAACCATACCCTTGCGTTATCGGGACATTGCATGAGTGAAGGATTATATCTGTGCGGCATCTGCAGACGGAAAGGTTCAATTGAAGGGAACAGTATCCCTTATATCTTCTGGGATCATGAGGTAGTGTTTGGTGCTGTTCATGATCAGAAGGCCAAGTGAATTAATCATCGGATGATAATTTACTTGTTTATTAAATTAATCATTTAACATGCGATGTTTAAATATTAATTAATAAATATTAAACTCAAGAAACAGTTCTAAGTTTAATGGGCCTGCAACCGGACTGATATATGGGCCTGGAGGGTCACACACAGAAGAGTTCTCGTCAGACGGTGAGAGATGTTAAATTTCATGCTTATCTGGGTTTTTGTGAAAAACTGCAGGATAAACATGAAGATTTAATGGAGAATTATCCAAGGCCAAACTCTTGGATAATCATGAGGATTAATTGTTGAGCTTATCCTTATTTCTATATAAGGAGGGCCAAGGGGGAGTGGTAAAAAGTTAGTTGGACGAATTTAACTCCCCAGATTCTCTCTCTCCTCTCTCTCTCTCCTTCTCGCAGTGGATCTGTCTCTCTCCGCGCATGGTGGATCTGAGATCTGGTCGGAGCACTCAAGACGAGGAGGAAATCGCGTCTGCTGCGGGAACTCGTGTGGATACCTCCAGAGATCGTGCGCGTGCGCGATTAACGAGTCGGCAACATCCACGGGAGATTCGAAACCACGCAAAGGTGAAGAACTGTTCTTCCCGCTTAGATTTTAAATGTCTGTTTTACAACCCCAGCAACCGATACAATGGAATCATTTTTTTATTTCCGCTGCGTTCTTGGCGATTCCTTACAAGTACGATGCGTTTTAGGGCAGAAACCTCCCTGTTCGAGGTTTCCTGAGTTAGGGGTTCTGGCGCTAAATGACGTCATGGATGGACGACGCCTTTCTGAAGGACGTCGAGCCATCATGACGCCATTTAGGCAGGAAATGCCCCCGTTTAAGGGTTCTGCAATCTGGATTTCTGGGTTGAATGGCGTCTGGAGACCCTGACGCGTTTTAAAAGGCGGCTTCACTGGTGGACGCGTTGTAAGGATAATCGTGCTTTTAATAAACCTGTCTGAGGGTCTTGAATGGCGTCGACCTCGGTCGACGCGATTCAAGACAGGAATGCTCAATTCTGTTATATTCATGCATGTTTCACGTTGGGATGGTTCAAATGCATGCTTTGGGTTGTATACTGAGACGGAGGACTTCTGCGCGAGTGGAATTATATCACCTGTGTGTGTGTGTGTGCTTTAGCTATATACTGAGACTGAGGTTTACTGTGCGAATGGAATCATGTTATATGTGTGGTTGTGTTACGCGAATATGGATCGGGTTAACTGTGGTTCACGTCTGTCACCATGGGCCGATGGGAGAAGGGCCATGGTGTCTGTGGAATGGTGCATGTTGTGTTTCACCCTTGGCTGAGACAAGCAGAACCACCTTGAGCCCGTCGGGCCGGAGTAGCTGGTGTGCTATCCGAGGGGTTGCTGTTTGGTCTCAGCGGGTCGGGGTTTCCCTTGGTTGTCGTGACAGCTTCTAGCGTGTTTCTTGCTGTGGAGCTGGTGGTGTTTCTGGTGGGAGTTGGTTTACCCTTTAGCCATTGGGCCTGATGTGACCTTTGATCAAGGTTACGAGTGGTACCTATAGCCCTTGGCCTGACGCAGCCCGGGAGAGTTGGGTTTGTGGGTAGTTCTTGTAGCTTCGGCTTGACGGGGGTTCGCCGGTCCCCAGGGCCCTCCTGAAGCGCTGAGGCCTAGCGTGGAGGCAATCCGGATGGTAGGACAGTAGTCTAGACTGCTTGTGTGCACACGTAGCTGGCAGTGGCTGTACACTGGTTCCAGCTAGTCCTAGTTTGACTCACTGCCTCACCCTACAGTGCCCCGGAACACTATAGGGGCGGACAGGCGTGAGCTGTGGTGGTAGTGTTGGGAGGCGACGTTCGACTTCGGTCGACAGTGTGGTTTAGTCGCTTCGTGGACTTTGACTGTGAGTCGTGACTCTGTGTTGGGTTCTTCGGGTTACTTAGAATGGTTCTTGTTACACTGCTTACCGTGCGTTTCATATCAGAGTTGGGTGCTGTGTTTACTGCTTTACTTAAATTGCCATATATTCCTGTTGTTACACTTGCGGGTGTGTGAGTGGGAGGCAGGGGATCGGATGATCCCTACTGAGCCCATTTCTAGTGTGGCTCACTCCCTGCGGTTTCAGATGTGGACCTCGTGGCGAGCAGAAGCGTGGTGTCTTCCTGGTGTGCGGACCGGCAGCTGTCTTAGTTCCGGGGTATGCCCCGATGTTGTTGTATTTCCTTCTGCCTGTACATATTTAATTAATTGGACATGTAATTATTGTTGGACTGTATACGGACATTGTTATTTTCCTTCCTGCGCACTTGCTCATCTTTGTAGTCCGTGAGATTGTTATATTTAGCTTTGTTTAGCACTTACTCCTCCAGATGTGTTGTTTGAGATCCGGGTGTGAACCCGCAGTTAATGGGCCGACATCCATTTAGTGATCGGGTCTCCGGTCATAGGATGGCGGGTTGTTACACACGATGCGATCCCGATCATATAGAAATCCTCGACCTTGATGTATGATTTTAAGCATGCACTTTAATCGAACTATCTAACAGTGTAAACACATGTTAATATCATGAATTAATGTGATTATGTCTTGAATCGCGTCGCCCGTGGCCGACGTCATTCAAGCATCCTAAACTGGTTCATATAAAATCGGCCTCGGAATATGGCCTAAAACGCGTCGCTCTTCGCAGCCGCCTTTCAAAAGGCGTCGGTGCCCCTGGACGTTATTTGAGCTAGAGACAGAACCCCCTCATCTGGGTTAAATCGCGTCTCCTTCGGCAGTCGCCTTTCAAAAGGCATCGCTGTCCGAAGACGCGTTTTAACTCTAACAGACAGGTTCTTCCCTCCGCCTCCCGAGTTATAATTTTGGGATTTCTCCCCTAAAAACGCACCAAAACACAACAAAAATAGGGAAGGAGAAGAAGAATCCAATTAACCTCATGAAACACACTAATTCCCCTTTTCAAAAAAATGACTATTTTCCATTAAAAAGCCCCTTTAAACATGCTCATTCTACCCAAATCTTCATACACGTTGCATGCTTCAAAGTGGGAAAAACGGCTGATACAACCAAATTACATGCAAGGATCGTCCCCCAACCGGTCACTTGAACTCCTCCTAGCTCCGTACCGCCGAACAACCACACCCCAAACCGCCGCCGGTACCGCCGTGGACGTGAAATCACATGCAGTCGAAATATAATGAACATACATATTTTAAACCAGCCGACTAGGGAAACCACAACTGTCGTCTCGATAGAACTCGCTAACCACACAACAACGGTGGGAAAACCTCGACCCGCTAAGACCAAGCAGTAACCCCTCGGATAGCACACTAGCTACTCCGGCCCAACTGGCGCAGGTGGTTACATCCTTCCCTCAGCAAGAGTGACTCTCCGAATATACCACTCCGACACCGGTACAAGCTGACCCCGGGGTTCACCAGGTGACCCTCTCTCACTAGGCGTCACCCCGCCCATGCCCCCACCGGCGCTGTGCTCACGCCCCCACTGGCGCTGCGCTACAATGTCACTCCAGGTCCACAGTAACACAAAACACCATAACCCGGCACGGTACGATCCGGTCACGTGAAAAGCCCGCGATCGCACGACACCCACACAGTGCCATCCGGTCAAGAAGAATCTAGCATTAACGAGCGCACTAAAGCATGCCTTAACCCACTATCTAGCAGTATGAACACGTTTTACTGGCATGATTTAGTGTTGTTCTGTCTTGAATCGCGTCGCCCAAGGCCGACGCCATTCAAGCTCCATGTACTGGTTTACGTAAAATTATTGTCTTCAGAATCAGGCCCTAAAAGGCGTCGACACCAGTGGTCGCCTTTTGAAAGGCGTCGACATCCCCAGACGCCATTCAGCACATAAATCCCAGAATTTCCAGAAAACATTACCCAGGGGATTTCTGCCTTAAAAGGCGTCATGGCTACCCGACGCTATTCAAATCGCGTCGCCCACCCATGACGTGTTTTAGTCCCAGAATCCTTGAACTGGCAGACTCTCAGCAAGGCGATTCCTGCCTAAAAGGCGTCGCGATGGTACGACGCCCTTCAAAAAGGCGTCGCCCATGCACGACGTCTTTTAACCCCAGGAACCAGAGTCTGCATGAGCCCGAGGGCTCCCTTTTCAGCCCAAACAACCCCAAAATCACCCAAAAACGGAGGGGAAAGAGGAGCAATACAATTCATATGCAAACACATTCATAGAAATCCCCCATATCATCAAAAGAACTCCTAAACATGCTTGTTCTACCCCCCAAAACCAAAGATCCATAACATGCTTAAACGGGGGAAAACATGGCTTAAACACGATGCTTATGGGAACCGTCACCCTACCGGATACTTGAACGCCTCCGATGTTCAAGCCGCCCACCCGTCTCACCCCACGCCGCCGCCGGTACTGCCGTGGTCGTGCTTACTCCACCGTGACGTCGGCCGCCGTCCGGAGAGTAGAACGCCACAGTGGAAGTGGAGGTGGTAGTGGTAGGAGCTAGGTGGATGATGGAGTGGAGGGAAAGATGAAATGGTGGAAGGAAAAGAGGGAGGAGGAGGAATCGTCGCCGAGTTCGTCGGAAGGGAAAGAGAGAAAGAGAGAAGGAGAGAAATGAGGGAAAGAAGGAGGGCTCGCGGGGTTAACCAGAGACTGGCTAAAACGCGTCGACATCCACGGACGCCTATCAGGTGACGTGACGGCTGTTCTGACAAAATTCTGAAACGCGTCGTTCGAGGCAGACGCCGTTCAGTCGACTTGTCAGGGCCGTACTCTGACAATCCCAGAGTCGCAGTTTGAAAGGCGTCGACACACATGGACGCCGTTCAGGCGACACGACAGGGCCGTACTCTCGCGGCCCGAAGCCAGCCCACGTGGCACCCACGTGGCAAGAGCTGAAAAGCGTCTGCAACGGTGGACGCCGTTCAAAACACGTCTCGATGTCCTGACGCGAATCATCACAGAACCTCAGCCCTCACTAAGGTCAGAACTACAGGGTCCGACCCCGAAAAAACCGGATCCGAAAAGTCACGATCCTTACAATCTCCCCCCCTTAAAAGAATTTCGCCCCCGAAATTGACTGCTAGAATTAACAAGGTCAAAACAGGGATACAGGTTCACAAGGAAACTTACGAAAAGAGGTAAGGGAACTGCTTCCGCATCTCATCCTCTCGCTCTCAGGTTGCCGCACCTCCGGAGCGGTAGTGCCAAATCACCTTGACCAACGGTACAATCTTGTTCCGCAGGACCTGTTCTCTGCGATCCTCAATACGAACAGGATACTCTGGAAAGGACAGGTCCTCAGCGACCTCCAACTCTGAAAAATCCAAAACATGGGACGGATCCTGAATATACTTCCTCAGTAAGGAAACATGGAACACATCGTGCACTCCTACAAGACTAGGCGGCAAGGCCAGCTGATACGCGGTTTCCCCAATCCGAGCAAGGATGGGAAAAGGCCCAATATATCGCGGACTCAGCTTGCCTCTCTTCCCGAATCTCATCACACCCTTGGAGGGTGAGACTCGGAGAAACACGTGGTCCCCAACTTCAAACTCAAGTGGTCTCCGTCGGATGTCAGCATAACTCTTCTGCCTACTCTGGGCTGCGGTCAACCTCTGCCGAACTGTCCTGGCAATCTCAGCACACTGCTGAACTAACTCGGGTCCCGCTATCTGCCTTTCATCGATCTCGGACCAACATACTGGAGATCGACACGGTCGCCCATACAAAGCCTCGTAAGGCGCCATGCCGATACTGGAATGGTAACTATTGTTATAGGCAAATTCCACTGTGGACAAATACTGCTCCCAAGAACCTCCCCAGTCTAGACAACAAGCCTTGAGCATATCCTCCAAGGTCTGAATGGTCCTCTCCGACTGCCCGTCAGTCTCGGGATGGTAGGCTGAGCTGAAAGCCAACTGAGTGCCTAATGCCTGCTGAAAACTCTTCCAGAACCTGGAAGTAAACCTTGGATCTCGATCTGATACAATGGACAAAGGTACCCCGTTCAGAGAGATAATCCGGTCTACAAACAACTTTGCCAGCTTGCCGACTGACCAGTCCTTCCTAATAGCTAGGAAGTGTGCCGACTTGGTCAGCCGATCAACGATGACCCAGATGGCATCTCTCCTGCTAGGGGATGTAGGCAATCCCATCACAAAGTCCATCGTCACATGCTCCCATTTCCACTCTGGAATCGGCAAGGGCTGCAGCAACCCTCCAGGTCTAGATTGACTTGTTTGATGGCCCAATAAGCCCTATGTTCCAATTCTACTGGAAGGTGGCACGCTTTTCCGAAAACTAGGCGATAAGGAGACATGCCAATAGGAGTTTTGTAAGCGGTCCGATAGGCCCATAAAGCATCATCCAATCTTTCAGACCAATCTTTTCTATCGGGCCTAACGGAATTTTGCAGTATGTTCTTAATCTCCCTATTGGAAACTTCCACTTGGCCACTAGTTTGGGGATGATAGGGGGTGCTACCTTGTGATTAATCCCATATTTCTTAAGCAAAGCCCGAAACTGGTAATTCGTGAAATGCGTTCCCCCATCACTAATGATAGCTTTGGGCCACCCGAACCGAGAAAAGATATTCTTCTGAATGAATTTAATGACCACTTTATGATCATTGGTTCGAGTGGCTACTGCTTCAATCCATTTTGAGACATAATCCACCGCTACCAGAATATATGTATGTCCAAAAGAAGGTGGAAAAGGTCCCATAAAGTCAATTCCCCAAACGTCAAAGACTTCAACCACCAAGATTGGGTTGAGTGGCATCATATCCCTTTTCGCCATATTTCCTACGGCCTGACATCGGAGGCAAGTTTTGCTAAATTCATGGGCATCTTTGAAAAGTGTGGGCCAGTAAAAACCACTTTGTAGGACTTTGGCTGCAGTTTTCTTTCCTGAGAAGTGGCCCCCACACGCCAAATTATGACAGAAATTGAGAACACTCTGTTGTTCTTCTTCAGGGACACATCGCCTAATGATTTGATCAGGACAAAATTTGAATAATTCAGGATCCTCCCAGAAATAAAATTTTTCCTGAGAAAAGAATTTGTCCTTTTCACTTTTGGTCCATCCTTCCGGAAGCTGATTAGTCACCTTGTAATTGACAATGTGAGCATACCAAGGTGCAACAGTGTGAGAAATAGTCAGTAGATGCTCATCAGGAAAGGAATCAGTGATCGGTGTACTTTCAGATATCGGAATTCGGGATAGGTGGTCAGCTACCACATTCTCAGAACCCTTCTTATCCTGAATTTCCAAATCAAATTCCTGAAGGAGTAAGATCCATCTAATAAGCCTAGGCTTGGCATCCTTCTTGGTCAACAAATATTTCAGAGCTGAGTGATCAGAATAGATTATGACTTTTGCCCCTAAAAGATAAGATCTGAATTTTTCTAAGGCAAAAACCACAGCCAATAATTCCTTTTCTGTGGTGGTATAATTCATTTGAGCATCTGCAAGGGTGCGACTTGCATAATATATCACCACGGGACATTTGTTGATCCTTTGTCCCAAAACTGCACCGATAGCATAATCAGAGGCATCGCACATGATTTCGAAGGGTAAAGACCAATCTGGAGATTGAAGAATCGGGGCTTTGGTCAAAGATTCCTTCAAAGAATTAAATGCCTTGATGCAAGATTCATCCATTTGGAAAGGGACATCCTTAGCTAAGAGAAGAGTTAGGGGCCGGGCAATTTGAGAGAAATTGTGGATAAACCGGCGATAGAAGCCGGCATGGCCAAGGAATGAACGGATCTGTCTGACTGAAGTGGGAGGAGGAAGATTGGATATGAGATCAATCTTAGCTTTATCTACCTCTATCCCCCTTTCAGACACAATGTGGCCTAGAACAATGCCCTCTCGAACCATGAAATGGCTCTTTTCCCAGCTAAGAATCAGATTGGTGTCTATGCATCGTGCTAGTACCTGTTTAAGATTTTCCAAGCAATTTTCAAACGAGTCCCCGAAGATTGAGAAATCATCCATGAAAACTTCGAGGAATTCTCCCACCATATCGGAGAAGATGGCCATCATGCACCGTTGAAATGTGGCTGGTGCGTTGCATAATCCGAATGGCATTCTCCTAAAAGCAAACGTGCCATAAGGGCACGTGAAGGTGGTCTTTTCTTGATCTTCCGGGTAAATAGCTACTTGATTGTACCCGGAGTACCCATCTAAGAAGCAGAAGTACTTCTGGCCCGATAACTTTTCCAGAATCTGGTCCATGAATGGGAGTGGAAAGTGGTCCTTCTTAGTCATGAGATTCAACTTTCTGTAATCAATACACACTCTCCATCCCGTGGTGAGCCTAGTGGGTACCTCTTCTCCATGATCATTCTTAACAACTGTTAATCCAGATTTCTTGGGTACTACTTGAGTTGGGCTGACCCATTTACTGTCTGATATTGGGTAAATAATACCCGCATCTAGCCATTTCACAACTTCCTTCTTCACCACTTCTTTCATATTGGGGTTAAGCCGCCTTTGCATCTCCCGACTGGGCTTAGAATTCTCTTCCATATAGATGTGATGCATGCAAATGGACGGACTTATTCCTTTCAAATCGGCCACCGACCATCCAATAGCACCTTTGTGGTCTTTGAGGACCTCGGTTAATTGGGCCTCCTGCGGCGATGTGAGATTTGCCGCAATGATGACCGGGAGAGTTTGGTCCGGACCCAAAAAGATATACTTGAGAGATTCCGGTAATGGTTTGAGTTCAAGCTCAGGAGGGTCCTCTAAAGATGGCAAAGCGGGTTCAGACTGCAAGGCTGGTAAAGGTTCAACCTTGGGCCAAGATGTTAATGGGCCAGAGGAGTCCTTTAAAGTATTGGCTTCCTCCAAAAGGTCATATGTGGACATCTCATTTTCTTCAACCAGATTATCCACGATATCAATAGTATGGCATTCTTTTTCATGATCTGGATATTGAGACGCTTTGAAGACATTAATCTGGACTTTTTGACCCCCAAATGAAATGTCCATTATGCCAGTTTCACAATTTATATTAGCTTTGGCGGTGGCTAAAAATGGACGACCTAAGATGATCGGGGTGTGAATGAGTTCCTCAGGTAATGCCATATCCAGAATAAGAAAATCCACGGGAAAATAACAATCATGAACCTTTACGATAACATCCTCAATTAATCCCCGTGGAGTTTTCACAGACCTATCAGCCAACTGCAAGATGATGGGTGTGGGCTTTAATTCTCCAATATCAAATTTTTCATAAATGGCTGTTGGCAATAGATTTACACTCGCACCTAGATCCAATAAAGCTCTATCAAATGTAACTCCAGCTAAGTCACATGAAATTAGAGGTGCTCTAGGATCCTTTAACTTCTTGGGTAAATGATTCATCACAATTGCACTAACATCCTCAGAAAGCCGAACCTTTTCGGGTGCCATTCTAGATTCTCTTCGTGGAGTACATAAGTCCTTGAGAAACTTAGCATAAGCTGGCACATGCTTGATGGCATCGAGGAGTGGAATATTAATTTGGACTTGTTTGAACAAATCCAACAACTCCTCATTCTGGGCCAGTTTCTTCCTGGTATTGGGCTTAGCTAACAAGGCATTAGGAAATGGCACCCTAGGCTTATAAGAACTCGGGCCTTCATCAATCTTCCCTTTTCCTTTCAGATCCTCCGCCAACTTCTCTATGATGGGTTCATCTTCACTCTCACTTTCAATTTCCTGAGGCCCATCAGTAGAACCTTTAGCTAACTCTCCATCTGCATGTGGTTTTTCTAAACTTCTCCCACTCCTAAGGGCTGAAATGGCTTTAGCATTCTCAAATTGTGGCCCTTTAGGCTGTGGTACCGGGCCAGGCTGAGGTAAAAGGCCCGATTGCTGTGGAAAACCTGGAGGTTGATTCCTTGGATTGGCAACGGGTTGACTAGGAAGTTGGCCTACTTCTCTTCTCATCGCGGCCTCAGCTAGTTGGCCCATTTGACTTTCCAACTTAGCAATGGATTGTTGCTGGGTCAAAATCAGTTGTTGGAGTTGAGTGAATTTATCATCAAAGTTGGGCTGAGGAGGTTGCTGGTAAGTGGGTGGAGGATGGTATTGGGTTGGTTGTCCTGATTGGAATGAGTGGTAGTGGGCCGGTTGACTTGATTGATATTGGGCCGGTTGACCTGATTGATACTGGGCCGGTTGAGAAAACTGGGTTTGAGGTCCCCTAGCCTGAACATTTCCATAGAAATTAGATTGTTGTTGGAATGAGTTCTGTGGCTTTTGGGCTTGATGCATAGGCGGATGGGACATTGGTAATGGGGCCTGCTGATTCTTCCAAGAGAAATTAGGATGATTTCTCCAGCCAGGATTGTAAGTATTTGAGAATGGATCATTATTGGGCCTGGAGAATCCCTGGGCGGCCTGAATTTGTTCTTGAATGAATGGTGGAAATTGGGCCGCAGTTGGGCATTCATTCACTTGATGGGTTGGACTTGCGCATAAGGCACAAATATCATGATTGGCAGAAGATGGGCCTTCATATGGACTAGATTGTGTTGGGTAAGTAGGCTCTTGCTTGTTTAAGGCCAGGAGTTGGTCTAGTTTCTAGGCCAAGATGTCTACCTTATCCAATTTCTGATTAATCTGATTTATGTCCATTCTAGATTCGGGCTCTCCACGGGCCTTAAGTTCATACATTCCAGTCCGTTTAGATGGCCCAACAGACCTTTCATAAGATGATAATGAGGCATGATTAATGGAATTTTCACTTAACATCTCAAACAGATCATAGGCCTCATCTTCATTTTTCATCATAAATGCCCCTCTATATGAAGCATCCACCATCTGTCTGAACTGTTCAGACAATCCTTCATAGAATGCTTGGACAATTTGCCATTTTGAAAGCCCATGATTAGGGCATTTTCTAAGCAATTCTTTCAGTCTTTCCCAAGATTCATGGATCAATTCCCCGGGAGTTTGGGTAAAACTGGTGATGGCCCGTCTCATGGTATTGGTCCGCCCGATGGGATAGAACTTCTTAAGAAATTCTTTCTGCATTTCTTCCCATGTCCTAATGGGCCTTCCTATAGTTCCCAACCAATATTTAGCCTTGTCCTTTAATGAAAAGGGAAATAAGGTCAATTTAAGGCCATCATCGGTGAAATTCTGAATTTTCACCGTGGAACAGATTTCTAGGAATTCATCTAGATGCTTATAAGGATCTTCATTAGTATTCCCATAAAAGGATGGGAGCATCTGAATGGTGCTAGATTTGATCTCATATTGATTGGCTGGATTCTGAGGAAGATGAATACATGATGAAGGTTGATATCGATTTGGAATGAAATAGTCCTTCATTTGCTTTTGTGGGTCCTGATTATCAGCCATTGGATCTTGTGGTGGATTTCTTTGATGTATGATTCTTTCTATTTCAGCAAGTGGTCCTAGAAGGTTAGGATTTTGAGATCTCCTACCTTGCATGCACTAGGACTTATGGAGAGAGGATTTTGTTTTCTATTTCTTGCTTTTTTTTTTTTAAATGCAATCAATTTTGACAAACAAATTATCCTAATGATCTACTGTTAATCCTAGACTCTCTATGTGAATTTTCTTACAAGGTGGATGGAGTCCACCTCGAATCACAACCACAATCAGTCAACGGCCAGGTAAGAGGTGGGGTAGTGGGAGGCTCCCCCTACTTTCGTAGGGACCTAATTAGAGAACCACTTTCCCGCTTAGACGTTTGCCTTTTTACCTCTAGCCTAGACACCGTTTCCAAAAATGGAGGCAACTCGAGATTTAAGCCACTCACGGTGTAAACCCTAGATTCTCTTTCGACTTGCTTTTAGTTGGATTAGAAAATGCCAATGTAAGGAGGGTGATTTGTGGGCTAAGGAAGGGTGATCAAATCCCTACCTTATGTGGTTAAAGTTGCTGCCCTTAATGTCTTTTTGAATGCAATACAAGGCAACAAATCAATGCAAGGTGTGTTGATGCAATCATGAATGACTTGCTAAAAATTGAAACACGTACCTTTCCCCCGCAATCTTCAACAATTTATGGAAATAACTGTGAAAGGAAACTAACTCATGCTTTCCTAAGATGATGAATGCCTAGCATGGAAAGTTTCTAATCTTGACAATGAAGGTTTTTAAATTTGGATGTTCCTCTTTTTGTTTCTTTTTTTTAGTTAATGGAAACCTATCTAAACTAGAAACTACAAAAAAAAAAAAAAAAAAAAAGAAACTAACTAAAGTAAGGAAATTGAAACATAGAAAGTTGGAACACACTGACCATGATTTCGCTTTCCTTTTCTTTTTTTTCTTTTTCTTTTTTCAATTTACCTGCAAAAATAAGAAAAATAAGGTTAGTTAGAGACTAATTACACTAAATCCAAAATAATCAAAATTAAAAATCTAACTCCCCGGCAACGGCGCCAAAAATTGATCGTTTCGAATTGTGCGTCGTTAAACACATGAAAACGTTCAATCTAAATTTATCCGGCTCACTCAAATCAAAATTTGGAAATTTAATAGCGGTGAGTCCGAGTCGATCCACAGGGAGTTAAGATTCTAATTTTGAAAACTTTGGACTTTAGTTAATCTAAAAATAAGTGAGAATTTGAAATAAACTAATTACTTAATTAAACTAAAACTAAATTAACTAATATTACCTAAAAATATAATTATATAACGTAAACAAATCTTTTTCTCTCTTTTCTTTTTCAGAAATTAAACACAAACGCAATTAAGAAATAAGCACGACAAAGAAAATTACAACATCAAAGACAAACTCTTAAATGTATAAATCATTAATTGTCATGAATCAAATAACCTAATTATCAACTAATAATTAATTACACAACAACTATTCAAGAGCTATTCTTAATTAAATAACCAAAAACTAACTAAATAATACTAACACTACCCCTAATTAAAGAACAAAGACTATGCTAATGGGGGAAATAAAAAGGGCAACACAACAAAATCTGTGGGTCTGCCGGTGCAGTGGACCAAGCTGCTGTGAAGGATGGTGCTGTGGACCATCAGCTGGAACGTCTGGCGCAGTGGACCAGCGCTGGAACGTCTGGCTGCTGGGTGCTGTTTGGAAGATTGCTGGACAGCAGCTGCTTGGTGTACGTGGCTGGAGGTGCTGCGTTGGTGTGGCTGCTGCTGCTGCGTTGGTGGAGCTCGGTTGCTGGCTGCTGGTTGCAGCAGCGCGTGGAAGAGGTGCAGGTGGCTGATGCCTTGGAAGCTGCTGCGTGGGAGGTGCTGCCGTGAACACTTAGCAGGCTGGTTGGCGTGGGGAAAAACTTGGAGCTGCTGCTTGCTGGAGGAGAGAACTAGCTGCTGCTGCGTTGAAGGAGCTGGTGCTGGTGGAAGAACTTGCTTCACCGCAGCTGCTGCATGCAGGTTGCTGGCTTCACCAACGTGGGATGCAGCTGCTGGAAGCTTGGTGGAAGGGCAGCAGGATGCTGGACGAGCAGGGAAGAGAGAGGGGAGACCGAGAAAGAGAGAACAGAGAGAGAGAAACGTGGAGAGGGAGAGGAAATAGAAGAGAGAGGGAAAACCGACTAGGAATTAAAATTGGGAAAAACCAAACGTTGGGGAGAGAGCTGGTTGAGAGGAATTTGTGGGAATTTATAGAGAGGAGGAGGAGGAGAGGTGCTGGGTTTGAGTTGGACAAGGAGGAGGATATGTGGGAGACTTGGAGAAGGGACAGGATTTGGAAGAGGAAATTGGAATAGGATTCGACTTTCTAAAACGAGAAGAGAGAGAGAGTTTTTTTTAAATAAAGGAAAGGATGTGTTTAGGAAATCGGAGAGACGGAGGGAAATAGTGGGTTTTGGGAAACTCCAGTGGGAGAAGGAGTCAATTTGTATTTTTACCCCTGTTTTAGTTGAAATCCGCACACCGGATCACTCCCAAATTTCCGGAAATTCCTCCAGCTGCACTGCATCCTCGGCATGTCCTGTTCACATCAAATAAATATAATTTAGCGCATTATCATAAAAATATCATCATATTTATTCATTTCCTCTCGGTTTTGTCGAAAAACCGCAAATGCGCTACACTCCTTTGATCACATGAAATGACGATGTTTTTAAGTCAGAATTTGATGAAATTGGTACCGTTGGACTTGTTACACAATTATCTATCATTTCATGCTATTTTGCAAATAAAAACATGAGTATGATGCATATGGTTGCCCTTAAATGATCAATTTAACACTTTATCAACAGTCCAACAATAATTACATGTCCAACAATTAAATAAGTACAGGCAGAAGGAAATACAACAACATCGGGGCATACCCCGGAACTAAGACAGCTGCTGGTCCCCACACCGAGAAGACACCACGCTACCGCGCGCCTCGAGGTCCACACCTGAAAACCGCAGGGAGTGAGCCACACCAGAAATGGCTCAGTAGGGATCATCCGATCCCCTGCCTCCCACTCACACACCCACAAGTGCAACAACAGGGATATATGGCAATTCAAGTAAAGCAGTAAACACAGCACCCAACTCTGATATGAAACGTACGGTAAGCAGTGTAACAAGAACCATTCTAAGTAACCCGAAGAACCCAACACAGAGTCACGACTCACAGTCAAAGTCCACGAAGCGACTAAACCACACTGTCGACCGAAGTCGAACGTCGCCTCCCAACACTACCACCACTACTCACGCCTGTCCACCCCTACAGTGTTCCGGGGCACTGTAGGGTGAGGCAGTGAGTCAAACTAGGACTAGCTGGACTCAGTGTACCGCCACTGCCAGCTACGTGTGCACACAAGCAGTCTAGACTACTGTCCTACCGTCCGGATTGCCTCCACGCTAGGCCTCAGCGCTTCAAGAGGGCCCTGGGGACCGGCGAACCCCCGTCAAGCCGAAGCTACAGGAACTACCCACAAACCCAACTCTCCCGGGCTGCGTCAGGCCAAGGGCTATAGGTACCACTCGTAACCTTGATCAAAGGTCACATCAGGCCCACTGGCTAAAGGGTAAACCAACTCCCACCAGAAACACCACCAGCTCCACAACAAGAAACACGCCGGAAGCTGTCACGACAACCAAGGGAAACCCCGACCCACTGAGACCAAACAGCAACCCCTCGGATAGCACACAGCTACTCTGGCCCGACGGGCTCAAGGTGGTTCTGCTTGTCTCAGCCAAGGGTGAAACACAACAAGCACCACTCCACAGACACCATGACCCTGTCCCCACCGGTCTATGGTGACATACGTAAACCACAGTTAACCCGGTCCACATTCGCATAACATGAACACACATATAACATGATTCCAGTCGCACAGTAAACCTCAGTCTCAGTATATAGCTAAAGCACACATACACACACCTCGGTGATGTAATTCCACTCACACATAAGTCCTCGATCACAGTGTACCACATAAAACATGCCCTCAGAACTTTCACAGTGAAACACATGCTAAAAACCAGCAATATAACACTTCTGGCTTGAATCGCGTCGACCGAGGTCGACGCCATTCAAGCCCCCCAGACAGGTTCAGTTAAACGTCAGATTATTGCTTAAAACGCGTCCACCGTTGAAGTCGCCATTTAAAACGCGTCTGGGTGTCCCGACGCCTTTCAACCCAGAAAACCAGAGTTGCAGAACCCTTAAACGGGGCATTTCTTGCCTAAATGGCGTCATGATGGCCCGACGTCCTTCTGAAAGGCGTCGTCCATCCATGACGTCATTTAACACAGAACCCCTAACTCAGGAAACCTCACACAGGAAGGTTTCTGCGCTAAAACGCGTCGTGCTGACCGGACGTCTTTCGGAAAGGCGTCGACCCAGCCCGACGCCATTTAGCGCTAGAAACCAGGTTTCCTGGTTCGACCCGAGGGCTTCACCCTTGAACCCCGGGCACCCCGAAAATCCCAAAATCAAAGGGGGAAGGAGAGAAGCTCAACCACACAATCATGCTACGAATCCACGATCACAAACACCGTTATTCCCTCCAGGAAACCCCCCTAAACATGCTCAATCTAGCCCCACACACGCCACATCACGCCGAAAGCAACGAGCACACATGCAAGGTTTCGTCCCCCTACCGGTTCTTGAACTCCTCCAAGCTCCTCGCCGCCGACCTGTCTCGCCCCACGCCGCCGCCGGTATCCTCGAGGACGCCGCCACTCCGCCGGGACGTCGGCCGCCGTCCGGAGAAGGGAACGCCGCGAGGAAGGTGGTGGAGGTAGAGGTGAGAGGTAGGGAAGCTATGGAGTAGTTGGAAGAGGAAGAAGAGGAAGGGAAGGGAGGAAGGAGGGCGGAGGGAGCGGAGAGGGCGAAGAGAGAGAGTGGAGAGGCGAAAGTGAGGGAAAGAAGGGGAGGCTTGCGGGGTCAATCTGGAACGAGGTAAAACGCGTCGATCGAGGCAGACGCCATTCAGTCTGACAGGACGGCCGTACCGACACCGGTCTGAAATGCGTCACCCACCGCGGACGCCGTTCAGACGACAAGACAGGCCGTACTGACAACGCTCTGGCGTCGCACCCTGACACCGCAGGTGTCGCAGTCTGAAACGCGTCGACCGAGGTGGACGCCGTTCAGACAAATCTGACAGGGGCCGTACTCTCGCGGCCCGAAACCCGCCCACGTGGCGCATACGTGGCACAACAACCAGCAGACCTAAATGGCGTCCACACACCCTGACGCCTTTTGAAAGGCGTCGAGCAGTGCCGACGTCATTCAGTCAGCAATCACAAGACTCCCCACAGGGTCCAAACCAAGGGTTCCGACCCGAACCCGACCCGAAAACCGAACCCGAAATCTCAGTCATTACAATCTCCCCCCCTTAAAAGAATTTCGTCCTCGAAATTGCAACCGCTCAACGCTCAACTCGGCTAACCATCACATGCCGACACACACCGATCACAACAATCGATCTCACCAATCACACACACAAGGCTCCACATAATTAGCCAATCACATCACATCACATCACGCTAACCAAGATTCTCAATTCTGACAAAAGCTGATAGATCAAAATATCCATACACTAGCAAGACCCAAATCACGAAACCGATTTCTCTACCAAAACCCAAATACATACAAGAGCCACAACAGTTTACAACCATCTCAGAGAAAGATAAGACAAGAGTGCTCTCCTAGCACAACCTCTCGGCCTCCGCAAGGAGACGCGACTCCAAACACACCTCGAACACTCACTAACCGCTCGGTCCCTGACCTGCCTGGTTCTTCTGGGGACAATTCCTCGCTAGATGTCCCTTCCGACCACAAGCGAAACAGCTACCAGTGATCAAGGGACATATCCTGTTGCCATGAAACCTGCTACATCGGGGACAACGATCTGCAGCGTCCTGCCTCGTCCCTTGCTGCCAACTGACCTCTGTCTCCACCTGCTGAACCGAACCATCCTCATCCTCGTCATAAGGTATCTCCTGGAACTCGACCTCGAAGGAACTCGGATCACCTGATGAAAAAGTTGTCGATCTATCCCTGCTCTGTTGCTTTCCCTGTGCCGAATGCTCCGATTCCCTCGCCGTGTGTTGGAACTACATCTCCACTGCTGCCGCGCACCGAACCGCTGATGCCAAATCCCTACAACAATGGGCCGCTACCAACTCTCTCAGATCATGCCGAAGTCCATCCACAAATTTCTCTGTCCTCAGATCCTCACGCTCAGATATGTGAGGAGCAAATCTTCCCAGAGCTACAAATTTCATCTGGTAATCTAGAACTGACATATCACCCTGCACCAATTCCATAAACTCCCTTTCCTTGGCCCTGCGGACATGCCTCGGAAGGTACTGCCCACTAAACTCTCTCACAAAGCCTTCCCAAGGAATCTCTCTCAAAGATCTATCCGGAAACAACAACCCCTTGGTGGTAACCCACCAATCGTACGCATCGCCCTTCAGCAAGTAGGTTGCCAACAAGGTCTTGTCACTCTCAGCACATTCTAGAACATCAAACACCTTCTCCACTTCCTTAATCCACTGAGCTGCCGTATCTGGAATAGGTTGACCCGTGAAAGAAGGGGGCTTCAACTTCAAGAACCGCTCCACCACCGTGGATTGGCCACCTCGGGAACTGGACCCTTCAGTTCCATCCCTCTGCTGATATCTAGCCATAGCCCCAATCATGGCTTCCATGAAACGATCCACATCATGACCTTCTGCCCTCGAATCACCACCACCTTCTCTCGCACCCCGAGCCACCGGAGCTCTCCGCTTCGGCGCCATCGCTGCTCCACAACACACAAATCGAACCAAAACACGTCAAAACCTATCATTCTACACCAGCAGCCATCGCCTGTACCGACTTGTTCTTATTGTTGGACCATAATATCTAACCCAGTTTATCACATACTCGACCAGACTGGGCTCTGATACCAACTGTAACGACCCGCCATCCTATGACCGGGGACCCGGTCACTAAATGGATGTGGGCCCATTAACTGCGGGTTCCCACCCGGATCTCACACAACACGTCTGGAGGAGTATGTGCTAAACAAGACTAAATATGACAATCTCACGGACTACAAGGTAAGCAAGTGCGCAGGAAGGAAAATAATAATGTCCGTATACAGTCCAACAATAATTACATGTCCAACAATTAAATAAGTACAGGCAGAAGGAAATACAACAACATCGGGGCATACCCCGGAACTAAGACAGCTGCTGGTCCCCACACCGAGAAGACACCACGCTACCGCGCGCCTCGAGGTCCACACCTGAAAACCGCAGGGAGTGAGCCACACCAGAAATGGCTCAGTAGGGATCATCCGATCCCCTGCCTCCCACTCACACACCCACAAGTGCAACAACAGGGATATATGGCAATTCAAGTAAAGCAGTAAACACAGCACCCAACTCTGATATGAAACGTACGGTAAGCAGTGTAACAAGAACCATTCTAAGTAACCCGAAGAACCCAACACAGAGTCACGACTCACAGTCAAAGTCCACGAAGCGACTAAACCACACTGTCGACCGAAGTCGAACGTCGCCTCCCAACACTACCACCACTACTCACGCCTGTCCACCCCTACAGTGTTCCGGGGCACTGTAGGGTGAGGCAGTGAGTCAAACTAGGACTAGCTGGACTCAGTGTACCGCCACTGCCAGCTACGTGTGCACACAAGCAGTCTAGACTACTGTCCTACCGTCCGGATTGCCTCCACGCTAGGCCTCAGCGCTTCAAGAGGGCCCTGGGGACCGGCGAACCCCCGTCAAGCCGAAGCTACAGGAACTACCCACAAACCCAACTCTCCCGGGCTGCGTCAGGCCAAGGGCTATAGGTACCACTCGTAACCTTGATCAAAGGTCACATCAGGCCCACTGGCTAAAGGGTAAACCAACTCCCACCAGAAACACCACCAGCTCCACAGCAAGAAACACGCCGGAAGCTGTCACGACAACCAAGGGAAACCCCGACCCACTGAGACCAAACAGCAACCCCTCGGATAGCACACAGCTACTCCGGCCCGACGGGCTCAAGGTGGTTCTGCTTGTCTCAGCCAAGGGTGAAACACAACAAGCACCACTCCACAGACACCATGACCCTGTCCCCACCGGTCCATGGTGACATACGTAAACCACAGTTAACCCGGTCCACATTCGCATAACATGAACACACATATAACATGATTCCAGTCGCACAGTAAACCTCAGTCTCAGTATATAGCTAAAGCACACATACACACACCTCGGTGATGTAATTCCACTCACACATAAGTCCTCGATCACAGTGTACCACATAAAACATGCCCTCAGAACTTTCACAGTGAAACACATGCTAAAAACCAGCAATATAACACTTCTGGCTTGAATCGCGTCGACCGAGGTCGACGCCATTCAAGCCCCCCAGACAGGTTCAGTTAAACGTCAGATTATTGCTTAAAACGCGTCCACCGTTGAAGTCGCCATTTAAAACGCGTCTGGGTGTCCCGACGCCTTTCAACCCAGAAAACCAGAGTTGCAGAACCCTTAAACGGGGCATTTCTTGCCTAAATGGCGTCATGATGGCCCGACGTCCTTCTGAAAGGCGTCGTCCATCCATGACGTCATTTAACACAGAACCCCTAACTCAGGAAACCTCACACAGGAAGGTTTCTGCGCTAAAACGCGTCGTGCTGACCGGACGTCTTTCGGAAAGGCGTCGACCCAGCCCGACGCCATTTAGCGCTAGAAACCAGGTTTCCTGGTTCGACCCGAGGGCTTCACCCTTGAACCCCGGGCACCCCGAAAATCCCAAAATCAAAGGGGGAAGGAGAGAAGCTCAACCACACAATCATGCTACGAATCCACGATCACAAACACCGTTATTCCCTCCAGGAAACCCCCCTAAACATGCTCAATCTAGCCCCACACACGCCACATCACGCCGAAAGCAACGAGCACACATGCAAGGTTTCGTCCCCCTACCGGTTCTTGAACTCCTCCAAGCTCCTCGCCGCCGACCTGTCTCGCCCCACGCCGCCGCCGGTATCCTCGAGGACGCCGCCACTCCGCCGGGACGTCGGCCGCCGTCCGGAGAAGGGAACGCCGCGAGGAAGGTGGTGGAGGTAGAGGTGAGAGGTAGGGAAGCTATGGAGTAGTTGGAAGAGGAAGAAGAGGAAGGGAAGGGAGGAAGGAGGGCGGAGGGAGCGGAGAGGGCGAAGAGAGAGAGTGGAGAGGCGAAAGTGAGGGAAAGAAGGGGAGGCTTGCGGGGTCAATCTGGAACGAGGTAAAACGCGTCGATCGAGGCAGACGCCATTCAGTCTGACAGGACGGCCGTACCGACACCGGTCTGAAATGCGTCACCCACCGCGGACGCCGTTCAGACGACAAGACAGGCCGTACTGACAACGCTCTGGCGTCGCACCCTGACACCGCAGGTGTCGCAGTCTGAAACGCGTCGACCGAGGTGGACGCCGTTCAGACAAATCTGACAGGGGCCGTACTCTCGCGGCCCGAAACCCGCCCACGTGGCGCATACGTGGCACAACAACCAGCAGACCTAAATGGCGTCCACACACCCTGACGCCTTTTGAAAGGCGTCGAGCAGTGCCGACGTCATTCAGTCAGCAATCACAAGACTCCCCACAGGGTCCAAACCAAGGGTTCCGACCCGAACCCGACCCGAAAACCGAACCCGAAATCTCAGTCATTACAATCTCCCCCCCTTAAAAGAATTTCGTCCTCGAAATTGCAACCGCTCAACGCTCAACTCGGCTAACCATCACATGCCGACACACACCGATCACAACAATCGATCTCACCAATCACACACACAAGGCTCCACATAATTAGCCAATCACATCACATCACATCACGCTAACCAAGATTCTCAATTCTGACAAAAGCTGATAGATCAAAATATCCATACACTAGCAAGACCCAAATCACGAAACCGATTTCTCTACCAAAACCCAAATACATACAAGAGCCACAACAGTTTACAACCATCTCAGAGAAAGATAAGACAAGAGTGCTCTCCTAGCACAACCTCTCGGCCTCCGCAAGGAGACGCGACTCCAAACACACCTCGAACACTCACTAACCGCTCGGTCCCTGACCTGCCTGGTTCTTCTGGGGACAATTCCTCGCTAGATGTCCCTTCCGACCACAAGCGAAACAGCTACCAGTGATCAAGGGACATATCCTGTTGCCATGAAACCTGCTACATCGGGGACAACGATCTGCAGCGTCCTGCCTCGTCCCTTGCTGCCAACTGACCTCTGTCTCCACCTGCTGAACCGAACCATCCTCATCCTCGTCATAAGGTATCTCCTGGAACTCGACCTCGAAGGAACTCGGATCACCTGATGAAAAAGTTGTCGATCTATCCCTGCTCTGTTGCTTTCCCTGTGCCGAATGCTCCGATTCCCTCGCCGTGTGTTGGAACTACATCTCCACTGCTGCCGCGCACCGAACCGCTGATGCCAAATCCCTACAACAATGGGCCGCTACCAACTCTCTCAGATCATGCCGAAGTCCATCCACAAATTTCTCTGTCCTCAGATCCTCACGCTCAGATATGTGAGGAGCAAATCTTCCCAGAGCTACAAATTTCATCTGGTAATCTAGAACTGACATATCACCCTGCACCAATTCCATAAACTCCCTTTCCTTGGCCCTGCGGACATGCCTCGGAAGGTACTGCCCACTAAACTCTCTCACAAAGCCTTCCCAAGGAATCTCTCTCAAAGATCTATCCGGAAACAACAACCCCTTGGTGGTAACCCACCAATCGTACGCATCGCCCTTCAGCAAGTAGGTTGCCAACAAGGTCTTGTCACTCTCAGCACATTCTAGAACATCAAACACCTTCTCCACTTCCTTAATCCACTGAGCTGCCGTATCTGGAATAGGTTGACCCGTGAAAGAAGGGGGCTTCAACTTCAAGAACCGCTCCACCACCGTGGATTGGCCACCTCGGGAACTGGACCCTTCAGTTCCATCCCTCTGCTGATATCTAGCCATAGCCCCAATCATGGCTTCCATGAAACGATCCACATCATGACCTTCTGCCCTCGAATCACCACCACCTTCTCTCGCACCCCGAGCCACCGGAGCTCTCCGCTTCGGCGCCATCGCTGCTCCACAACACACAAATCGAACCAAAACACGTCAAAACCTATCATTCTACACCAGCAGCCATCGCCTGTACCGACTTGTTCTTATTGTTGGACCATAATATCTAACCCAGTTTATCACATACTCGACCAGACTGGGCTCTGATACCAACTGTAACGACCCGCCATCCTATGACCGGGGACCCGGTCACTAAATGGATGTGGGCCCATTAACTGCGGGTTCCCACCCGGATCTCACACAACACGTCTGGAGGAGTATGTGCTAAACAAGACTAAATATGACAATCTCACGGACTACAAGGTAAGCAAGTGCGCAGGAAGGAAAATAATAATGTCCGTATACAGTCCAACAATAATTACATGTCCAACAATTAAATAAGTACAGGCAGAAGGAAATACAACAACATCGGGGCATACCCCGGAACTAAGACAGCTGCTGGTCCCCACACCGAGAAGACACCACGCTACCGCGCGCCTCGAGGTCCACACCTGAAAACCGCAGGGAGTGAGCCACACCAGAAATGGCTCAGTAGGGATCATCCGATCCCCTGCCTCCCACTCACACACCCACAAGTGCAACAACAGGGATATATGGCAATTCAAGTAAAGCAGTAAACACAGCACCCAACTCTGATATGAAACGTACGGTAAGCAGTGTAACAAGAACCATTCTAAGTAACCCGAAGAACCCAACACAGAGTCACGACTCACAGTCAAAGTCCACGAAGCGACTAAACCACACTGTCGACCGAAGTCGAACGTCGCCTCCCAACACTACCACCACTACTCACGCCTGTCCACCCCTACAGTGTTCCGGGGCACTGTAGGGTGAGGCAGTGAGTCAAACTAGGACTAGCTGGACTCAGTGTACCGCCACTGCCAGCTACGTGTGCACACAAGCAGTCTAGACTACTGTCCTACCGTCCGGATTGCCTCCACGCTAGGCCTCAGCGCTTCAAGAGGGCCCTGGGGACCGGCGAACCCCCGTCAAGCCGAAGCTACAGGAACTACCCACAAACCCAACTCTCCCGGGCTGCGTCAGGCCAAGGGCTATAGGTACCACTCGTAACCTTGATCAAAGGTCACATCAGGCCCACTGGCTAAAGGGTAAACCAACTCCCACCAGAAACACCACCAGCTCCACAGCAAGAAACACGCCGGAAGCTGTCACGACAACCAAGGGAAACCCCGACCCACTGAGACCAAACAGCAACCCCTCGGATAGCACACAGCTACTCCGGCCCGACGGGCTCAAGGTGGTTCTGCTTGTCTCAGCCAAGGGTGAAACACAACAAGCACCACTCCACAGACACCATGACCCTGTCCCCACCGGTCCATGGTGACATACGTAAACCACAGTTAACCCGGTCCACATTCGCATAACATGAACACACATATAACATGATTCCAGTCGCACAGTAAACCTCAGTCTCAGTATATAGCTAAAGCACACATACACACACCTCGGTGATGTAATTCCACTCACACATAAGTCCTCGATCACAGTGTACCACATAAAACATGCCCTCAGAACTTTCACAGTGAAACACATGCTAAAAACCAGCAATATAACACTTCTGGCTTGAATCGCGTCGACCGAGGTCGACGCCATTCAAGCCCCCCAGACAGGTTCAGTTAAACGTCAGATTATTGCTTAAAACGCGTCCACCGTTGAAGTCGCCATTTAAAACGCGTCTGGGTGTCCCGACGCCTTTCAACCCAGAAAACCAGAGTTGCAGAACCCTTAAACGGGGCATTTCTTGCCTAAATGGCGTCATGATGGCCCGACGTCCTTCTGAAAGGCGTCGTCCATCCATGACGTCATTTAACACAGAACCCCTAACTCAGGAAACCTCACACAGGAAGGTTTCTGCGCTAAAACGCATCGTGCTGACCGGACGTCTTTCGGAAAGGCGTCGACCCAGCCCGACGCCATTTAGCGCTAGAAACCAGGTTTCCTGGTTCGACCCGAGGGCTTCACCCTTGAACCCCGGGCACCCCGAAAATCCCAAAATCAAAGGGGGAAGGAGAGAAGCTCAACCACACAATCATGCTACGAATCCACGATCACAAACACCGTTATTCCCTCCAGGAAACCCCCCTAAACATGCTCAATCTAGCCCCACACACGCCACATCACGCCGAAAGCAACGAGCACACATGCAAGGTTTCGTCCCCCTACCGGTTCTTGAACTCCTCCAAGCTCCTCGCCGCCGACCTGTCTCGCCCCACGCCGCCGCCGGTATCCTCGAGGACGCCGCCACTCCGCCGGGACGTCGGCCGCCGTCCGGAGAAGGGAACGCCGCGAGGAAGGTGGTGGAGGTAGAGGTGAGAGGTAGGGAAGCTATGGAGTAGTTGGAAGAGGAAGAAGAGGAAGGGAAGGGAGGAAGGAGGGCGGAGGGAGCGGAGAGGGCGAAGAGAGAGAGTGGAGAGGCGAAAGTGAGGGAAAGAAGGGGAGGCTTGCGGGGTCAATCTGGAACGAGGTAAAACGCGTCGATCGAGGCAGACGCCATTCAGTCTGACAGGACGGCCGTACCGACACCGGTCTGAAACGCGTCACCCACCGCGGACGCCGTTCAGACGACAAGACAGGCCGTACTGACAACGCTCTGGCGTCGCACCCTGACACCGCAGGTGTCGCAGTCTGAAACGCGTCGACCGAGGTGGACGCCGTTCAGACAAATCTGACAGGGGCCGTACTCTTGCGGCCCGAAACCCGCCCACGTGGCGCACACGTGACACAACAACCAGCAGACCTAAATGGCGTCCACACACCCTGACGCCTTTTGAAAGGCGTCGAGCAGTGCCGACGTCATTCAGTCAGCAATCACAAGACTCCCCACAGGGTCCAAACCAAGGGTTCCGACCCGAACCCGACCCGAAAACCGAACCCGAAATCTCAGTCATTACAAGAAGTGCCGCCTCAAACAATGGTACATCTTGGTCGTCCTAGGATGCACTGAATATCTCGAACGGTGCGCCTCATCAAGAACACATATGCGCACGTCCTCCTCAGTCGGAACATAAAGTCTGCCTCTGAACCTGACAGTACCGTCATCCCACAACTCCACCTCTGACCTCTGGAGGATCTGTGGTAACTCAACATCTGCACTCTGAGCCTCAATTACCGCATGATACACAGCTGGTCTCATAGTCAAACTGACCAGCACGGCTCTGTCATCATCACGTGGAATCCTAAAGGAAGATTCCACAACCTACTCGAACAATTTCCACTCACGGATCATAAGGTATGACATGACCGTCTTCCGACTCAAGGCGTCTGCCACCACATTCGCCTTGCCCGGATGATAAGAAAGGTCAAAGTCATAATCCTTAATAAACTCCATCCACCTTCGCTGCCTCAAATTCAGGTCTCTCTGAGTGAACACATATTTCATACTCTTGTGATCGGTTAAAACCTGAAATTTCTCCCCATATAAATAATGCCTCCAGATCTTGAGTGCAAATACTACAGCTGCCAGCTCCAAATCATGGGTAGGATAGTTCTCTTCATGCTTCTTCAGCTGTCGAGAAGCATAAGCCACTACCCTGCCATGCTGCATTAGAACTGCGCCCAAACCTTGACGGGACGCATCAGAGTAAACCACACATCCACCTGATCCAGATGGAAGCACCAGCACTGGGGCTGACGTGAGACGGGTCTTTAACTCAATAAAACTCTGTTCACAATCCTCGGTCCACACAAAGCGAACTCCCTTTCGAGTCAACCTCGACAAGGGGGCTTCTATCGAAGAAAACCCCTGAACAAACCGTCTGTAATAACCGGCAAACCCCAGAAAGCTCCTGATCTCAGTCACTGAAGTCGGCCTGCTCCAATCCATCACCGCCTCGATCTTGGCTGGATCCACTGCGATACCATTGCCAGAAATAACATGCCCAAGGAAGTGTACCTCGTCTAGCCAAAACTCACATTTGCTAAACTTGGCGTAAAGTCGGTGCTCCCTCAGGACCTGCAATACAGCCCGAAGATGGGTGGCATGCTCTTCCTCAGAAGAAGAATAGATCAGAATATCATCAATAAACACAACCACAAACTGGTCCAGGTAGATCCTGAAGACTCGGTTCATCCGCTCCATAAAGGCCGCCGGAGCATTGGTCAAGCCAAAGGGCATAACCAAAAACTCATAATGCCCATACCGAGTTCGGAAAGCCGTCTTACTAACATCAACATCCCGGATCCTCATCTGATAATATCCAGATCTCAAGTCGATCTTGGAAAATACCCTAGCGTACTGCAGCTGATCCATCAAATCATCGATCCTTGGAAGTGGGTACTTATTCTTTATCGTTTCCTGGTTCAGCTGCCTATAATCAATGCACAATCTCAGAGAACCATCCTTCTTTCTAAAAAACAGAACTGGAGCACCCTATGGAGATGTACTGGGACGAATGAAACCCTTATCCAGCAACTCCTGCAACTACGCCTTTAACTCAGCGAGTTCGGCTGGCGCCATCCAATACGGGGCCTTAGACAGGGGCGCCGTACCCGGTGCAAGCTCGATGGTAAACTCGACCTCTCGCTGAGGAGGAAGGCCAGGCAGCTCCTCAGGAAACACATCTACGAACTCACATACTACAGGTACCTCCCCAGGGCTGAGACTATCCCGGACATCAGAGACAACATTAGAGGCAAGGAAAGCCTCACAGCCACCAGCAAGCAACCTCCGTGCCTTAAAGGCAGAAATAAGAATACCTCGGGAAGAAAGCCTAATACCTTGGAAGAAGAAGGTCGGGATGTCCGGAATGGAGAATCGCACCCTCTTCCTGTGGCAGTCCACTTCCGCATAAAAGGCTTCTAACCAATCCATGCCCAGGATTATATCAAAGTCACGAATAGCAAGCACAACCAACTGGACAGGTAGCACATGACCCTCGATGGTCAAAAGAACATTCCTCAAACAATTATAAGATATCATGAAGTCTCCAGAAGGAACCTCCACCATCAAACCATCAGATAACTCATCAACGGGTGCAGAAAGAATATCTAGGAACTGCTCAGAAATGAAAGAATGTGAAGCAGCCGAATCAATCAATACGTGTGCAGAGTTCCCGAGGACAGAAAGTGTACCTTCCACCAAGTTGGACGCGCGAGCCTCCCTCCTGGTGATGGCTAGGACTCTTCCCTGGGTCATCGGCTTCTTCTGCTCTCCTGAACCATGTCCCTGACCATGCCCCTGCGGGCACTGCCTCGCCAAATGGCCCTGCTGGCCGCAAGTGAAACATCTCCTGGGGAGAGTGGGACACTGAGTCCCACCATGGGCACCCCCACAATGCTGACAGACTGCCGGAAGCCTCTGAGCTGGCCCCTGCGGTGCACTGGATACAGACTGACTCTGCTGACCCTGCCCGGGCCTGTTGCTACCGCTGCTGCCACTACTGCTGCCACCACCCCTGAAGAATCTCCTGAATCGGGAGCCGAGTGACGACGATCCCGATCCGGATGAAGGGGCTGTTGCAGCTGTCTTACCCCTGCCACGAACTGGGCTCTGAGCAGCCAGTCCTCTCTCCCGGGCCGATTGGCTCTGTTGAGCCTCCACTGCTGCCGCACATCTAACCGCAGAAGCCAGATCCGTGAAACAGTGAGACACCACGAAGTTCCTCAGACTGAGCCTCAGTCTGTCCACGAACCTCTCAGTACGACGTTCCTCATCCCCAGATATGAAAGGCACAAACCGACCTAGCGAAACAAACTTCGCCTGGTACTCGAGTACCGTCATACTCCCCTGCGTCAGATCCATGAACTCCCTCTCCTTGGCCCTCTGGACGTGTCTAGGGAAATACTGTGCATTGAACTCCTTAACAAATGTCTCCCATGAAATTTCCCTAAGACTCCTGTCCTCATAAGACAAACTCTTCAAAGTGGTCCACCAGTCATAGGCGCTATCCTTCAGCATGAAGGTAGCCAACGGGGTCCGTTCTACTGCTGCACAGTCCATGGTATCAAAAGTCTTCTCTATCTCTCTAAGCCAGTGAATGGCCTCGTCAGGGTCGGGACGACCGGTGAAGTGAGGTGGCCTCAGCTTCAGAAACCTCTCAAGTGTGGCTGTGGACCCTCCCCGCGCACTGGAACTCTCACTAGGGTCTCGCGTCTGGTATCGAGCCATAGTGTCCATCATAGCCTCCATAAACTGCTTTACACTCGGCCTCCCGGCCTCGGACCCACTAGGGACGTCTCCCTGCTCTCGAATAACTGGCATCCTCCTTCTGGGAGCCATCTACTCGCCTACAATTACAAAATCAAAAAGTTCTAATTAGAGCCCTAAAGCCTATGCTACCGCCGTGCCTGTACGAGATAATGTATTTATTTGCCGAATTTACGATATTTAACCTAGTTATTTATTTATTTGCCAGACCATATGCTCTGATACCAACTGTAACGACCCGCCACCCTATAATCGGGGATCCGATTACTAAATGGGTACCGAATCATTAATTTGGAACCAAACCAGGATCTAATCAAGTATGGGAGATAAATAATAAACTAAGCTAAACATTCACATCGCATTGAACTGAAATAGAAGTGCAGGAATTAAAATTATTACAATGCGACTCGATACAGCAAATAATTACATAATCCAACAGAAGAAAATAATTAAACATACAGGCCAGAAATAAATAACAACTACATCGGGGCATACCCCGGAACAGCTGCTGAAGGCGCTCAACACACGGCCGCACACGCCGCTCTAGGTCTGCTGGGAGTCCTCACCTGAAAACCGCAGGGGTGAGTCTCAAAGACAAGACTCAGTAGGGATCCTTCGATCCCTACAGCCTACGCACACACCCACAAGTGCAAGGTACAGCTAACGGTAAAGTGATAAGCACAGGAGGTACAATTCCTAATTCTTAACGTGAAATCACATGCAGTCGAAATATAATGAACATACATATTTTAAACCAGCCGACTAGGGAAACCACAACTGTCGTCTCGATAGAACTCGCTAACCACACAACAACGGTGGGAAAACCTCGACCCGCTGAGACCAAGTAGTAACCCCTCGGATAGCACACTAGCTACTCCGGCCCAACTAGCTCAGGTGGTTACATCCTTAGCTCAGCATGAGTGACTCTCCGAATGTACCACTCCGACAACGGTACTAGCTGACCCCGGGGTTCACCAGGTGACCCTCTCTCACTAGGCGTCACCCCGCCCACGCCCCCACCGGCGCTGTGCTCACGCCCCCACCAGCACAGGGTGATAAAGCGCTACAATGTCACTCCTGGTCCACAGTAACACAAAACACTATAACCCGGCACGGTACGATCCGGTCACGTGAAAAGCCCGCGATCGCACGACACCCACACAGTGCCATCCGGTCAAGAAGAATCTAGCATTAACGAGCACACTAAAGCATGCCTTAACCCACTATCTAGCAGTATGAACACGTTTTACTGGCATGATTTAGTGTTGTTCTGTCTTGAATCGCGTCGCCCAAGGCCGACGCCATTCAAGCTCCATGTACTGGTTTACGTAAAATTACTGTCTTCAGAATCAGGCCCTAAAAGGCGTCGACACCAGTGGTCGCCTTTTGAAAGGCGTCGACATCCTCAGACGTCATTCAGCACATAAATCCCGGAATTTCCAGAAAACATTACCCAGGGGATTTCTGCCTTAAAAGGCGTCATGGCTACCCGACGCTATTGAAATCGCGTCGCCCACCCATGACGTGTTTTAGTCCCAGAATCCCCGAACTGGCAGACTATCAGCAAGGCGATTCCTGCCTAAAAGGCGTCGCGATGGTACGACGCCCTTCAAAAAAGCGTCGCCCATGCACGACGTCTTTTAACCCCAGGAACCAGAGTCTGCATGAGCCCGAGGGCTCCCTTTTCAGCCCAAACAACCCCAAAATCACCCAAAAACGGAGGGGAAAGAGGAGCAATACAATCCATATGCAAACACATTCATAGAAATCCCCCATATCATCAAAAGAACTGCTAAACATGCTCGTTCTACCGCCCAAAACCAAAGATCCATAACATGCTTAAACGGGGGAAAACATGGCTTAAACACGATGCTTATGGGAACCGTCACCCTACCGGATACTTGAACGCCTCCGAGCTTCAAGCCGCCCACCCGTCTCGCCCCACGCCGCCGCCGGTACCGCCGTGGTCGTGCTTACTCCACCGTGACGTCGGCCGCCGTCCGGAAAGTAGAACGCCGCAGTGGAAGTGGAGGTGGTAGTGGTAGGAGCTAGGTGGAGGATGGAGTGGAGGGAAAGATGAAATGGTGGGAGGAAAAGAGGGAGGAGGAGGAATCGCCGCCGAGTTCGTCGGAAGGGAAAGAGAGAAAGAGAGAAGGAGAGAAATGAGGGAAAGAAGGAGGGCTCGCGGGGTTAACCAGAGACTGGCTAAAACGCGTCGACATCCACGGACGCCTATCAGGTGACGTGGCGGCTGTTCTGACAAGATTCTAAAACGCGTCGTTCAAGGCAGACGCCGTTCAGTCGACTTGTCAGGGCCGTACTCTGACAATCCCAGAGTCGCAGTTTGAAAGGCGTCGACACACGTGGACGCCGTTCAGGCGACACGACAGGGCCGTACTCTCGCGGCCCGAAGCCAGCCCATGTGGCACCCACGTGGCAGGAGCTGAAACGCGTCTGCAACGGTGGACGCCGTTCAAAACGCGTCTCGATGTCCTGACGCGAATCATCACAGAACCTCAGCCCTCACTAAGGTCAGAACTACAGGGTCTGATCCCGAAAATCGGATCCGAAAAGCCACGATCCTTACACCTGTCTTATTCTTTTGGGGACAGTTCCTCACAAGATGTGCCTTTCTACCACAGCCAAAACAACTACCAGTGACCAATGGACATATCCGATTGCCATGTTGCCTACCACAACGGGGACAATGATCCACTGCATCCTGTCTCGCTTCCTGCTGTCTACTAGCCACAGTCTGCATCTGCAGAACCGAACCATCTTCATCCTCATCATAAAGCATCCCCTAGAATCTGGACCCAGAGGAACTTGAACCGTCTGTCGAAAGAATCGCTGATTTGTTCTTGCTTTGTTGCTTCCCTCGTGCTAACCGCTCTAACTCTTTCGCCATTTGTTGGAACTTAGTCTCCACTGCTGCTGCGCACCGAACTGTTGATGCAAGATCACTACAACAATGAGATGCTACCATTCCCCTTAGATCGTACTGGAGTCCATCCACAAATCTCTCCATTCGACTTTCCTCATATTCAGATATGTGTGGAACGAACCTTCCGAGACCCACAAACTTCATCTGATATTCCAGAACTGACATATCATTCTGTACCAATTACATAAACTCCCTTTCCTTGGCCTTCCAAACATGCCTCGGAAAGTACTGTCCACTAAACTCTCTCATGAATACCTCCCAAGGAATCTCTATCAGGGCCCTATCTGAAAGCATCATTCTCTTGATGGTAACCCACCAATCATAGGCATCGTCTTTCAACAAGTAGGTTGCCAACAAAGTCTTGTCATTCTCAGCACACTCAAGAATATCGAATGCCTTCTCCACCTCCCTAATCCAATGAGCTGCCTCGTATGGGATAGGTTCACCCGTGAAAGAAGGGGTCTTCAACTTCAAGAACCGCTCCATCACCGTGGACTAACCACCTCGGGAATTGGATCCCTCAACACGATCTCCCGGTTGGTATCTAGACATTTCCCCAATCATAGCTTCCATGAAACGATCCACATTATGCCCCTCTGCCCCGAACTACCATCGTCAGCTCCCGTACTACGAACCAACGGAACTCTCCTCTTTGGAGCCATCAATATTCAATAAACACAAAAATTGAAACAAGTACGTCAAAACCTATTAATCCGTGCCAGTAGCCATCGCCCGTACAGACTCGTACTTATTGTTGGACTACGATATCTAACCTAGTTTATCACATACTCGAGCAAACTGGGCTCTGATACCATCTATAACGACCCGCCACCCTATAATCGGAAATCCGATTACTAAATGGGTATCGGATCATTATCTATAGGTTCACACCCGGATCTCATACGACACGTCTGGAGAAGTAAGCGTTAAACAAGGCTAAATATAACAATCTCACAGACTTCAAAGAAAGTACAAGTGCGTAGGAAGGAAATTAATAAGGTCCGTACACAGTCCAACAATAATTACACAGTCCAAGAAATTAAATAAGTACAGGCAAAAGCAAAGTACAACAACATTGGGGCATACCCTGGAACTGAGATAGCTACTAGTCCACACACCAAGAAGAACACCACACGCCGCCACTCGCCGAGAAGTCCACACCTGAAACCGAAGGGAGTGAGCCACACTAGAATTGGGCTCAGTAGGGATCACCCGATCCCCGCCTCCCACACACGCACCCACAAGTATAGAATATAGAATGAAGGCAATTTAAGTAAAGCAGTAAACATAGCTCCCAAATATTCCCAAATTTTGATATTGAAACAGATGCATTCGTAATGCAACAGGCACAGTTCTAAGCAATTCAAGTAACCCAACTCAACACCATAAATCGTATCCAAATATTCGGCTAAACACACAAACCACACTTCCGAACGCGTACAAACGGCGCCTCACAACACCACCAACACCCACGCCTGTCCACCCCTATGATGTTCTGGACACCGTAGGGTGTGGCAGTGAGCTAACTAGGACTGACTGGGACTAGTGAACCACCACTACCCAGTCACGTGTGCACACAAGCAGTCTAGACCACTGTCCTATCGACCGGACTTCCCTCAACGCCAGGCCACGGTGCTTTAAAAAGGCCTTGGGGACCGGCGAAACACCCTCAAGCCGAAGCTATAGGGACTACCCGTAACCCTAACCTCCTGGGTCACATCAGGCCAAAGGGCGAAGGGTACCACTCGTAACCTTAATATCTCAGGTTACATCAGGCCTAGTGGCGAAAGGGTAAACTCCAGCAGCGCCACACTTGGCTCCAGAGTAAGAAACACGCCAGAAACTGCCACGACAAACTAGGAAAACACCGACCCGCTGAGATCAAACTATAACCCGTCGGATAGCGCGTTGGCTACTCCGGCCCAACTGGCTCTAGGTGGTTCTATTTCCCCCAGCCATAGGTGAAACACTAACATGTGCCCCTCCCACACCGGTACGGCAACATTGCCACACAGACATCGTGTCCCCCCCACACCGACACAAGGTGTCAAACGCAAATCACAATTATTCTAGCTCCACAATCCCATAAACACACACACACATGATGCGATCCCGACCATACAGAAATCCTCGGCCTTGATGTATGATTTTAAGCATGCACTTTAATCGAACTATCTAACAGTGTAAACAAATGTTAATATCATGAATTAATGTGATTCTGTCTTGAATCGTGTCGCCTGTGGCTGACGTCATTCAAGCATCCTAAATAGGTTCATATAAAATCGGCTCAGAATATGGCCTAAAACGCGTCGCCCTTCGCAGTCGCCTTTCAAAAGGCGTCGCTGTCCCTGGACGTTACTTGAGCCAGAGACAGAACCCCCTCATTTGGGTTAAAACGCGTCTCCTTCGGCAGCCGCCTTTCAAAAGGCGTCGCTGTCCGAAGACACCTTTTAACTCTAACAAACAGGTTCTTCCATCGACCTCTCGAGTTACAATTTTCGGATTTCTCCACCAAAAAAGCACCAAAACACAACAAAAGTAGAGAAGGAGGAGGAGAATCCATTTAACCTCATGAAACACACTAATTCCCCTTTTCATAAAAATGACTATTTTTCATTAAAAAGCCCCTTTCAACATGCTCATTCTACCCAAATCTTCATACACGTCGCATGCTTCAAAGCGGGAAACACAAATGATACAACCAAATTACATGCAAGGATCGTCCCCCTACTGGTCACTTGAACTCCTCCTAGCTCCGTGCCGTCGAACCGCCGCACCGCAAACCGCTGCCGGTACCGCCGTGGACGCCGTCACTCCGTTGGGACGTTGGCCGCCGCCCGGAGAATGAAGTGCCGTGGAGGAGGTGGTGGTGGTAGTGGTAAGAGGTAGAGAGGTGGTGGAGTGGTGGAAGAGGAAGAAGGGGAGGGGAAAGGAAAGAGGGAAACGGAGAGGGTTGGAGAGAGGGAAGAGAGAGAGTGAGAAGGAGAGAATGAGAGAAAGGAGGGGAGGGTCGCGGGGTCAAACTGAAACTGGTTAAAATGCGTCGTGCTAGACAGACGCCTTTCATCTGACATGACGGGGTCGTACTCTGACAGAATGTTTGAAACGCGTCGTCCATCCTAGACGCCGTTCAGACGACAAGGCCAGGGCCGTACTCTCGCGGCCCAAAGCCAGCCCACGTGGCACCCACGTGGCACAACAGCTACCTAGCTAAAAGGCGTCCACATAGCAAGATGCCATTCTAAAGGCATCGTGCACCCCGGATGTCATTTAGAAGGCACACCCCAAACCCATCAGGGCCCAAACCAGGAGGTCCGGCCTGAAACCGACCCTATAGCTGAACTCGAATCCTCAATCCTTACATACTCCCCCCTTTCAAAGAATTTCGTCTTCGAAATTGTAACCGCTCAAACGATAACCACAGTCAACAATTCTACGCCAGTAACACAGATTACATCAATTACCCTCACTGATCACACTCTTACACGGGGCTCCGTATAACCAGTCGATCTCATCAATCACTAAGTTAACTATGTTCTACGATTCTGCCAAAACTGATAGACTGATATAACATTTCACTAGCCTTACGAGGCACATATTAAAAAATTGATTCTCCACCATGTTCAAAATACATATAAAGTGCCATAAGAGTTCACAACTATTACCTAAAAGACAAGATAAAAGTGTTCATCTAGCCCAGCATCTCGGACCTCTTCTAAGAGAACACACAACACCAGTCTTGGTCCTGGGCTTCTACTGACCACTCGGCTCCTGACCAGTCTTATTCTTCTGGGGACAGTTCCTCACATGATGTCCCTTTCTACCACAGCCAAAACAGTTACCAGTGACCAATGGACATATCCGATTGCCATATTGCCTACCACAACGGGGACAATGATCCACCGCATCCTGTCTCGCTTCCTGCTGTCCGCTAGCCACAGTCTGCATTTGCCGAACCGAACCATCTTCATCCACGTCATAAACCATCCCCTGGAATCTGGACCCAAAGGAACTCGAACCGTCTGTCGAAAGAATCGCTGATTTGTTCTTGCTTTATTGCTTCCCTCGTACGGACCGCTCCAACTCTTTCGCCATTTGTTGGAACTGAGTCTCCACTGCTGCCGCGCACCGAACTGTTGATGCAAGATCACTACAACAATGAGATGCTACCATTCCCCTCAGATCGTACCGGAGTCCATCCACAAATCTCTCTGTTCCACGTTCCTCATGTTCAAATATGTGTGGAACAAACCTTCCGAGAGCCACAAACTTCATCTGATATTCTAGAACTGACATATCATTCTGCACCAATTCCATAAACTCCCTTTCCTTGGCCTTCCGAACATGCCTCGGAAAGTACTGTCCACTAAACTCTCTCATGAATACCTCCCAAGGAATCTCTCTCAGGGACCTATCTGAAACATCATTCTCTTGATGGTAACCCACCAATCATATGCATCGTCTTTCAACAAGTAGGTTGCCAACAAAGTCTTGTCATTCTCAGCACACTCAAGAATATTGAATGCCTTCTCCACCTCCCTAATCCAATGAGCTGCCTCGTTTGGGATAGGTTGACCCGTGAAAGAAGGGGTCTTCAAGTTCAAGCACCGCTCCATCACTGTGGACTGACCACCTCGGGAATTGGATCCCTCACCACCTTCTCCCGATTGGTATTTAGACATTGCTCCAATCATAGCTACCATGAAACGATCCACATTATGCCCCTCTGCCCCCGAACTACCATCGCCAGCTCCCGTACTACGAACCAACGTAACTCTCCTCTTTGGTGCCATCACTATTTAATAAACACAAAAATTGAAACAAGTATGTCAAAACCTATTAATCCTTGCCAGCAGCCATCGCCCGTACAGACTCATACTTATTGTTGGACTACGCTATCTAACCTAGCTTATCACATACTCGACCAGACTGGGCTCTAATACCATCTGAAACGATCCGCCACCCTATAATCGGAAACCCGATTACTAAATGGGTATCGGATCATTATCTATAGGTTTACACCTGGATCTCATACGACACTTCTGGAGAAGTAAGCGTTAAAGAAGGCTAAATATAACGATCTCACGGACTTCAAAGAAAGTACAAGTGTGCATGAAGGAAATTAATAAGGTCCATACACAGTCCAACAATAATTACATAGTCTAAGAAATTAAATAAGTAAAGGCAAAAGCAAAGTACAACAACATCGGGGCATACCCCGGAACTGAGATAGCTACTAGCCCGCACACCAAGAAGAACACCACATGCCGCCACTCGCCGAGAAGTCCACACCCACAAGTATAGAATATAGAATGAAGGCAATTTAAGTAAAGCAGTAAACACAGCTCCTAAATATTCCCAAATTCCGATATTGAAACATATGCATTCGTAATGCAACAAGCACAGTTCTAAGCAATTCAAGTAACCCAACTCAACACCATAAATCATAACCAAGGATTCGGCTAAACACACAAACCACACTACCGAACGCGTACAAACGGCGCCTCACAACACCACCAACACCCACGCCTGTCCACCCCTATGATGCTCCTGACACCGTAGGGTGAGGCAGTGAGCATGTAAGGATTGAGGTTTTGGGTTCAGTATTCGGGTCGGGCTCGGGCCGGATCCCCTGGTTTCGACCCTGAGGGGCCTTGTGAATCGTGACTGAATGACGTTTGCACTACTCAATGCCTTTCAAAAGGCGTCAGGATGTGTGGACGCCATTTAGGTCTGCTTGCTGTTGTGCCACGTGGGCGCCACGTGGGCGGGTTTCGGGCCGCGAGAGTACGGCCCCTGTCTCGTCGTCTAAACGGCGTCCATGATGGACGACGCGATTCAGACTGCGACCCTGCGGTGTCAGTGTTCGGTGCCTGACATATCAGATGAACGGCGTCCGTGGTGGTCGACGCGTTTCAGAGCGTTGTCAGTACGGCCCGTCCTGTCATATGATAGGCGTCCTTCTCGCTCGACACGTTTTAGCCAGATTCTGATTGACCCCGCGAGCCTCCCCTTCTTTCCCTCATTTTCGCCTCCACCCTCTCTCTCTTCGTCCTCTCCGCCCTCTCCGACCCTCTTTTCCCCTTTCCCTTCCTCTTCTTCCTCTTCCATCACTCCAACACCTCCCGACCTCTCACCTCTACCTCCACCACTTCCTTCGCGGCGTTCTATTCTCCGGACGGCGGCCGACGTCCTGGCGGAGTGGCGACGTCCTCGGGGGTACCGGCGGCGGTCTGCAGTGCGGCGGGTCGGCGGCACGGAGTTTGGAGGAGTTCAAGAACTGGTAGGGGGACGAACCTTGCATGGACTGTGGTTATCTTGCTCGTGATTTCCTTGGCGTGGCATGATGTGTTTTGGGTTAGAATGAGCATGTTTAGGGGGTTTTTCTTGTGGGAATGGCCGTGTTCGGGATCGTGGAATTGTAGTATGCTCGTGGTAGTTTGATTTCCCTTTTCTCCCCCTTCTGTTTTGGGCGTTTTGGGGTGTTTGGGGTTAAGGGGAGAAACCCTCGGGTTGAACTAGGGAACCAGGTTTCTGGCGCTAAACAGCGTCGTGCCTGGTCGACGCCTTTTAGAAGGACGTCGGGCCAGTATGACGCCTTTTATGCAGAAACCTCCATGTTCGAGGTGTTGTGAGTTTGGGATTCTGGCGCTAAATGACGTCATGCCTGGACGATGCCATTTCGAATGGCGACGTGCCAGCATGACACCATTTAGGTAGGAAAATCCCCCGACTGAGGCTTCTGCAACTCTGGAATTCCGGTGTGAATGGCGTCTGTGGACTCTGACGCGTTTTAGGGCATAATCTGATTTTAATGAACCTGTTTGAGGGGCTTGAATGGCATCGACCTCGGTCGACGCGATTCAAGACAGAACTGCATGAACTCTGGTTTTAACACATGTTTCCCGGTTGGATAGTCAATGCATGCTTTAAGTTGTACTCTGAGCCTGAGATTTGTTGTATGAATGGAATCGTATCATGTGTATGTGTGTCTATGCGGATATGGAATTGGAACTACTGTGATTTACGTTGTCACCTTGGGCCGATGGGGAAGGGCCATGATGTCTGTGAGGTATTGTTGCCGTACCGGTGGGGGAGTGGTACATGTTGTGTTTTACCTTTGGCTGAGGGAAGCAGAACCAACTTGAGCCCGTCGGGCCGGAGTAGCCGGTGCGCTATCCGAGGGGTTGATGTTTGGTCTCAGCGGGTCGGGGTTTCCCTGTTTGTCGTGGCAGCTTCCGGCGCGTTTCTTGCTGTAGAGCTGGTTGTGGTACTGTTAGAGTTGTTTTACCCCTTTAGCCACTGGGCCTGATGTGACCTTTGATCAAGGTTACAAGTGGTACCCTTCGCCCTTTGGCCTGACGCAGCCCGAGAGGTTAGGGTTGTGCGTAGATCCTGTAGCTTCGGCTTGACGGGGGTTTCGCCAGTCCCCAGGGCCCTCCTGAAGCGCCGAGGCCTGGCGTGGAGGAAATCCGGTCAGTAGGACAGTAGTCTAGACTGCTTGTGTGCACACGTAGCTGGGCAGTGGTGGTTCACTGGTCCCAACTAGTCCTAGTTTGACTCACTGCCTCACCCTACGGTGCCCCGAAACACTGTAGGGGCGGACAGGCGTAAGTGTTGGTGGCGTTGTGAGGCGACGTTTGACTTCGGTCGACAGTGTGGTTCGGTCGCTTTGTGGACTTTGGCTGTGAGACGTGACTTTGTGTTGGGTTCTTCGGGTGACATAGAATTGTTCCTACTACATTGCTTATGCGTACGTTTCATATCAGGTTTTGGTGCTATGTTTACTGCTTTATTTAATTGCCATATATCTGGATTGTTGCACTTGTGGGTGTGTGAGTGGGAGGCAGGGGATCGGATGATCCCTACTGAGCCCGTTTCTGGTGTGGCCACTCCCTGCGGTTTCAGGTGTGGACCTCGTGGCGCGTGGTGTCTCCTTGGTGTGCGGGCCAGCAGCTGTCTCAGTTCCGGGGTATGCCCCGATGTTGTTGTACTTTACTTCTACCTGTACTTATTTAATTTGTTGGACCATGTAATTATTGTTGGACTGTATACGGACATTGTTATCTTCCTTCCTGCGCACTTGTAATATCTTTGTAGTCTGTATGATTGCTATATTTAGCCTTGTTTAACGCTTACTTCTCCAGATGTGTTGTGTGAGATCCGGGTACGAACCCGCAGTTAATGGGCCGACATCCATTTAGTGATCGGGTCTCCAGTCATAGGATGGCGGGTCGTTACATATGGTATCAGAGCTCAATCTGGTCGAGTATGTGATAAACTGGGTTAGATATTATAGTCCAACAATAAGTACGAGTCTGTACAGGCGATGGCTGCTGGTGTAGATTGGTAGGTTTTGACGTGTTTTGGTTTGATTTTCGTGTTTGTGGGGTAGTGATGGCACCGAAGAGGAGAGTTCCGTTGGCTCGTGGTTCGAGAGCAGATGATGGTGGTTCGAGGGCAGAAGGACATAATGTGGATCGTTTCATGGAAGCTATGATTGGGGCTCTGTCTGGATACCAGTAGGGAGATGGGAGTGAGGGGTCCAATTACCGAGGTGGCCAATCCATGGTGATGGAGCGGTTCTTGAAGTTGAAGCCCCCTTATTTCATGGGTCAACCAGTTCCAGATGCGGCAGCTCATTGGATTAAGGAGGTAGAGAAGGCATTTGATGTTCTTGAATGTGCTGAGAATGACAAGACCTTGTTGGCAACCTACTTGCTGAAGGACAATGCTTATGATTGGTGGGTTACCATCAAGGGGATGATGTTTCCAGATAGGTCCTTGAGAGAGATTCCTTGGGAAGGCTTTGTGAGAGAGTTTAGTGGGCAGTACTTTCCGAGGTACGTTCGGAGGGCCAAGGAAAGGGAGTTTATTGAATTGGTGCAGGATGGTATGTCGGTTCTAGAATATCAGATGAAATTTGTAGCTCTGGGGAGATTTGCTCCACACATATCTGAGCATGAGGATCTTAGGACAGAGAAATTTGTGGATGGACTTCGGCATGATCTGACAGAATTTGTGGCAGCTCATTGTTGTAAGGATCTGGCATCAGCAGGTCGGTGCGCGGCAGCGGTGGAGATTCAATTTCAACAAATGGCGAAGGAGTCAGAGCAATCAGCGCAAGGGAAGCAGCAAGACAAGGATAGATCAGCGGTCTTTTCATCAGGCGGTTCGAGTTCCTTTGAGGTCGAGTTCCAAGAGGTACCTTGTGACGAGGATGAAGATGGTTCGGTTCAGCAGATGCAGACGGATGTCAGCTGGCAACAGGAAGCGAGGCGGGACGCTGCGGATCGTTGTCCCCGTTGTGGTAGGTATCATGGCAATCGGATATGCCCATTGATCACTGGTAGCTGTTTTGGCTGTGGTAGGAAGGGACATCTCGCGAGGAACTGTCCCCAGAAGAATAAGACAGGTCAGGAGCCGAGTAGTCAGTAGGAGCTCGGGGCGTTGAGTGGTGTTGCATCTCTTGGTGGAGGTTCGAGATATCAGGCTAGAGGAGCGCTTTTGTCTTGTCTTATTCGGAGGTGATTGTGAACTCTTGTGGCACTTTTATGTACTTGGGTTTGGTGGAGAATCAGTTTTGTAATATTTGCCTTGCTAATGTGTGGTTATTTTGATCTATCAGCTTTTTGTCAAAGTCGAGAATCTTGGTTAGCTTGGTGTGAATTTCTTTGGCTAGTTACGTGGAGCCCACTGGGTCTGAGCGGTGAGAATGATCGTTGTGAATTGTGTTGCCGGTATGTGATGGTTAGCCGAGATTATCGTGAGCGGTTGCAAATTTCGAGGACGAAATTCTTTTAAGGGGGGGAGAATGTAAGGATTAAGGTTTCGGGTTCAGTATTCGGGTCGGGCTCGGGCCGGATCCCCTGGTTTCGACCCTGAGGGGCCTTGTGAATCCTGACTGAATGACGTCTGCACTGCTCGACGCCTTTCAAAAGGCGTCAGGTTGTGTGGACGCCATTTAGGTCTGCTTGCTGTTGTGCCACGTGGGTTTTAGTTTAGGTGGCCTACAAGCCAATCTAACAATGTAAATCTCGTTCATTATTAATAAAATGGCATAATATTCATTATGTGTAAATCGCGTCAATTATCGTTTCATAATGAAGTCCATAAATATGTGCTATGGTGATCAGATTATGATGAGATCATACTAATGAGACTGATCACTTAAACACACATATTCTTAATCGTTCCTAGTTGGAGGATATCCGAGAAGGACATCGGATATCCGGTTAGACTAGTACAGATTACTCCTGCTCATATGATGAGGGTGACTGGTCTCATAAGTCACTTGTGTGGAGACACTAAGGCGAATATGTAGGTGCTCATTGGAGAATGAGTTCACTGAACTGATCCGACTGAATCGCTGGATGGTATTGTACCTCACTGTCAACCAGCTTGATTCTATTGTCCCAGTTGCGTGGATGGTCCTCGGACCTGAGACACCAAGGACACCTTGGCGGTGGACTTCTGTACTTTGACCTTGGTCTACGAATCTCTAGCCACGGGATTCTAATACGCCAAGGATTGGGTGCAGCGGAATACCGTCGAAGGGAATTGTGTGTCAATAAGGAATCATTCGCTCTCGGTACTTAGAGAGAGAATGCTCTAGGAAGGATGCGCGGAAGTCCCTGGCCAGGGCGGACGATAATATCGGAAAAGGAGTTTTCCAAAATTCATCAGCGGCATCCAATCCAAGTGAGTCGACCGGTTAGGGTTTGACAGCTCGCCATACCCTGAGTTGACTCGAGAGCATTGTACGAATGAAGGATTATATCCACGCGGTAACTGTCGGCGGAAAGGTTCCAAGAGTGGGTTACTTAACCCCAAATACCTTCCGGGTTCACGCGATGTTGCTTGGCACCCAACGTGATCGGAGGCCCGGTCGAATTCGATGTGCGACATCAATTCGATTGATTAATGGATTAATAAAGGGTTATTAATTAATTAATAAAGCCAGTGAGGAGTCACTGGGCTTGTTGGGCCATTAACTGGACTGGTACTTGGGCCTAGAGGGTTACACGCAAATGATTCTCAGGGCGATGGATAAATAAGTGGGTTTTATACAAACCGGGGGTTTTTATAAAAAACTGCGTGGTTAGTATAAAACATAGCGAACGGGCTGAGCAGGCCAAGCTGCTGCTAACCTTAGCCGCCGCTCCTCAGTTTCTGTCCTTCTCTGGCGTTCAGGCAGATCCAGATCTGCTCTGCCGCTTCTCCGAATCCCGTTTGACGGAAAATCGTCCGCGTACTGCGGCGATTATTGCGGCGACTGGTGGAGGCTTTGTGGGCTGCGAAGAACGAGGAAATCGAGGATATCCGTCGCGGGGAGGATCGCGTGGACTTCGCTAGAGGCCGGGCGTTTGCGCGGCTTGCGGTGTCGCACCGACGGAACCGAACGGTTTCGGATTCGAATCCGCACACGCTGAGAACTTCGATAATCCGATTATCGTATTTTAGATTTCGAAACGGGAATGGATCGCTGTAAATATTTTTGTTTTCCACTGCGTCAGCGATCCGGAGAAACCGAGAAAACCCAACAGTGGTATCAGAGCCAGGTTCCACTGTTTCTCGTCCCATTTCGGTTTTCGAAATTAATTTTTCTTGAGTTATTCCATGCGTTTAATCCGATTAAAATGACGGAATAGTGTTCATGAGATGAACACAAATAATTTGATTATTTTTCTGTGATTTTTCGGATTTTATTTAGGGGTTTTTTGTGTTCTTCGTGGGACAATGAACGGGATGTTTTCGGCGGCTTCGTAATCGATTCCCAATCGTTGGGATGGCGGCCCGAATGCACGGATCTCTTGGTGATAGTCACCACTACACATCCCACATATTTGCGGGCGCCGCGGTGGCCTTGAAGAGCTGCAGAATCAAGCCTAAAGATGGTCTTAAACGCTGCAAAATCAGTTTTTTGTGGGATTTTGGGGCTTGGCCGGCTCCTTTCGGGGCCTCTCCGGCGACCCTGCCGGCGCCGGGGGCACCGCCGGCGCCGGGGCATCGCCGGCCGGAGCCGGGCAGGGCCGGGGGCGGCCGCCGGCGCCGCCTACAACTCCCAGCCGCCGCCGGCTATGGTTCTACAGGACCTAAAGGGGGCGTCGGGTTTGGGGAAGATGGAGGCCGGCCCGAGCCGGTTCGCCTGGCCAAACCGGCCGGCCTAGGGGCCGACCGGGCCCGCCCTGGCTCGGACCAGGGCGCTCCGGGTCCGAGCCCCTAGCCGAGCCAGGTGCTGTATTGGCTGAGCCCTATTCTTTTTAAATACCCCATTTAAAACCCTTATTAAACCCCATATGCCCATTTAAAAATTCAATTAAAATTTGATTTTAATTTTAATTGATTTCAAAATTGTTTTGAAATTTAATTGGGCTTTTTAATTAATGATTTTGAATCAGTTTAATTAACTATTAGTTCTTAACTAATTATGGTTAATCATTAACTTAAGTGTTAATTTAATGATTTAACCATAACTAACTAATTTAAGAGTTTAAATTAGAGGTTAATGATTATTAATCTAAATGTTAGATTATTGATTCCACTAATTGTTAATTAAATATTTGAGTTAGTTGTTAATTTAATTGTTAAATTAATAATTAACTTAAATGACTAATTTAAGTGTTAAATTAGTAGTCTTTAATTATTATTGTTAGTTATTGGTTTAAGGGTTAAATTAATGATTAACTTTAATCTTATAATCTAATTGTTAGATTATAGTTATTAATTAATTAGTGTTAATTAATAATTTAAGTGTTAAATTACTAATTAACATTAATTAACTAATCTAAGAGTTAGATTAGTAGTTAATTAATAATTAGAGTTAATTAATAATTTAAGTGTTAAATTATTAATTAATTATGTTGGATTAATCTAAGAGTTAGATTAGTCTTTAAATAGTCTAATTGTTAGATTATTAATGGGGTTTAATCTAAGTGTTAGATTATTAGAAATGTTCTAATTTGCATGGAATAATATGGAATTATTAATTCGGAGTGTGTGCGCATGTGATGTGTGTTTATTGCTTTTAAATTTGATTTAATTGCATGTTAAGATAATAAAATGAGTTTTCGAAAATCAAATGCCAATTTTGATTGGATCCCAGCTTTTTGAAAGCCAAAATTATATATTTTGAAAACTCTTTTGTTTTAGCCATGTGATGCGCTGAATCATGTGTGGGATGTTTAAAACACACCGTGGTCATGGATATGCACTTAATTTATTATTCATGTGATGAATGGATTGTGTGGATCGTGGATGTATGATGTTTATTAATTGTTAATAAATAGAGGTCTGCACACCTCTCTCTCTCATACTCCGATGTATTTCTACCTCCCTCTCTCTCTTGTACTCGCCATAAGGCCTTCTTCAATTTATCTGTAATTCTAGAATTAATGTAATATGATCGAGGCAACCGAGGAAGGAGCGAGGACGATCCACAGCTGCAACCAGGAAGGCGAAAAGATGGAGATCTCTTGCCTATGTGATTGCAGGATATCTAATGTAAATGTTATAATTAGATTGTGTGTGCGTTTGACTGTTGGCTCCAGTCAAACCCATTGTGCTATCCATGACCACACTAATGACATGTATGAGATGCATTGTTGTTCTTTTGATTATGAATCAAAGCAGGTTATAGTATTTAGTAAATATATACGATGTATTTATATACTATCACCTAGGAGAGACCAAGATAAAAGTTATCCAAATACCCTCAGATAAACTCTAAGCCGTAACGCGAGTAGTTGAGAACTTACCGCGTGGTCCACCATCATTATAGTCATAGGATTCGAATCACTTTAGGCAGGTTTGTTGTGCTATCCACAAGGCCTGCTTAATTGGGAGGAGAAACTGTGGCTATGGCATTAGATGCCTATAGATCGGGGTAGAGGAACCATATAGTTTTGTTGTGCTATCCACAAGGGCTGCATGCAAATCTATGCTCGTCGCGTAATGATGGTTAGCTTAGACCAGGATTAATGGTTTGTTGTACTATCCACAAGGCCATTAAATCTCTGGGGACCGAAGTTATGATTAAATATTGTAAGGAGTTGCAAGTCCCATGAGTTGGGTGCTCTTTGATTGTATTATAGTTTGTTGTGCTATCCACAAGGCTGTAGTGCAAGTCATTGAGATTCTGATCCCCACTAGGAGACTGTCGGCGTCTCCCGTTCTGTATAACTGGGGGTTATACAGTCCGTCGAAAATTAGTGGGAGTTAAACTTGAACAAAAGACCTTGTCTTGTTTTAAATTTTAATAATTGAACATCTGCTAAATAGATTTTACTTATCTCCTGTAGGGAATTATGTCGTCGAATAACCCACTCCGTAGCATACTTGATGCCCTTTTGACTTACCTGATCTACTCGGATTGGTTCATAAACCTGAAGAATGTCTTCAGATCTAAGCATATTGACTTTGTCCCTGGAGCTGATCCACCTGCTGAATCGGCATTGGATGCCCCTGAAGCAGAGATGATAGCTAACGATAAAGGATCGAAGGACAAAGGTAAAAGAGTAGTGAAGGGTGACTGCTTCTACTGTAAGCAGTGTAACGACCCGCCACCCTATAATCGGGGATCCGGAACACCGCGTGAACGCGGAAGGTATCAGGGTTAAGTAACCCACTCTTGGAACCTTTCCGCTGACAGTTACCGCGTGGATATAATCCTTCATTCGTACAATGCTCTCGAGTGAACTCAGGGTATGGCGTGCTGTCAAACCCTAACCGATCGACTTACTTGGATTGGATGCCGCTGATAAATATTGGAAAACTCATTTCCCAATATTATCGTATGCCCTAGCCAGGGACTTCTGCGCATCTTTCCTAGAGCATTCTCTCTCTAAGTACCGAGAGCGAATGATTCCTTATTAACACACAATTCCCTTCGACGGTATTCCGCTGTATCCAATCCTTGGCGTGTTAGAATCCCGTGGCTAGAGATTCGTAAACTAAGGTCAAAGTACATAAGTCTACCGACAAGGTGTCCTTGGTGTCTCAGGTCCGAGGACCATCCACGAAACTGTGACAATAGAATCAAGCTGGTTGACAGTGAGGTACAATACCATCCAACTATTCAGTTGGATCAGTTCAGTGAACTCATTCTCCAATGAGCACCTACAGATTCGCCTTAGTGTCTCCATACAAGTGACTTATGAGATCAGTCACCCTCATCATATGAGCAGGAGTAATCTATTCTAGTATAACCGGATATCCGATGTCCTTCTCGGATATCCTCCGACTAGGAACGATTAAGAATATGTTTGTTTAAGTGATCAATCTCATTAGTATGATCTCATCATAATCTGATCACTATAGCACATATTCACGGACTTCATTATGAAACGATAATTAATGCGATTTACACATAATGAATATTATGCCATTATGTTAATAAATGAACGAGATTTACATAGTCAGATTGGCTTGTAGGCCACCTAAAACTAACATGATTATGTCTGGAAAAGGTCTACTTGCCAAAAATACTCATTGTTGCTATGGCAGCTCAATGTGGGGAATATTGCCACAATGGATAATTCAATGAAGAGAGGAATTCATGGCCCGAATGTGCGCATGCTCTGCTTTGTAAATGAAGAAAATTTAGATCATATTTTCTTTAATTGTTCATACTTTGGTTGGATTTGGAAGCAAATTCTTCATATGTTTGGAATTCAAAGGAGTCTAAGACCCATATTCTCATTGGAGATGTCAGGATTGAGGTTTCGGATCCGGTTATTGGGTCAGTTTCAGGGTCGGACCCCTTAGTTTGGGCTCTTGTGGAGCTGGGGCATGGGCTCCTGTTTCGCGACGAGCTTGCTCGACGCGGTTCAAACGGCGTCCAGCAAGGTAGACGCGTTTTAGGCTGTGCCACGTGGGCGCCATGTAGGCTGGCTTTGGGCCGCGAGAGTACGGCCCTGGTCTTATCGTTTGAATGGCATCTTGCATGGATGACGCCATTTAGAGTACAGCCCTGGGTTGTCAGTGTACGGACCAGACTTGTCATATGAATGACGTCGGGCATGGACGACGCATTTTATCTAGTTTCAGTTTGACCCCGCGAACCCTCCCTCCTTTCCCTCATTCTCTCCTTTCTCTTCTCTCTCCTCTCTTCCCTCCAAACCTCCGGCGATCCTTTTCCCCCTCTCCTTCCTTTCCTCTCTCCATTCCTCCTCTCCCTCCACTCCATCAACCTTCTAACTTCCACCAATACCACCACCACTTCCTCTGCGGCCCATTTCTCTCCGGACGGCGGTCGACGTCCCGGTGGAGTAACGGTGTCCACGGCGGTATCGGCGGCGACGTGTGGTGAGGCGGGTTGGCGGCTTGGAGCTCGGAGGAGTTCGAGTAACCGGTAGGATGATGATCCCCATTGTATTTTGTTTAAAACCATGTTTCTTATCGCTTTGGAGCATGTTTAGGAGATTTTTGGGGTGAAAATACTAATTGCATGTAATGAAGAATTGTGGGTTTTTATTGGGTATTTAGGTTCTCCTCCTCCCTCTCTATTTTTATGGTGTTTTGTGAGAATTTGGGGGAGAAATCCCATTTTGGAACTTGGGGGAGGCCGGAGGAGAACCTGTCTATCAGGGTTAAAAGGCGTCTGGGGACAGCGACGCCATTTAACCCTAGATAATAGACTCTGTCTCTGGATTGAATAGCGTCTAGAGACAGCGTCGCCTTTTAAACGACGACTTCCGTGCACGACGCTTTTTAAGTTCAGATCACCCTGAGGCCTGTCTCTATTTCTGTCGTTATTAGGCGACCAGGGACAGCGACGCCTTTTAAACGGCGACCCGTTTGAACGACATATTTTAGGCCTTCTTCCGAGGCAAGATTTCACATGAGCCAGTTTAGGAATCTTGAATGACGTCGGCCTTGGGCGATGCGATTCAAGACAGAATCTCATTAATTCCTGTAATTAACATGTGTTTACATTGATAAATAGTTTGGTTAATTGCATGTTTGATAACATACTTGAGGACGATGATTTCTACGTGATTGGATCGCACCGTGTTGCGTTTTGTACGATTGTGGACCTAGAGTGACAGTTGTTAGCGCTTAGGCACCCTGTGTCGGTATGGGAGTGGCACGGCGCCGATGCGGAAGTGGTGGGGTGACGCTTAGAGAGAGGGTCACCTAGTGTACCCCGGGGTATAGCTAGTACCGGTGTGGGAGTGGTACATTTGGAGTGTCACTCGTGCTGGGGGAAGTAAAACCACCTTGAGCCAGGTCAGGCAGGAGTAGCCAGTGCGCTATCCAAAGGGGTTGTTGTTTGGTCTCAGTGGGTCAGTGTTTTCCGCGTTCGGCCGTGTGACTTGTGTGTTTAGCCGAGATGCTAGTTGTGGACTTCGTGGTAGGGTGGTTACAGAATCGTGCATGTTACTGTTATAAATGTGTGTGTTTTATATCGAAATCTAGGAATTGTGTTACTGCTTTATTTAGTTAAATTTCCTATATTTGTGTATTGCACTTGTGAGTGTGTGAGTGGGTGGTGGGGATCGAATGATCCCTACTAAGTCTTTTTCGATGAGACTCATGATAAAGTGTTAAATTAATCATTTAAGGGCAATCATATGCATCATACTTATGTTTTTATCTGCAAAATAGCATGAAATGATAGATAATTGTGTAACAAGTCCAACGGTACCAATTTCATCAAATTCTGACTTAAAAACATCGTCATTTCATGTGATTAAAGGAGTATAGCGCATTTGCGGTTTTTCGACAAAACCGAGACGAAATATGATGATATTTTTATGATAATGCGCTAAATTATATTTATTTGATGTGAACATGACACGCCGATGATGCAGTGCAGCTGGAGGAGTTTTCAGAAAATTTGGGGGAGGTCTAGTGTGCGGATTTCAACTAAAACATGGGTAAAAATACAATTTGATTCATTCCTTCGCTGGAGTTTCCCAAAACCCACTCTTTCCTTCCGTCTCTCCAATTTCCTAAACACATCCCTTCCTTTATTTTAAAAATCCTCTCTCTCTCGTTTTTGAAATTTGAATCCTAATTCTTCTCAAGTTTCCTTTTCCTCTCCTTTAACCTCTTTCCTTCCCCAATTCCGACTCTCTCTTCGTCTTTCCGTTTTGTTTTCCAACTTCTCCCTTTCCAAAAACTCTCCCACACGCTCTCTCTCTCTCTTCTTCTCTCCCATATATTCCGAGCCTCTCCCCTCTTCCAAACTCTCTCTATTTTTTTTTCCTAGTCTCTCCTTCTTCGTTTTTTTTTAATAGCCGAGTCCTCCTCCTCCTCCGTAACCTTTCTCTCCCACAGCTTCTCCTCTCCTCTTTCTCTTCCTCTCCGGTTTCCCGTTCTCCCTCCTCGGTTCTCTCTTCTCTACCTCCCTCTCTCTTCTCTTCTCAAGTACCAGCTCCACGCATCTGCTGCACCTCCAGCGGCAAGCACCCAGCGCCGGCGACGCTCCAACAGCTGAGCCCCACATGGCCAGCAGCTGCACCTCCACACGTTGCAGCGGCAACCCCCCCTGCTCCACAGCACGACACCAGCACCTCCAGCACGGGCCTCCAATGCACCCCTACGCTGCTACGTGCATGCATGCACGCCTGCCAGCACCGCACCGCCCATGCACGCTCCCCCGGCGCATGCATGCCCATGCCCGCAAGCCAGCCGTCAAGCAGCTTCCGGCAGCCTCCTCCTCAAGCTTCCCACGTCCAGCTGCGGCAAAACCACCAGCACCTGTGCCTCCTTCCACGTGCAGACTTGGTGAAGCTGCACCTCCACGTACCAGCAGCTCCAAGTTGCAGCAGCAAACTCCAGCCTCTCCACGTTGCAGCAGCAACTTCCAGCAGCTCCTCCACGTTGCATGCATGCAGCAACCGCCCAAGCACCAACAGCTACTCCAGCGCCTCTGTGCCTCCTCCAAATCCCTCCATGCAACAGCAGCTGCTTCCCGGCTCCAAGCTGCTAGCTTCATCCACGCAGCAGCAAACGCAGCCAGCAGCCCACATATTTCTATCCCTTCCTCCATTAGTTTAGAATTAATTTAATTGTTTAGGGAAAGTTAATTGTCATTTAATATTTTTATTATTTAGTTTAAGTTCATTAAACAATTAAAACCTTGTAGTTTGTTTCATAATTTTTAATTAATTCCTGTTTTGCACGTAGTTAAATTGCAATGTTTTCGTCACAAATTTTAGTTGTGTTTATTATTTTTCTCAATTGTGTTTGCATTTAATTTCTGAAAAAGAAAAGAGAGAAAAAGATTTGTTTAATTTAGATAATTATAATGTTAGGTAACATTAGTTAACTTAATTCTAGTTTAAATAAGTAATTAGTTTACTTAAAGTCCCACTTATATTTAGATTAATTAAATTCCAAAGTTTTCAAAGTTAAAATCTTAACTCCCTGAGGATCGACTCAGACTCACCACTATTAAATTTCCAAATTTTGATTTGAGTGAGCCGGATAAATTTAGATTGAACGTTTTTATGTGTTTAACGACGCACAATTCGAAACGATCAACTCACCTCTTGCGGTTTTCAGGTGCGGGTTCCAAGTAGGCGTAGCGAGGAGAGTGCTACCTTGGGTTGCGCGCCAGCAGCCGCTGTTCCGGGGTATGCCCCGACGTAGTTGTTATTTCCTTTTATGGCCTGCACGCTTAATTATTTCTTTTTCAGTTTGAGTATATAATTAATTCCTGAGTCAAGTCAAATTGTCATAATTTTTAATTTATGCACTTCCTTTACAATTCCATGTGATGTGGATGTTTAGCTTAGTTTATCATTTATTTCCCAAACTTATCGAGATCCTGGTTTGGCTCCAAATTTAATGATTCGGTACCCATTTAGTAATCAGATCCCCGATTATAGGATGGCGGGTCATTACAGGAGATGAATTACCTTTTACATAGCTTCAGTCAAAAAGGATCAGCCACTATCCTTGCCTTTAAGGCCATCAGATGCTCAACATGGGGGATTTGGAAGGAGAGATGCAACAGGACTTTCCAAGGAGTGAAACAATCAAGAATGCACTTACTGCTTGCAGTTCTTGCTGATATCATATTTATTTCGGAAAGCTACAATTGGGAAGGAAAACTGAGTAGAAGAGCTAAATTTGTCTTTAAGAATTTCAACATCTCTATTTCATAGCCTAAGACAGACCTGTCAGATTGTGATAGCATGTCCCCAAATTGGAAAGTAGCATGTTATCTATATGATATCTATTAGGTTCATAGCTATCATTTTGTGCTAGCATGAATTCCAACTTGTAAATTTATTCTTTGTGAATATACTATTGGTATTAATTACCAAAAAAAATAGATAGAATTTAATTTGCAAATCAAAGCAAGAAGGAGGATTTGGTTTGAAAAGGCTAAAAGACTGGAATGAAGCATGCATTACACTACAACTGTGGAATATTATTAATCATGTAGATAGCTTATGGATAAATTGATTTCAAGCAAAGTATTTGCACTCTGGCTCCATTTGGGAGATGACACTTAGGCCCTACCACTCATGTGCTCTGAAGGGTATTCTGAAACAGAATAAATGGCTCATTGAAAATATTTCCTTTTAAGTGGGAGATGGACAAACATTCAGACTAGGGCATGACCCTTTGGCTAGAAAAAAAAATCAATCTTCTCTTGTTATGGGGACCACATAAGGTATGTACTGAGAATGCATCATAATATATCCTCTTGCATTCTTTCATTACTAGCCAAACTTGGAATTTATCTGCAGTAGTATCACCACAGATGTTTGAAGTTTGGGGAAAGATTCACTAGGTTACAATCCATCATGGTAAGACAGACAAGATTGTTTGGCAGCATAACAATGGGAAAATTAGTGCAAAAAACATTTGTAACAAAAGGAGAGTTCAACACCCAAATGTTAGTTGGCTTGACTGTATTTGAAAAAGACCCACTTGCCAAAAATACTAATTATTCTTATGGTAGCTCAATGTGGGGAATATTGTTACAATGGATACTCTAACAAAGAGAGGAATTCATGGCCCTAATGTGTGCATACTTTTCCTTGCAAATGAGGGAAACCTAGATCATCTCTTCTTCGGATGTTCCTACACTAGTTGGATATGGAAGCAACTTCTTGATAGATTTGGAATTCATAGAAGTCCAAGATCTTCATTCTCACTGGAGATGGGTGACTTCATACAAAGCTTCAGCCATAAAGGACCTGCCACAATCCCTGCATTTAATGCTATCAGGTGTTCAGTGTGGTGGATTTGGAAGGAAAGATATAACAGGACTTTTTAAGGAGTTAAACAATCAAGAGTGCACTTACTGATTACAATACCAGCTGATATCAAATCCATAGTGGAAAGCTGCAATTGGGAAGAAAAATTGAGTAGAAGAGCTAAATTTGTATTTAAAAAATTCAACATCTCTGTTCCATAGTTTTGAAACTTAACTATATTAGTTTGTGATAGCATGTTTCGAAAAAGGAGTTAGGAAGGTTTTATCATATCATCTATCGGGTTCATAACTGCCAACTTGTGGTAGCATGAATTCCGACTTGTAAATTTATTTCACTGTGAATACATTCTCGGTTCTTACCGTACGCGGATTCAAATCCGTGACCGATCGGTTCCGTCGGTGTGACACCGTAAACTGCGCAAGCGCCCAGACTCTAGTGGAGTCCACACGATCCTCCTCGCGGTGGATATTCTCATGGTTCCTCGTTCTTTGTAGCCTACGAAACCTACGCCGTTCGCCGCAATGATCGCCGTAACGCTCGAACGATTTCCCGTCGAACGGGAGTCGGAGAAGCGGTGGAGCAGACCCGGGGATCCGGGCTCGTCTGGGGCGCCAGAGAGAGAGAGGAAGAAAGGAGGGGGTGGCCAAGGTTGAGCAGTAGCCTGGCCTGCTCAACTTGTTTGCTCATTCGTACAATGCTCTTGAGTTAACTTAGGGTATGGTGTATTGTCAAACCTTAATCGGTCGACTCACTTGGATCGGATGCTGCTGTATAATATCAGAAAACTCCTTTCCTAATATTATCCTCTGCCCTGGCCAGAGACTTTCGCGCATCATTCCCAGAGCATTCTCTCTCTAAGTACCGAGAGCGAATGATTCCTTATTGACACTCAATTCCCTTCGACGTATTCCACTGTACCCGATCCTTGGGTGTTTAGAATCCCGCAGTTAGAGATTCATAAACCAAGGTCAAAGCACAGAAGTCCACCGATAAGGTGTCCTCGGTGTCTCAGATCCGAAGACCATCCATGCAATTACGACAATAGAATCAAGCTGGTTGGCAATGAGGTACAATACCATCCAGCGATTCAGTCGGATCAGTTCAGTGAACTTATTCCCTAATGAGCACCTATAGATTCGCCTTAGTGTCTCCACACAAGTGACTATGAGATCAGTCACCCTCATCTTATGAGCGTGAGTAATTTGCACTAGTCTAACCGGATATCCGATGTCCTTCTTGGATATCCTCCGACTAAGAACTATTAAGAATATGTGTGTTTAAGTGATCAGTCTCATTAGTATGTGTCGTACATTTTTTAGGGAAAATGCACTTGATCTTGATTTTTTGATTTAGATTTAGATTTGTATTTGTGAGCTCTACCTGACTCAATCAGATGATTGCGTAGTTCTTCGACCCGATCCCGCTACCCATAAATGGAATAGCGTTAATTACATCTGCTTAAGAGGAAAATCCTTGATTAATCGTCGGAAGAATAGAATAACACCTTTTGAAATGATATATGTAAGATATACAAGATTGCATTCGAAAAATGAATGAATTTCAGTTTTTTATTTGAGAAGAAAGCTTATTTTTTAGTTTAAAGTTGAGTCTGCGCAAGACTTGATTTATTGATTTTTATTGATGGATGATGATGAGAGACATTTTTTGGTCTTTTTGGATTGATTTATGTGTATACATTGAAGATTTATTTGAACTTTTATGTTTGGAAGTAAACATGAAGTTGAGTCTGCGCAAGGATGCACAGACTCATTTATTACCAATGAGAATGCTTGTATTTATTTTGATTTTTGATTTGTGAGAGGAATGAAGATCTTTTTTATGGTATTTTGATTGAAGTGGATGACATTTTTTATCAAAGGAGTCTAATAAACATTTCTTATTGTGTTTTTTCAGATTTGAAGTGAAGAGACTTTGAATTTGATTTGGAAGGTATGGAAAAGTGTTTTTTATGTTTTCTTATTTGGTTTGAGTAAGAAAATGCTTCAAGGATTTATATCTTTTATGTTTTGAATTTACAAGTTTTAAAGGATAAGCAAGATGTGCAAATTGAAATGAGATTTCTTTTATGTATTTTTTATGTTTTGCGAAAGGACAAATTGAGTTTTATTTGATTCTTGATTTGTAGGAAGTATTTTATTCTTATCTTGGGGTTTTTGATTTAGTTTTAAAATAATTAAGGTTGAAAAAATTAGATTTTAACAATTGGGGGTTGAGTCTGCGCAGAGGAGCGCAGACTCATGAGTCACAAGTCTATTTTTTCAATTTTTTAGGTAATTTTAAGGAGAAAAGTTATCATTTTTGTTTGGGTTTTGATTTGTGAAAAATATAGGATTTATTCTTATAATTGCATGAAATGAGAAATTGGTGGTTTTTAATGGGTATTTAGGTTCTTCTCTTCCTCCTCTACTTTGTGGTCTTTTGTACGATTTGGGGGAGGAAATCCCACCTCGTGGATTGGGAGAGGGCGGAGGAAGAACCTATCTGTGAGGATTAAATGGCGTCGGGGGACAGCGACGCCTTTCTAAAAGGCGGCTTCCACCCGCGACACGATTTAGCCCAAATAACAGACTCTGTCTCTGGATTGAGTAGCGTCCAAAGACAACGACGTCTTTTGAACGGCGACTTCTGTGTGCGACGCGTTTTAAGTCAGATCACCCCGAGGCCTGTCTCTGTTTCTGTCGTTATTAGGCGACTAAGGACAGAGACGCCTTTTAATCGACGACCTGTTTGAACGACGCGATTTAGACCATATTCTGAGGCCACATAAGCCAGTTTAGGAAGCTTGAATGACTTCGGCCTTGGGCGACGCGATTCAAGACAGAATCTCATTAAAGCATGTAATTAACATGTGTTTACATTGTTAGATAGTTGGATAAATGCATGTTTGAAATCATACTCGAGGACGATGAATTCTACGTAATTGAATCGCACCGTGTTGTATTTTGTGCGATCGTGGGCCTAGAGTGACAGTTGTTAGTGCTTCTGCACCCTATGTGGGTATGGGAGTGACACGGCGCCGGTGTGGGAGTGGTGGGCTGATGCCTAAAGAGAGGGTCATCTAGTGTACCGCGGGGTATAGCTAGTACCGGTGTGGGAGTGGTACATTCGGAGTGTCACTCGTGCTTGGGGAAGCAGAACCACCTGGAGCCTGTCAGGCCGGAGTAGCTAGCGCGTTATCCGAGGGGTTACTGTTTGGTCTCAGCGGTTCGGTGTTTCCCGCGTTTGGCCGTATGGTTGGCGTGTTTTGCCGAGACGCTGGTTGTGGGCTCCGTGGTAGAATGGTTTCAGAGTTGTGCATGTTATATTTCGAATGCATGTGTTTTATATCGAAATTTAGGAATTGTGTTTACTACTTTACTTGCTTAAATGATCTATGTAAGGATTCAGGATTCAGATTCAGTTTTCGGGTCGGTTTCGGGCCGGACCCCCTAGTTTGGGCCCTGATGGGTATGGGGTGTGCCTTCTAAATGACGTTTAGGGTGCACGACGTGTTTCGAATGGCGTCTTGCTGGGTGGACGCCATTTAGATAGGTTGCTATTGTGCCACGTGGGCGCCACGTGGGCTGGCTTCGAGCCGCGAGAGTACGGCCCCGGTCTTGTCGTCTGAACGGTGTCCTTGATGGAGGACGCCATTTAGAGTACGACCCTGGTCTGTCAGAGTACGGCCCGTCATGTCAGCTGATAGGCGTCTGTCTTGCACGGCGCGTTTTAAGCTGTTTCAGATTGACCCCACGAGCCTTCGCTCCTTTCTCTCATTCTCTCCTTCTCACTCTCTCTCTTCCCTCTCTCCGCCCCCTCCGTTTCCCTCCTTCCCTTTCCCTTCCCTTTCTTCCTCTTCCACCACTCCAACACCTCTCTACCTCTCACCACTACCACCACCACTTCCTTCGCAGCGCTTCATTCTCCGGGCGGCGGCCGACATCTCGGCAGAGTGACAACGTCCTCGGAGGTACCGGCGGCGGCCGACATCTCGGCGGAGTGACAACGTCCTCGGAGGTACCGGCGGCGGTCTGCGGTGCGGCGGTTCGGCGGCACGGAGCCAGGAGGAGTTCAAGTAACCGGTAGGGGGACGAACCTTGCATGTAATGTGATTGTTTCATTTATGTTTCCCGCTTTGAAGCATGAGGCGTGTATGGGGTTTTTGGGTAGAATGAGCATGTTAAGGGACTTTCTTCGTGGAATGATCGTTTTTATGGAATGGGGATTAGTGGGTTTCATGTGGTGATTTGGTTTCCCCTCTTCATTTCCTATTTTTGGGTGTTTTGGGGTGATTTGGGGTAAAGGGAACCCTCGGGTTGAATTGCAGGAATCCGGTTTCTGGCCCTAAATGACGTCGCGCTAGGATGATGCCATTTAAAATGGTGACGGCCTAGGACGACGCCATTTAAAATGGTGACGGCCTAGGACGACGCCATTTAGGCAGAATTGTCCCAGAAGCGGTTTCTGTTAGAATAGATTTCCGTGTTGAATGGCGTTTAGGGACAGCAACGCCTTTCAAACGGCGGCTTCCCAGGATGACGCGTTTTAAGTAAATCACCCGTAGCTGGTCTCTGCTTCTGTCGCTAACAGGCGACTAGGGACAGCGACGTGTTTTAAAAGATGACGACTAGGCACGACGCCTTTTAGACCATATTTTGAGGCCGAGTTTATATGAACCAGTTTAGGAAGCTTGAATGGCGTCGGCCACGAGCGACGCGATTCAAGCGACGCGATTCAAGGCAGAATCACAATAATTCATGATATTAATATGTGTTTACTCTGTTAGATAGTTCAATCAAATGCATGCTTTAAATCATACATCAAGGCCAAAGATTTCTGTGTGATCGGGATCGCATTGTGTGTGCTTGTGGTTATACGATTGTGGAGCTGGAACAGTTGTGGTTTGTGTATGTCACCTTGTGCCGAAGTGGGAGGGCCTTGGTGTCTGTGTGGCATCGTTGCCGTACCGGTGTGGGAGGGGTACATGTTGTGTTTCACCTATGGCTGGGGGAAGCAGAACCACCTAGAGCCAGTTTGGCCGGAGTAGCTAGCGTGCTATACGAGGGGTTACTGTTTGGTCTCAGCGGGTCGGTGCTTTCCTAGTTTGTCGTGGCAGCTTCCGACGCGTTTCTTGTTGTGGAGCTGGGTGTGGTGTTGCTGGAGTTTTATCCTTTCGCCACTGGGCCTGATGTAACCTGTGATATCAAGGTTACGAGTGGTACCCTTCGCCCTTTGGCCTGATGCGACTCGGGAGGTTAGGGTTGTGGATAGTCCCTATAGCTTCGGCTTGACGGGGGTTTCGCCGGTCCCCAGGGCCTTCTTGAAGCGCCGAGGCCTGGCGTTGAGGGAAGTCCGGTCGATAGGACAATAGTCTAGACTGCGTGTGTGCACACGTAGCTGGATAGTGGTGGTTCACTAGTCCCAATTAGTCCTAGTTTGACTCACTGCCTCACCCTACGGTGCCCGGAACACCGTAGGGGCGGACAGGCATGAGCGTTGGTGGTGTTGTGAGGTTACATTTGTACGCGATCGACAGTGTTGTTTGATCATTTAGCTGGATCCTTGGTTATGAATTATGGTATTGAGTTGGGCTACTTGAGTTGCTTAGAACTGTGCTTGTTGCATTGCTATTACGTATGTTTCATATCAGGTTTTGGGAGTTGTGTTTACTGCTTTACTAAATTGCCTTCATATTGTATTATTATAATTGTGGGTGTGTGAGTGGGAGGCGGGGGATCAGATGATCCCTACTGAGCCTAATTCTGGTGTGACTCACTCCCTGCGGTTTCAGGTGTGGTCTTCTTGGTGAGTGGCGGCGTGTGGTGTTCTCCTTGGTGTGCGGACCAGTAGCTATCTCAGTTCCAAGGTATGCCCCGATGTTGTTGTACTTTGCTTCTGCCTGTACTTATTTAATTCGTTGGACCATATAATTATTATTGGACTGTGTACGGACATTATTAATTTCCTTCCTGCGCACTTGTAATTTCCTTGAAGTCCGTGTGGTTGTTATATTTAGCCTTGTTTAACGCTTACTCCTCCAGACGTATTGTATGAGATCCGGGTGTGAACCCGTAGTTAATGATCCGATACCCATTTAGTAATCGGGTTTTTGATTATAGGGTGGCGGGTCGTTACAATCTATATTTGTGTTGCTGCACTTGTGGGTGCGTGAGTGGGCGGTGGGGATTGAAGGATCCCTACTGAGTCTTTTCGATGAGACTTACCCCTACAGTTTTCAAGTGAGGGTTCCATGCAGGCATAGCGAGGAGAGTGTTGCTTTGGGTCGCGTGCTAGCAGCTGCTGTTCCAGGGTATGCCCCGATGTAGTTGTTATTTTATTTTCTGGCATGTATGCTTAATTATTTTCTTTCAGTTGGAGTATGTAATTATTTGCTGAGTCGAGTCGCATTGTAATATTTTTTAATTATTGCACTTCCTTTTCAATTCGATGCGATGTGAATGTTTAGCTTAGTTTATTATTTATTTCCCAGAATTAACAAGATCCTGGTTTGGCTCCAAATTAATGATTCGGTACCCATTTAGTAATCGGATCCCCGATTATAGGGTGGCGGGTCGTTACACCTATAGCCCAGGCCATTTCCAGGTGTCCTTCGGTTGTCTTTGAGGGGTGTGGTTCTGCCTTGTAATTGCGTGCCTAGGCCCTTTCTAGGCTGATAACCACCCGTTATCATGATTCTCCAACCAAGGGTACTCATGCACTTCCCCCGCTTTATGGCATCAGTGGGTAAGGAGTAAGAGTGGCGGCCTTTAAAGGATCAGCCACAAGACGGTAGACCTGTAATACCAACAGAAAAAGTTATCGGCCAGGTGGAGGAGTTGTCTTAATATTCAAGGAGTGAGCAACAGTAAGGATTGGCATGCTCGTAACTTTAATGATTCGTCCTTTGTAGGGAAATTTGAGGTACTGATGATTCGTAGAGGGAATCGCCTCAAGAGTTTTAATATAAGGACGGCCAAAATAGCCTTCAAGGAAGGATCGATTTCCAAGATGTGAAATTCGACCTCGGCATGACATACATGGCCTAACTCTACTTTTAAATAGACCATTCCCAGAGGGAACGGGTGGAGTTATCATAGGCTGTAACAGAAATGGGGCTAGGTAACCATTTTTCCTTGGGTACACCACATAATTCAAGGGTCTTCGGAGGCAGGACATTAATTGAAGTCCCCGTGTCAACCAGGCATGTGTTTATGGCCTTTGTGCAGATATTGACCGTAATACTCAGAGCCACGCTCCTGGCTACTAGTGGTGCTAGTTCCGAAGCATGAAATAAGATAGAGCGCTGATCCCCCAGCGGAATTAGTAGTGCGGTGATCTTCTCCATCGGCATGCTTTCGTTGACCATCACTTTTTGTAAGTATTCCATCAGAGCTTCATGATGGGTCTTCGATCTCTTGATCAAGTCAAGCACAGAGATTTGTGCCGGTGTTCTATCCAGTTGCTTCAGCAGGTCATATTGAGTGCCTGGTTCACTCTCATCGTTATGCGCTTCCTCTGGCAGCTGTGATGGGCCGTCTCTGACTGTAGATTGAGGAAAGATTTTATTGAAGATCCTCCCATTCCGGAGTGCATGTTCTTCACTAGTGGAAGGGCCAGGTGATAACTTGAGCACCGTGGGGTTGGTAGATAGCGTAGATGGTGTGGATGGTTGGTATACGGGTGATGGCGTGGGGTTAGTTGATGATGGCATGGTGCGAATGAGGGGTTTAGAGGGTTGGATAGTGGTGTGGTAAGTGGTTGGCGCAGTTGAAGTGGGGAATGGTATGCGGAGTAATGGTTTGGATGGTTGTATGGTATTTGGGTAGGCGGTGGTGGTGGTAGATGATGTGGGGAATGGTATGCGGAGCAATAGTTTGGATGGCATGAGGGGTGTGTAATTAGCTTACGGTAGGTTGTTTGATGGAGGTGTGGTGGCGTGGGGGATAATGGGTTTAAGGAAAGCGGGCTGTGGTGATGGGTTAATGGGCGTGGGTAAACGGTATGCGAGTGTTGTTACTGGTGTGATGATAACGGGTTGTGGTTTAGGTACGTGGAGGGTGCGGCGTGGTGGTTGCTCAGCAGTGCTCGGAGTGTGACCCGTTGATTAAATAAAAGAAGAGTCGTCTATCTTCCACTGTTGCCCTCGATTAGCCTCAGATTGGCTATTTTTAAAATGGGGGCAACTTGATTCTGGTGCTGGTGTTCCGGAAGTGGGTTCTGCACTATACCCATGTTCGGGGGTGCTGCCGCCTGTGCCGGCGCTCTTGGTTGTTGTTGTTGTTAGGGTTGCTGCTGTTGTTGCTGGGCCCTTCTCGCCTTCAAGGCGGATATATACTTCCTCATTTCTTTCCAATCAATGCCTCCTTGCTCGTTGAGATCATGGATATAATCTCGAAATTGGAAGCAGGCATCTATTGTGTGTCCAATTTGTCTATGGAAGTAACAATACCTGGAAGTGTCAGCATTTTGGGGCCAAACTATTTTTTCTCTTGGCAAAATCAAGGCATTGGCTGCCATTAAAGCATTGAAGATATCTGACAAGGATTCTAGAAGGACTGGATATTCTGCCCTTTTCGGGCCTAGAGGCTTCCTCTGTTGGTTATAATCAGCAGGAGGAGGTACATTATGGTATGCTAGCGGTGCGCGCTGCTGGTACTGTTGTTGTTGTGGGGGTTGGTACTATGACTGCCGCGGTGGCTGCTGTTGTGGCTGCTAGTTCAGCTGCTGTGGCTGCTGGTACTGTGGCTGTTGATATTGTGGATTTGGCTGCTGTGGTTGTTGATACTGTAGCTGCTGTTGTCTGTAACCCTGCTGGTTCGGTGGTCTTTGGCCTGCGAACTGTGATGGTGGATGGCTCCTCACGAACTGGGGCTGATTGTTGTTCATGATGCTAATATGCTCATGAGAGAGCGTGCCTTCAGTTGTTGGACCCGTCCTAGACAGTAACGCGCCCTTTCATAGAGTTCTGCCATGCTGCTCAAGTTGTTTAGGGCGAGGACTAGCTTAAACTGAGGTGTAGCATTGGAAATCAACATCTTTACTTACTCGGACTCAAACAGATGATCTTTAACTTTTTCTGCCATGCCCCTCCATCTATTAGTAAAACTGACGAATTCCTCGTCGGGCTTTATTTTTTCTGCTATCAGGTCAGTAATGGCCAGGGAGGGGGAAACTCTATCCTGGTATCATTGAATAAATTTTCTGGATACGACACCATAGTGTTCTACTTCAGATGGCTCTAAGGAAAAGAACCATTCGAGGGATGGTCCCTCCAAGAATTTCCTGAACAAGAATGCCAACGACCTCTTGTCGTTCTGCCAAAAAGATGACTCATACATGAACTCCTTCAAATGAGTGATGGGGTTACCAATACCATTGTATTTTGTGTATACTGGCATCTCGGAGGGTGGCAGATGGAATACTGGCAGGCTCGGAAGATTAATCTCAGGTGCAACTTTGACTCCCATCATCTTTTGAAAATTATTGAACTGTTCATCCATATACTCCATCTGCACGAGCAGGGCTTGAGTCGTTGGATCAGCTTGAGGAGGGGGAGGTGGTGGTATGTGATAGGCTTGCTGCCTGGAGTATGTGGGGCAAGGAGGATAACAGGGTTGAGGTCCGGCAGTGCTTCCGCCATACTCGAGGGCATTTTGGTAAATAGGTGTCGGCGGCCTGACCGATGGCTTCGAAGAAGACAATTGCGGCCCAGATGGCCGGAAAGTTGAAACCTGAAGGCCTTCCATGGCCTGGTGAATGAAGGAAGCATGATGGGGAGGTGGTTGAGGAATAATAGGGGGAGCCGCAGGATTTGGCTTGGCAGACTGCATGAGCGTCTTCCCCTTCAAAATAGACTGGATCGCCTCGAGCTGATAAGGATCGAGATGAGAGGCCAAAACTCCCAGAGCATTGACTAGATCAGAGGGATTGGATGATGAGGGTTCATTCAGGTTCATGGTACCCTCAAAGATAGGATTAGAAACCGCATGCACGTGCGGAGGAAGATCAGCACCAGAACTGTGTTGATCATGGATAAAAGGAGGAGGGATATGAAGATTTCCCTCATGTTCAGATGGATAAGAATGAGGATCATGGGGGGCATTAGCATCTCCCCCATTTTCATAATGATAATTAGATTCAAGAGGGGCATTAGCATCTCCCTCATGGTTGACCATAGCTCCCGAAGCCATGCTCAAATCCCTATCTGATCGAAGTAACATGGTATTAGATTTTTCTCAAAGATTTGCAGACAAGTTGTACGGAGATTAAGCAAACATGTGGATGTTTAACGTTATTTTATGATTCTTTATTGGATTATTTGGATTCAATTAATCACAAATTCACTCAAGGGGTGGGATGCTAGTTTCAGTTCAATTTCCACCGTTATACTCTATGGCTTTCTCTCACAACGTTATGAAGAATCTATCTAGGACTTCGATTGGTACAACTAGCCTGATGAACAAGGAGGAATACCTTGATTTTGGGGACTTACGGAGGTCTTTAGTGTCAACCACTCTAGTCTGATCGAGGGACCGACCCAATCAGAGAGAGGTGAGGACGTCAAGAAGTGTGTTCCTATGAGAGGGGGGGGTTAGCCCCAGTGCGTATGACATGTGGCTGGGGTGGCCTCTAATGCTTAATACGTAATGTGTAGTAGCAAGCAAATCAGAAATCTGAGAACTGAAGAACAAAACAAGAAACTGCTTGAATCGTGTCGCTGTGCCTCGACGCTATTCAAACAAGAACCTTATTCTGCTCGCAGAAGCTCAGGCAGCAGACAGTAGGGAGTTTTGCCTAAAAGGCGTCTGGGTTAGGCAACGGGGTATGAAACGCGTCGCTGCTCCTGGACGCTTTTCAGGTCGCAGATCAACAATTCTGGAGGAATTTCTGGATGGATTCCTCTTCAAACAAACAGAATAAAAGCGGTAAATAATTGGCTCACGAGAATCTTTTTTTTTATTTCAATTTTTAACAGGATAATTTTATCATGTAAACAACTAACACATTCAATCAATCACACATGCTTCTTATCACAATCACAACTTTCAACCTATCAAACGGGGAGCGCAAGATCTGTAAGGAATCGCCATGAACGCAGCGGAAATAAAAATGATTCCATTGTATCGGTTGCTGGGGTCGTAAAACGGACATTAAAATCTAAGCGGGAAGAACAGTTCTTCACCTTTGCGGGGTTTCGAATCTCCCGTGGATGATGCCGACTCGGTAATCGCGCACGCGCACGATCTCTAGAGGTATCCACACGAGTTCCCGCAGCAGACGCGATTTCCTCCTCGACTTGAGTGCTCCGACCAGATCTCAGATCCACCATGCGCGGAGAGAGACAGATCCACTCCAAGACAGAGAGAAGGAGAGAGAGAGAGAGGAGATAGAGAATCTGGGGTAAAAATTCGTCCAACCAACTTTTTACCCCTTCCCCTTGGCCCTCCTTATATAGAAATAAGGATAAGCACAGGGAATAATCCTCATGATTATCCAAGAGTTTGGTCATGGATAATTCTCCATTAAATCTTCATGTTTATCCTGCAGCTTTTCATAAAAACCCAGATAAGCATGAAATTTAACATCTCTCACCGTCTAACGAGAACTCTTATGTGTGTGACCCTCTAGGTCCATATATCAGTCCGGTTGCGGGCCTATTAAACTTAGAACTGTTTCTTGAGTTTAATATTTATTAATTAACATTTAAACATCATATGTTAAATGATTAATTTAATAAACAAGTGAATTATCATCTGATGATCAAATCACTTGGCCTTCTGATCATGAACAGCACCAAACACTACCTCATGATCCCAGAAGATATAAGGGATACTGTTCCCTTCAATTGAACCTTTCCGTCTGCAGATACCGTACAGATATAATCATTCACTCATGCAATGTCCCGATAACGCAAGGGTATGGTTTTATAGTCAAACCCTCTATCGCATTATCCAGATGGATTCCAGTACACAGTTAATATCTAGAAAGGCATCTCTTTCATTTGACCCTGGCCAGGGATTTCTGTGTACACATCCATGGGACATTCTCTCTCCAGTCTTATACCAAGAGTGAGTGATCTCTTGTTGTTCACTCAATTACCTTCGCAAGCTTTCCACTGTATCTGAAAGACCGATTATGGTGGACTTAATGGTTAAAGTCCACGAGTCAGAGAATCAAGATACAATGATCCACAAACAAGGTATCATTGGTGACTCAGGTCAAAGGACCAACTGTGCTACTGCAACGATTGAATTCCCTGGTTGACTAATAGGTATAATTACCATCCAGGAATTCTTATTTGGGTCTGTTCAGTGAACTCATTCTCTAATGAGCACCCACTTGTTTGTCTTAGTGTCACTACACGAGTGAATGTGAGATCATTCACCCTCATCACATGAGCAGACATAACTTGTGTCGATCTTATCGGATATTTAATGTCCATCTCAAATATCCTATGATCGAGAACTATTTAAGACAATTGCCTTAGGATATTGATCTCACTATCATGATCTCATCATGATTCAATATCCCATACATTTGTCTATGGACCTTCATTACGATAGTCATTTGCGAGAACTATTAAATGAAGAAATAATTGCCTTTATTAATAATCTGAACTAGAATGTACAATGATTCGCTTTGAGGCCACCCAATTCTAACATTCTCCCACTTGGACTATAGCCAATCACCCATGTGTCTAAGTCCCATAGACTTAAGGTGACGTTCTAAATTGTTTTGAGACAATGGCTTAGTCAAGGGATCTGCTACATTCTCTTCAGATGAGACTTTCTCAACTACTATATCTCCTCGGGCGATGATCTCACGAATCAGATGAAATCGTCTCAGAATGTGTTTTGACTTCTGATGTGATCTGGGCTCCTTCGCTTGAGCTATTGCCCCATTGTTGTCACACAATAATGGAACATGATCTGAAATGCTTGGAACGACTCCAAGCGCCGAGATGAACTTCTTCATCCAAACCGCCTCCTTGGCCGCTTCAGCTGCAGCAATGTATTCTGCTTCGGTCGTCGAATCTGCAGTTGTTTCCTGTTTGAAACTCTTCCAACTTACTGCACCTCCATTTAACATGAACACAAATCCAGACATGGATTTGCTGTCATCCATATCCGACTGGAAACTCGAGTCAATAAATCTTCGAAGTTACAAGTCGTTTCCTCCATAAACGAGAAATAGATTCTTAGTCCTTCTCAAGTATCTAAGGATACATTTCACCGCCTTCCAATGTTCCTCACCTGGATCAGCCTGATATCTACTGGTGACACTTAGTGGGTGTGCCACATCAAGCCTAGTACATAGCATTGCATACATGATAGATCCTATTGCCGAGGCATAAGGAACTCTATCCATGTATGCTCTCTCTTCAGGTGTCTTGGGAGACATTTCTTTAGAGAAATAAATTCCATGCTTCATTGGAACGAGGCCTCTCTTGGAATTTTTCATGCCAAACCTTTTGACTATGGTATCTATGTACATAGATTGGGACAAGCCAAGCATCCTTTTGGACCTATCTCTATAGATCCTTATTCCCAGAATATAGGATGCTTCTCCCAAATCTTTCATGGAGAAGTTTTTGGATAACCAAGCCTTTACTGATGACAACATTCCTACATCATTCCCAATGAGTAGAATGTCATCAACGTAAAGTACCAAAAAAGTAACTGCACTCCCACTAGCCTTTTTGTATACACAAGGTTCATCTTCATTCTTAATGAAGTCATAAGATTTGATTGCTTCATCAAATCTTAAGTTCCAAGTTCGGGATGCCTGCTTTAATCCATAGATGGATCTTTGCAGCTTGCATACCTTGTTTGAATGCTCTTTGGAAGTGAATCCTTCAGGTTGTATCATATACACCTATTCTTGAAGGTTCCCATTAAGGAATGCTGTTTTCACATCCATTTGCCATATTTCATAATCATAGAATGCAGCGATAGCAAGAAGTATTCTGATTGACTTAATTATGGCAACTGGAGAAAGGGTTTCGTCATAGTCAATGCCTTGCCTTTGACGATATCCTTTCGCTACCAGCCTTGCCTTGTATGTGTCAATCTGTCCATCTGCCCCGATCTTTCTTTTAAAGATCCATTTACTGCCAATAGGTACCATACCTTCTGGCAGATCAACCAAGTTCCAAACTTGGTTGGCATACATGGATTGAATTTCAGAATCTATTGCCTCTTGCCATTTTTCTGATTCTTGACTATTTATGGCTTCTAGGTAGGTTTGAGGATCATCATCCTCATTTAAGTGCACTTTTGGCTTGCCATCATCGATATGTCCAACATATCTTTCAGGCTGCTTAGGCACTCTACCTGATCTGCGAACCTTTTGTGTATCATCTTGAACAAGTTCTTGAGTCAATGGTTCAGTAGATGAACCAGTGTTGATTTGTGAGTCTAGAATTTCTTCCAGTTCTATCTTGCTCCCACTGTCTTCTTTTGAAAGATATTCTTTCTCTAAGAAGACAGCTCTTTTTGCGACAAACACCCTTTGATCGCTGGGCTGATAGAAGTAATATCCAAAAGTCTCTTTTGGATATCCCACAAATCAACATTTCCCTGTCCTGGAATCCAGTTTGTCTGGATCATGTCTTTTGACAGGTGCAGGACAACCCCAGACTCTAACATGCTTAAGGTTTGGTTTGTTTCCTGGGAACTTTGTTCAACAGATATGCAGCAGTCAACAGTACATATCCCTATAAAGAGATTGGAAGTTTGGCATAACTCATCATGGATCGTACTATATCTAATAGAGTACGATTTCTCCTTTCCGATACACCATTTAACTGAGGTGTATAAGGAGGAGTCCACTGAGACAAAATACCATTATCTTTAAGATATTCTGTGAATTCTGTACTTAAGTATTCACCCCCTCGATCTGATCGAAGAGTTTTAATACTCTTTCTAGTCTGGTTCTCAACTTCGTTTTTAAACTCTTTAAATTTCTCAAAGACTTCTGACTTATATTTCATTAAATATATGTAGCCATATCTTGAGAAATCATTTGTAAATGAAACAAAGTATGAGTGACCACCCATAGCATGAGTGGACATTGGACCACATACATCACTATGTATTAGTTCCAATAAGTCCTTAGCTCTTTCTCCATGTCTTGAGAATGGAGCTTTGGTCATCTTTCCCATGAGACAAGCTTCACAGGTTGCAAATGATTCATAATCAAATGGATCAAGATATCCATTCTTTTGCAACCTTATGATCCTATTCTCATTTATATGACCTAGCCTACAATGTCATAGGTACGATTTATTCACATCCTTATCTAAGCGTTCAAGAGAATTATTTATCAGACAAACATCATATGAAATATCAAGTAAATATAATCCATTCAATAAATATCCGGAAGCAAACAATTTGTCTCCTTGATAAATTGAACAACCTTTATTCTCTAGTTTCATAGAATATCCTTGTCTATCTAAACATGAATAGATATGATATTCCTAATAATGGTTGGAACATAATAACAATCTATCAGTTCCAAAGAGTCTCCTGACGGCATCTGAAGTCTTGCTGTCCCCACAGCTAACGCAGCAACTTTTGGTCCATTCCCGAGTCTCAGATCCACGTCTCCGCGGTTCAATCTTCTTTTACTTGTTAACACCTGCAAGTTATTGCAGATATGAGAAACACATCCAGTATCTAATACCCAAGATGTTGTTTCTCTATAAGACAAGTTAAGATCGATCATGAGAATACCTGAAGCTTCACCAAGCTTCTCCTTTGCTTTTTCTGCAAGATAAATCTTGCAGTTTCTCTTCCAATGACCTTCTTTATGGCAGTGGAAACACTGACCTTTATCATTGACTTTAGCTTTGTCCTTTTGTGCCGCCGGTTTGCTTTTCACTAGCTTCTTAGGCTTACCTTTCTTAAAGGTCTGTCCAGCTTTCCTTTTCTTGTTGGTCTTACCAACAAGCATTACATTTGGCTTGTCTTTCTAGATAGTGCCTTCTGCTGTCTTCAACATGTCGAGCAGTTCAGCCAGTGAAACTTCAATTTTGTTCATATTGAAGTTGATAATGAATTGTGAAAATGAATCTGGAAGAGACTGTAGGATTAAGTCGATGCTTAGGTCATTGTTCATAACAAAGCCAAGCACAGCAAGCCTCTCAATCCACTCTATCATCTTGAGCACATGAGTTTACACAGATGTGCCCTCGCTCATTCTGGTCCTGAACAATTTCTTAGATATCTCATTTCTTTCTGTTCTGGATTGTTCACCAAACAACTCTTGCAGGTGATTCAGAATGGTCTTAGGTTCCATGTTATCATGCTGTCGCTGCAGTTCATTGTTCATTGAACCTTGCATATAACACTGGACCTTGACAGAGTTCTCTTT